>OZ007500.1:0-1200000 GCA_963931805.1 Microdon myrmicae | reverse complement strand
AGATTGAAACAATATTAAAGGATTTCCATGACACGCCCTTCGGAGGACACCAGGGGGTCATGAAAACCTACATGATGGTTCGTAAAAAATATTGGTGAAATATTAAGAAATGTAGGAAATGCCAAACAATGAAGGCGACACCCCTCTTACGAAGGCCAATGGTAATCACTGACATTGCTGAAAAGCCTTTTGACAAAGTGTACTTGGACATTGTCAGTCCGCTTGAACAATCACACACGGGTAATATGTATATACTAACCTTTCAGGATAATCTCACCAAGTTCTTGGATTGTTATGCAATACCAAATGCAGAGGTCCAGACTGTAGCACCAATTTTTTTTTTTTTTTGACCAGATTGTCACTCGTTACGGAATACCCAGACAGTTGGTTACCGACCAGGGAACTAACTTTCTCAGTGGCGTATTCAAAGGGTTGTGCAGACTGCTAAGAATAAAGAAACTACAAACGTCAGCACACCACCCACAATCCAATGGCGCTCTCGAGCGGGCCCACCGACCGTTGATGGAATATTTACGTAGCATAATCAATGAGAACCCGAAGTCATGGGACCATTTTTTGAGAACAGCTACGTTCGTTTACAACAACAGCTGCCATGAGGGTACTAAACTCACACCTATGAACTGTCTGTATGGTTTCACGCCCAAAGTGCCTTCGAACCTGAAACGGGACCCGGATCCCCGATACAATCACGAAAGTTATTACCACCAACTGAGGCACAAACTTCAAAAAACTTACTCTATCGCAAAACGGAATTTGCTAACAAGCAAATATCGGTCAAAGGCCTACTATGACAAACTAGTGAGGCCCCACAATTTCCATGTGGGCAACCAGGAGCTCGTTAAAATCGAAAACCGAAAAGGCAAGCTAGCACATATCTGACGCCTATGAGTAACGAAGCCGAAATACATGCCGAAAAAATAGGAACATTACAACATTCTCTGCGCACGCGGGCATTGGCGATCCATTTGCAGAGTAACGGATTGTTGGAGGGGGTGAACCATCTGGAGGAATCCATACACACCTTCTACGAGACCTGTCAACATGGAGAGGGGAAACTACAAAACAAATACGAACAGAAATACATAAAACCCCACTGTGAATTGGCAGGCAGAATCTTGGCGTATTTGCGTTCCAGGGTAAAGCAGAATCAACAAATTCTACAGAGCTTGTTCTTGGCGCAAAGCGGAAAGAAGAGAGGTGTGATAAACATTGTGGGAGAAGTGACCAACGCGCTTTTTGGCGTGATGGGCGACAGGGATGCCCAGGTAATGCATGCCTCCATACAGGACCTACAAAATAACCAACAAACCATAACGCGTGTGGTCAATAACTAACTGACCGTGATCACGATATTGGGTAACACCGATCCATACTAACCGTCGCAGAATTTAGAGCCGCCCTGCGCGAGATACAGTTGGAGTCCCTGGATGCATTCAAATGTCCGTCCAGGCTGAACACGATCTTCCCCAGCGAATTAGATGGGCTGTCAGATGTGATGTTGAATTATGCTCACTCCGAGGAGGTGGTAATGGTGAACATACCTTTGATTTTCGAGGGGTATGAGTTCTACCGAAGGAGAAATACAAAGAGCTCAGAAGACCTAAAAAAAGGCTTCACAGACAAAAGAAAAGTGCCGGGGAAAAAAACCTTGTCTGTGAAATAGAGAAAAGTAGAGAGCGAGGTCCGCACCAGGCGCGGAAGTTCTATCAAATAATCCGCAGTATGACGCGGCACACACCACGCTGCACTTGCTGCAAGGATAAAGAGGGTAATCTGATCACCGATCCTGGAGGCATTCTGGAGCGATGGGGAGTGCGCTTCAATGAATTGCTAAATGGTCAGCTCACAGAAGAATTGGAGGCTCCACCAATGCAAAATCAAGACCAAATGCTGCCGTCACCAAGCATTGAGGAAACATTAAAAGCCATAAGACAGCTCAAATCAAATAAAGCCCTCGGAGCTGATGGAGAGAGAGAGAGATCGTGGTGCAGGTATGGGAGCAAGAGGAAATGCCGGAAGATTGGCGACGTGGTATAATTTGCCCCTTACATAAGAAGGGAGATATCACACTGTGCAGCAACTATAGGGATATAATATTGCTGAGTACCGCCTATTAGATACTCTCCTCTATCCTACAAGATCGGATAGCCCCATACGCTAAAGCCACCATTGGTCAATATCAGTGTGGCTTCATCCCAGGCAAATCAGCGATTGAACAGATATTCACCCTTAGGCAGGCGATGGAAAAATGTCTGGACTTTAAGATTCCATTATATCATCTATTCATAGACTTTAAGGCCGCCTACGACAACATAGCCAGGGTAGAAATATATAATGCCATGAGAGAGTTCGGCATTCCAAACTAATTGATACGACTTTGAAGGTTGACCATGACCAACGTAACTAGTCAAGTAAAAATAGTGGGATTGCTGTCCAAGTCAATAAACATCTTTAATGGACTCCGACAAGGGGACGGTGTGGTCTGCCTCCTCTTCAACCTGACGTTGGAGAAAGCAATCCGTGACTCTGGCCTCACAACTATAGGGACTATTATCACCAAGTCCAGCCAGATACTTGCCTACGCAGATGACATCGACATCATCGGTAGAACCGAATCGGCTGTACAGGACTACTTCATCCAGATCGAGCAGGCGGCACAAAAACTGGGACTGCACATTAATGAAGGGAAAACTAAGTACATGGTGGCAACTTCTGCGAAGAGAGACGTAACGTTGGTCAAACTATTAGGGTAGTGGAGCACGAATTTGAAGTAGTGCAATCCTTTAACTACCTTGGGTCAAGAGTATCAGCCGATAACAATATGGAACAAGAAATACGTGAACCAACCATGAGTTGTACGCGATCTACCTTGAAGCTAACGTTGTAAGAAAAATCAAGCTCGATAGACTCCGGTGGGCAGGACACCTAGCTCAAATGAGCGAAGAGGAGCCTGTCCAGAAAGTCCTTTGTGGCAGGATGTATGAACTTGTCTGCGATGGAGGGATGGCGTAGACCAGGGCACCTAGAGCCAGGGAGTGCCAAACTGGATGACATCGACTCGAAATCGGGACCACTGGAGAGATTTGTTAAATAAGGCCAAGACCGGATCCCGGTTGTAGTGCCGACGATGATGATAGTGATCATTACGGATTTGGCGCCGTAATTCATGTTCCAAACGAACACTCACTAGTTGAGCAGTATGCCCGGATACATTCTTTGATCTTTCGAAAACCACACTGGTCAGGCTTTCATCGGCCGATGATGATGATAAGTTCTATCGAATTACCCCAATCCCAATTAGATCGAAGGAGAGTGTCCATTGGTACGTCCAGGCCGACGAACCATTTCTAGCTTTTAATCCTCTTAGGAGGGAATATGTTTTCTTGAATGCGGATAGTTTCCATCAATGTATAAACTACAAAGATGGTACATATTTGAGCGGACGAAATTTGGTGGTAAGAAGCGAAAATTCTCAGAACTGCGTAATCAGTTTACTTGCCAGAAATAGGTTCCACTAATAACTGCAATATCCATGTATTCAACTCTACACGGGAGGTCTGGTATGGGTTGAGTTCGTCAAACACTTGGTTGTTCGTGGTGCCCGAGGACACTCGACTGAAGCTAATGCGTGGTTCGGATCTGCAAAATCTGCAAATTAAGGGTACCGGGATACTCAGTCTGGGGGCAGGATGCAGGGTTATGTCTCCCGAGGCCACCCTCGAGACCGAGCAACGGAGCATAAAAAAGTCAAACATGACATTATATATTGGTTCGGACTTCGTGGAGGCGATTGAGATTCCGGACGTGGAAATTAAGCCCAACTCAAACAGCAAGGATTTGAATGGTATCGGATTCGAGTTTGTCTCGAATAGCGTCCCACTAAACATAAAGCAGGGCGAGACCAACTATGGGAAAGCAGGCAACCCCTATTTTTCGGGTCGCCACATGTTAATGTACGGTGTTTCATTGTCGTTCGCGGTGTGGGTGCTCTATCGTTTGGAGAGAACGTTGTGTGTAAAATCAAAACATCGATCTGAAGGGGCAAACATAACAGGGTTAATTCATGTTCCCGTTTACATACCCAGGGGCCAAAGTCCGCCCGGCATCTCTGCCCACTCCCACGAGAAACCTGACGACCCACCAAAACCAGCACCGTCTGGTAAAAGTATCAATCTTGTTACGTAAGAATACCTAAATAAAGAAACATTCACCCATCCCTTTCATGTAAAGCAAAATAATAAACTCAAATGGAGTTAGTTCTAAAATGCATACAAAAAGCTATTATGTAAAAAAAGGGAAGAGCAGAAACACATATATATATATATTGTGAGGCATATGACAATCAGTACTAGAATATTCTAGAAAGTCCAAAACAAAGTACTAGAACATTCTAGAAAGTACTGGAAAAGTGGAGACTATGAGCAGTAGAAAATTCGAAGCTCTGGAACGGACGGAAACGAAACACCGAATCAGAATGAGGAAACGGTATAAATACATCACATGCAGATCAGAAAGTAAGACGTAAACAGTCAAAGACACGATAAGTAAGAAAGCGAGAGTAAGGAAGCGATAAGTAAGGAAGCGATGATTAAAGAAGAGTCACCGAATTATTAACGAAATATCAAGGAACGGTTGTTATTAACAGACTAATAAAGTGTTTACAAAGAAAATCGATTTAACGGCTCTTATTTATTAAAATAATTAAACCAGCGGACCCTAAGTTCGCTACAATTGGTGTCAGAAGTGGAATTAATTATTGGTGAAGTAAATAAGTCTGTGAGAGTGTGTTGTGACTGTTGTATTCCAGAATACTACCCTTATTAAATTTAACACTGAACCTCCTTACACATCCTTAAAAACTTCCCTTAACATATATTACATTCTCACTTAATACATACCATTCATAAACATTCACAATATTGCCAGTTACAGCACATTTAATAACCTGCACCTTTTTATTCATTCAAAACATAGTAACCTTGATTTTCGTTCAAATTTTATTCAAGTCACAGAGACTTTGTTCAAATTTGTTTTGTTCATGTTATAATTTCCAGTAAATTAGAACACAATGTTCTATAAGTAAAGAAAAAATTCAATTGTAAAATCAGTTAGTTTTGAGTTGAGTTCTAGAGAAGTAGGAGCTCAAGAAGTTTGAGTTATCAATGTGAGAAGTAAAGTTGAGAAGAAGTTATTAAGAATAGAATAAACCGAAAGAAGAAATAAAGAAATTTACAAAGAAGAAGAAAAACGAATTATTATTTATTCGAGGAAGAAGACGGACAGAAGACGTCTTACCATCCTCTATTAAAGAAAAGGTCCACGCTCTTCCCTCGAAAGAGGAAGCACGGCGTCTCGGACTATAACATGACGATGTCAGATCGACATTTGGAGGATCTTTGCGTTCCTGAGTTGAAGTAGGAACTTCAGGACCGGAATCTGGATAGCAGAGGACAGAAGCAAATCCTTCGACAGCGTCTGCAAGCAGCAATGGAGGAAGAGGGTATTGATGTCGACACATATGTTTTTACGATTGGGCCAGACTGTCCGGATGGAGAAGAAACAGCGAGTCAAGACGGTAGCAATGTAACGGAGAAGAGTTTGTGGGTGGTTGTAGTAGGGTGCACCGGCGTACGGCGCTGATTCACTAGTAACACCACTGATTGTCACTGCTGACGAAGCACCAAACACAAGAAAAAGCAGGAGAAATAAATACACCACCGATGTTAAGACAAAACACTGACCCTCCTGTTGGAGGGTGATGGAATGAAACGCGTTGATTTGTTCTATTTTTATTTGTTTTTTTATTTCTAAATTAAAACATGTTCTTTACTAATGTTAAGTTCTTAACCCACGAATTTCAAATGAATGGAAGTTAACGGTAACTTATTTAGATACGATCCATGATGACACTTTATTGAATAATCACGCCCACGAGTTGTGAAACGATTTCCCGAATTTATACTATGCACTGATAAACTTAAACACTCGACACACGAATTTCAAACGAATGGAAGGTGACGGTAACTTGGTCCTTCGTACGTGTGCTCTCAACGGGGGAAGCTATCTGACTCTGGTAATGCTGACCCAGCCTCTGGTGATTGCGATGAGTTTCCACCGCACATCATCGCAGGAGAAACATCCCTTCCGTCATGCAGTGACCAATGAGAGCCGATCCGCGTCCCATTGGAAAGTTCTTGCACAATATCGTTTCTTTGGAACGAATGTCTTCCTATTGGAGGGAAGGACAAACGAAACGCACATTGAACAACGAATAGAAGGAAGATATGCAGCTGTCCAAACATTAGGGTATACCTAACATTTCTATCATAACAATAGAAAGTATTTTGTACATACCGAAATGGTATCTGAAAAGGGCAAGCGCTAAAAATGCGCATTTGTTTGAATTGGCTAATGTAAATACGTTAGGATCGCTGGTTTATCGCTTATGCGATCGATCCTAGGTAATTGGTTGCAGCTGCATTAGCCATGGGTTTGTAAGGGATGATCGTGGGATCAGAGGTTGCTTGGGAAAAGCAAACACAGCTAGATTGCTGTGAAGATGTTTGGCATTAATACCGACGTGGGGGTCGTGGAAGTTTTCCTAATGGTTGGCAATGGACATGGGTGCCGACCAGAGGAAACAAATATGTTTTAAAGGGATACAGCGATGTGGATGATGCAGTGGCAAGGTGATGATCTTGGCATGGGATGTTTCACAGGAACTTAAGATTTTTGCAGGGTAACTTAATGCTGCTTAATTGCAGGTAAGTACCATGGGGTAGGGTGGAAAGAGGAAGGTTTAATGGGGTTTAAGCGATGGGTGCTTCTTCGGCGCCTTGAAGAAACCCCACAAGTTCACCACAGTTGGACATTTCGGAGATGTTCCGGATGATGATGACAAAATTCGACGCGCAAGCTGCAGATGTTAATGCAAGTTGGATGCCCAAAATTCAAAATTCGGCGCACAAGCTGCAGATCTGAATGCCAAATTGGATGCCCAAACGCAGTGGATGAAATATAATTTTCAACACTTTAAGGAAGAAATTCGAAACGAAGTAGAAAATCTGGATCTAAAAAACGAAGCTGAATTTACGAAAGTCACCGGTGAAATAACGCGAATCGAAAAGAGACTTGAGTGTGTTGAGAGAAATAAGACATCGCCTAGCAATCAACATGACTACAAAGATACAAGGATGCAACTGCCAACCTTCGATGGAACGGGACCCTTCTCCGTCTTTATACGTCAGTTTGACGACGTGGCCAATTATAATAAGTGGTCGGATGAGCAGAAGTCAACATTACTAATCTTGTCACTCCGCGGGGCGGCTGCAGAATTGCTACAAACCATACCAGTAGAGAAGCAAACAGATTTCCAAGCGGTAAGAGACGGCCTTGAAGCTAGGTATGGAGACAACCACATGCAGCAGGTCTACCGCATGCAACTGCGGAGCAGAACGCAGAAACCTGGAGAAAATATTCAACAGTTGCAGGCAGACATTGAGCGATTGGCAAACTTGTCTTATTCAAATATGACTAAGGAATTTCTGAACGAGGTAGCAATGGATGCATTTATAAATGCACTCCAAGATCAGGACTTGCAACAAGCCGTTCGTTTGGCAGGAAAGAAGACGACTAATGAAATACTGGCGTTCGCATTGGCATATGAATCTGATAAACTGGCTACCAGGAGTACATATAGAGTCCGAGAAATGTCCGTCCAGGATTGTTCCTGCCAAAGAATCGGGCATGTACAACGGGGAACCCCGAGACCTGTTATGAAGTGTTGGACACGCGGCGCAGTGGGCCACATCTCTGTTGACCGTAGGAAATGTCGACGTATGAATGAAACATCAATTGAGAATTGTGGTTCATGCGCTAATCATAAGAGGAGACTTCAAACGTACGATTTTCAAATTTCCCACCGTCAAGGGAAGGTGCATAATAACGCTGATGCTCTATCAAGAAGACCATGTAAGCCAGATTGTAAACATTGTCATAGAGCGGAAGTAAAACAAGAGGTGTACGACCTTCGAAATGTACGAGTAGAAGTACTAGATGGGTGGACGAGTGATGCTATACGCGCCGCTCAACGTCAAGATGAAGATATGTCGCTAATCCTGGAACACAAAGAAAAGAACGAGCGGCCAACTTGGAACAATATTTCCGACAAGAGTGGAACATTTAAAGCATATTGGGCACAATGGAATTCCTTACTGGTGGAAGATGGAATTATAAAGCGTAAATGGGAAGCCGCGACGGAAAATCCCATCGAATGTAGATTCTAGTCCCACCAACAAAAGTGAAGGATGTACTAACAGAAATGCACGACGGGGCCTCCGGTGGACATCTGGGAGTTAATAAGGATGGAAGTCCTTCCAATTCCAAACCAAGAAGCAACAACCATCATTGAGCAGCTTATCAATAATTGGATCAGTAGATATGGAGTTCCCTGTGAGCTGCATTCCGATCAAGGCCGAAACTTCGAATCACAGATATTTCAAGGCATCTGTGCAGCACTGGGCGCAAGGAAAACCAGGACCACACCCTTACATCCGCAGTCAGACGGAATGGTCGAAAGGTTCAACCGAACAATGAAAGAGTATTTATCGAAGGTCGTTAGTGATCACCAACGAGATTGGGACAAATATGTACAAACCTTTCTCATGAGTTATAGATCGGCTAATCACGATACGACAGGCCATTCTCCAGCAAGAATTATATTTGGACGAGAGATAAGATTACCAGCCGATCTGCGATTCGGAATACCTCCAGACGCCATAGACAAGACCGAAGACTACATAGCCGAATGGAGAAATCGCCTCGATGAGATTCATCATTTGGTTCGAAAGCAAATCAAGGTATCAAGTGACAGGATGAAAACAAGGTACAACGTTCGAGCCAACGCATCCGGATTTAATGCAGGCGATAACATGTGGCTTTATAACCCTCATCGGCAAAAAGGAAGGGGTCCGAAGTGGCAGCAACATTGGGAGGGACCATATAAGATTCTCAGAAGAATTAACGACGTTGTCTATAGGATTCAGCGAAGACCGAATCCCAAGATGAAAGTGGTACATCGTGACCGACTGGCGACTTTTTGTTAACCCAGAAGACCAGTGAGCTTATTTCGGAAAAAAACGAATCTAGACGGAGGAGAGTCTGACGCATATGACAATCAGTACTAGAATATTCTAGAAAGTCCAAAACAAAGTACTGGAATATTCTAGAAAGTACTGGAAAACTGGAGACTATGAGCAGTAGAAAATTCGAGGCCATGGAGCGGACGAAAACGAAACACCGCATCAGAATGAGAAAAGGGTATAAATACGCCACACGCAGATCAGAAAGTAAGATGTAAACAGTCAAAGACGCTATAAGTAAGAAAGCGAGAGTAAGGAAGCGATAAGTTAGGAAGCGATGAGTAAAGAAGCGGAGTTAAAAAGAGTCACCGAATTATTAGCGAAATATAAAGGAACGGTTGTTATTAACAGACTAATAAAGTGTTTACAAAGAAAATCGATTTAACGGCTCTTATTTATTAAAATAATTAATCCAGCGAACTCTAAGCTCGCTACAATATATATGTATATATATGTTAGTTGAAGTGGTACGCGTTTCGTTGGCCGCCGATGGACGGTCACAACGAACAATGGCTGTCGCAAAGGAGAGAGAGCAGCGCGGTCAATGTAGAAGAGCACGTCACCAATTGAACTGGAACCAATCAAATAATAACACATTGTTCTCTATTGTAATGTCAAGTTGTTCTTTATTGCTTAAGGAACGCTATTATGTACAATGAATGGTATTTTGCGGATGGCAACGACTGGGAATGGTGTATGAGTCCGCTGTCTGTGTATGCGTCGCGAAGGTTGATTGCAGACTGACTCATTGGGCATAACTGTCAATTCAAAAAGGGACGCTATGACCTCATCGATGGTGACAATCGGCCAGCTGGTGCCAGCTGCTGCGTAACTGGTATACACTGCGAATGTACTAGATTTCTCCAGTACATTCCAGCACATTCAATTGCCAATCCGCAACAATATATATATATATATATATATATATATACATATATATATATACATATATATATATATATATATATAAATGTAAAAATGTTAAAAAACTTAATCATAAAACACATCGTTACAAAAGAATACTAAATGATTATAAATAAGGTAAGGAAGTTCATAAATATTAAAGTACCCCTTATGGTTAAGGAAGTTATTCTTACAAATTCATAGAAAAAAAAACTAACAAAACAAAAATATTAAATAATGATTATTAAAGTAGACTTTATAAATAATAAACTTAAAGGGGGATATTCTCAAAATAATTATTCCAAATTTATGCAACGGTGATTACAAATAGTGTAAGAAACTCAAAGAAATCCACAATTGCACCTTATTTTGAAGCGGTCAAAAGGTCATTGCTAAAATAATTTATATATATATATATAAAGTAGGTGTTGTAGAAACATCGAATCAACTCAGTACCTGGCTGACTTTCAAACAGACAACTTGTCTCACAGTTTTGCTCGTGCTATTTATCTTAATCAACCGTTATTTTCACAATAATTTTCACAATTTAATTATCATTATCTTGTTTTCTTTGCCTCGTTTTCCGCATACAAAAATTTGAACAAGTGTTAAAACCGTTAAGTTATGGCCCCTGGGCCACGTGTGTTAAACAAAATTAAGCGCAAACGGTTGCGTTACGACCCCGTTATTGGAGGCCAAACTCCTCCCGATAAACTTTCAAAAGTGAACAATAAAGTTCTAGAAAAATCTAAAATGTGTTCAAACACTAACTTTTTTCAACCACTTCAAAGTCTGATGGAAGACTCTCCTGAAATGGATCCGACCAATGACGAACAGTGCGCAGAACTTCCTAAGGAAACCGTTCCGCCAATTGTGGTATTAAAAACAACTAGTGCTCAAGTGCGTGATATTTTGAGCAACATTAAGATAGACAAATACTTAATCAAAAACATTTCGCTTGGGCAAAAAATATGTGCCCCAACAATGGACATATATAATAAAATCAGAACCGAACTCGTACGGTTAAAATGAGTTTTTCACCCACTCGCGTAAGGAAAATCGTCCATTAAAGGTAGTGTTATCCGGGCTAGACTTAATTAGCAACGATGTGGTGAAAAATGAGCTAATTGCACTCGGGATTAAGTGCCTAGATGTTAAAACCATCACATTAAATCCGTCAACAAAAGCCCTGTACAAACACTACTTGTACATCGTCTACATTCAACGCGGTACTGTTAAATTAAACGAACTAAAACGGAACTACTCCACCTTGTTCAAAACCATCGTTCGCTGGGACTTTAAAAAACATAATCCAGGTAAGGTCACACAATGTCACAATTGCCAGCTTTATGGTCACGGCTCGATGCATTGTCATATAAATAGCTTCTGTGCAATATGTTCGGGAAACCATAAAACATCCGACTGCAAAACGAATGAGGTCATCAAGTGTGCAAATTGTAGTGGGCCACATAAATCCACCGATCCAGAATGCATAAGCCGAAAGCAGTACATAGACATTCGCCGCAAATTATCACCACGTGGACGTGGTACAGGAAATACAACGTTCCTACAGCCTCCGAGTGACAAACAGCAGCCAGTGCCCGACCGATTATCCATGGATAATTTTCCTCCACTACCCCGATCTATGCGTCAACCTTCACTTCCTTCATCCACCTGGGCTTCTGACCTCCATCAAACCCAGCAACCTTCCAACAGTGATACGACACACACGAAGAAAAATCCATCAGACACTTTAACTAATGATAACTTGTTCTCATTTAGCGAGATAAACTCTCTTCTTAATGAAGTTGTAACCAAGCTTAGTGCTTATCAAACTAAAGCTGACCAATTTAACGTCATTACTTCATTAGCTATTAAGTACATATACTCGGAAAAAACAAAAACATGTTAAGAAACTCTCTTAACATCATAACTTGGAATGCGAGAAGCATCAAAAACAAAAAGCATGAATTTTTTAGTTTCTTGATAAATTTTAATATTGACATTGCACTTGTTTCAGAAACCTGGCTCAAACAAGACATTTCTTTCTCACATCAAAATTACATATGCTATCGCCTAGACAGGGTACATGCTAGTGGTGGAGGTGTCGCCATTGTTGTGAAAAAATGTATAGAACATTCCTTGCGTCCTTCATTGCGCCTTAAGTTAATTGAGGAAATTAGTATAGATGTAACATTAAGTGACAACTCCAACGTGAGTCTTTTTTCGGTCTATTTCCCTGGAGGAAATAGAAACCTAGAGAAATCTACTTACTTTAAGCGGGATTTGCAAAAATTGTATAGAGTCAACACTCGAAACAAGGTAATTATTGGTGGTGATCTAAACTGCAGACATCAGTCGTGGAATTGTCTTAGGGCAAACTGCTGGGGTAACATTTTACTAGATGTTACTGAATCCAGCCCAAGTTTTTCCATACTTTATCCACTTCTCCCCACCTATATCCCAGCGAGCGCTAACAAGAACCCCTCAACTCTTGATCTATATATCACTAATATTCCAAATTACTACACAGTACCATTAACTCTAAATGCGTTAAGTTCAGACCACTTTCCGATCAGCCTCACAGTGAATCATACAGAAGCTGTAAATCGTACCAGTTTATACCACAACTATTCCGCCGCCAACTGGAATTGTTATAAATCATATATAAACACGAACTTGGTTCTAGGTGATACCAGCCTAAATTCTATAAACTGCAGCGAGCACATTGATATCCTATGTAACAATTTTGTTTCTGTTATCAATAGAGCGGCCGATCTTGCGATACCTAAATGTTCCACTGCTCCAGTTGATAAGGCACCGCTTCCTGAAAATATCTTACATCTGATTAGGCTACGAAACTCTGAAAGAAGAAAATGGCTGCGTTATAGAATCGATTGTTTTCTACTTAATGTTAAAGTCTTAAATAATATAATTAAAAACGAAATCTCAACATATAGGAACAAGTGTTGGAATAAACACCTTTCCTCTCTTGACAAAGCTAGCAAACCGTTCTGGAAAATATCAAAAATTATGAAAAAGAGAGGGTCAAGTATTCCTCCGTTTAAAGTTCACGACAAGTTGTTTATTTCTTCAGTGGAGAAATCGAACCTACTTGCTAACACGTTTAGTAAGAACCACTCCATATCTATGCAGCTAAGCGACGCGTATACTGAAGCTGAAGTTTCTAACACTATCCATGTACTTTCTCAAACACCAGCTGAAAGTACTTACGCAACTAATATCAGCAAAGTTAAAGAATTGATAAAAAAATCGAAATCAAAAAAGGCTGCGGGTCTCGAAAATATTAACAACAAATTAATCAAAGCACTTCCACCTGCTGCAAGTAACTATTTAACGTTCATTTTCAACGCTTGTCTTAAGAATTGTTATTTTCCGGACTGTTGGAAAACAGCAAAGGTAATACCTATCCCGAAACCCGGCAAACCGAAGAACAGCCCCGAAAGCTACAGACCTATTAGTCTACTTAGCTGTCTAAGTAAGCTCTTAGAGAAAATCATTAAGGAAAGGATTGATCGTTTTGTGGAAGACAATAACATCTTACCAAACTTTCAGTTCGGTTTCCGTAGTGGTCACAGCACAATCCACCAAGTCTTGCGCATTAAAAACCACATAGCTGGTAAATTCATCGACAAGGAGTCAACGGGACTGGTTCTTCTAGACATCGAAAAAGCTTTTGATACGGTATGGCACGATGCCTTGATTTATAAGCTACTAAAACTTAAGCTGCCAATACCGCTTATCAAAATTATCCAGAGCTTTCTTTGTTCGAGAAAATATGTTGTGAGTATAGGAACCGACATATCCTCTACTCACCAAATCCACCATGGTGTACCCCAAGGCTCGGTTCTTGGTCCCATATTATTTACATTGTTTGTCGCAGATTTACCATATCTAGGTGGGTTTTTTATTGTAGTTTTCCCTTATTTATTATTTGCTATTCATTAAAATTGTGCTATTGTCGTTATATAGATTTAATATTATAGTTGTAAAGGAATTGCTATCCTAAATCTCTTAAGTACTAGTTGTAAAATATATCATAAATGTAATTATCTACCAAATAAAAATTGAATTGAATTGAATCAACTCAAAGGGAGATATCAAAAAACAAACTGAATTCAGGTAGCTATGTTTGCCGATGATACGGCCATTTTCTCTTCGGGTGCTTTATTCACTAATGTCTACAACTCTTTGCAAGCAGCTCTTGACAAACTAGCAGTGTATTACAGGAAATGGAAAATAAAAATAAATGGTAATAAAACACAAGCTGTCTGGTTTTCGAGATGTAGGAAACACTGCTACCTACCAAATGGCACTAAACTCAGTATGTGTGCAGTTGATATTGATTGGTCCGAAGACTGTAGATATCTAGGTATTATTCTAGATAAAAAACTTATCTTTCAAAAACACATCACTACCACAATAGACAAAATAAACAAAGTCGTAAGAGTTATGTATCCATTAGTGTGTAGAAAGTCAAAGCTTAGCATCGAAAATAAAATTATAATATATAAAACCATTTTCCAAGCTATACTCCTGTACGGGGCCCCTGTATGGTGTAATTGTGCTCGCACACACAAAATAAAATTGCAAAGGTGTCAAAATAAAATATTGAAAATGTTGCTGAATTTGCCATGGCATTATTCGACACATGAACTACATGAAAACGCTAACGTTAAACAGGTAGAGTTCTACATTGACAAATTCAATCGAAACTTCTTCGTCAATTGTTCTTTTTCTGACAATATTCTCGTTTCCCGTCTTGCGTTATCCTAAATCACTACATATGTACTCTGTCTATGAAAATTATATCGAGGTTATTATTATATAAAATAACCGGAAGCTCGTGCAATATTAGTCTTAAGATTCAAATAAGGGTTTTTTATTGTAGTTTTCCCTTAATTTATTATTTGCTATTCATTAAAATTGTGCTATTGTCGTTATATAGATTTAATATTATAGTTGTAAAGGAATTGCTATCCTAAATCTCTTAAGTACTAGTTGTAAAATATATCATAAATGTAATTATCTACCAAATAAAAATTGAATTGAATTGAATCAACTCAAAGGGAGATATCAAAAAACAAACTGAATTACAAACAATGTACGAAACCTGAAGGGAAAGACTTTCATAATTATGCCTATTCCTGAAGTAAATTTTATAAGATACCCTTAACCTAGTAGATTGAATAAGATGACAACCATACAAAAACTGTTCTAATAAGGACTTTAATATATTACAAAATCCGTATGTAAAACACAACTCACCGTCACTTTGACTTGACTTAGCTTATTCGCATTCGCTGCGTACGCACCTTCGCCTTTGCATCCACTCTGATCACACAGAAAATCACTCATGACGATGATTTTCTTTTTTTTTTTTTCAGGGGGAGGAATGTTACACCTCGCTACACAACCCCTCAATCGTCCTCAGCTCACGATCAATATTCATAGTGCACACAGGCAATTAATGTTAATATCGCATACGTTGCGATATTCGTTCAACTACTACATGCAACACATACGCGCCTCCCCAAGCTATATGCTTATCGCTTTCATTCTTAATCTCAAGGCCAAAAGCCAAATCGCATTCTTTTTGCTTCATATTCGAAACAAGCTCAAAACCTGGCATTCACATGGTTTCATGTTTCGAATGTTTTTTTTTTTTTTTTTTGCTGCATGCCCGACAACAAGTGTCATACAAGACATTTGACACGGTCGGCATCTTCAAAAGCTGTTGGTGGCGATTTAATTGAGCGTCGATCAAATGCTGAGATCTGCGAAAGAACAGACGCAGCGACGACATCGACACAATGGCTCGACCAAAGAGCAATGCACTTTAATTGGTTCAGAAATTGCAGCAATCAATTGGAAAATTGCTTAGGCCGATGCCGTTGTACCGTAAGCGGAAGATTCAACGAAAATGATAATTGAGCAATTTGGATGACTCGTGGTGGTCAATTGGACTCAATATGGGTCATGCGTTTTGCACCAATGCCCCAGCGCCACGAAGTGCATTGTTGCATTTCGGTGTTCATGACTTGAGTATAAAAGAGTGATTGAAAATGGTCGACGGGGGCAGAAATAAATGTTGACCGAGGGAACTATTTTCTAAATTGTAAAAGTATCTCTAGAATAAATTG
Source organism: Microdon myrmicae (assembly GCA_963931805.1). Lineage (NCBI taxonomy): Eukaryota > Metazoa > Arthropoda > Insecta > Diptera > Syrphidae > Microdon > Microdon myrmicae. The sequence goes on along the minus strand of OZ007500.1, from coordinate 1,183,772 downwards.
TGATCGTGAAACTATGGTCGAAATTGTAAAAGTAACTCTAAAATTAAGAAGAAAATAAAGAAAAGGGGAGTTGGTGAGTTATTTTGTGCCGTCAAGTGAACCAGGAGGACACCAGTGCAGCTGGGCGAGTGTGGTAAACATTAAATAAACAGATTAAAACCCCGGAGGAGTATCCCCCGGGAGATAACTTACTAATTAATGATAATATCAATAATTTTGGTATTACAATCAAAGTGCCTCCTGAAAAATGAATGTTCCTGTTGGCGACCTATCATACAATGCATCAAAATTACATTGTATCGAATCCCAGAAAATGATATCGGCGCAATAGCAGAACACACCACAGCTGCTATCTGCACAATAATTACGCATTAGGACGTTCTTCGAGAGGGTATGAAAGGAAATGCAAATTTGTAAATCCCAGAGTTCTCTTTAAGAGTTCAAAGGTGAAATAGGCTTTTCACTCTTCCAAAAATAAATATTTATAATAGGAAATATTTTCAGAGAGAAGTTTGTTTTTATTCAATTCGCTTCTCCTGCTCTCAGGTGCTCGAGAACGTTTCCCCCCACTAGTGGTAAGAGGCGCAACCGGACTATGTAGTTTTACATTTACCTTAAGGACTTCCACTCACAAGTAGTAAGGGATGGTCGAGGCTTATTCCTCTTCCAGTAAGTTTGAAGGGAAGGCCGTTCATTCACACTCGCGGTTTTGTTTTTTCTCATTAGATATCCTTTTGACCAGGTGGAGCTGGAATAAATATAGTCCGCTACGCTGTTGAGGTTTTGCGGATCCACTGGGAGCCAGCTGCCCGCAATGAACTGCACTAACGAATCTTGGTCCTTCCAATCAGATCACAGAAACAAGTGATCCATCGAGTCGGATCATTAACAGTCTTATTATGTGCGTTATTCAAGATGATGGCAAACATCATTAATTCTGAGTTAATTAAATATTTGAGATCAATGGATTACAAATAATCGTGAATTCGGATCCAGGGCTGGCAATCTACGGGAAATCTTTTGAGTTTCTTGACTAATATTTTAACACCTGCAACTCAAAAACATTGTGGGTCAATAGCGTTCGCATTGTATCTCTCCAAGGCTTTTGAACGCGTCTGGCACAGAGCTTTACTAAGTAAACTTCATTGTTATACATTTTCCAGGCAACTTTGTGATTGGTAGGTTCTCGACAGTAGATCAACTCACGCTCCCGTGGGTGGCGTGTATTTGGATACCTTTCCTATTTATTCCGGAGGGCCTCAGGGCTCCAACCCCGTTTCTGTTTCATACTAATAATTATCTAGTATTAACGGGTAACCAAACAGTTAGTGTTGTCGGCAACAGTAAACTGTTGTTCATTTTCAGATGATCTGTCGGTTGATACCTCTTTTTTTGAATTTTTCTTGTACCAGTGAGCAATGGATTTTGTTTCTCAAGTTATAATCATCTGAATGAGATATGAAAATGAGGCTTATAATGCAACAAAAAGTTGTTCATTGTTAACTGTTGAAAGAAAGTCATCTTCACTAGAAATTGTTAACCGATGGAGTGTGGTAGAATGATTCCGCTTCTCATCGTTAGGTAAAATAAAACTTATTTATTACGTAAAAAAAGTAATAGAAAGAGAACGAAACTAACCAAGCTATTTTATATTGCTTTGATTAGAATTATTTCAAATAATACGCATAATGTATCATATTTAAAATTTTGTATTTAAATGTTACAAATAGCTATAAGCGACATAATAAAGGAACGCAATTGTAGCAATAGAACCGTGCAACCAAAAACTTAGCAGTCAAAATTAATATATACAAATTCTCGGTACACAACGTGTAAACCCAGTTTACGATTCAATGAAGTTAAAGTCAGCAACTAATTCAGCAACGAAATTCAGTACACCATTCTCTATTTACGCATTTCTTTAGTGATTTATCTGTGAGTGATTAAATCAACTAGAATTGCCTACTCGTTTCAAACAGCCACACGCGGTTGGAATAAGTTTTAGCAAATTAATGACAAGACAATATAAATATTCATGGTGAATTAGCGCCATTGTACTCTTCGCATGTCATTTACGAGAGATGAATATATAACCTTCGGAGAGGCACTGGCTGTCTCGTTTTCGTGTATTTTTCGTTGTGGGGGGTTTCGACGGAGTTTCATTTTTATAATTATTTGTTTACTTATGACGCTGTGATTACTTCTAATATTTGTTATTAATTATTGAATAGTATTATTGAAAAGCATGGATAAACTTAAGCGGGTGTTAAGTGGCGAAGAAAGAAGCCAGGATGAGGAGAGCAGTATCATTAATCAAGTAAGATAATCTGCACAATTGTACCTTGTTTTTGCGATTAACGCGGCCGTACGGGACTCGTCCTTTGAAGCAACAAGTCCTATTTACATCCGGCTTACTGAATTCCTGAAAACTAGTTCTGATTTGTTTTATTTTATGAATTTATCATCTTAGTGAGTAATAGATTCTTGGTTTTTGTCAAGTGAGTAATAAGTTCCTTTTAAGCCTGGTCCAGCAATGCTGACAGGAAGTGGCTCGTGTGAAGCAGCCACATCAGTTTCTACTTCTGGCAGGAGGCTTACTGTTGATAGCCAGGTGCTAAATTATCGATGTGGTTACTTTGTTCTACCAATGGCGATTATGGCTGACTCACCACCCCATAATCGGTATATGTTAGTTATTTGTGCGACTTTCACAATTTGTTACTTGGATATCAACTTAACCAATTAAGCTTATTTACACAAGGTTTTTATTCAAAATATTGCAATACTTATTAATGATTGGGAGTGAGTAGTTGCAGGTAGAACAAGGATAAATAACCAGGAATTTTGGTGGAAGTAGGGCACTGATTCTGGGGAGTTCCATACATTTTAAATACGATTGGGCATGCCTATTGCACTTGCTCGGCATTTTAGAAATGTGGTTTTCATAATATGTTTTTTCAAAACATTTATTTCTGCTTGATTACAACACACTTCCTTAAAACGCAAATAAGCTAAGTACTTGCAAATTGTACTTTTTTCCTGCATATATGACTAAATGATTGGTTCTCGGTATTTCAAACTATTATTTAATTTATTATACTTTATTATTATTGTTATTATTTATTGCTCTGGTGGAACCCGGATGTTTATGACCTCGCTGACTTAGCTACGCCACCGTTCCCTGTCTTGTACATTTACCCACAACGCTTCCGCACCTGATCCAATTTCTTCTAGCGCACGCTTTACTTTGTCTTTTATCTCCGTCGCGCGATTCGTACCTGTCCTTTTCCCGTTGGTGTTCCGTCAAGAATTCTGCGGACGGTTCTGTCGCTGCCCATTCTCAGTATATGCCCGGCCCGTCTCAAATTTCGCAACCTGAAGATTCTTACTATTGTAGGCTTGAGGTATAACTCTTTTAATTCACTATGGGGGAATATCTGCCATTGTTTCGTCCTCATCATATTTAGCGCCAAAGATACTTCTTAACACCTTATTCTCAAATACGTTGAATCGGTTCTATTCTCGTTTTGTAAGCGTCTGTTGTATATTGTTATACAACATTTATTATTTAATAATTGTATGGTGTTACTTACGTTGTTTTGCTGTTAGTGTTCTCACAGTTGACAGGGTCCTTGGAGAATTTTTAGTCCCTGTTTGGGTTCTAGCAGTTGACCGTTCCTCCTCGACACTTTATCTTTATCCAGCGAATGGCTGGTTTTCCTCTTAGTTGAATAAAGGAAACTTTTCTTTTTGGTAGGTAATTTTATTTGATTGAGGTTGTTAGTTGTGAATAACCTCCCCGGAACACTTTACTGATAATTCTGTTCTTACTTATACTTTTATTATTTTAAGTTAGTTAAGTTACTCTAGACTTTTGTTATTTTAAGTTAGACTTTTATCACCTCTAATCAAATCAAGGCAAAGGGCCCACTGTTCCATTGCAAGGCTGCAACCCTTTGCTTGATCGATTAGGTCTCCGCTTCTGTCCATTTGCAACCACTTTTTTATACCTGAATTATGGGCGAGGACGTGCAAACGATGCGTTTACTTCATCCTGAACTTTGATCCAGAACGTATGACCCATTTTGAGGGTAATTGCATGGCACAAGTCATTCGCGTTTCCCAATGATCATTTCCACTTAATTGCCCTGCTTTAGGTGCAAAGCATCAGCTTAAACATTCATTTAATTTGTAGTGGCAATGACCGAACCAATTACAGTACATCGCTCCACGCTCAAATCGTATCGTTCGACCGATTTGCGTTTCGTTGCTGTGTCTGTCCTTCCGCAGATTTCAGCATTTTAATCGACGCTCAGTTAAGTCGTCGCTAATAGCCTTCGAAGGCACCGACCGTGTCATATGACTTGTATGACACTTGTTTTCGGGCATGAAGCAAAAAATGCGTTCGAAATATGAAACCGTCTGAATAGGTCCGAGAACAGGTGCTTGCTTGGTTTTGGAATGTGAAGCAAAATGCATTTAGCGTGTGGCCTTGGGAAGTGGGAATGTGATATCGTAATGATACACGATAAGCGTTTAGCTTTGGAAGGTGGGTATGCATTATAGGTCGTGAATGAATAAATATCGCAACGTATGCGATATGAACATCAATTGCCTGTGGAAAAAGGCGTTAGTTAATTGTTTGTACATTGCTTTGTGTGCAATATGAATATTAGTTGTGAGGATGATTGCTAATTGAGGGGGGTTGTGTAGCGAGGTGTAACACGGCCATGTCTCGATTCCGTGTAACACAACCGTCATGATTGTAGTTCTGTTTGCTAGAAAGTAATTGCTGATTTTTTATATAAGTAAAACATGATTTTTTTATACAATGAAAGGGCGGACTTATTAACAGAAGCCCGCTCATTCGTTTCTATCTGTCTGAATGGTATTGGGTTGGCAAGAAAGTAATTGCCGATTATTTGATTCAAATAAAACATTTTTTATACAATGAATAGAATTTAATCCATGACATATTAGCTTCATGATTCCACGATCATAGAATTTTTGGTTTTTGCTGACAAAAAACTGAACCTAGTGCGATTTCACAGAGTCATCATTATTGAAAGTATTGTTATGACGCCGCTCGCCGTGCTTCCTCAATAACGAGAGAAGAGCGAGTAACCGGAGAGTTAAAGAAAACATAAGTGTATTTACCTGTGTAATTGTGCTTATTGATAGGCGTCCTTTTATAAATTTACTATTAATTATTAATTCTGGCGCTTAACTTTTTCACAAAGAAGACCTTTGCATCCTCTGCATCCCACAACTTGAGAAACAGTACTAAAAACAGTCAGAAAATTGATAAAACGGTAGCCAAAGGATTCATACACTTCTCTATCACACTTTTCATCGTTCATTGAGTTTTTTGCCGACGGGCTACTCCGAATCGTGCTGGAAAAAATGACGGCTAGGCGAACGCCTCTTTCCGATTTTGCTTCGTCTTCAGGTTGAATAGTTTTCTTTAGTGCCTCTGCGGCCGTCATACACTTTATCACTCGTAATTCAGAACGTTCAAATAAATGATAAACGCAACGGTAACACGTAACTACGGCTCGAACTGCAACGTACAGGTGGTTGACGAAACACGTTCTCTTACAATAGTAAACACGTACTATATAGTCTACGATAGTGTATGTATAGTACACAGCGACATCTATAATATAGTTTTGAAGTACATTCTCGGCGGTCGACAAGTTATAGGCATATATTTGACCACGAGATTCAAAAATGCAGCGTCAACGATATAGTCGTTGGTTTGAAATTTGCTTTTTCTTACATCTCAGAGTTGCACTAAAAAATTGATTTTGGGAATAATTTTGAGCTTTTTTCATGCTTGGACGTTATTGATTACAAATCTAGGAATGTTTTGCCGTAATGTAACCCAGTAAAAAAAATGGAAGCTGTGGTATAAAAATGTTCACTTTATTAATTCATTTAAGAATTAACTATTACTTTGAGCTGGCAATTAATCACAAACTGTCTTTTTATTTTCACATGTACCTGCCTGTCAAGAGTGTCCGGCTCTGATTGACTGTGAATTGTAAGGATAAACAAAATTCGCCCTGTCTCTATTGTGACGATGTGACTGTAAACTACACGATTAAACGAAATTCGGCCTGTATCCATTGTCGCTATGTGACTGTGAACTATAAGCTTATCTCAAATTCATCTCCGTCATTTCCATTCTACACCCGGGCGTCCCAACTGGACATTCGACCCGAATGCTCATCGTCTTCGTCCTCTTCATCACTCCTAAATAGATGCTCACTGTCGTCGCTTGCCCAGGGTTTCATATAGTCGGCGGCGGATGATGTCTGTTTGGGCTGTTTGGACTCTCTTCTATCCGGCACCGACGTTGCGTAAGGTTTTGATAACCTCATACGGTCCAATGAACTTGTGTGTGAGCTTTAAGCCTGGTCCTTGGTGTACTTTGCGAATAGCGATGATATTGCCTTCTTGATATGGGAACGTCGCCTTCCTGTTTTTATTGAAGTTCTATTTGTTTTCGAACTGAATTCGTTGTATATTCTCCTTTGTCTGTTGGCGGAGTTCTGCTTGTTGGTCGTCGAATGAGGCAATCAATTTTTCCTTCAGAAGCTCCTTAATCTGCGGATCCTCCTCCAAACGAGCGTTGACTCCGAACATTAATTGGAATTGTGACATCCCTATGCTCGAATGCGGCGTAGCGTTGTAGCATTTTTGTTCCGTGTCCGGGTACCGATACCACTCACTTGGTTTAGGAGCTGATAGCTTTGTTAGTAGTGGTATTAGGGTGCGTTTCACCCGTTCAACTTGACCGTTGGTCGATTTTGTGCCATACAGCCAAATGTACTCGTCCACAATTACCAGTAGGTGCGCGTAAGACTTCTTGGTTGACGCCACACTGCCCTTCTCCGCAGGATTCAGGAATCCTTGCCGTTTTCCTTGGTTTCGCTCGGCCAGTATACACGAAATACAGTTCCGAATTACCTTTTCAATCTTAACTCTTAAATCAGCTATCCAGCAATCATTCTGGACCAGCGCCTCTGTCTTATTGATCCCAAAGTCGACTCGGTCATGGGCTATCGTATCCTCCTGCAGGTCGTCGTTGTGCTGCTGTGCTTTACTGAGTCGCACTGTAAGGCATTCGTGGCTCTCATTAATTACCAAGCATCTTGGAAATGGGTTTCGGCTTAATGCGTCGACGTGCTTCATACCCCGTCCCAGCCTATGCTCTATCGAATACTGGAGTTCTTCTAGCAGCAATGCCCATCGAGCTACTCGAGCGCAAAGATTCTACTTGCTCATCGTTATTGTAAAGGCTTTTTAATCGGTTACAATCTTGAAATGTATACCCAGCAGATATACTCGGAATAGCCGAAGTGCCCTGATAACTGCCAATACTTAAAGCTCATAGCTCGAATACTTCTCTTCCGCCAGCTAGCGAAGTATATTGGATGCAGCAGCCCATCGTTTTCGTCACATTGCAAGACGATGGGTCCGTATCCGTACTTCGATGCGTCCGTATGGAGTTCCGCGTCAGCCCCTATTCGATACAAATTAAGCACAGGCTTTTGGCTTAGGCACGTATTCAGTAGTTCGAAAGCTTCTTCTTCGACCTCTCCAAAATTTAATTTGACATCTGCTCGCAAAAGGTTTGATAAAGGTCGCGCAATCCTTGAGTAGTCAGGAATGAATTTCCTGAAGTATCCCATCAGTCCCAAAAAAGCTGGCACCTGCCGGATATTCTTAGGCTCGGAAAAGCGTCTAACCGCTTCAGTTTTCCGCTCCGTCGGCCGAACGGTTCCGTCTTCGATGGAAAATTGATGGTGAATTACACAGGCCAAAAGGGACACATAGGAACTAAAATTGTCTGTCTGGAACAATAAATGCGGTATATTTAATACTTTCGGCATTGACTGGCACGTGGAAGAAACCATTCTTCAAGTCGAGTGTACTGAAGATATTCGCTTCTTGCAGTTTATCCAGTTGGTCCTCGATTATCGGCAGGGGATATCTGTCTCGGATAATTTTTTTTATTCAGAAGTCGATAGTCAACGCACAATCGGTGTGTTCCGTTTCTTCTTGACTAACACAATTGGGCTGGCCTAGTCAGATGATGAGGGTCGAATGATGCCCTGGTTCTGCCGTTCTGCTTTTCGTTGGGCGCAAGTCACCTTGCATTTTGATATACTGGTTCGTTGTTTTTTAATATGAGGCTCATACTCACTGTTATCGCCAACGTCTTGTTGGGCCTGTAATATTCTATGCACGTCATTATTTTTTTACTTGTATTCTTGTCTTCGATGTGAGAAAGATCAATCTTAACGCGATTCTCTTCTTCGAGCACCGTTTGGAATTCTCCTAGCGCCTTATGAGCAGGTGATCCCATTCCTGTGAACTGTACTTCGGTCGACATTCTTGCCATGAATCGTTACCATCTTCATATACTTCTTTCGTGGACTGCGTGTTACAATGCAAGCCTCTTTCTTCTGTCGACATTTTGTTGCGATGTGACCGTGTTCGTTGCAATGTAAACATTTTGGGCTTAGTTCTTTCGAGGGACAATTGAAGCAGCTTTTACGATATGTCCTGTCTTCGTTGCCAGTGGCTTTGTTCTTCTCGCCTCTTGTATTGGGTTGCTTATGTGACGTTTCATCCTTTTTATTAATCGCGTTTGCTGACGACTGTTCCTTCAAGGTTGTCTTATCGAATGCGTCGATTAAGGATTCCTTCGTAGGAAAGCACTGCATGCAAGCTTGATGGGATAAAAATTGGTCAAGGATACCCTCGATAAGATAATCTATTATATATTCATTATTGATCGGCACACGATTACCCACCACAATCTTATCGTGTGCGTATTCTCGGAAGGTTTCGTCTTTCTTCCATATTTGTGCTTCAAAATTTTTTTGCGTAAGTCAATCCTGGTGTGCTTCGGGCGATACATCTGACCTAACTCGTTCATGGGCTAGTAAAAGGCCATTTCAAGATGTTCGGCTTTTGAATGCAACCTCTCGAACGTTTTCTTCCTGAGTTTCATTTCTACCAACGTTTTTGCCATGTCATCCGCTAGCTCATACTCCTCCTTCATGAACTTGATCTGCCTTTCCCACACATGGGTTTTATCTGGCGCACCGTTGGGCGCACTTACTAATTCAGCAGTCATCTTAATGCTCATGTTTGATTGGGGAGAAAATAAAGCGGCTGTTTCGCTTCGTCCCCCCCCGCGTGTGCACTGTATTGAGATTGGCTGCGATCCATGTCTTTGGTATTTCCTGTGCAATGGCGGAGTCCTGTGTCAGATGCGATATCCTGGTTCTCCTCCTCGTTGGTGATTCACATCTAATTGCTCGTTGGATCATGTTCAACCAGTCGGGCGATTATCTTGGCTTTCGTACTGCCGACGGTTAATCCACACATCTTTGCCTTTTCTCGCAATTCGCTAACTGTGATTTTTTTTTAATGCCAACCTTTCTTTATTGGCAACGCTGGTTTAAATCAGATCTGCATCACGGACGGTTAATGCTGGTGTTCAGTTCTTCAGACTAATGCGAGCATGCGCAACCAAGACCTGTACACTCAAACACCAGTTTATGCTGAGTCTTTTGTTCAATGATTTTAACTAGATTGTTAGTGGAATTTACTAAGCGAATGGAATGCAATGCTTCTGAAAACCAATGGGAGGGCTATGGCAGGGAGAGCATCATGCAGATATTATGATAAATAACCGAACTTTAAGAAATTCGTTATCGCATAATCGGGCTCGTTCTCGAGGCTCTGTCCACCCTCGACTGGTAACGGCATTTTGTAGCATCAGGGGTATTGGTTTCAACAATACGAATGTAAACGCCGCCAACCAATATTTGCAAACAGCGAAACCTGATATCCTTGTCCTAACTAAGATCCAGGTCAATTCGTCAACAGATTCGACATATCTTCGTTGCTCAGGATACGACTTACATTCGAGATTCCGTTTTGAGGGCGGAGTCTGCGTGTTCGGACCGATCTGGCTTGCCAGAGGATGGAGGTGTTGGAATCCAATAACATGGACATCATGTGTTTTGAGGGTCGTGCTGAGGAATTATGTTAAATTTTGTTGTTGTCTTTACCGCTCCCCAAATGACGATCGTCCAGCGACATTTTTCGAACGTTTTTCACATACCGTCGACTGGATACAGATCAACCACCCAGCTTTTGAAATTGTTGTCCTTGGCAGTTTTAATGTGGACAATTCCGGCTGGTTGGCACATTCTAACAGAACCGACGAGGCTGGGAGGCGAATATTTTTTTTGATAATTCAAACGTCGGAGCCGGTCTTTTGGAGCCACCTGTGATCGCGCTGGTACGGTCTTCCATGCGGGGTGTGAGATTTCGCCCGCGTACTATTTAACGTATTCTACGTGAACTGGACTGTAGAAAGGCAACCGAGCTGGACGGAATACCAGCAATAGTCCTTACGAACTCTGTTTCAGAACTATCGCCGGTTTTTGGCAAACTCTTTCGCTTATCTTATGCCCGGAGAACCTTTCCTACCTACTGGAAATTCGCTCGAGTTCAGCCAATTCCAAAGACGGGAAAAAAGTGTCTCCCACAAAATTACCGTCCGATAGCATTACTGTGTATGCTATCTTAGGTGATGGAAAAACTCAACAATACTGAGTTAATTAAGTATCTGGAGTGCAACGGACTTCTGAATGATCATCAATACGGATTCCGTGACAGGCGGTCCAAGGGAGACCTTTTGACCCTTATAACCGATGTGTGGACATCTGCGATTGAGCGGCATGGTGGGTCAATGGCGGTCGCATTGGATATCTCCAAGGCTTTTGATCGCGTCTGGCACGGGGCATTGCTGAGCAAACTTCGTTCATATGGACTTTACCAGTAGCTTTGCGACTGGACGAAGAGCTTCCTCGAAAATTGATCGATCCGGGTTGTTGTGGACGGTGAGTCTTCGGATCTGTATCCTGTTAATTCGGAGGAGCTTCAAGGTTCTATTTTGGCTACAAGCTTGTTTATGCTTCACATAAATCATTTGTTGGAGACAACAAATTCAGTTTGTTCAATTTTGCGGATGATAGTAAGCTTGTTTCCTCATTTTCGAGTGTTAGGCCGATTGGTGCATCAACGTTGCACCAGCTGAGATGTAGACAGGTTGACTCTGAATCAGAATCTGGATAAGGTCCTGCAGTGGGGAAGAGCCAATCTCACCGACTTCAATGCAGCGAAGACACAATATACAACATTCACAAAGAAAAGTGGATCATCGGTTCCACAGCTGATGATGAATGGCCAGGCCCTGGAATGTGGGGAAAGCTTGAAATTGCTCGGCGTCACGGTTTGTGGGAATTATCGCGGCATAAACACGTGTCGAGCATCGCCAGGTCAGCCTCAGTAAAACTGAGCTATCTTTTTAGAGCCAAGAAATATTTTACTCCGGCCCGACTTCTGCTCCTGTATAAATCCCAAATTAGAGCCGCGCTCGAATATTGCTCTCGTGTTTGGAGCTCGGCTCCTAAACATACCCTCGACCTACTTGAGAGCATACAAAGAATCGGGGACTCGGCGCTGACGTCGGGACTACGGTCGCTATCACATCGAAGGCGCGTAGCCGACCTCTATCTGTTTTACAGATATTATCATGGGTACTTTTGGAGGTTAGTTTGGTCAAGTCACTGCGGAATGATGTTGGAGTGTTCCGCCGAACACTGCTTACCATAGAAGAAAAATACACCAGTGGAGATAACACAACAAAACACGGAAAAATTGTTTCTGTACATTTTTCTTTATTGTTTTCCTTTATTTCCTTTTCGTTGTACAGCACTTAGAATTAATGGACACAATCGTACTGGCGAAGACGCTCACACACATTTCATATGTTCAGATAAATTATACCCGTTTCTAGGTGAACGAAGTTGCGAGTCATCGATTTGGAATTGACGCGATGTGTCACTACGTTTCTTTCGCACCTCAAGAATACAAATCGAATCAATTCGGCATCCGGCACGCGTGCGCTTTCGTCCGACACTAAAAGTATTGTCAATACCTCGTATTAATAATGTGTCGTATTCGCGATAGATTCTCTTTCGTGTGAATTTCTCAATTTATTTGAAATACGTTGCACGGCGCGGACCGACCTCCTAATTGGGTTCTCTAACTGTTCTTGGACGGATGCTCGAAGTAGACCAATTGTCTCTATCTTTAAATTCCAATCCGAACTTCTCATTCCCGCGTTTGCAAAAGAAAATTTCCCATCCAATCTGCTAAACAGAATTTCCTATAGTATCCGTTGACAGAATTTCCCATCGTATCTGTAAAGAAAATTTTTCCATCATCAATCCATCATTCTTCTTTCCGTCTTCCTTATCGGAATCCACTTATTTTCCGATCTTTTCGTGGGATTTGTTTAGGTTACCCATCTGGCTTAAGCTAACAATGTTCTTGTGCGCTTCAGATGGGTCATAAAGGAACCGTGGGATTGGTATAGTTTCTTTGTTAGCATTTCCAAACCATAAACATCTAGCGAGCGATCTACGTTAAGATGTTTATGATTGCATGGCTATTGGTCGGCAGCCAAACGATATGCTTTGTTTGCACAAGTGTGTCTTTTGCGTTAGGGTCATGCAAGGGATTTAAGTGCTAATTGCTATTAGCTACTAGAGTAGGCATCCGTTGTTCGGTTTATTTACCGACAATGGTGTTTCATGGGAAGCATCGCGTTGACGCTTAGAATTGGTGCTTGACTTACATGCGATGCCTAGCTGCGTTTGGCGCATTGGTTTGGATACGATGTATGGATGCGTTGAACTCGATATTGGAAGCTTTTGAACGTTTAGTTCCTTGATTTCTGATATCGACCTCAACGTCGTTGTATGTCATATTACCTTTTGTTTCAGGTGTGATTAATGATTATGGGGACACGTGTCTGTGGGCACGTGTACTGGCAAATGTGAGTATATTCCTTGGCGGAAGGATACCTCACCCTATAATGGGTTGAGTGGTTCGTAGAACCGCTACATACTCTCCTTCGGAGATTCGTGGTATTGTTCCACGCAGTTCGGTTTATATGCGCTCCACAAGACAATCCGACGGATCGCACCAGTTTGCGGTTCATCTCCCGACTGTCCGAATATCCCTGCATCAGAACTCGTTCCGTTACAGAGCGGGGAAGTCGTGGAACTCCCTCCCCGCGCGTGTTCTCGGAGCGTTACAACCTGCAGCTGTTCAAGAGGAACTGCAACTGTTTTTTTATGTTCGCCTCTCTCGAGAGAAATGTAATAGAAAAAAAAGAGCAATCGATAGTATGCAAAAGCTATAAAACTCATATTAGACTTAGATGTTACGCCAGTATCGCAGAGGCGAAATGAATTCTGCCTATTGTAGGCAGCGGCGTCTTTCTTTGGTTCTTCCGATGTATCATTCGACTCTGTTTCAGATTTTACTTAATCCAGGGCGTACTGACCAAAAGAATGTCCCATCTGTTTCTCTTTCCATTCCACATTCCGAATAATAGATATTTCTTCTATTGCTTAACAGTATTGAAAAACAAATTCCTTTTTTATTGGAGTTCTCTATCTGTCATATCATGAGTTCTTATGATTTGACTCGCCGATTTGTTTCCCTTGTATAGGCTCGGGGGTCGCCTCTTTGCAATGGGCCCTGTTCCTTGTTGGATCTACCTCGTAATTGTCGCGCTATCAATCGTTGCGCTTTCCTAGAATGTGGCGGGTTGTTGATTTTGGGGTGACGCGTCGCTAAGACTACCCGTTTCTGATTTACAGACATTACCGCAAATAACTTGAATTCTGACCGCGCACACACGTTGACATGTTACACGTATGTACAAACACATCGTTCTTCAGTCGAACTACGCAAATATGGAATATGCTGTCAGGAAATGTCTTTCCTCATTGTTACACATTAGGGGTATTCAGCGCCAACGCGTATTAACACCTCCATTTCCAATCTTTTCCCCCTCCTTCCGCTTGCACTGTGCCATGTCAATTAAGGATATCAGTAATCCTTTTTGAATACGAGTATTATAAAAAAAATAAAAATATTAGTTAACAAGTTGCTTCGAAAGACGACGTCTGAAATGGGTGATTGCGTTGAAAATACCGCAAAAATAGTCCTCCCAAGACTAATGTAGATTTAAAATATATAATGTCAATATCATTTTTTTATATATAATTTTAGATAAACGAGGTTTCTACACTCAGCTGGTCTACACGTATTAAAGGGTTTTGCATTTGCTTTGTCATTGGAATTCTTCTGTCAGTCCTTGGTTCATTGGCCTTGTTCCTACCCAAGGGAATTATTCTATTCGCCGTATTCTACACTCTTGGAAACATACTTTCAATGGCAAGGTATTCAAAGATAAAGACAACAAAAGCACATTTTAACATTAAAACACTCATTTGAGATTAACTTAACTTTTATTTTGAATTATCATTTCATGTATTTGTTTTTTGTTTTGTTTAGTACTTGTTTTTTGATGGGACCCGTGAATCAGATCAAGAAAATGTTTGATCCCACTAGAATTATTGCTACCTGTGTAGTTATAGTAACTTTTGTTTTAACCATTCTAGCAGCTTGCAAGGTAAATTATTTTTCGCTCACATTCGAGTTTATGCATAATTTTAAAATTCAAATGGGCGGTAATTGCATCTTCAATTTAATTATATCGTTTCGGTTCTGGTTTTATTTTCTAGTGGCATAAAGCGGGTCTAACGTTGCTCCTTGTTGTTGTGCAATCGTTGGCGATGACTTGGTATTCATTGTCCTACATTCCGTGGGCTCGGGACGCCGTGAAGAAAACGGTCTCAAGCTGTATTGACGTTTGAGCCCGGAAAGATGCCGTTTGCTGAATAGGGCTAGGAGAGGACCTGAATAAATTAAGAATAATGCATTTTGAATTATATTCAATTAAATATGTTTGTATTTATATAAAGTGTAATCATAACTGTATTTCTTTTTAAAATAATGGTGTTCTATATATTTAATTCACATTTGCGCATTCAAGGTACAGTATGTATTCCTGAAGTACAATTACGAATTTCGCTCAAGAAGTTCGAACATCAGGGAGAGGAAAGAGAATAGGAATGGCGGTACCCTTGAACTGTCAAATAAGCCTTTGTTATGTATACAAAAAAAAAAAGAGTAATATGATATAAATATTATTTCAAATAATTTTTTACTTGATTTTGTTTTTCCTACCTTTTTTCCCTTCTTTTTTGCATTCCTCCGCTTTTTCTGTTTTCTTTTTTTTACGCATCTTATGTCTTCTTCACCTTTCAGTTTCTTTTCTTCTTTTTTACAACACGCAATGGAAATTCAACGTTTTTATCAATTTTAGTGCCCCCTTCCAGATGCTCGATTTAATTAAAATTGCTCATTTTTATTTAATTTCCCTTTTTACTTTAATTCACTTTTAATTATAGTTTGATCTGATCATTAGATAATGTTTGAAATCTAGTAGGCGCGTGCCATTTTCAAATCAATTATTCATTTAAGCTTTTTTTATTTCGTATAAACAGTAATTATTGTAGCGAGCTTAGGGTTCGCTGGATTAATTATTTTTAATAAATAAGAGCCGTTAAATTGATTTTGAATTAATGTAACAATTTATTAGTCCGTTAATAACAACCGTTACTTTTACCGTACAATTAACGATTTCTTGACTTATCGCTTCCGTACTTATCGCGTCTTTTACTGCTTACTTTTATTTATACCGTTTTTCCTCATTCTGATTCGGTGTTTCGTTTCCGTCCGTTCCATAGCCTCGAATTTTCTATTGCTCATAGTCTCCAGTTTTCTAGTACTTTCTAGAATATGCTAGTACTTTGTTTCGGACTTTCTAAAATATTCTAGTACTGATTGTCATATGCATCACAATATAATATATTAGACGATTTTTTAAAACAAAGCGCCCGGCCCTGTTTTTCTTTGTGGTTTTACGACGAATGAATGGATTTTCATTTTATATATCTTTCGTATTTCCTTTATTTTTCACACTCGCTATTTGATTATTATTAAATACTGAGTTTTCCTTTTTTTGGATCTCAACATCTTCGATATATAATAGGTTCCGGTACATATTCATTGACATTCCTTGAAAGTTGGATATCATATGCCAAAGCTTGAGGTTGACAAATTGACATTACTTGAATGATGTACCCCCTTAATAGCTTTACAAATAAATGTTCTGTGAGTGAGGCTTTAGAATATACTCACAGGTAGGGCAGCTTGTAAAAGACGATCGTAGGTCGAGTGGTAGATTGAGTCTCAACATCAAGCCTCAAGATTTGATACCACCCCTTTCTTCCATAGGATGCGTGAGATAGTCTTGAGAAATTCTTGATAATCTTTCGTAGCTTTATTAAGGGGCGAGAAGATTGGGATAGGTGGTAAGCCGGCCTAAACTTTGGGCTTCTGGTGAGATACTGTGGGGGTTCTTTAAAGCATTCCCTAAGAACCACCTACTTCCTTGAATCAATCTGCCTTCCCCTCACCACACAAGCCACTTTACTTACCTAAAGTAAGCTACCTTTCATTAGAGTTCACCTGAAAGTAAAACCTCACAAAGCCATGCATTTCAATTAAATTATTCCCTTCATAATACATGAACCATATGCCAACCTGATCGGCTCGGCTCGTTGGCCAGCATGATTGGTAAACACACGCCAATCTATCAACGTGTTCTTGTTCCAACAATCCGTTGGCCCACAAGAAAGCATGCCGGGCAACTTGCTTGCTTGCACATCTGCAAGCCAAATTTCCCACGATGATCGTTTAAACCGATAGCCGATCATCGACTTGGACACGATCATAATTGATTGTTTAAACAATCCAATCAACGGCAGTGTCCCACGATCGGTTTTCCTCAAACCAAACACAGTGACCTCTCTGTGTTTGTTTTACCAACCATCCGTTTGTCCATGGCCACCCTGGGTAAGTCATATGCTTACACATCTGCAAGGCAAATTCCTCATGATCGGTCATCCAAGCGACGAACGATCATCGAGTTTCACACGACTCATGATTGTTATTTAAACAATCATATTAATAGCCATGCTCTATGGTGCTTTCCCAAACCAAACATACAGCCATCCAGCCTGGTCACTTGCCATCGTTGGCGAAGTTTCTGTTGATTTAACGTCAACAAAAATATCTATCCTCCATCGTTCACCAGAACAATACAGCCATCCTCCGTTCGCGATCATCTATTTGATCAGCCGGATATTTGAATTTCCTTTTGCGCACCCTTCGTATATTATTTGTCTTGGTTTCCAACGAATGGGTGTTTATCCTGACCTGTACGGTCCTCCATAGAAACTTGCCAACAAAATCAAACCGATCGCCCATTGGCCGACGCCAATGAAAAGATCGGAGTTGCTCCTCCAATATCGAGGAAAATTCACCACCACTGCAGGTAGTGAATGTTGACGGCAACATCACGAAGAGTCAGATTGCATCCCTTGCCGCGAGCACTTGTACTGAGATCCAAGTCTTTCTCTCCATTGAAGGGAACACGCGTGTCAGAAGTGTCGTTTATTGCTGTCCGTTCATATGCTAAATTATCCCTTATACACTTGGGACGTTTTCCGGATATTAACTAAAAGTGATCACTGCCAGTGGCTCGTAATCAGTTAGATTTGGATTAAATGTGTGTGCGCCAGAAAAACTAAGGAATAACTGTGTCGTGTCACTTATTGAACCAAAATCTAGAAAACATAGTGTAAAAAAAAACAAGAAAAGAAATATTCATAAATAACCAAAAAGAAACTTTGCAGAAGAATCGGATATTTATAAAGTGTGATCTGAGGAATCATTGTGTAAACCTAGCTTCATCAGTGCCTTTTTATTTATCTTTCCTCTCGGTGCGTGTTTTTGGTGACAATTTTTGCGAGGAAATCGTTGGTGGGTGAGAAAGCTCCTGTATACGCCGACAACACTATCATCTCCCCAACAATACCACCCCGTCACGCTATGATTTCCACAACGTATTCGAGAGAATTGTTCGACTATGTTTCGGACGTTGGCGCTGTTGCGTCGATTGTCCCCGTACGACACGATCGTTTTATTTACCGGCCTGTAGGAACCTGGAAGTTAATGAACTAACTGATTCGGCTGCGCCATCGGTCCGAGTCCTATGCATTCTGTTTCCACGCATCGCCTTCTGATCCGATCTCCTCAAAAGCCGCGCCATACATTGTCCTCCCATCTTCGTCGTAGTCTTTTTTTCAAATTCGCATTTATTTTAGAAATAAAATTATTAATTTTTCACTTGAGACTAAATTATGTCCTATTTACAGTTATTTTCTTTTCTTAATTAACTTACTGGCTCTTCACAAGCACTTTTTTTAGTTTTAGTTTTTAAACCACATTTATTTTCCTAATTCTTTTTACATATTGTGTATAATATTAGGGGTAAATGTTAAACCCTCTTTTACAATTCATCATCATCATCGGCACTACAACCGGGATCCGGTCTTGGCTTTATTTAGCAAGTCTCTCCACCGTATCCGGTCGTTATCCGAGACTTGTTAAATTGTCCATAATAATTTGTTTTTCCGGGCAAGGTTATTAGCCTTGCGCCAATCTTTTACAATTACATTCCTTAAATTAACTTAATGGCTCTATGCGAGCTCTCTAAATTACACAGTATAAATTGATTTTTATTTATGCTTTTCGGCGTACATTTTTTTTCTTATATATATGTGAACATTAAATAGGTCGTTTACATCTATATGTATACATTATTATTATAATTTTTTATTTTAATTTTTTTATTTTATTTTTTAACAAACAAAAACTTCAAAACGAAACGAAAAGGTAAATAAAAATAAACAGCAACAAAATTAGTAATAAACGTAACGGGGGAAGGTGGACAGAGGGAGGGTGGCAAGAGGAAAGAGAACGTTTTAGCACGGCGATCAGTGAAAGAGATAAATCAGCCAAAGATCGAACATCTCCCAAATGGAGGTGGCTTCTCAACGAGGAGAGGACTTCACTTCCTCAGATAAAGTATGCCTTTTCACAAGCACTCTACATTGTACATGTCTTTTTGTTTTGTTTTACCCTTCGGCGTACAATATTTTCTCAATTAGCATATGCGTTTTTAGCTGCGGTAAGAGCTGCTGTTATGTGCTTATCAAAGTAAAGATACTTATCAAGCCAGATACCAAGGTATCTAACTACAGTTTTGACTTGCGGGGGAAAATTATTATTTCCTACAATCGAAAATTTGTCCAATTCTGTTTTGTATCCTTCGATGGCCCGAATAAGGGCGTTCCAAAAAGGATAGTTTCTGTTTTCTGAAAATTGATCTTTAATATCCAGTCGTCGCAAAAACGTTTGATTTTATTGAAGTCATCTTGCAGAAATCTGTTGATGACATTAATCTTTTCTCCAAATCTATACACCACAATGCCGTCGGCGTATGCAATGGCCTGGTTGAGAGAACCCACATATAGTGTACATTTTGTAAAACAAAATGGGAGAACTCACTGCTCCCTAGTAGTAGGGTTATAGGGCTTCCGGGACAGTTTCTGGCTCAAAAGCTCTTTTCTGTGTGAAAGCTCTATGTGAAGGTGTAGATGTGTGTGTTGTGTGGTGAGTGTTGATAGTGGTATGTGATTAATGGGTGGTGGGATTCTTAAGTGAGGTGTAAATAGTAGTATTTAGTGTATTTCTTATGAGTGTTGGTATTAATAGTGATATTTTGTGGTTGCGATTAATGGTTGTGGGTTCTTATGTGGGGTGGAAACTAGTAGTATTGGTATTAATTGGGTATAGTTTGTAGTGTTCTTATCGCTGTAGTTGTTGGATTTTGTGCTTTTGATGCTCTTGGGTTTTTGCAGGTGGTGGTGATGAATGCTTTTTGTTGGCTATTGAGCTTTTTGTAGGTGGTGGTGAGTATTGCGGCTTGTGGTGATGTCGGTGCTTTTTGTTATGGGTTTATGTTTTTGCTAATGGATTTATGCTTAGATGGTGATATCGGTGCTTTTTGTCATTCATGGGTGGTGTGTCTTAACTGAGGTGGAAATAGTAGTATTTAGTATATTTCTTATGAGTATTAGTAGTAATTGGGTATAGTTTGTAGTGTTCTTATCGCTGTAGTTGTTTGTTTGGGCTAGTGATTAATCGTTATCAGCGTGGTGGATCCGTGGATTTTGTGCTTTTGATGCTCTTGGGTTTTTGCAGGTGGTGGTGATGAATGCTTTTATTGACTATTGGGCTTTTTCTATGTGGTGGTGAGTATTGGGGCTTGTGGTGATATCGGTGCTTTTTTTGTTATGGGTTTATGTTTTTGCTAATGGATTTATGCTTAGGTGGTGATATCGGGGCTGAATGGGTAGTGCTTTAGGCTTTTGTCTCAGTTGTAAGCTGTTAATTGTGGTAGAAATAAAAAAAACGTTGTCTTTGGTGTGCTTTTTAATCTTATTGTCATTAAGCTGAGTAATATAAACGGGAATTTTGTTGTTTGTGGATTTGTATGGGAAATGGGGTGTTTTTGCTGGAACTTAAACTGACTTCCCCTAAGACGCAGAGCTAAGTTAGTTGACTTCACCTAAGACGCAGACCTAAGCCAGTATTCAAACGAACAATAACAAGGAGGAGGCGGGGGCCGGGGGCTTTTTGCTATTGAACTTTTTGTTGGGGGGTGTGTGTTTTTGATAATGGATTTGTGCTTAGGAGGTGAATGGTTTTGCTGCTAGTTGACTTCACCTAAGACGCAGAGCTAAGCTAGTTGACTTCACCTAAGACGCAGACCTAAGCCATGATGATGAATGGGTTGTGCTTTAGGCTTTTGTCTCGGTTGTAAGCTGTTAATTGTGGTAGAAATAAAAAACGTTGTCTGGGTTGTGCTTTTGGCTTTTGTCTCAGTTGTAAGCTGTTAATTGTGGTAGAAATAAAAAAACACTGTCTTTGTTGTACTTTTTTAATCTTATTGTCATTAAACTGAGTAATATATACGAGAATTTTGTTGTTTGTGGGTTTGTATGGGAAATGTTTTGTTGATTCTATCTGCTTTTGCCTTATGTCTCAATACTTGACATGGTTTGTGCTTTTGCTACTGGTTTGTGTCTTTGATCTCTAAACTTTCATCGCTTTCTGCTAATGGTTTGTGTTTTTGATCCCTAATGGTTCTTGTTTTGACTTCTATAGAACAATTTTCTAAGTACAAATGATTATTCAAGTCCACATAGAACATAAAAAATGATCTGTTATCAAAAAAAAAACATGTGGGGGTGCTTGCCCGATCCCATGACCTTGGATGCTATATCAAATTCTTGATGTCTAAGTGTATTTATGAGAACCAATTATTCTTATCATAGTTTCCATATTGAAGAAAGAATTCATTGCTTCCGCTCCCCACAGACTAATGTTGATTTATATATGTTGTTATCAAAAAAAAAAACCAAACATGACTATGCTTGTCCGATCTTATGAGCTTGGATGCTATAGTAAACTCTTTTTTTTATTTCTAAGTGTATTTATGAGAACCAATTATTCTTATCATAGTTTCCATAATGTACAAAGAATGTCTCGTTTTGATATTAGAAGGGGATTTCTTGTATAAAAAGGTCGGGTGTTAAATTTACATTCACTATTAGAAGACTTGACTAGAAGAAATTCACATCTACTCAAAACAATAAAACCGACTACGAAGACGAATCTCAAGGTAAGTCGTCCTATTGATACTATTTTTTTTTTTTCATTTTTTGATTAATTTTTTTTATTAAAGATGGAACCAACTATTGCTCAGGAGAAAGCAATTGACCGATATTTTGCCAAATACAGGAAGCCAAAACCCATCTGCATAGTAAAACCCCATGTAGAAACATCAAATTATATTCCTACTGAGGATTATTCTATTCATGATGACGAGGACGATGACATCAGACCGCTAGGTTCAGGCCATCCGATTGATGAACCTAACATCGATGAGGATATATTCCTGGACCTCAATTATCTCCAAGACGATGTTTTTATAGCAGATTACGATATGGTTAATAGCTATTCCGGGGATATTATATATACCAATGATTATCTCAATTTAAACAACAACGATCGTCTACTCACTGACGAGTTGTTACAACAAAGCTTAATAAATTTCGGGGTAGAGGAATCTACCATCAATGATCTTTTTTTATAATTATATAAAATAAAAAATTAAAATAAAAAATTAAAATAAAAAACGTCAAATTAAAAAAGCAATCTTATTTTTTTATTATTAACAGGTACATTGTTCTCCATATCATTGTTTGGATTCATTTTTTAACCATTGACATCAACATTAGTTTTTCCACAGTAATCATCGCGAGTAATAAAGTCCTATTTATAATGATAGACTATCGAATGTATCCAGTTAGTCTAAAACATTCATTCCATGGACACACACGCGAATCAATAAAGAAAACAATAGTTAATTTTTTTTCTCATAACGTTATAATTTATTACTTTTTTTATTTTTTTACTACAAATATCTCTTATATCTAACCTATTAGCTACAAAAAATTATTTACATTATTTAAAAAAATATATAACAATCCTATTATTAAATATAAATATGAGTCATAATTTTTTAACTTAAACATTACTTAATCTATTATGCCCCCAAGCATATGTGCTTACGCGATCTTCACAAATATACCTTTTTGTGTCGCTATCGCTTAATGCTAACTTATTTACAGACTGTGTATAAATATTGTGTAACTTACTTCTAAATATTAACATAGGCTTATATAATAACTTACGTCTTAATAAACAATTTCTATAATCTCTTATATCTAAACTATTGGTAACAGACTTCTTTACCCCCTTGGCCTTTTTTGTTACTTCACTGGTGTCTAAAGCAAAAGAATACATTTTAGCTCTTAACCCAATGAATTCAGTCATGTTTTTACCGTTGTTCTCATCTTTGAATTTTCCGAGAACTTTTCCATTTATTTGAGGGAAATTATGAATGTTATCTATTGGATATTCCGATGTATCAAACCTAGATTTTTCGGGATCAACAATATCGCTATATATATCCGAATAAAAATCATTAGTTGATATTGTATAGATAAAAGAGTCTGTATCCATGTAATTCAGCTGAATCGTCGTATCAAACTTTTTTCTCATGTAATCATAGTGAAAGTCATACATGAGCCATTTTGATAGTTCTAATACTGCGAATCCTAAATAAATGGGTTTATCAAATACTATTCGCGCCTTGCTCAGTTCAATAGCACACATCTGAGGTGTAAATATTGAGAGGCTATGGAAATTGGGACGAGCAATCAGTTTTCTGGCGCTGTGTGAATTTCTTTCTCCTTCCCATTGAGAGACAATTTTTACATCTCGTCGCTTCTCAACATTCTCCATGGTTTTGCCATACACACTATTGTTCATTAATTTAAAAAAGTCTTTTTCAAACTTATTTTTCGCCTTTTTTCTATACTCCGTGTTGAGGGTTATATATTTTTGCAACCACTCAGATTGTGTAAAAGACAACACTCTATGAACTCTAGTGAGAATCAGCCCATGTTTCAGACATTGTTGTAAATTCTTTAGATGAATTATATACTTTGTCTTTGAATGTAGACTAGCGACAAGCTTAGGAGTTTTGCACCCAGGCGTTATCATATTTTCTGGGCAAAATGGAAGATCATTATGCTGATCGTGAAGATCAATTGGATAAGTTAAATCTACTTCCAATACATAGCCGATTTTATCGTTTCCATCACAATTTAAAATATAATCGGCTGTGAAGATTTGTGGATCACTCCATTGAAAATTTCCATCTGGAAGATGTTGCGACATTGCCCAACCGTACAGGTTATTTGCATCTAAATACATAAGATATTTATTTGGCTTGCTAGCATCGAAATTTTTCAAATATTTATTATTCGCAACGGTATGTCGATGACTACACTGACATAATCCGCCACGGATGCCATTCTTAAAGAAATTAAGCATCTCAACATCTGTTAGAAGTTCCAGATTGATTTCTGTTGTTTTCAACATTGCATCCCAAGATAAGCCTGGAGATGTATAGTAATGACATGGATCTAACTCATATATATCTAGACAAACCTTACGAAAATTCTCAAATACATCTGCCAGCAATAAGACATCGCTCTGCAGATATAAAAGCATGTACTCTTTTAATGTTTTACAATTGAAATGCTTCCACACTTTTTGAGCATGATCGTAATCTTCAACTAAACAATCTTCATTCGTTAGTCTATTATAGAATTCTGTAATTGGAGGAAGAGAACAGTCATCTAAACGAGCCCAACAATTAACATATTCATAGGGAAATACCCCCTTCCTCATCATTAACTTCAAAGAGGAATCGTTTTTGTAAAATCCCCTATTAATTATGAAATCGTCTTCAGATAAATTTTTAGTTAGCGAATCTATGCTAGACTGTAGAAATCGACATGAATCTAAAAACCTAATCTCAAATGAATTGTGCTCATCTAAATATATGCGTTTGGATATTGATATATAATTTTCCTTATTTAGTGGAATTATACGTATTTCTCCCTTAATACAACCCAGACTTTTCATAAATAGATGAGAATCATAACCCGTCAAATTATGGAAAAAGACTGGGAAAAAGGTTGGAACGCGAAAATCTAAATTACACTGAGAATGGGCTGGTCCTCTATAGACACCAGTGAAATGGCAATGGTCCCTTACTCTTACATCTAATTCATTAAATCTAACCTTACAAATACTGCAGACTGGCGATGTTATTTGATGTTGATTCTGTTGTTTTGTTAAAGGAGCCATTGGCTTTGGTCGACCAATGACTTCCTTGTGAATACGAATTAAATCGTTGAATAGCATCTGCACAAACCGGTTTGGTGTGTCTTCTCCTGCAAAAAAGAAAAAAATGTTTTATTAGTTTTATGATTTTTTCTTATTAAACATGTTTTTTGACTTACCAACAAATATGCGGTGCTTGCTTAAATCATCATCAAAGGAGCATTTGATATGATATGAAAAAGCACACGGGATATGTTGTTGAACGTCTGTCGTTGAAGAAATTTCCGGATTCGGTGCACATTGGCTAATGGGGCGTAGAATGGATTCAAAATCCGCATACACCACAAAAGGAACAATTAATTTGCGATTATGCTTTTTAAATTTAAGTATTTTATTACCTTCATCAGGCATAATTGTTATTATTTTTTTTGCATTCGCTCTTATGCATTTGTAGGATAGATTCTGAAGCGAACCGCAGCAAGCAGCCGTTGCATAGATGCATTCGTTGTTTATATTTGGTAATCTGAGTTCGCAACAAACGTGAGATGTTTTTAATATACACATAATGCGTTTTATTCTCATCATCACTACTTATGCAATAAAGCAAGTTAATATGCTTTGCTTTTTCCTCACGAGTATGATAATAGGGTCCAATTATCTTATATTGCCCTTTATCATTAATCTCATAACCAAAAACATTTATGCTAATGGTTGGATTATTTGCTTCGAATATGCTCGTGTCTTCGACTGCTAGAGGAAATTGCATATTCTTGAAACAAAGTACTTGATTATTGTATACTATTGTTTCGCTTGCAATGTTGGCAATTTTATAGTACGATGGTCTTTCTGTATGAACTGGATCATTCGCGAAAGCCGATATAATGGCCCATTTAAAACAATATTCATCGGTGTTTTTCACATTGATGCATGCGTTTTTCTTTAATATTTGTTCAGGCAAATTAAAATGTGGGGTTTTCAATAAACGCGAGATGTTTTTAATGTATACATAATGCGTTTTATTCTCATCATCACTACTTATGCAATAAAGCAAGTTAATATGCTTTGCTTTTTCCTCGCGAGTATGATAGTAGGGTCCAATTATCTGATATTGCCCTTTATCATTAATCTCATAACCAAAAACATTTATGCTAATGGCTGGATTATTTGCTTCGAATATGCTCGTGTCTTCGACTGCTAGAGGAAATTGCATATTCTTGAAACAAAGTACTTGATTATTGTATACTATAGTTTCGCTTGCTATGTTGGCAATTTTATAATGAGATGGTCTATCAGCATTAGTTGTATCATTCGCGAAAGCCGATATAATAGCCCATTTAAAACAGTAATCATCGTTGTTTTTCACATTGATACAGGCTTTTTTGGTCAATATTTGCTTAGGCAGGCTAAAATGGGAAGAAGCTCGAAGTGGATCGTATTTGTTGATATTAATTTCAATGCTCTGAAATGTTAACAACGTCCATCCGCTCTCTTTTTCTTGAAACTCTTCCAATTTTGTTTTGATATTTTCAATTGCCGTGCTCAAATGTTCCCTTATGTCTTCCTCGTTCTCAATCGTGTACATTTTAGTTTGCATGCTTTTTATATCTATTTGCATTAACTCATCACATTCTTTGGTGAATTTCGCAAACTTAGCAAAAAGCTCCATGCTAAATTTAAATGTGCTCAAAATTTCCAATTGATTTTTCAATAATTCATTAATCAATGGAATATTTTTTTCAAACAGATTATTCACATTTATCATACTCTCATCTTTGTTGGTGATGGAGAATGTTTTCACACGATTTTTGAACGCGTTTGCTATCAAGGAAACATTTTCATTTAGAGATTGTTGAGCGTTTGCTTTATGGGTATTTTTTCTTTGATGTTGAACCCAAAGCTGCTCTTCAACATTCTCATAGCAAAACAAGCATCTTTTGTATGTCGACTGCTTAGATTTTTTTGCAGGTTGTTCTCCTGACATTGTTGGTGAATGTTGTTGTTGTCCTGATCGCTTCATATTATTAAATATTTGGTTATATTATTAAATTAAATTTTTTTTTTTTGGTTGGTGTTTTTTATCTAAAAAGGAATGAATAAAATTTTATTGTTACTACTACAGTTTTGTTTTTTGTTTGGAAGAGAGGTTGAGTAGGTATTAGGCGGTGCCATTTTAGCAATAAGAACGAATAAAAAAGCAGAAAAAATCGCTATTACAAAACATCACTACGATAGACCGCGATTGTCTATTAAAAAGTGATAATTCTTTGCTATATATATTTTTTCACTATAAATTTCATATTAATATTTACTTCCTCTCTCTCTAAAACGATAACACCGTATTATTGTTAAGAACAAAACAATTTTCATTAAATATTGCGCTCTACATTTAAAACCCAGAACAAAATAAATACTAACACCGCATCAAAAAAAGAAATAATAATTAATATATAAGATAACTTACCGTTTTTGGTGATGATTTTTATCACTAATTCCCCCGTCGATTTTTTTTATTTTGTTGTTGTTGAATATCTATATGGATAAAAAAACTTCATTAAAACAATATTCAAAAAAAGGATAAACAAATTCCAATAGCAAAACACTAGAAACTGCGTAATTGTTAACTAAAAATTTAAACGCGAAACATTATCACCACGTAACTGTTAACTAAAAATTTAATCTAGCACCGCCTAATTGTTAACTAATAATTTATTCGCAAAAACACTAGAACCGCGTAATTATTAAGTAAAATTTACCCGCGAAACATTATCGCCACGTAATTGTTAACTAAAAAATTTAATCTAGCACCACGTAATTGTTAACTAATAATTTATTCGCAAAAACTCTAGAAACCGCGTAATTGTTATCTATATCACCACGTAATTGTTATCTAAAAATTTAATCTAGCACCGCCTAATTGTTAACTAAAAATTTATCCTCAAAAACACTAGAACTGCCCGCGTAATTGTTATCTATAGCACCACGTAACTGTTAACTAAAAATTTAATCTAGCACCGCCTAATTGTTAACTAATAATTTATTCGCAAAAACACTAGAACCGCGTAATTATTAAGTAAAATTTACCCGCGAAACATTATCGCCACGTAATTAACTAAAAATTTAATCTAGCACCGCCGAATTGTTAACTAATAATTTATTCGCAAAAACACTAGAAACCGCGTAACTGTTATATATATCACCACGTAATTGTTAACTAAAAATTTAATCTAGCACCGCCGAATTGTTAACTAATAATTTATTCGCAAAAAACACTAGAAACCGCGTAACTGTTACCTAAAAATTTAATCGCAAAAAACACTAGAGCCGTCCACGTAATTGTTACCTAAAAAATTTTTTTTCCATAATTAATATAATTATAAGATAACTTACCTTTTTCCTATTTTGGTATGATGATGATGATGTTGTTGATTTTTATCTTTTTTTTTTTTTTTTTACACACACTTTTTTGACTCACTAAATATATATCAAAAACAAAATGAATATGAAGCTTTGCTTCGTCAAAGTAAACTGATACGCACTGGTTTTAACATTCGACATTTTATAGAAGAAATCCCTTCTAATACCGGAAACGAGACATTCTTTGCTCAATATGGAAAATAAGATAAGGAATAATGACCAGCGACATAGAAATCATTATTTAGTCATATCACCAGACCAGTAAAACATTTTTGAACAATATAACGAAAAAAGAAAAAATAAGATAAGAGAACTATGGGATTCAATTAATATTTCTTAGAATTCAAACAATTTTTTATGGTTAAATATGAGATTATTGGACTGGGTAAGCATTCACATTTTTTGATAAGAGAACTGTGGGACTCGATTAATATTTTCTTAGAGCTCAAACAATTTTTGTGGTTAAATATGAGGTCATTGGACTGGGTAAGTATTCATATTTTTTGATAAGAGAACTATGGGATTCGATTAATATTTTCTTAGAATTCAAAATTTTTATGGTTAAATATGAGGTCATTGGACTGGGTAAGTATTCATATTTTTTGATAAGAGAACATCAGTTAATTTTAATGTTTAAGCATATTTTTTTTTTTTGATTTATTCTTAGAAAAACATCTCCTCATCCAAGATCTATGAGAATTCAAATCAGTAAACAGGTCTCTATGGATCGGATGTATAACAAAAAAGGGTGGCTTCAAACAGGGCGATTCCAAACAGGCGGTTTCTTTAAACAGGGCGGTTCCAAACAGGTCGATTCCAAACAGACGGTTTCTTTAAACAGGGCGGTTCCAAACAGGCGGTTTCTTTAAACAGGGCGATTCCAAACAGGTCGATTCCAAACAGGCGGTTTCTTTAAACAGGGCGATTCCAAACAGGCTGTATTATGTACCACCCCTCTCTGATAACTCTTCAATGCTGTAAGCAGGGCTTGTCATATGATGTTATGGTGGACTATATTTGATATTCTAAGACTCCTGGGGGGAAAAATAACTGCTCAATATTCGAATAATACAGAACGATTCCAAACAGGGGTGGTCCAAACAGACTGCTTCTTCAATCTTATCATATGATGTTATGATGAGCCTATATTTGATACTCTAAGACTCATGGAGGGAAAAAAATGAATGACCAGTATTCGAATAATTTTCTCACAAAATTAGCCAAAGTGAAAAACATCAATTAATTTTACTGTTTAAATATATTTTTTATTTATTTCTTATTTGAATTGTAAAAAAATGGTTGCGAATATAAAAATTCTGATTCGTCCGCTTCCGATGTTGTGGAATGAAACGTCAATTCGAATGTATTTCCTACTGCTTGGAGCACCTCCATCTCACTCGAGGTAAGCATCTTCATGGTGTCCTCATCCATCATGTTGAAGCGAATCGGCAGGAACACCTTATTGTTCTCCAGTTCAACCAGTATCCTCGGTCCATACTTGGTTTGGCACCTTATCGCTCGAAGTATTTTATATTTCCTATTTAGTATTAGAGTTTTTAAACTCTCTAGTGGTTTAATTTTACCCAATTGATTCAAACCCTCCATTATTATATATAAGCAGAGCTGTTTTACTAGGTTTAATTTTTAAAGTAAACTGATACATACTGGATTAAAAACTCGACCTTTTATACAAGAAATCCCCTTCTAATACCGGAAACGAGACATTCTTTGCTCAATATGGAAAATAAGATAAGGAATAATTGGCTCTCATAAATACACTTAGAAATAAAAAAAGAGTTTACTATAGCATCCAAGCTCATAAGATCGGACAAGCACAGTCATGTTTGGTTTTTTTTGATAACAACATATAGAAATCAACATTAGTCTGTGGGAGCGGAAACGATACATTATGGAAACTATGATAAGAATAATGACCAAGAACTTGCTATATATAAATCAACATTAGTCTGTGGGGAGCGGAAGCAATGAATTCTTTCTTCAATATGGAAACTATGATAAGAATAATTGGCTCTCATAAGTACACTTAGAAATAAAAAAAAGAGTTTACTATAGCATCCAAGCTCATAAGATCGGACAAGCATAGTCATGTTTGGTTTTTTTTTGATAACAACATATATAAATCAACATTAGTCTGTGGGGAGCGGAAGCAATGAATTCTTTCTTCAATATGGAAACTATGATAAGAATAATTGGTTCTCATAAATACACTTAGACATCAAGAATTTGATATAGCATCCAAGGTCATGGGATCGGGCAAGCACCCCCACATGTTTTTTTGATAACAGATCATTTTTTATGTTCTATGTGGACTTGAATAATCATTTGTACTTAGAAAATTGTTCTATAGAAGTCAAAACAAGAACCATTAGGGATCAAAAACACAAACCATTAGCAGAAAGCGATGAAAGTTTAGAGATCAAAGACACAAACCAGTAGCAAAAGCACAAACCATGTCAAGTATTGAGACATAAGGCAAAAGCAGATAGAATCAACAAAACATTTCCCATACAAACCCACAAACAACAAAATTCTCGTATATATTACTCAGTTTAATGACAATAAGATTAAAAAAGTACAACAAAGACAGTGTTTTTTTATTTCTACCACAATTAACAGCTTACAACTGAGACAAAAGCCAAAAGCACAACCCAGACAACGTTTTTTATTTCTACCACAATTAACAGCTTACAACCGAGACAAAAGCCTAAAGCACAACCCATTCATCATCATGGCTTAGGTCTGCGTCTTAGGTGAAGTCAACTAGCTTAGCTCTGCGTCTTAGGTGAAGTCAACTAGCAGCAAAACCATTCACCTCCTAAGCACAAATCCATTATCAAAAACACACACCCCCCAACAAAAAGTTCAATAGCAAAAAGCCCCCGGCCCCCGCCTCCTCCTTGTTATTGTTCGTTTGAATACTGGCTTAGGTCTGCGTCTTAGGTGAAGTCAACTAACTTAGCTCTGCGTCTTAGGGGAAGTCAGTTTAAGTTCCAGCAAAAACACCCCATTTCCCATACAAATCCACAAACAACAAAATTCCCGTTTATATTACTCAGCTTAATGACAATAAGATTAAAAAGCACACCAAAGACAACGTTTTTTTTATTTCTACCACAATTAACAGCTTACAACTGAGACAAAAGCCTAAAGCACTACCCATTCAGCCCCGATATCACCACCTAAGCATAAATCCATTAGCAAAAACATAAACCCATAACAAAAAAAGCACCGATATCACCACAAGCCCCAATACTCACCACCACATAGAAAAAGCCCAATAGTCAATAAAAGCATTCATCACCACCACCTGCAAAAACCCAAGAGCATCAAAAGCACAAAATCCACGGATCCACCACGCTGATAACGATTAATCACTAGCCCAAACAAACAACTACAGCGATAAGAACACTACAAACTATACCCAATTACTACTAATACTCATAAGAAATATACTAAATACTACTATTTCCACCTCAGTTAAGACACACCACCCATGAATGACAAAAAGCACCGATATCACCATCTAAGCATAAATCCATTAGCAAAAACATAAACCCATAACAAAAAGCACCGACATCACCACAAGCCGCAATACTCACCACCACCTACAAAAAGCTCAATAGCCAACAAAAAGCATTCATCACCACCACCTGCAAAAACCCAAGAGCATCAAAAGCACAAAATCCAACAACTACAGCGATAAGAACACTACAAACTATACCCAATTAATACCAATACTACTAGTTTCCACCCCACATAAGAACCCACAACCATTAATCGCAACCACAAAATATCACTATTAATACCAACACTCATAAGAAATACACTAAATACTACTATTTACACCTCACTTAAGAATCCCACCACCCATTAATCACATACCACTATCAACACTCACCACACAACACACACATCTACACCTTCACATAGAGCTTTCACACAGAAAAGAGCTTTTGAGCCAGAAACTGTCCCGGAAGCCCTATAACCCTACTACTCTCCCTGCTGTAAGCCGTTTTTGATGTGAAAGGTCTTGTTGGATGTTATATCTCCACATTTCACCACAAATTGTTTACCCATTATCATATCGTAGATAATGTACAACAAATATTCGGGCTTTCCTGGATTTAATAACTTATATACAAGCCCTTCTAGCCATACGGTATCAAATGCTTTGCATACGCTTTGCCTTGTTCCACTGTATTTTTGGAACAAGTTTCGTCGCGGCATGAACGGTGTCGTGTTTCGATCTAAAACTGAATTGTTTAATTTTTATTTTTTTACTTCTCCTAGGAAAGGCGAGGCTGTAGCTCTGATTCAGCGCCCTGAGATGCTACTTTTTTTCTCGAGTGGGTACATCAGGCAAGCTCCCAATCATTTCGCAAACCGTATAGCTTAATGGGGTGATATTTCACCGGCCGGCTGGGCTTTGGGACCCTACCTACCACTCGTAATAGTGCCGAACTGTGCAAAAGCAAGTCGTCAGTTGAACCTAGGTTTGCACAATCAAACACAAGACACAACCTCCTTACCAACTCAGCCATTGAGGCGCCGGTTGTTCGGAATTTTTATCACACCATTTTTCTAAAATACCTTGCTGATGTTTGGAAGCAAGCTAATCGAGCGAAGATTGGTGGGGATTGCTGTCTTTGTCCTTTTTGAGGATGGGATGGACTACTGCAGTTTTCCAACAGTTTGGATAATATGCATTATTTACTGCTTCAAGAGACAAGTGCTTTAGAATAGTGTTTGGAATACTATCTATTCCAGAAGACTTCCTGTTTTTAGTAGATCGAAGGAGGTGCCTAAGTCCATCCTTGTGCACAAATATACTCGCGTCTAGATTTTAAAGCGGGGAATCCGCTCTACTCTTTACACTAAATGTAGTGAAACTTCGACTTTCAAGATGCCAATTGTTCATGGCGGATCAAAATATGGTTTTGGAGAGCCCTATTTTCCAAGTCACAGTTGAAATGAACGGATACGTTTGCTCTATACGCTGCCTCGAAACAAGCACCAGTTGCGTTTGCTTTCTCTTGCGTATCCTCGACTATCATTAACTCTTCGTTAGAGTTGACATGTTTCGGGGTAAATCCTGCGTTTAGCATGGTTTGACAATCCGCGGAATTCGCAGACATGGAATGTCATTATAATCTTTTCTCGTAAATACTTTATTTATTTGTGGGAACATATTCGGTTCACTAGCTTCAAATGCTTGGATTTTATTGTTCCAATCTTCATTAATTACTGATCTATAATCGTCACAGATCAGTTTTTGAAGAGTGGCTTCATCGTTTTTATTTCCTGGCAATTTGGATCGTTAAAATGTCTATAAAGCAGTTTCAGCTTGGAGAGCAGAATGCTCTTTTGCCCATACAGAGCGTCAATCGTTGAGTTTCTGGATGGGTTTGTACGCTCCCCCATGTGAGTTAGGTTTGTGATAGAACGATTCATTGTAATAGTAACAATGTTGACCATCATTAAAAGATAATGATTAATTTTGTCATTACGAAGACACCTGTCATTAGGTGAATCTACTCGATTGGAGCGTAATTATTTTTTCATTAGCCGATCAAAGCGCGACTAGTGTGCTTTGCAGAAATTAAAACAATGTACAACAATGTATGAATGTTGCAGACCATTTTTATTTAGGAAAGCGACTCCTCCCTATTGATTGGAGTTTGGACAATCTCGTCTTATAACTTCATAATTTTTGTAGCCCAACTTGTGCCTTTGGTTTAGCTTAGTTTTGCTAGCTGTCCTTGAAACTTTTTTTTACACTAACGCGCGCACAAAAGTTGATTTTGAAGTACCCTTAAATGTCAGAGCACAGTGCGAGCGGATGGAATGGAAGTGGATAAGGAAAGGAGGTGTCGATGTATATTGGTCTTGAATGTCTGCACATCACAACGACCAGGAAACATGATCAGGCAGAACATTATATATTCGTGCGGTTCGGCTAAAGAATGACTCTCTGTGTTTATTTGTGCGCCTGAAGTCCACTTTCAACGTGAACTGATGCGCATTCACAGATTGACGGGTATCGTGGGAAAATGTCTGAAGGGGCAGAACACATTCAGCAAGTTCAGTTGAGCAACGACCGTGTAATACCTATAGAAAAGAGATAGGCCTGTGTTCCAGCGACGGAATTGATCGACTTACGGCTGGGTCCCCAATAAGTTTCACAGCTCGTTTTTGCATCCTGTCGAGCACGTGTAATGCAGTTTTGGATGCGCCTGACCAAATATGGGAGTTGAACTCCATTTTTGGACGAATATACACCTTGTAAATAGTAGCCAGTTTGGATAGAGTGAAGTATCTTTTGTATCTCTTAAGTAACCCCATACATTTGGCTGCACTTTTCGCAGCTTCAAATATGTGGTAATTCCAATTAAGAGTCGAATTAATTCGAGTGCCGAGGATTGATAGTTCCTTGGCTTCGTCGATGCAAGTGCCGTTCATATACAGTATATTTACTTTGGCGCTCACCTTTGACGACAAGAGGCAGCACTGAGTTTTTAGGCATTGAATTCTACTCGGTTAGATAATCCCCATTAATATATCTTGTTGAGGTCGGAATTCAATGTGTCAAGCATAATCTGCTGGTTGGTAGGGACGTTCGAAGAATTTGGACGGGAGTGTTCGTATGAGTATGAGAAACTCAACGTGCTATCATCAGCAAACGAGTGAATCGGGTTGTGAGTAATTGACAAGAGATCATTTATAAAGATCAGGAAGAGAATGGATGAGAGTACCGAACCCTGGGGGACACCTACATTAACTTGATAGGAGACAGATTTGACACCATCAAGAACTATTTGAATTGAACGGCCAGAAAGATAGTCTCTTATCCATTGGATCAGGGAATTGTTCACTTCATATGAATGCAATTTTGACAAAAGGGATGGATGTCAAACTCTGTCAATGGCTTTTGAAATATCCAATGCGACTACCTTGCTTTCACCGAGGTAGTGGATGGAATTGCTCCACTTTTTTAGTAAGGTACGCCATCAGATCTCCTGTGGATCTGTTGCTACGAAAGCCATATTGGCGGTCATTGAGGATGTAATTTGATACCAGATATTACGAAAGTTGACGGTTGATAAGTGATTCCATTACCTTGGAGAGAATAGAAGTTAGTGCTATGGGTCGATAAGAAGAAAGGGATAATTTGTCACCCTTTTTGAATAATTGGCTGAATGATCGCTGACTTCTATCTATTTGGGAAATGACCAGTAGAATAAGACAAATGGAAGAGTTTCCGCAGTGGTTTAGCGAGTGAAGATCTTCAAGAGGATTGGGGTAATGCCATTCGGATCAGCGGATTTGTTTGCGTTTAGCTCTTCGAGTGCGCGGGCAACAGTACGCGTTCGGAAATGAATCCGGCTCATGGTGTGCTGCTTATGCTCAAGCTGAGGAGGAACTGATGTGGTATGAGGCAGCGTTGAGTTGGCTGCAAAATGTGCAGCAAGTAGATTCGCATTCTCTATTGCACTGGTGACTGGTCTGTCATCGACTATAAACGATGGAATGGATGAAGAGACTGAGCTTTGAATGTTCTTCACGAATGCCCACAAGTTTCTACTACCTGTGGGAGAATGCAGTATTTTTTGTCTCACTCTCTTGTAATGCAAGAACTTGGCGCGTTGAATATGCGCATTGCAGTCATTTCTAGCGATCTTAAATCTTTTTTGGTTTTCCTCAGTATTGTTTGATTTATACAACCGGAAGCTCAACTCTTTAGCCTTAATGGCTTCTCTGCACCCGGAATCGAACCACATATTTCTCTTGGGTTTGATACTCTTTTTGGCGCAAGGCTAATAACCTTGCCCGGAAAAACAAATTATTATGGAAAATTTAACAAGCCTCGGGATTTGCTAAATGAGGCCAAGACCGGATCCCGGTTGTAGTGCCGATGATGATGATGATGATGTGGAATAAGGGTCCGCATGCCAAGTAGAATCGTGTCTGTCAATGAGTCCGTCAACATCGTTATTAAGGAAAAATAACGACCAATTTAACCTCCCAAAAAAGTTGTTCGGACCTTCCCAGTTGGCTTTCTAGTAGAACCATACTGTTCTTTTGGGAGCTTTCTCATTAACGTTACGGTTGCTTAGAGCAAATTTAGCTAACACGACACAGTGGTCTGAAGTGCCCAAGGGCGAAGAAACTTCAGTTGTGTATTTGTTTGCGTGGGAGGTGAGAAACAGGTCCAGTGTGTTGTCATTGACAAGTTGAGTTAAACTATTTGAATCAGCAAAGATCTGGAGATATTGACCTTTAGTGTTGTGTGTCCGGAGTGGAAGCCACTGAGAGTTATGCACATTGAAATCATCCGCATTAACAATTTCAGTGTGCGGATATAGGGTCAATATCCTATCGAGAGAATCAGACAGAGCATCAAATTCGTTAAAGCATGCGTTTCTATCCAAGTTTGGGCTTCTGTAAAGAAAGCAGTAATGTATGATATGCTTACGAACGTGAAGTTTTACCCAAGAGAAATTAAATTAAATATTGTGGCAGAATCATCAAGCAATATCATTTCGTATGTATGTGGCTATACCACGATGTGGAAAGAACAGTGGCACTAAGTTATATGGATAAGTTGTATGGACAGTAAAATTGCTGTTTTGTTTATTTGTGCCTCCCGTTTAGGTGTTTTAATGATATTTCGGTGATTTGTGCATTCTTTACACCACCTGCCATTTGGGCGTATGACACACTAGACGACACGAAATTGTAAGAACGAGTTTTCATTCGGTTCTCTTCTTCAACTTGCTTTTTTCTAGCTTCCAACTTTACTTCAGCAGCTTCTAAAGTTAGCAGGATAGCCTGTATTCTTACAGAGGACGCAGGATAACTTATTCTTATCCGGGAGCTGTTATTTCCCCAACGGGCATTCACCAATAATCTGGTCGTTTAGACTCTTTGCACATCGCAATTGCATATTCCAATTCGATGCCACATGGCCGAAGCGTTGACAGCGCATACATTGCAATACGCACTCAGTTTTCTCTATTTTCTCCTAACTTATTGCTTGGTGGTTAAGATATTTATTATACCTAAGTCTATTAACTTTACTGTCGTGATTTAGTGACACAATAAAGAAAGGCAACTTGCGGTGGAGACTTCTAGAGCTGGCGGTGGATAACGGTTTCACCTATAAACTTTAGACTGTCGGTTTCAATAGTTTTCAATTCTCAAAGTAATTTTTCTGGGGAAAAAGAAGGATCAACTCCTTTTATGAGCATGGAGACAGTTTTCTCCGCTTTTGGAGTGTACTTGCTAGTTGCGCTACCCAGAGCAGATTTAATTTTATTATAGTCTTCTAGCTCTTTACACATTACTAATGTTTGCGAATTGATTATTCTCACTATTTTAGGTTTGGCGTATAGCTCTTCCAATTCGCGGTTATGGAGTATCCCCCATTGTCCCGCCTCTTCATCCTATCTACCGCCGAAGATACCATCACTAAAGAACCCAAAAACTCTGCTCTCTATTTTAAATGTTTATTCTAATGTCAATATTTCCGTACTAATGAATACAAACAGTTTTATGTAATATTTATAAAAATTCAATTCAATTTTTATTAAGTAGATAATACGTTTACAATTTAAGATTTTACAACTAGTATTTTAGAGATTTAGGACAGCAATTCCTTTACAACTATAATCTTACATCTATATAATGAAAAATAGCACAATTTCGATGAATAATAAATAATAAATGATTAAGGGAAAACTACAAGCAAAAAACCTTTATTTGAATCTTAAGACTAATATTGCACAGGTTTCCGGTTATTTTGATGTAATAATGACCCCGATAGAATTATCATGAACAGAGTACATAGGTAGTGACTTAGGATAACGCAAGACGGGAAACGAAAACATTGTCAGAAAAAGAACAATTGACGAAGAAGTTTCGATTGATCTTGTCAATAAGGAATTCTGCCGGTTTAACGTCAGCGTTTTCATGAAGGTCTTGTGTCGAATAATGCCGTGGCATATTGAGCAATATTATCAGTATTTTATTTTGACACCTTTGGAATTTTATTTTGTGTGTGCGAGCACAATTACACCATACGGGGGCGCCGTGCAGGAGTATAGCATGATAAATGGTTTTAAAAATTATAATTTTATTTTCGAGGCTAAGTTTTGACTTTCTACACACTAATGGATAAAGAACTCTTACGACTTTGTTTAGTTTGTCAATTGTGGTAGTGATGTGTTTTTGGAAGATAAGTTTTTTATCTAGAATAATACCGCGTTTAGTGCCATTTGGTAGGTAGCAGAGTTTCCTACATCTCGAAAACCAGAAAGCTTGTGTTTTATTACCATTTATTTTTATTTTCCATTTCCTGTAATATACTGCTAGTTGTCAAGAGCTCATTGCAAAGAGTTGTAGACCTTAGTGAAAAAGGCACCCGAAGAGAAAATGGCCGTATCATCGGCAAACATAGCTACGTGAATGTTTTCACCAAGACATGGTAAATCTGAGACAAACAACGTGAATAATATGGGTCCAAGGACCGAGGCTTGGGGTACACCATAATGGATTTGGTGAGTAGAGGATTTGTCGGTTCCTATACTCACAACATATTTTCTCGAACGAAGAAAGCTCTGAATAATTTTGATAAGCGGTATTGGCAGCTTGAGTTTTAGTAGCTTATAAATCAAGGCATCGTGCCATACCGTATCAAAGGCGATGAATTTACTAGCTGAAACCGAACTGAAAGTTATTGGCTTCCACGAAACGATCAATATTTTCCTTAATAATTTTTTCTAAGAGCTTACTTAGACAGGTAAGTAGACTAATAGGCCTGTAACTTTCGATCGAAAAAATCCTAGAAAATTCCAGAGCAAAGAACATCAGAAGTATGTATGTCGGCATAAATTCAATTAGTAATGGCTACCGAGGGAGAGCCAAAATAGTTCGAGACGAAACGGCTGTCTGGTCACAGAAACAAACAATATCGTGACAAGATGGAAGCATACTTTGAAAACCTGCTCAATGTGCGCACCCATCAACCACAAATAAACGCACCAGACGTACATACAGCCGAGCCTCAGATCCCAGAGCCCTCTTTCAACGAAGTTGTAGACGCAATGAATCGATTGAAAAACAGCAAGGCTCCCGGAGTCGACTGCATACCGACAGAGCTTATGAAGCATGGAGGAGAGGCAACAGCTCGAAAGATCCACCAACTGATTAAAACAATATTGGATAAGGATGTCACTCCGGAAGAATAGAAAACCTCATAGTCGTCCCCATTTTCCAAAAAGGCGACAGATCTGACTGCAAAAATTACAGAGTAATATCATTGCTCCCAACCGCATACAAAATATTAACAAATGTCATTCTGGCGAGAATCACACCGTACGCAAAAGAAATACTGGGAGACTACCAATGCGGATTCCGTAGGAACCGGTCAACAAGCGGGAATACGGAGAGACGGTTCACCAACTGTTCGATGACTTCAAAAAAGTCTACGACTCAGTCGCAAGGCAAAGACTCTACCATATTGTAGTTGAATTGGGAATCCCGAAAAAATATACCACCCTAACGAAAACAAAGGGCGAGTTAAAATAGAAAACCACCTCTCAGAACCATTTGAAGTCCGGGACGGACTAAAACAGGCGGATGGCCTCTCACCGTGTCTTTTTAACCTTGTGCTCGAGTATGTCATCAGAAAGGTACAAGACGACAAAATGGGCGGATCATCCCTGAACGGGGTCACACAAGTGCTCGCATATGCGGATGACATCGCCGTTTTGGGCGATAATCTAGAAACTGTAAATAAAAACAGTGAAATCATCATGCAAGCGGCAGAAGAGGTGGGCCTAGAAATAAATGAAGACAAAACAAAATACATGATTACGGCGAGAGCAGGTGGAACTCA
Source organism: Microdon myrmicae (assembly GCA_963931805.1). NCBI lineage: Eukaryota > Metazoa > Arthropoda > Insecta > Diptera > Syrphidae > Microdon > Microdon myrmicae. Next base: position 1,143,688 of record OZ007500.1, on the reverse strand, counting down.
GGGAACACATATAAACGTCAGAAGCACGTTATTCGAAAAAGTTAAAGAATTTAAATATCTGGGAACGATACTGACGGCCAGTAACGAAATGTCGAAGGAAATTAACAAAAGACTACATTCCGGCACGCGGTCAGTAAACTGCTGAAATCCAAACTGCTATCACGTAACATAAAGCTCCGTGTCTATAGAACCATGATTATGCTGATTGCTCTATACGGATGCGAAACATGGTCTCTCACAAAACGGGAAGAAAAAAAATTCCGCGTATTCGATAATAAAGTCCTAAGGGGTATCTTTGGAGGTAAATATGACGAGGAGGCAGGACAATGGAGGAAACTCCACAACCAGGAATTGGGAGAGCTATACCTACAATAGTGAGAGTAATCAAGTCGCGAAGATTAAGATGGGCCGGACACGTGGCGCGAATGGGCAACGATAGGACCGCGCATAGAATTCTTGACGTTAAGTCAACGGGAAAGAGACCGAGAGGGCGGCCGCGACGGAGATGGGAGGCCAATGTTAGGTTTGACCTTGTGCAGATCGGATCGGCTGGTCAAGCGTGGAATGAGAGTGCACAGGACAGGGAACGATGGCGGAGTCAATTGGGTGAGGTCATGAACGTCCGGGTTCCTACAGGCCAATAAATAATAATAATGTAAAGGGGCAGATTCAAAGGGTTTTCCTAAATTCGGTGAATGGGGCAGGGCTAATATTGACATTGATGCAAACTTTCCATACAAAATTTTCTTCAATTTCTTCTACGTGACGAAGCTCATTTTTGCTGGAATGGCAATGTCAACACGCAGAATTGTCGAGTTTGGAACGAAAATAACCCACAAGGTTATGTTGAAGATCCATTATCATCATCATCATCATCGGCACTACAACCGGGGATCAGTCTTGGCCTTATTTAGCAAGTCCTGAGGCTTGTTAAATTTTCCATAATAATTTGTTTTTTTCCGGGCAAGGTCATTAGTCTTGCGCCAGAGGCTCCCCGACGGGGTATCGAACCCCGGTCTCCCGCGTGGCAGGCGGGTATACTAACCACTGTACTATCGAGGAGCCAGAAATAGGTTCCCTAATAACTGCAATATCCATGTATTCAACTCTACACGGCAGGTCTGGTATGGGTTGAGTTCGTCAAACACTTGGTTGTTCGTGGTGCCCGAGGACACTCGACTGAAGCTGATGCGTGGTTCGGATCTGCAAAATCTGCAAATTAAGGGTACCGGGCTACTCAGTCTGGAGGCAGGATGCAGGGTTATGTCTCCCGAGGCCACCCTCGAGACCGAGCAACGGAGCATAAAAAAGTCAAACATGACATTATATTTTGGTTCGGACTTCGTGGAGGCGATTGAGATTCCGGACGTGGAAATTAAGCCCATTATATCCATGAAAATTTACCGTTTGGTATCCCGGAGGGATCATCGGACTATTTTTTTTAAGAATGATGTCGGTAAAAACGTTATAGCGAACAGAGACCGGTATAAAAATTTGATTACTAGTTTTTATGTGCCTCAATTGGATGAGTACAATTAATTTACTGAAAGAAATATTTGATGAGGTCATGAACTTTCGGGTTTATACAAATAAATAAATTATAATAATAAACATTTGACAAAATGGACTTGTCAACTGGCAACCGGGTTCATGTCATTTAACTTGGCTGGACTATGTTCCTCGGGGTATTTGAAAACACTTGTCTTTGCTGATAAGCCACCGACCACTGAACACTTGAAAGTCAACACTCACTATGGTCGAAATACTATCAGAAATGCTTTGAAGAGTGATCGATTGCACGTTCATGCTGGACGTACGGCCACAATCATATTCAAACATTAATGGCACGCAATTGTCGGTTAAATAAAGTCACATTTGTGGCTATTAAAATTATTCTGCTGTGTTTTATACAAACTCAAAGTTCTATACCTCAAAATAAAACACCGTATACCAGGTGTACCGATGTGAACTGAGCGTGAAGATACAAATGTATCAATAGTGAACGTTTGTTGAGAACGAGTCTTTATTTTTTTTTACTTGGTTGCTCTGATATCCGCCAAACATATTTAGTATGCATCAAGTCATTGTTAAAAATGTCGAATTTTGTACCAGAAAATGATGATTTGCGGAAAGCATTAATTATTTTTTTTCATTTGAAGAAAAGTGCTGCAGAATCGCATCGAATGCTTGTCGAGGCTTATGGTGATCATGCTCTATCGGAAGCAACATGCAAAGATAGTTTAAGCGGTTCAGAGATAATGATTTTGATGTGCGAAATGAAGAGCGTGGAAGACCACCAAAAAAAGTTTGAAGAAGCCGAATTGCAAGCAATAGTGGATCAAGATGACACTTTAAGTCAAAAATAAATGGCACAAATGTTAAATGTTGCACAACAAACGATTTCCGACCGTTTAAAAGCTATGGGAAAGGTCCAAAGGTGTGGATGGGTGCCACATGAATTGAATGACAGGCAGATGGAAAAGCGAAACACCCCATGTGAAACGTTGCTTCTACGACACGAAAGGAAGTCAATATGGCATTGAATTGTGACTGGTGATGAAAAATGGATTTATGTAAAAAATCCTAAACGCAAAAAATCATGGGTACATCCAGGAGAAGAGTCAACATCGACTGCAAAGCCTGATCGGTTCGGAAAAAAGACAATGCTCTGTGTTTGGTGGGACCAGAAGGGGGTGGTTTATCATGAACTTCTAAAACCTGGTGAAACTGTTGATGCGCAACGCTATCGACAACAAATGATCAATTTGAACCATGTATTGATCGAAAAACGACCAGAATGCGCCACAAGACACGGGAAGGTAATTTTGTTGATAATGATCCGAGTCATACAGCAGAACCCGTCAAAGAAACAATAAAAGCTCTCAGCTGGGAAGTGTTACCCCACCCGCCGTATTCACCAGACTTGGCTCCTTCCGACTACCATTTGTTTTCATCGATGGGACACGCATTCGCTGAGCAGCATTTCAATTCCTACGAAGAAGTCGAAAATTGGGTCTCCGAATGGTTTGCTTCAAAAGACGACCGGTTTTATTGGCGTGGTATCCACAAATTGCCAGTAAGGTGGTCGAAATGTGTAGAAAGCAATGGCCAATACTTCGAATAAAATGTTTATTACTTTCTCATTTAAAATTAGTGTTTTATTTAAAAAAAAAACGAATAAATAATCACTTCATACAGGTACACCTGGTATACGTCGTGCATTTGCCTTTGAATGGGTCTTTTGCGCTAGTTAATACTTCCATCCGTTCATGGAATACAAAAATATTTTTCTTAGGAGCTACTCAGAGCGCTCCGTGTACTTTATTATTCTCTAGATATAAAAGGCTACATTTCTTGGGCTTACTGGCTATTTATGCTATTCTGTGATCATTATTCCTTTGTTTCGTGGGGTGATGCATACTTCTTATCGTCAACACTTGCCGATTCATCATTAGCAGATGTGTCAACTTCTTTTGTTCCATCGGGATGATGCATTCTGCTTATCGACAATATTCGATGATTCATAACTGGTAGATGCGCTAACTCTCCCCTTGCTTAGAATGGTGTCTCACCGTTTATGCCGTCGCTTCAAAGTCACGTAGCCCGGTGAGTAGGCCGTTAGAATATACTCACAGCTAGGCTGGCTTGTCGTAAGAGGCGACTAAAGGCCAAGTGGTAGGTGTGGTCCCAACGCCCTATCACCCGGTGAAATACCACTCCATCAAGCTATATGCTTCGTGAAACGATCGGGAGAAATCCTTGGCCATCTTTCGGAGCTTGGCTGATGGATCGGTTCGAGAAACGGTTGGTTTAAGTGGTAGTCGGTCCCAAGGTGAGATACCACTCCGTCACGGTGTGCATTCCGCGATGTCGTCGAGAGCAATCTTCGACGGTGCTTCGGATGTGTGGCTGATGGCCCGGACTGACACGGAGATAAGACATGATGGTATCTTCTGAGATAAAGAGGTCCGGACGTAAACTAGTTTCCCATTCGGATCTCCGGGGGGGACTATGTCAAGGGGAACATCATGCAAATATTCTGATAAATAACCGCACTTTAAGAAATTCGTCTTCGGGCTCGTTCTCGAGGGTCTGTCGACGTTGGACAGATAACGGCATTTTGTAACATCAGGGGCATCGGTTTCACCAATACGAATGTAAACGCCGTCCACTAATATTTGCAAACAGCGAAACCTGATATCTTTGTCCTAACTGAGGCCCAGGTCGATTCGTCAACTGATTCGACATATCTTCGTTGCTCAGGATACGACTTACATTCGAGATTCCGTTTAAGAGCGGATTCTGTGTCTTCGCGCGGTCCGATCTAGCTTGCCAGAGGATGGAGGCGGTGGAACCCAATGGTCGTCATGTGGTTGAGGGTCGTGCTGAGGACTTGGGTTAAATTTATTTGTTGTCTTTACCGCTCCCCGAATGACATCGACCAGCAACATTTTTCGAACATTTTTCACGCATCGTCGACTGTATGGAGGTATGGGGCTGCTAACTGGGGCGATTTGTGAGTTCTCTTCGCATCCTTTCCATGGTCGGAGGTGTGCTTCGGAGACTCCGATGTTAACACTTGCGCGGAGTCGGTTACAGTGATTATTTTTCTCGGGATGGCGATCTACATTCCACATTTCATTAAACGAAGTTCATCTGATAAGCCTTGATTTGATAAATGCAAGCAGATTACAGCGGCAAATAGAGCTGTGGAACTCCCTTCCGCGCGAGTATTCCTGGAGCGTTACAACCTGCAATTGTTCAAAAAGAACTGTAACAGTTATTTGGTGGCATCTCGGGGCTATAGGTTCGCCTCTCCCGAGAGAAGTGTATTATAAAATAAATGTAACCTCTTAATATAGGATTTCCTTCGATAGGGATTAAATATTTCTTTAACATCTCAATGTTTGTGAAAGCATTATCTGAGTCGAAATACAAATTTTTATATATCTCTATATTGATTTCGTTCTCATGGATTACAAATTCTTGAATTCTTTTCTTCATATTAACATACAGCGTTCCATTGATTGTTACATTGTCACTGACTTTGATTAACTTTGTGCCGGTTATCGTTCACTATTGTGCGTATCTGATATAACTATGGCATCGTCTGTTACCTGGATTATTGGCTTGGTTTGTTCGTATTTTATATTACATCTTGCCACACTAGTGGTTAGTAGTTCCTTTGTGCAATTATCAACCGGGATTCTTCTACGTATGGGGCATTTAGCGTATCATTACATCTATCGACTCCGTATACGACATTGTTAGAGACTATTGCTTGTTGCATGATTTGTGCTAGGCCGTGTCTGGTACCTAAAGCTAAATTCCTATATCTCTCGCATTTGTCAATTAATTTCGGATATTTATGAATAATGAAGACGATATTACTATCTCTGTAGCCCAACACTTCTGCGTATATTAAAATGTTTATCAAAGGTACACCTATCCTCTCCCGTTTCATTATATCTTCTAACTCTTGTACATCTAATAAACTGGGGTAATACCTTCTCTGGCGGCTGCTATAGTTCCTAGCGTTATTTCCAACATGTTCCGGGTTTCGGTCAAGATAAAATCTCTATGCTCGTTACTCAGCGATGCCGATTCTATAGCTTCGATTAATCTCTTGTTTAACAACACCTGTTGATTGTTGTTTTCTATTAACTGATTCAGTGTGGTTTGGATCTTGATTAAGTCATCGCGATCTGGGGTTCCGTGCAACCATTTCAAAGCTGAACCCATAAAATTTAAAGACCTACGCCTCCTGTGGTAATGTTGCCCTCTTAGTTGCATATCTGGTGTATCAGAACGTTTTGTTTTCCTGACTTCTTCGTGACGTTTCTCGTTACTTGTTAGTATGGATACATTATTCGTATTAGATTGAATGGGTGGATTAGTTGGTCGAAAAATACGTTTTCCCTTCTAGCGGTATGATTGATATTTCCGCGTTAATTATCGCCATTGTGGTTAACGCGAATGCGGTCCTTTCTTCTTGCGCCGTCCTTGGCGGTCACTATCGTTTCTTCTCCTCCTTTACTATGTGCTTTAGATAGCGAGTCGTCTCTGTCCCTCGTCGGTTATTGTTAAAATTATTTCACCGATTTCGTAACCTTTATCTGAAATTCCAATTGTTTCTTCTGCGCGTCTTCCAACTTCTTGCTAATGTCGATCCTTGCTATGCCAGAAAATATTTCGATAGGTTTGGACTGTGAATCGTTTATTATACTGGAAGACCGCGTTAAATATTTCTTCTGATACCGTGCTGCTCCTCTCGAGGGCTAAACTCCGACTGATTTCCAGAAGTGTGGAGTGTATTCGTTCTATACTTGAATTTGTTGTTGAATGCTCGACTGACGTGAGTATAGCGTCACTTCCCTTTGTTTAAACATGTACTCCGTACGTGCTGCCAAGGATGCTCGTAGTTCCTTTAAGTTGGTGGGCTCTGATAGTTTTTCACTGCTTCTATATTCTCAAGGTCCGTTTTTATTGATCTTAGACCGATTATGTATCCAAGAAACTTTACATATGATTTAAAAAGTAAGACTTTTCGTGTGAAATTGTCAGGTTTGCTTTGTATAATCCATAGAATATCTGTTGCAAGTGTCCCATATGTTCTTCTTTGCTCTTTGAAGAAACAATTATATCGTGTAAACGGAACAAAACTGGACGTAGTATGTCATCCATATGCCTTTGGAAGATGGCTGGGGCGTTTTTCAAGCCAAATGCCAAACGATTATACTCGTACAAAACCCCGTTTACCACGAAGGCCGTCCTTTATTTGTCTTCTTCTTTTATTAAAATCCTAGAATTGAGAAAATGTTCGCTTCTCCTAGATCCCGTATCGAATGTGCTACATTAGGCATGAGATATCGATCACTAATAGTGTGCTCATTCAACTTCCTGTAAACTTTCACCACTCTCTTTTTCCTTGACCCGTTCTCGTGATATCCCTTCTTTGGCACGATCCATATAGGGATCTGAAGGGTCGTATAAATCCTTTCCTCAACAACTCATATATCTCTCTCCTGATCTACTATTTGATATGGGTACTGTTTTGGCCATATTGGTTGCTCAGTTTTCGTCCTAATCGTTGCTAGTATATTAGTTGCATATGGCAGATCTTTATTTACCTTCTTGTTCCTCTCCGTGTATTTATCTACTCGCTTCCTGTACTCTTCATGCCGTAACAAATAATTAACTCTTCAACTACTGCTATTTGTGTCAGCGGTTAAGACCAAATTTTTTAGAGCTATCTTGGCGCTTAGCTCCTTTAACCCTTTCAATCCTCTCAATAAATCAAACTCCTCCAATTCCTGTATTTCATAGAATCTGAGCCTATTGCCTAGTATATGAATGTTCCTCATCGCTTTTACCGGACCAATCCCGTGAATAGTTTTAGTATGGGTTATATAACTAATTTTGAAACTTAGGTCGATATTTTCTTTACAATAGTTGTGGGTTGCTCCGGTATCAACTAGTATGCTATATTCTTTGTTGTTTCTTTATCCTTTAATACTAAAGTGGGCAGCTCATGCCTTAATCTAAAAAAGATTCCCTCTGTTTTGGCACTAAACTTACATTACCTTCCATAGAGTCGTCGTCGGAATTACCTGCGTTATTGAGCCTCTGCTGTCTATGATTCTGGACTGATCGCTGCTGGAAATACCGCTATTGTGCCGGTGGGCAATCGATTGTCGAAAAGGGTTATTCTGTGGGGCATAGTTGCTGGTCGAAGGATCTACTTCCATTGGTTCTTCTCTTTGCTGGGTTTGGTAATGAGGGCGTAATGTATTTGTACATTAGGCCAGTATCTGGGCGGTTCGAAGTTCCGTTGATGAGGATGCTGTTGGATTTGCATGGGTTCTCGTCTTGTTTGGATGAATCTGAAAGCATGATGGTGCTATCCATAGCGTAAGCTGATTCTAAATCCTTGGGCCAGTTTGCGTAAAGGGTCCTTCTGGTGAATTCACAATTCAATCCTTGAATGAAAGCACACAGGCCGTTCTACTTTGCGTTCTTTAGGAGCGGCTCGGTGTTTGCTCCCTCCTCCATCCCTGTCTTGCTGAGGACTAGATTTAGTGCCTTGTTTACTTCATCAAAGAATTCCGACAGGGTGTATTTCCCTTGATTTAATTCCCGCAGTCTGTCTTGCAGCACGTATAATAGTCGCTGGTCGGCGTACACATAATCCAGCCTAGTAATAATGGCATAGAAATCGAATATCATGTTATGTGAAAGAAGGATATTCGCTGCTTTACAGAAGCCCAAACTTGGATAGAAACGCATCGCTTAACGAATTTGATGCTGTGTCTGATTCTATCGATAGGATCTGGAACCTATATCTGCACACTAAAACCGTTAATCCGGATGATTGCAATGTGCATAACTCTCAGTGGGTTCGTCATTCCCGACACACAACACCTGAAGGTCAGTACGTCCAGCTCTTTGCTGATTCAAATAATTTACCTCAACTTGTCAACGAGCTCACACGGGTAGAACACACAGTTGGTCATTCCGCCAACATACTGGACCTATTTCTTACCCGAACAAATACACAATTTAAGTTTCTTCGCCCTTGGGCACTTCAGACAACCGTGTCATGTTAGCTAAATTTGCTCTAACCACCAGCAACGGTAACGAGAAAGCTTCCAAAAGAACAATATGGTTCTACGAGAAAGCCAACTGGGAAGGTCTGAACGACTTTTTTGGAAGGTTAATTTTCCTCAATAACCATCCTGACTCTATAGCGGACACATTGACAGACACGATTTCACTGGGTATGCGAACCTTATTCGGCACAGGGTAAAGAGTATCAACCCCAAGAGAAATATGTGGTTCGATTCCGGGTGCAGAGAAGCCATTAAGACTAAAGAGTTGAGCTTCCGGTTGTATAAATCAAACAATACTGAGGAAAACCGAAAAAGATTTAAGAGAGCTAGAAATGACTGTAATGCGCATATTCAACGCGCCAAGTTCTTGCATGACCAGAGAGTGAGACACGAAATACTACACTCTCCCACAGGTAGTAGAAACTTCTGGGCATTTGTGGAAAACAATCAAAACTCGGTCTCGTCGTCCATTCCATAGCTTATAGTCGATGACAAAGCAGTCACCACTGCAATAGAGAAAGAAAATCTACTTACTGCACATTGTGCAGCGAACTCAGGGCTGCCGAATACCACATCCCTTCCCCCTCAACTTGAGCATAAGCAGCACACCATGAGTCAGATTCACTTACGAACGCGTACTGTTGCCCGCGTACGCAAGGAGCTAAACGCAAACAAATCCGCTGGTCCGGATGGCATTGCTCCAATTCTCTTGAAGAGATGTTCCTTTTCACTCTCTAAACCACTGGGGAAACTATTCCATTTGTTTTATTCTACTGATCGTTTCCCATATAGATGGAAATCAGCGAACATTCAGTCAATTCCCAAAAAGGGCGACGAATCCTCCTTCCCTTCTTATCGACCTGTTATATATTTATTTTTATATTATACATAGCACTTACCTACTCTGCTGTGTCTTCCGGCTTTGTTAAGCCCGTGAGTAGGCCTTCCTCAGCTGAGGGACGTTGGCCTGGGTCTTCTCGATATTGGAAGCTTTTGGAACGTTAAGTTCTTTGCTTTTTGGTATCGGGTTCAACGTTGTTGTTTGTTACAGGAATGGCCATGATTGTTGGGACACGTGTCTATGGGCACGTGTAATGAATAAAGGCAAGTATGTTCCTTGGCGGAAAGGACATCTCAACCTATAGCTGGTTGTGCGGTTCGTAGAACCGCTACACCCACTACCTCGAAAAGTCTTCGACAGAGTTTGGCATCTAGCCTTTTTGTCAAAATTACATTCCTATGGAGTGGACAATTCTCTGATCTAATGGATAATGGCAATGGTATATATTTCTATCCGTTTAATTCAAGTGGCTCTTGATGGTGTAAAATCTGTCTGCCCTCAAATTAATGCGGGTGTTCCCCAGGGGTCGGTACTCTCAGCTACACTATTCCTGATCTTTATAAATGATCTCTTGTCAATTACCCACAACCCAATCCACTCGTTTGCTGATCAGAGCACGGTGAGTTTCTCAATTACCCACAATTTCCATATTTGGTCATTCGCATCCAAAGCCGCGCTACACGTGCTTTATAGGATGCAAAAACCAGCAGTGAAACTAATTGGGCACCCAGCCCAATTGGCGTTTGATTCCGTCGTTAGAACATATGCGCAACGTATCATGTTTATCTCTTTTCTATAGGTATTACCACGGTCATTGCCCAACTGAACTTGCTGAATGTGTTCCGCCCCTTCAGACATTTTCCGCGATACTCGTCAATCTGTAAATGCGCAACAGTTCACGTTGAAATTCGATTGCAGGCGCACAAATAAACATAGCCATTCTTTAGTCGAATCACACAAATGCCCTACCTGATCATATGTTTCCTCGTCGTTGTGATGTCCAGGCATTCAAGGCCAATATACATCGACACCTCTTTCCTTATCCGCTTCTTCTCCACCCGCTCGCACTGTGCTCTGACATTTAAGGGTACTTCAAAATCCCATTTTTTGCGCGCATTATGTAAAAAATAAAAAAATAAAAAACCAGCGGTTATTAAGAGTATTGTGTCATGTATACTCTCTACCGTTTATGACAAGATGAAGCACTGCAACCATAACGTAAAGCAAACACGTCCTCTGAAGTTTTATAATTTTCTCATTTATTGATTTATAATTTTTGATTTTTTACATTTTAAATTTACATACTGATTTTCTGCCACGTCAGATGTGGCTTCGATATACGAAAAAAGATATAAATTACACCTACACAGGATTCCCTATCATTTTCACTCGCCTTTTCACATATACCGTAAGTTAACAGTCATTTAGCAACATACATTTAAAATTATTATGTAACTATTCTAAACAATTTTCGTTTCATACACAATTTTTAAATTAGGGAAGGAATTCTGACAATACATACAAGCTACATAGGAGGCCTTGAGCATTTGTTTTAACTCGTTTCTCGCGTACTCCTTTTTTATTTATATGGTATATATTATAAGTTAGGCTAAATTATAAAAATAAACGCAGGTACAGTGGGTAATACGATACAAAATGATTGTGCAATAGATGACCAAGTATAAATAATTCAGTGAAAACCTCTTATCGTCATGGTGATTTGATATTATTGAGACTGTGGTCATGCGATGCGTGCACTTGAAAAACCATTGGGATTCAAATATTCCTACTCTCAGTGCGAACTCAGTTGTATGGCAATTACGAAAAAGTGCGATGATTGTTGACAACATTTGAACAGTAGTAAAACGGCAAAACTCCTTCCCTATTGGTAATCCGACGCCTCTATTCTCATTTGCAAAACTACTCAACACCGCATTTTTCTATTAAAATCTGTTGAATTGTCAAATCTCCAGCAGATCGTTTTTAAAATCATCCACCCGCTTACACCTAGATCATCTTACAGCATATGTTTCCGCTAAATAATTTGCAAGGGTGCATTTCGTGTAGGGCCGCTTTAAATGCTAACGGTTTTATTTCTCTTATAAAAAAAAAAAACGGGTTTTAAAAGGTTTCTGTGAAAACTAAAGGTTTTGGAAACTTTTACGCATTATTTAATATAAAACACTGGAAATACTATAATGAACATGGACAGATAATATTAAAACTGACATTTAAGAGCTTGGAACGTTTGACAGAATAGTGGCGTTGATGTTAATAAGTTGTAGACGAAGCGACACGTACGATAGTGTCTCCAATATTTCTATTTTTGAATTGTACCAATTCATCTGGCAAGGGTAGTCTAAGTAAACAAAATAGGTTACCGGTTTGAACCTATTGTCGTCATCGGATCTCGTGCGAATCTTAATAAACAAAAGGATCTCCAAACATGGGTGCATCCAATAGCATCTGATTGTGCAGGTTTGCAAATATATCCACAATCCCTTTTTTATTTTCATGCATCTATTGCGCCCCTCAAATAGGTTGCTTTATGGAAACAACGTAATTTCTATTATGAACAGGATTCAGCTCTACATTCTATATGAATTCAAATTGGCAACTGCTATACCGGCATAACGCTTGTCCATTGTTGACCTCACCCCTCAACATACATTTCACTACGATATGACATTCTGTGGCAACTCTAACTGATACACACAATTCACATCAGAACCGTATACCAAGCGATAAATAAAAAATAATTCACATCAGTTGGAGTATAATCGAGTTTGGAAATCAAATTCTAAACACGGTCAGTAGCCTGGTGTGTAACGCTTAGGTAAAATTTTTTTCGTGATTCGAGCTGTCATAGCGTCAGTTCGAATCACACGATCTTCTTCACTATTATTTCAAACGCTATAATTCGTTCTGTGCTAAATTGTTGCAATGACGCAGGAGTATCGCATCGACCAGTGGGATGTCCAAGCTGTGTCTTCCTATCTGTCTACCCATTGAGCAGCCATTGTTTCGTTGGGTGGAATTTACTTGATAGTTGTTGATACCGATGTTTCGAGTTTCAATGTGCACAATTATCGGTAGCTTCGTTCACTGACCACCTGAAGTATGGTACGTTCACCATTTCATCAACGCAAATTTTAGACATTGGCAGTTATTCTGGCAATAGATTGGATCTATTCTTCGCTTGCCCTTGGGGTCGTCACACCACTGTTTTGTGTCAGCTAAAACTCCATTAATTAATAAAAAAGCTAATGAAAAAAAAAACCAACAGCATACTTGTACAAAAAGGCCCACTGGGTCTGTTTGAGTGATTTGTTTTTCAGAATCTAAATTGGTCATTATGACGTTAACACTGTGGCTGACGCAAGAATGGACAATTCTTGGATTGTACCTTATTCGACACAGAACAAGAGGCATCAAAATCAAGTCCAATATGTGATTTGATCCGAAACATAAAAACGCTGTTAGGGCTGAAATTTAGGCTTCCCGAACAATACAGAGGAAAATCGGAGTAGACTCAAGAGGACTAGAAATGACTGCAAGTTATTGTACGTAGTTATTACACAACCAGAAAGGAAAACAAAAAATACTTCACTTTCCAACCTGTAACAATTTCAGTAAATTCGGGAAAATCATCAAAAACACGACCACATCAGCCAATCCCTTGCTTATAGTCGATACCAGTTCAGTCATTAATGCAGTAGAGAACGCCGATGTAGTGGCTGCAGAATTAGTGGCCAACGCAACATTGTCTGATACCACTTTGGTTCCGCTCCAACTTGAGCACAAGCAGCACGTCATGGGCGAAATTCGTTTTCGAACTTATACTGTTGACCGAGCACTCAAAGAGGCATTAACAAATGTGTTGATTCGGATGGCACTCCCCCTCTACTTTCGAAGAGCTGTTCTTCTTCAGTCGCTAAACCACTGCGAAAGCTTTTTATCTATCCTATTCAACAGCTCAATTCCCAAATAGGTGAAAGTCAGCCACTGTCTATCCGATTCCCAAAAAGGGGTGATCCATCATCTCCCTCTTCCTATCGACCCATAGCACTAACTTCTTCGACAGTTATGTGCTCATTAAATAACCGTTAGTTTTCTAAATAATCGGAAACAAAAGTCCGCCTTAATGATCGCCAAATGGGTTTTGGTAGCAACAGCTCCACAGGATATGTGACGGCTTATTAAAAAGTGGTGTCAGTCCATCTTCTTCTTCGGTGAAAGCAAAGTTGTCGCAGTGGATATATCCAAACCATTCAACCGACTTCGGTATATTGCCATAGTGTTGAAATTGCTTCTCTTTTGACTTCTAGTATTTTGTGACTTAGTAGTACCGAACGTGGTTCGAACCCTCGCTATGAAAAAGTCATCAACACATCAGACCACGGCTACTCAAGCTATGGATTGTTTCGTTAATTGCATTTATATACGGCTCCGATGATTTCTTTTCCGATTCCCTTTTGGTGCTGTGTTCTTAAGTATGGTTGCATATATGGCAGTATGGCTGGAACCGCCACAGTAGTGAACAACGTTATCCCAATCAACGCTAAAACATGTTAGAAGGAATGGATCGAGTTTTCAGACTACGGGCGCGTGTATGGAAAGATGTCTCAACTCGGTAGATAGGATGTGATTGCTAAGTACGTGCTCTAGTATATAGCGCTGATGACTTTTCCGATTCTGTTTTGGTGTTATGTGTGCGTAACCTTTGGAATCACCATCGTTTTGACGAAGCCCCTGATTCGATGGATAAGAGACTATGTTATCGGCCCTAGATTATTATTATTATTATATAATGCTGCCATTCCCCATGGCTTCACCCCCCTATCCACCCTATTCCTCATTTTTATAAATTATCTCTTGTCCATTGTCCACAGTCCGATTTACGCATTTGCGTTGATTGATTGATTGATTGAAAACGCATTTATTTGCAAAAGATATATACAATTTGTTTTTTTTTTTACAATTTTAGACTAAATGCTAAGCCTATTTTACTATAATTCTTAATCTAATTTACTGACCCTGCACGAGCACTCAAAATTATTCTAGTTACAATTTTAAGGTATACCTTTCGGGTTCAATTATTTATTAGTTTTATTATTTTAATACAGTAAGTTGAAAGAATCAAGTAAAAAAGATAAAAACTTGAAACTAGTAATATTTTAATGTTTTGATTTTTTTTTTTTTTTTTTTTTTTTGTTAGCCAGTCAGCCAATTTAAAATTAAGAGAATTGAGTGGGAAGAACAAAAAGAAGAATAAAGATTGGGAAAAGGAAATGGTAGAAGCGGAATGAAGAAGGGAGAAGCCGGATGCCGGAAGGGAGATGCCGTTTAGCCTATGAGGCGTTATAAGTATGGGGACGTGCAGTCCTTTCTTCCTTATTTAGCCACCACCAGGTTGGTTGAAAATCACATTCATTTTGTTTGTCACGCTCTCCTACCGCCGCACTATAACATAGAAGATCCGAGGAGTTGTCGATGTTGTAGTTATGACGAATTCTTTTGTCCTTAGCTCTCCGGAAAACGTGGTAGATAATGGGGATTCCCGAATTGTCCTGTATAAGACCTCTATTATCCAATAAGAGAAATGCTTCTGGGGGAACAAAGCCGCTTTGAAGAGTGCTCTCCAGATACCTATCGTTGGGGTAAAAGGCTCCCGAGATCAAATTGTTTCCACTCGCTGTTGCTCTTACAACATGGAGTCGAATTACTTTGATTATGAAATTGTCTACTCTTTTTATACCTGCTTTATTATACAGGTCTTCATTTCGATAATATTTCGTGTACTGTGATTCTGGCGTTCTGTACATTCGTAGACAGGAACGCAGACTTTGTCTCTCGAATAATCTATATTTTTCCATATAGTAAGGAGCGACGCTAAACCATATAGGACAACCGTACACCAGTATGGGTCGTATAAGTGACGTATATGATATGATCTTAACTTTTGAATCCAAGACGCGATTTCGAAATAATCTCCTCGCCATCGCATAGGCACTTTTCGCTCTGGAGAGGGATGTTGCTACGTGTTTATCGAAATACAAGAATTGGTCTAGCCAGATACCAACGTATCTAACAACCTTTCTGGCTGCCAACGGTCTTCCGTTTTGTCCAATAATGGAAAACTTTCTCCAATTCTTTTTTGTGTCACTCGAGGCCCGGCTTACGGGTGTCCTGAAAAGGATCGTTTCAGTCTTTTGGAAGTTAATTTTCATCTTCCATTTATCACCATAATCTTTAATTTTGTTGAGATCTTCTTGTAAACCTCTATTTATGATCTCGATTTTGCTACCCGTTCTGTAGATAACTATGTCATCGGCATATGCAATGGCATGAGTGAGAAAGTTTACCAGATCACTAGTATAAATGTTAAATAGAACAGGAGAGTTGACTGCTCCCTGTTGTAAGCCGTTTACTAAGGTGAAGGTCTTATTGGAGAATGTATCTCCACATTTAACGATAAACTGTTTATTCGTTACCATGTCATACACCATATAAAGCAAGTTTGCAGGCATGCCAAGAGCGGTTAACCTATAGAATAACCCTTCAAGCCAGATGGTGTCGAAGGCCTTTTCAAAGTCCACCAAACATGCGCCAGTGCACTGCCGCTTTGCTTTGTTCCACTGTATATCCGATACTAGTTTCGATGCCGCGTGGATAGTGCTGTGCTGGGTTCTAAAACCAAATTGGTTGTCCGAAATAATTGTATTATTCTCAACCCATTTTAATAGCTCTTTCAAACACCTTGCTGATATTGGGGAGTAGACTGATAGAACGGAGATTAGTTGGATTGCTGCTATCCTTCCCAGGTTTTGGAATGGGATGGACTACTGCCGTTTTCCACTGCATTGGGTAATATGAGTTATTTAATGCGTTATTAAACAGAATGGTATAAATGTTTACTGCCTCCAATGGCAATTGTTTAAGAACAGTATTTGGAATTTGGTCAATCCCAGACGACTTTTTATTTTTAAGTGACTTAAAAATACCTAAGAGTTCGTCCTTGTTTACAAACAAGTAGTTCTCTGAATTTGCTAGTGGGTAATTTGCTGTATTGACGTCATTAAACACTGTGAAATTTCGGTTTTCAGTACGCCGCCTGGTAATTGTGTTGCGAAGTGAAATGTGGTTTTCGAGTGCCCTTCTTTCTAGATCATAATTGGAGCGAGAAGGTTCGTTCACTTTATGTATCGACTCAAAACATGCACCTATGGCGTTCGATTTCTCTTCAGGGTCTGCTATAATAAAGTAATCATCATCAAAAACCATGTTTTCGAGGTTAAAGCCTGCGTTTAGCAGTATTTCATCGTTTTCTGGCGTTTGTGGTATTTTCAGGCACGGGATGTCGTTGCAGCCCTTCCTTCGAAATAGTTTGTTTATTAGGGGGAACATATTCGAGCCCTTTGGTTTGATAGCTCGAATTTTCTATTCCCATTCTGTATTTATGGTTAATTTGTAGTGTTCCCGAATCAACTTTTGAATATTTCGGATCAAGGACTTGAGTGTTCTTATTTCCGGGTTTTGTCGATCGGTGAATTGCCGGTATAGTGTTTTCAACCTGGGTAGGAGACTGCTTTTCTGTCTATGCAGAGCGTCGATAGTTGAGTTTCTGTATTGACCTGTGTGACTCTCATCGGGATTTATTTTTGGAATAGAGAGATCCATTGATTTCTTAATGATGTTGTCCATTGCTTGGAAGTAATGGTCTATTTCTATATTTTGAAGGTTCCTGTAGGTGGGTGGGTCTACGCATTTGCGTTGAGTTTCTCATTCTTATTCGCATATTTGGAATATGACGTCAAAGGTGAATCCCAGGGCAGACATACTGTGAACGAGTTTTCCATTATCGAAGCCAAGTTTTTGAATAGTTGAAAATTGTGTCGCTCCAGAAACACCGGTGTCGAAGGGAGTTTCATACTATTTTCGTTTTGTAAAAACATTAGTTTTTATAAAGAGGTGTGTATGCCGTTCAGAGCTGAATATCAAATTGATGGTACCTATCGGATTGCTTTATGGGGCGGAAATAATCGGAATTCCTTCGAATAATATCACGGTCCTGTGGGTGGGGCATTAGAATATTCTCACAGCTAAGCCGGCTTATCGTAAAAGGCAACTAAAGGTTGAGCGGAAGGTGGAGGCGCAACGCCCTGCCGCCCGGTGAAATACCGCCCCATCAAGCTATAGGTTCCGTGAAATGGTCGGAAGAAATCGTTGATCATCTTTCGGAGCTTGGCTGATGGATCCGAGGCAAAAAAAAAATGGAATAGGTGGTAGATCGGTCCCAAGATGAAATACCACCGCGTCACGCTGTAGGCTCCGCGATGACATGGTCGGGCAAACTCTTCGACTATAATCCGGATGCTTGGCTGGTGGTCTGGATTAAAGTTGAGAATATGACTCTGAGATATAAAATTCCGGAATATACCGAGTCTCTTACAGTCGGGCCAAAGCGCGGGGAGGAACATCATGCAAATAACTTGATAACCAACTGAACTGTAAACAACTCGCCTCCGCGGTTTTGAGTCCGCCCGAGAAACTAGTCGCGCCATTTTTTAACATCAGAGGTATCGGTTTTTCTAATACGTATGTGACCTCCGTCCACCAATATTAACAACCAACCAAGCCCGCTATTCTCTCACTAACCGAGACTCAGGTTGACTCGTCAACCAACTCGGTTTTAAATGTCTAAAACAGGAAATATATGCATTTGGCCGCACTTTTCGCAACCTCAAATATGTGGTTGTTCCGACAAAGTTGAACGCCAAGGATTGATAGTTCCCTGCTTTTGAGTATGGAAGTGCAGTTTATCGACAGTGTATCTACATTGGGGTTCATCTTTGACTACAAGACGCATCACTGACTTTTTAAGGCATTGAAGTCTAATCGGTTAGATAACTCACATTTTTATATTTTGCTAAAGTCGAAATCTAATGACTTGAACATATCCTGCTGTTTGATAAGGGGGTTCGAAGGGGTTGGTCGGGTATATTCTTTTGGTATGAGAAGTTCAACGTGCTATCATCACCAAACAAATGAATTGGGTTGTGGGAAAAAACAAAAGACTGTTTATAAAAGTGAGGAAGAATAGTGGATGAGAGTATGGAGGCTTGGGAAGCACCCGCATTAATTCTATGGGTGGCAAATTGGAGATCATCCAGAACCACATGGATTGAATGGCCAGAAAGACAGTCTCTTATCCATCGAGTTAGTGTATCGTCAACTCCATGGAAATGCAATTTCGACAATTTGGCTGTATGCCAAACTCTGTCGAACGCTCCTGAAATATAACCTTACTCTCAGCGAAGTAGTGAATGGATGAGTCCCACTTTCCGGTAAGATACGTTATCAGAACTCCCGTGGACCTGTTGCTACGGAAGGCACATTGGCGGTCATTAAAGAGCTCTTTGATTCCAGATATGGTGCAAGGCTATTAACCTTGTCCGGAAAAACAAATTATTATGGAAAATTGAACAATCCTCAGACTTGTTAAATAAGGCCAATACCGGAACCCGGTTGTATTGCCGGTTAACCACTCACAATAATCTTCGGCAGAGTATAAGTTAGTGTTCTGGGTCGACAGGAAGCGAGGGATGTTTTGTCGCTGTCTTTGGGAATCAGTTGAATATTCGCTGATTTCCATCTATCTGGGAATTGGCTGGTTGAATAAGATAGATGGAAAAGTTTCCTCAGTGGTTTAGTGAGCGAGTCTTCAAAAGAATTGGAGAGAATGCCATCCAGGTCAGCGGATTTGCTAATTTTCAGCTCGGGCGACAGTAGTACAATACTTCGAAAGTGAATCTGGCTCAGGGTGTACTGTCTGTGCTCAAGTTGTGGCGGATCTGATGTAGTATCAGGCAATGTTGCGGTGGCTGCAAATTGGGCAGCAAGTGCTCAAGTAATTTCCAATTGCAATGAATGTTAACCATTAGGCGATGCGACTCTCATAAAATGGGTTGCGACCGAGATTTAATATCTAATTTCTAACTGTAACCACGGTAAATCATGCAATACATTGGCCAGTCGTGAAGATTCTCAAGTTGGGAATAAATGTATTCGTATACATTGCAAATACCCACGGAAATTAATTTTCGGTTCCGAAATTCCTCCCAATTTTACAAGACTGCCCGAAAAATTTATTGCTGTTAATAAGGTCGTTCGTATGACTCAACTTCTTCACAATTTGCACTTAATAAATATTCGAGAGGGTTATTTGATAGCTTAACAACGCTTGGGAATTTTCATCTTCGATTTTACTGAATGACGTTGGGATTGTGTTTTCTAGGACTGTTTCTTACAGCGATTAGGGTTTTTTAATACATTACCAAACCCCGTTTCTTCCCCATGTTCAAATAGAATCTAAAGAAAAACGGCTTTATGAAATTGTGGCCTTTCTAGCAGATACACACGACCAATAGTGAAGAACAACACCACCAAAAGCACATCTATTAAAGCCGTATACCATAGCAATTTCCATATCAGTCGAATGTACTTGAGTTTAGAAATCAAATTCGTACACGCGGCATTGGCTTGATGCGTTGAGCTTTGGTTCTATATTTTAGTGATTCTAGCCGTGATAGCGTCGGTTCCAATCACACGCTCTTCACTATCGTCGCAAACGTTATAAAATCACTCAATTATATAGGTAAGGGAAATTAATTCCATGATGTACTTCAATCCAATAAAGGTTGACTGGGTATAGGCGCTCTTATGAACACCCTTTCTTAAATAGCACAATCAACTATGTAGCCTCTAGAATTTTGTCCAGGGGCCGTAACTGTTCACATCCAATACACTGTCCAACTACCTAAATACAACAGGATCATCAGTTGTTTTCCTTTGTGATATGTCGTCGATGAAGACCACTTAAGTGGTTTTAATGTTGATGGCGTAGTTAAGTAAAGAGTAAATATACAAAAAATAGAAATGATTAAGTGCCAATATTCGAATTTTTTCATGTTTTATGTAGCAGTGTAAAAGGAAACAGTAGTGCTACCAAAACCTCGTACTCGTCCTAGTTGAGTTTGTGTTTGCACAGTTTGGTGTTTTACTTCTCCACCTATGGGGTCGCAATAGTTAGCCTATAATGGGAGGCCGCCGACATTTATTTAGTTGGTACACAAATTCTCCTTGTCTTTCAAGACAACATGATTTTTACTTTCCACTTTTGCGAGTGGTGTTGAATTTTTCTTTTTGGATGGATTCAAATCTCGAATGTATTACCGAAGTCTGCTTTCTCCACTCATCGATGTAAATCCACCCCCAATTTTGTGATTTTTTTATTAATATGTTGGTAGAAAAAAACATCGGTGATACCTTTAAATGTCCATGGATATGGCGGGTGGAGAAATAGTCGGGTTCGTGTCATTCGACTGAAGGACGATTCCACGTGTACATTTTTTTTTTTTTTGTAGAAATGTCCGCACGTATATCAGTTTCATTTTTAATGTACATGAAGAGGGTGAATGGGGGGGGGGGGGCATACGGGGCAAAGTGTCTGCTTTCAACCCGGCGAAGACCAGGATGATCTTTGTTCCTGTTCAATCTAAGTTGACATGCAGTCTCCACGTGACACCCCTGGATAGCTACTTTGGCACCCTCTAAGTAGTGAACCAATGCATGCAGCGATATCCTGAGAAAGGTTGTCCCAAGACTAATACCCTTGCCCGGAAAAACGAATTATTATGGTCAATTTAACAAGTCTCGGATATGGACCGGATACCGGTGGAGAGACTTGCTAAATAAGGCCAAGACCGGATCCCGGTTGTAGTGCCGATGATGATGATGAAGAGGGTGAATATACGCTCTGCAAATTTGTAGATCTGAAGAAGTGAAGTATTTCTACTATTTCTTAAGCAATTCTAAACACAACGTTGAACTCTTCGGAGTGCAGAAGATGGCATTGTGCTTTGGAAGCATTAAATTTGATCGGAGTGGATAATTTCCATTCGTACATATTGGTGAGATTGGAATTCAGCGAGGTCAGCATACAGTGCGTCTTAAATGGAATATTTTGTCAAGGTTGATTGAAGTAGTAAGGTATGGTAAACATGTTGTCGTCAATAGAGGAACGGATCCGATTTTGGATGATTGAGAGCAGATTTTGTACGGAATCACACTTGCATTATTTTTCTGTGTTGTGGGATCACATACATTGCTGTGCGTAAACTAGTACGATCGAGTCGTCAAATCCATAAGGACGTAATTTCGACAATAGAGTGAGTTGGTGTTCAGCACTTTTTATTGAGGTATTTCATTAGACCTCCCGAGGACTAGTTGCTGCGAAAATCGTTTTGGCGGAAACTAAGGAGATGTTATGTTTCTAGTTATTTTGAAACCTGACAGTTGATAAATGATTCTCTAACTTTAGATACAATTGTTAAAACAGAAGAAAGAAGCTTTAAAATTGGGTTGGATAGATGGAGGATAAGATATATAGAAGAGCTTTCGCAGCGATTTAGCGAGTGAAACACAACACCTTTTCGAAAGCGGCCTTGTGAAACTTCAGTTCCTTGAGTATTCGAGCAACGGTGTAAGTACGAACATTAATTTAGTTTATGAAATGTACCTTGCGCTCGAGGACAGGCAGAGCTGATTGGTATCATGAAGCGTTAAGTTGGCTGCGAGATTCGCAGCGAGTAAATTAGCTGCTTTTTTATTTTACTTCTCCCAGGAAAGACAACCTATTACGCTGAGTCAGCGCCTTGAGATGCTTTTTTTTTCTCGACCAGGTCCATCAGTTAAGCTCCGAAAGATGCTCAAGGATTGCTCCCAACCATTTCACGAAGCCTATAGCTTAATGGGGTGGTATTTCACCAGGCGGCTGGGCTTTGGGGCTTTACCTACCACTCAGTAGTACAGCACAATAGCAAGAGTCGTAAAACTGCCGAACTGCACAATAGCAACAGTCGTCAGTTCAACCTGGGTTTGCACAATCAAACGCAAGACCCAACCTCTTTACCAACTCAACCATTGTTGCACTAATGCAGACATCGTACATTGCTATGAGTAAAAGAATGAAGGGAGAGACCGAGTTTTTGATATTCTTCACAAACGCACACAATTTTCTGGCATTTTCTGGGACTGGGTAAAAGTTTTTGCCTGATTCCTTGGCCATGAAAGAATATTTTCTATAAAATAATGGCTTGAGGTCATTTGTTACCCACTGTATTGTATTGACTCAGATTTGTTTCAGAATTATTAAATTTATACAACTGGAATCTTATCTCGTTTGCAGTAATAGTTTCGCCGCATTCAACATCGAAGCTCATTTGATGTTTTCACTGTACGTGAAAGTACGAAAAATCATATTTGTTATTACCTCAGCTAAAGTGTTAATTCTGTTATTGAGCGAATATAGTTGCCAATTTAAGCTCATAAAAAGGAATAAAATGTGGAAAGACTGCCATGGTCTGGAAGTCATGTTGGCTTATTAATAAACTTGTTACATTATTTAACTCGGTGACGACATGAATATTTCGTTCTTTGGGTGTTGCCTGTCTAGAGTAGCAAACTGAGAGTTATCACACTGAAAATGTCCGCAATATTGACAACAGAGGGCGAGCTAAGGACGAATGATATTTCAAAAGAATTTAACAGAGCTTCATATTCCAAAATATAGATGAGTTACTATTTACGTTGGGCGCAAGGCTAATAACCTTGTTCGGAAAAATAAATTATTATGGATCGTTTAACAAGCGTCAGACTTGTTAAATAAGGCCAAGACCGGATCCCGGTTGTAGTGCCGATGATGATGATTAAAAAGTGCGTCTGTGGTTGGATAGCAGAGAAATCGGTGATGTAAATTTTCCGGAATTCCGCTTCGTTGGTAAGGGGCTGGAACATGCATGCGACAAGTCTGTATTATTATAGTCATTGGATTATTCAGACAGGGTGGGGAAAAAGTAAAATTTAGTAATGTCACAATGTGCACGTAGAGTATGTCCTAAAAATTGGTATTATGGGTCAAGTTTCAGTAGTGACGGAGCTGCATCGAATTCCGTCTGGGGGCAGTCACACATAGTATAAAAAAGGGTGTAGAAAATGTTATTATTTATTTGTAGGTGCAATTGATCCGCTGTGCTAAATACATGCGATACTCCTGGATTAGTAATGAATGCTAATGCAAACTTTGAGAAGGACATTGCTTTTTTTGGAATATTCGTGAAGGCTAACAACTAGCAGTTTACGAAATTCACGAATAATCTAACAAATGGATTGAATTTATTGAAATGAAATCCGCTCAAATGAACTTCATAAAAAAATTTTAAAGTATTCCCGTTAAAATGAATTGCTTGTGGACACCATATGGGTCGATATTGAAGTTTTTCTCAGTGCTAGAAGGTTCATATCAAGTAAAAGGTTCATAATAATAAAAGAGAAGTTAGTATAGGTTAAAAAAATTGTTAAAATTTGGTATATGCCGACCTATGGTAGTTAACCGTACAGGCCAATTAATGTAGAGATAATATAGAGATTCTTGACTATCGTCGAGGGTAGTTAGAGATTAATTTTCATCGAGATCTAACCAAAAATTAGCCATTCTTCGGGATGATCTTTGGTAATAATATTTGTTATTACCAAAAAAAAAAAAAAAAACGCAAATTATTTGCTGTGAAATGTTTTCGTTAATTTCGAATCTTGCAAATTTGATCTAATCACTTTTTGAATAAACGTAGGCTACCGTAAGGCGACCTGAAAATTAATGTGTAAGTTAAAGGATTGCCAGATGCCGAATGGCCCATCCTAATGGGTTTTCATGCATTTGTTTTGTTAAACTCGAGTAAGAAATGTTTTAGAGTAATTATGAAAAAATGGTAGCTCAGAAAAATTTCTTTCTGGTTAATTTTGACTAAATTGTCATTGTACAAACAGTGACATGGGATTGGTAGATATTCTGTATATTTTTTTTTAAACTCGTCTCAGTGTCCAAAACGATAAAGGAGAAGTATTATATATGCGGATGTGCGTACAGAAATTTGTAATTCAGAAAATTGCTTTCTGGTCAATTTAGGCTAAATCGTCATTGTACAAACAGTGACATATGATTGGTAGTTATTCTCTACAAAGTGTTTTGAACTCGTCTCAGTGTTCAGAACGATAAAGGAGAAGTGTTATATGTGCGGATGTGCGCACAGAAATTCAATTAATGAGTCAGATTACATCACCACCAAGGGGTTGGTTCGCTTGACGAACTACCAATCTTTCGGTGAATAAAAATCCATCAAACAACATAGCAGTTGTCCGTTGGCATAACTCATTGTGCCTTCCGTTTCATGTGCAGTTGCTGGGGATGCCCATGCATCCGGAATAACGAGTGTTTGATCACCCAAATTGCCGTCGCATGTTCTCAGTTAACATAAACATTCATGATCTAACGTTATTTCACCAACTTACTCTGGTGCAGGATGCTGTCAAACGGCTGCGACCCTCGTCAAGCCGTTTCATGGCCATGCAACCCAGAGCCACCTGCGACCATGCACACACAATCCACGCATCCTCAGCGTAATTCACATGCTCAATGTTTGGCTTTATTTACATTCAGACTTTAGAATCTCCGTAGTCGAATGTTCGTGTTAAATCTGAGGGTTGTGTGTTGTATCCCTTTCTTCTATATTCGGTATAGCTGTTTTGCGTCGTGATTTTATCACACATGTGTCTTCCAATTTGCCTCGTGGTTGTGATGTGCACTTGTGGATGAGATGAGTGTGGATAATTCGGGTGAATAATCTAGTTCATTCACAGTGGCGCATATATAGGTTCGTTGGTTTTAAATCGTAATTACGTTAAAATAATTGATTGGGAAATAAAAATCAAATAGACCTCGTTGAACATACAGTGATGTATGGCGTTTGCTACCGAAGTGTCATAAGAAGATTCGTATTACCTATGAATTTAATGAACTTTTCCGATTTAACTTACTTGCTCAATTATATTCCCAGTGCTAGTTAATTCTCAGCGCTTTGAGCTCCAAATTCAGCATTAAGAGTCCCATTTCTACTATTTCATTGCAACGTGTGTGTTTTAATGTTTCCTTTTGTGCACAGTGAATCGCCTGTACATCAAGTCCAAAATACCCGTCTCTGTCTGTGACAACTACTTTTATTGTGCTGTCATATTTCCTCCAAGCAAGATGAATCGTCCCACTGAGGGCGTTAAGCCAAAAGCGACCTTGTTCGTATCAGCTTTGAATAAGTTCTATGAGAATCAAAGGAATGGTTCCTAGGCGAGATCTTCCTCTTCTCGGGGTCAACGGAATGACACCCGGATTATCTGTCGCCCTTCTCAGCACCGGACTCATCTGAGTTCTACAGTCCAGGTAAGCGAGATTTTTTAAACAGTACTCTTCTGGTAGTAAATAAGCTTGCAATTTATTTCTGTTAAACAGTGACAAGTTGCGGACACTAAAATTAATTTTAGGAGGTTTTGGTTGAATTTGTTTTTAATAAATTTTATTGTATAATCTAAACGTAATCTCTAGGTACGCGGACTTCAATTGCGCTTGAATTAATGGACATCTAAAAGTTCGATATTTGCCGCACCACGTGATAAATTCATCATTACGACAGGGAGGACATTTTTTGTTCACATGAAAGAACTCATTCTGGCAATACACCACTTGCTCTAATTTTTTTTCAGAGGATTTTCGTTTTGAAGCGTTTGTAGTACCGTTAAAGTTCTGTTATTTTGATAACGGGGTCTTCTGGTGGACGTTAGCAAAGCTTCTCTTATAATCTACAATGGAAGCTTTTGCTTTCCCGTTTGCATCGGTATTTTTATTCTTTGTAGCTTCACAACTCCAGCTCCATTTTCTGTTCGAGTCGTGTTTTTGCAATCGGTAAAGTTCAAGGGTATTCGACAACGATCCATCTGGTGATCATTTCACATCCGGCAACACTGGAACAAAAATTCGACTGGGTTTAAACATTCCGTTTGGGTTCAGTTTACTGGGTCATATGTTTAAATACAGAGAAGTTGCAAACAAACAGCTCATATCGGTAGGAAATTGAAGTCCATAAAAGTATGCATACCTGATTAGCATCGGCAACTTAGGTAGCGTAGAACCAACTCTAAACAAAAATGTGAATCGGGCGCGTTAACAATGAAGTCGATAAAGGCCGCTTTCAAGACTAGTGCTGTTATCATACTAGATAGGCAGATCTTAACTATATGCGTAACAGATACCACTTACTTGTGAATATTTTGAATTTATCGCGTATTTGTGCGTGGGGTGCACAACACTGTAGAGAGTGAGTGTGTTTTTACCTAAACCCAATTTTCAAGTGATCACCCATCCCCCCACTGTTTTGAGTAGGGACTCCAAAAATATTCAAAATTGCAGGATGATGTTGGCTAGTGAATACACTCAAAGGCAAAGGGTAAGGCTTTATAGGGTTACTTTCTCTATCAGATAACAAATAGGAGCCCAACAATATGTTTAATTGGTTCTTTGGAACCAGGTTTATATGCAGGTCGGGGACTTTAGAGTCGTATCTCAAATAAAGTTCTAGTACGTATGCCACAGTTGGCAGCAGAGGTAGACCAAGTGCATGGAAGATGTATATATTGAGCGACTAAGTGAAAGAAGAACGCTAATTATAAGCAAAACCATTATAAGACGGAACTTAAATAGTTGAAAGTGAAAAAAAAGTTGCAACGGAAATATTGAATACTATATATTGTCACAAATTCAAAACCGACACACTTGTCAACCGTTAGCGTGACCTCATGGCGTCGCACCGAGCCTTAAGCCAACTAATACGACATCAACAACCGATTCTGGAGCCATCTAGAGGAATACAGGAGAATACACAAAACTGGCGAAAACGTCAGAAGCAGACGGAACCACGAGAGAACACGTGCAAGAACTACGAAAAAAGGAGAGCTACAGGAGACGAGGCATTGAGGAATTTAACGGAGCAAAAGAGGTCGTCCTTGAACATTGAAGCACTCTTGCGATCCAGTGGTCGAACCCGCGTAAAAGAACGGATAGTTTTAAACTGGACATAGTTTAACGGTCGTGTGCGAAGTAAAAACGTAACAATATATATTCTGGTCCTATAGTAAGGTATCATGATTACTGTGCTACAATATTTTTATGGGTTTTGCGTACCGCTAACGAAATAAGGAATACTCAGTTCATTTAAGGGTCTTCCTCTTTTAGAATATTCAAAAATTGGCTTTTTAATTTTTTCCTATTCTTCCTTTTGGGCATTATTGTATTAACGCTCAGCTCCCAAATCGATTAACTCCACTTTCTGAATTTCATTAAATTTGTCAAAGCATTTTATTAACTGCTAACTGCATATATTCAAAACATAAACCCCCTGTAATACAGTCTGCATCGTTTATTTGAATTTATAATTTAACAGGAATTTAAAAAAGTTCTCATTTTTATCAACCATTCGTTTTATGGAGTTAATCAATTTGGTGAATGAGGCACTCATATATTACGTCAGGAATGAAAAACAAATTTAACACTTCTATTTCTTATTCACCGCTGAAGGGAGCGTCTTCCAAGAGCTTAAAAAAGATGGTTTCTGGAAAACACATTTAAACCTTGTGTACTATAAACAGCCGATGTACGCTTTGACCCGATGGGAATAGAAACAGGTCTCTGTAAATATAAAGGTGACGCTGTACATAGAATTTTTGCGAAATTCCTAATAAGAGGGAGTAATTCTATGATGTTAAGGAACACTTAGGAAACAAAAGTTAGTTTTTTTTTTTCAATTCTAAAAGAGAAAGTCTTCTTAATATCTTTATGTTTCGATCTTTTCGTAATATGATTTAAGGAATATAACAAGTGAGGCGTTTATTAAAAGAAAACTGTTGCGTCGAATGTTTTAAAATACTGGAGATATATTTAGATGTAAATGATCTATAGAAAGAGTGTTTTTGTATGGCAACAATCAATTTTCAGCAACTTTGCGCCATCTCCCTCCATATTTCTTCACTCCGCAATTTCCAACCATATGCTTGTTGCTTTTTAGAAGGCTGCCGTTCAAATATCCCCCTTGAAATTTTATGATATTCTTGAAGGTTATCGAGAAATGCAATAATACGTAACCGCATTGTAAACATCACCCCCTCTCTCCAGTTTGGGTAATATCAGGGGAGCTTTCTGGCTAGTTAAGAACAGTTTCATGAATTTTTTTACTTCTTCCGAAGTGCAGCAAGGAGTAAGGTTCTGGTGGAAATCTTCTGTTCCGTCCGGAACTCCGGACTAATACTCAACACTGATATAATTTCTGGTCTTGGTAGATCTATGAATTTAGAGTATATCCTTTCACTATTTCATCAACAAGGAGCAGTTATGTTTGCCACAAAATATCAGAAACGTCTTTTTTGGAGAATGTTTCATGGCTGAATAGATGTGGTATAAAAGCGAGAGAGAACGTGAAACAAAGAAAGGGATAAGTTTGACGAATGAAAGGAGAAAGGAGACCTCTCAACACATGGCTGCCACATTGATAATAGATAATCTCTGTGGACGCCTCTAATAAGAAAAGGTTGAAAAGAATGAGCGAAAGCGAAAAAGTAACGGATGCATGAAATCCACTCAGTCTAAAACGACGCGAACGAATAAACAACTAAAAATTATATAAGGCATTTTTTTTATTTTACTTCTCCCAGGAAAGGCGAGCTATAGCGCTGACTCAACGCCTTAAGATGGTTTTGTTTTCTCGACCGGGTCCATCAGCCAACCTCCGAAAGATGCTCAAGGATTTCTCTCGACCATTTCATGAAGCCTATAGTTTAATGGGGTGGTATTTCACCGGGCGGCTGGGCTTTGGGACTCTACCTATCACTCAGTAATTGTGTCGAACTGCACAATAGCAAGAGTCGTCAGTTGAACCAAGGTAACGAAAGCAAAAAAGTAACGGATGCATGAAATCCACTCAGTCTAAAACGACGCGAACGAATAAACAACTAAAAATTATATAAGGAATTTTTTTTTATTTTACATCTCCCAGGAAAGGCGAGCTATAGCGCTGAGTCAACGCCTTAAGATGGTTTTGTTTTCTCGACCGGGTCCATCAGCCAACCTCCGAAAGATGCTCAAGGATTTCTCTCGACCATTTCATGAAGCCTATAGTTTAATGGGGTGGTATTTCACCGGGCGGCTGGGCTTTGGGACTCTACCTATCACTCAGTAATTGTGCCGAACTGCACAATAGCAAGAGTCGTCAGTTGAACCAAGGTTTGCACAATCAAACGCAAGACATAACCTCCTTACCAACTCAGCCATTGCGGCGGAATGAATACCCTAGAACAGTTAATTATTTAAGACATCACCAACCTTACATTACGTGAGTTTAGGACGGGTTGCACTCGAATGAAGAAATGAGACTGATCACAAAATTACATTTTAACGATCTTCCTTACTTCAGGTTTGTTATTTC
Source organism: Microdon myrmicae (assembly GCA_963931805.1). Lineage (NCBI taxonomy): Eukaryota > Metazoa > Arthropoda > Insecta > Diptera > Syrphidae > Microdon > Microdon myrmicae. Next base: position 1,113,821 of record OZ007500.1, on the reverse strand, counting down.
TTTCCCTAAAGGAGGTACTTGTTCAATATATTGGGGGCAGAAATTATATTTTCACGGGTTACCACGCCTTGAGGTGGCATTCGAGCTAATACTTTTTGCAGATCACTGATGTTTAGAGAAGGGTGTATTTTATTTACTCTTAACGGATGCTTGTCATTTCTGGGCATCATGGGTGTATTTCTAAAGCGTTTTTCGTTGCATCTCGTAGAAATTGAATTAGTTTCTATTTTCCGCTCCAGGCTTTTTGAATCAGTACTTTGAGAAGTTCCATCCCTTCTTGGAATCCCTTTCTGCTGTAAATGTGTATTTTTAATTAAATTGAATAACAATTCGTAGGAGTAACTCAACACCACTAAGCAGGGGCGAAGGAAAATGTCAAGGTACGGTTTTTTAAACACAAATTGCAATCGTTGGTGATTTTTAGGTCATGTTCACTTTCACGACAAAGCCTGTTGATCCTCCTGTTAAACCATCTCACAAGCCAAACTATTTGCCGTTTGACATTTGTAAGTCAGTGTCTGTTGAAATAAAATACTGGAAACGGAACTGATAATGTCAACAAAAGCGACTATGTGCTAGATGTAACGAGTCCGATGTTTTTAGACCGATCAACACGAATGACGACAGTTTATGGTTTCTTGTGAAGCTTTTTAGAATTGTGAGTAATAATGATACTCACAATGTTCTCTGAAGTACCAAAGGTTGACAACATTTCAACGATATATTTATTCATTATACTAAAAGACGGTTATTATTGGCATAGGATGCGTAAGCCGAGATATCACTTGAAAACTCTATTTAGAAAATTAATATCATAATATTAGTTTTAGTTGTCCCTTCTGTGCGTACTGAGTTGGGGTTGTTTAGGACGCTATAGACCAACCAGATAGAGACACGCAGATGATATTTGTAACATACGGATAAACTTAGAAGATACTTGAACTCTACTAGATGGGACTATCTTTCGGAAGTTAAAATCTATAACCATTAGAGACCAATGTTTTTTCCTATCCTTTCAAGTTGTCATCTGCCCGCACTCATTTCTTAAGCTTACTATAAGCCAATAATTGCGGTGGTAGCCCCCCTAAACTTTTTAGTTTGGCAACATAAAAAAATGGCGGAGTCGAGTCGGTGAGGTCATGAACTACCGGGTTCCTACAGGCCAATAAATAATAATATATAATAATAATAAGCATCAAAAAAATACTTTATATTGTTTTGGTAACGATCTTTTGATTTCATCCGGAGTTCATTGAGTCAAAGACTGTTTTGATGGATCTCTTTCAGGCATGCTTTTTAAAAAGGACAACTTTTAATGTTCAAAAAAGCAGTACGTGTAAATTACCCTATCATTAATAATAATTATTATTACTACTATAACAAAGACTAAGCTACTTGTAAAATCTATTTCAAAATAGCTGTCTAAAATCCGGTTTTTACCAGTTTGCATTCGAAAACGCGGAACGGGATGCTTGAAAATGTTAAAACTCTTTCTAAACCAGACCTGAAAAAGTAGAGTTCTTCATTTTCAACCTCCTATCGAAATGTGTAATGCTGAAATCCACATTGACAGCTCCAATCTATGGATAAAAGAAGAGCAGTTGTGTTGATGATCAAAACTTTCCAGAAAATACCACCGAATTGAGTTTGCTTTGGTCATACTTGGTTTTCAGCATCATACTCTGACGTTTATAAAAGTTACACCATCTTTAGCATACTCCGTGCGCTTATCCGATTTTTTACAATTTCAAAAATTGAAGTGAATTTACAACGAGTTTGTATTAAATTAGTGTTTAAAACGAATTGGGAATTGCGAGGACCTTGGTAATGTTGGATAATTGTTTCGGTAGCGATACTCTAAAGAAAACAGTCGTTTACCATTAGTGCGGACGTGTCAGAGGTGGCCGTGAGTTGATGGAGGATAAAGTTGACCTGGTAGGCTGTTAATCGTGAAAGTGAAAGAATTTTTAGCCAATAACCACAAATTAACTATCAAACAGTTAGTAGACATTGCTTATAGACTTGTTCAAGAGAATCTAATTAATGATTTAAGTTTCCGTCGTGTTGCGGTAAAGTTGACCCCAAAGATCGAAATTTCTTACAAAGAAGGATTGCGCTGAGGTCGCAAAAGGCATGATGTCCAAGGCTGAATCCTTGGAATTACTGGAGACCAGCAAACATGAATACGACTCGCAATTTAGATATCAGACGAGTGAATGTCGTGCACCCAATGAGCCCAGATCGAAAAAATCATGACGTTTTCAGTCAAAAAAGGGGAAGAAGTTCGAAAAAAGACCGAATTTTTGGAGGCAATCTCCAATAATGCACCTTCGCACAATGCATCATTATCTGAGATTTTTGACCAAGAACGGCACGAATTCCATCCAACAGCTACCAGATTCTGCTAATTTGGCTCCTCGCGACTTTCTTCTGTTAAATTCAGTCAAAAGACCATTACCTCGAATGCAGCCGAGGGAAGATAATGGTTCAACCGAACACGCCTCTGATAGTCATACTGAACATCATCATCATCATCATCATCGACACTGCCACCGGGATCCGTTCTTGTCCTTATTTATTAGCTAGTCTCGAGGCTTGTTAAATTTTCCATAATAATTTATTTTTACGGACAAGGTTATTACCCTTGCGCCAAGCCAAACTGAACACTGACTATAAAATGTTTCGAGGATTGGATCAATAACATGACATAAATGCGGTCGATGAATGAATAAACTAATGTTTGGCATTTTCTGAACAAATTCCGGAAGCTTTTTTGATCAAAGTGGTATATAGCTTGCTACGCGAAAAACCCCCAACTTTATTCTTTAGCAGTGAATCAGTATCGCATATGTAATGCAAATAATGAAGCCATACATTTCAATGTGGTTGGATGTCAATTGTTAGGCCTCTGGAATGGTTTGGACATGCAACAATAGTTATAGCTCAACAAACTTGCGTACAGCAGCAAGAACATGAAGTACATTGATCTGGTGGTTGAACTGGTTGGAGTGACGCCTAAACGTCTAACAACTAACCATACAGATGGAAGGGTATGTTGGGGTCAGAAAGTGTTCTTGATCTCAGACCGGAATGTACAAGATACCACTGAAGCCTCCTTGTAGAATGAAAATGTATTCTGACAGATTATATCCGGGACAGAGCGTATATGATTTCTTTAAAAAAATCTTTTTTCTTATGTTGACACAAAAGTCATATATTTTGACGTTGAGTTTAAGTGCCATCTATCATCTACAACAGCAATAGCATTTAAGTGCCATCTATCAACTACAACAGTACTTATTTACCTCAGAGCTATCGATGAGTTTAATATGGAAAAATATATTGAACAAAGATTTTGTTCTAAATTTTTTGTTTGCCAACGAAATTTCTTGTTCGGAAGCGCTGAAAATGATGAAGAAAGTCTCCGGGGACTAGGTAATATCGAGAACGAAAGCATTTGCATGGTATAAAGTGTTTAAAGAGGGCCGTGAATTATATGAAAACTGATCTCATCCGAGACGGCTTACAACTATAGTTATTGAAGAGAGAACTTTCGCACGAACTATCCACCTGTCACCAATTATACACATCTTGTTCCAAATAACTGAATTAACCTTCAAATGGAGCATCGGAAATGTGTTGCTGAACATGTTATAGAATTAGTCAATTTGGACTCCACATTCATGAAACATATCATATTGTGTGCATGCGTTTGACATACAAACCAGTGAACGGGCATCGAACTGCTTAGAATACCCGTACAACTATACGAATTTGAAATATGTGCAGTGTTGAACCTTGTAAGAGCGTCGTATTCACTCAGTCACACTGAAGGTGTTTTTTTTTATATTGGAATTTGATTGCACTAAGGGGGTTACTTTGTCGTGGGGTTGCCTGGAAAACATCGTCAACAACACGCTCTGTCGAATCGCGCTGGTATGTAAACTTTGATATATGTTCTTTCACCAGTTTTTGTAACCCGATCGTCTTCAATGACATATTTTTGAATAGACTAACTCGATCGTCTTCAATGATTACATACAACTACACGAATTTGAAATATGTGCAGTGTTGAACCTTGTAAGACCGCCGTATTCACTCAGTCACATTGTAGGTGTTTTTTTTTTATATTGTAATTTGATTGCACTAAGGGGGTTACTTTGTCGTGGGGTTGCCTGGAAAACATCGCCAACAACACGCTCTGTCGAATCGCGCTGGTATGTAAACTTTGATATATGTTCTTTCACCAGTTTTTGTAACCCGATCGTCTTCAATGACATATTTTTGAATAGACTAACTCGATCGTCTTCAATGATTACATACAACTACACGAATTTGAAATATGTGCAGTGTTGAACCTTGTAAGACCGCCGTATTCACTCAGTCACATTGTAGGTGTTTTTTTTTTTATATTGTAATTTGATTGCACTAAAGGGATTACTTTGTCGTGGGATTGCCTGGAAAACATCGTCAACAAAAACGCCCTGTCGAATCGCGCTGGTATGAAAACTTTGATATATGCTCTTTCACTATTTTTTGTAACCCGATCGTCTTCAATGACATATTTTTGAATACACTGACTCGATCGTCTTCAATGATTAATTTTTCAGTGCACTAACGTGAAGTATTTCAAAGGAAAAGACATCGTACTATCAAACAAGGGATTTCACGTACTTATTTATTTATGTGTTGTATCGGAAACAATGTTTGGTCATAGATATGTCGAGGAAGGTTCAGAATGGCTGACACTATCTATTGTAGAAGTTACAACACTTTAATGCACCATGCATATTGAAGTGATGTGGGCTAAAAGACTTGTATACGAAGTATTTTTGTGGAAATCCACTTGGAAAGAAACTTATGAGACGACCCACGCGTAGATAGGATGGTGGCATTGAAGAGAACTTGCAATAGGAAGTATTTACCGAGAGGCGGCAGACAAATATGGTATGGCTTTGTCAGTTACGACCCTGCACTTATTCCCGAAGACTAACGAAGGATAACAATGTTGTTAGAGATAGTAATATGACAAGCATTTAGTTGTAGGTGTCTAAAAATTAGACGAAAGGCCGATGTTTTCGGCTAAGAGGAGATATTGAATTCAATCTAATTTTAATCCAGTCAAACTATTAGGTTCTAATATTATTCATCATTACATTTTGGCAAGCCCATACCTTTAAGGCATATAATGTAAGGTCGGTAGATAGCAAATAGTAGAAGTCGCAGGTTTAAACCTAATATTGTGTTATCGCTCGAATGCTTTTATTTTTCCTAAGTTGTTAATCTAGTTCGGGAGACCTGACACGGGTTCCGGTTATGGATGCGTCTAACTGAGTAGATACCGAGCTTCGTGCGGCGCATCACACACATCGCAGTCATATTGACGATAGGATTAAATGACAGTCAAAGGGTCAAAGGTTTTCTGTCACATCGATTGCACAACATATACTTGAAATATCGTTATTTGAAAATAGGCTACATTACCTTTTTGGTCTCAATAATCAACTAAATAGCCTAAAGGACTTATATTAACATTCGTATGATTGCTGCTGATGCGGTTGTTGTCGCGGTTGGTGATGCTGTAGCTGCTGCTGATGTTGGTGATGTTTTTGGGGCTGATCGTGATGATGATGGTGTAACAAGGCTGAAGGCTGGTGGCCTATAGATTGCTTGGTTGTTAAATTATGATGCTGTCCAATAACAGCCGCTGCGGCAGCTGCCGCGGCCGCAGGAAATACACCGGCCATTCGCCGCGCCGCTGCTGCTGCCATGTACTGACTGTAATATCGGCCGAAAATTCGTGGATCCATGGCGGCGGCAGCAGCCGCTGCTGCTGTATTCCCGAATTCATTTGGCCAATTTTGCATTAGTCCTTGCCAGTTGGGAAGATTCATGTTATCATTGCTGGTACATTGCGACGGTGCTGGTTCTGAAGAAGACTCAAATTGGCTGGCTGGACTGGAAGATGATGGATAGTTATGGCGACTATTACTGGTTTCGGAAGATGGTACGAACAGGGAATTTACATCGGATTGGGAGTCCTGGTATTGCTGATAATTCGATTGGCGGTGATATGTATATTGCTCTTCGTCGATATGATGCTTATGTTCCTGCTCTTCTTCGATGTCGCTGGCTACAACATCGATGTCTTCCTCTTCGGTGAGGGTTATGCGCTGCTTATTGCTGAGTGGAAGATGATGATTGTTCTGAGGACAGTCATCAGGTGCTAATAGTGAGGCAACATCAAACTGGCGTTTTCTGGTCTGAGAGTATAGATTAGCGATAACACCGGCAGCTGTCGTTTTCACGCTTTCAGGGCCACATTCATTAGCCGCACTCTCTATCATAACCGATGATAAGGGATGGGAATAGGGTTGATGGTTTGCGTGGTGTGCGTTGGTATAAGATGATCCCATAAGAAGCATGCCCGGGTGTGGCGGTCCTGGCATAGTTGGCGGCGTTACAGCTAGTGGAGGGGGGCTTGGTGAGTCAGTTCCTTCATCATCAACAGCAAGTCCCATGTGTTTACGCACTTTTCTCTGAGCTTTACGCCTACGAAAATCGCCTTTTCTAAAGTCCTCCATGTTTGCTGGGTGAATTGCCCAGTAATGGCCTTTGCCGTTCGCACTGCGGCCGGCTTTAACAAAACAATCATTTAAGGAGAGATTATGCCGGATCGAATTTCGCCAACCAGGACCACGTGTGCGAAAGTAAGGATAATTGTCTAAAATATGTTGATAAATGTCTGACAAGACTAACTTGGATTCAGCAGAGCTAAGAATCGCCATCGCAATTAGGCCGATGTAACTGTGCTGTGGTTTTGGTTCTTCAGGCTGGAACATACGATTCGGGAAGAGACCCATTGATAGGGCAAATCGAGTAGGGGCATAGGGGCCATTTGCTACCGGACCTCCAGGTCCTCCGGGATATCCTGCTGAATATAGTGGTCCAGGGTATTGCTGTGGTGTCCCACAACCACGCAAACGTTCTACATTTATGGCATAATTGTATAACTGAAGGCGATAGTGATCCAGAGGCCCTAGTATACCGGAAGGAACAAGTCCATATCCACCAAGTATTGAGGACATTCGCCTGGTGTTCATCATCCTTTCGGCTGTTGGACTGCTACCATTGGAAATTGTTGCCCCATGTTGTTGTGCTGCACTTGCTGCTATTGGTCCCAAGGAAGGCAACGTAGGAGACAAACTTTGTGGAACTGGTGTGGTCCCAGCTATGACATTCGTTTGCATTTCATTAGCACTCGGTGGTATTGGCATTCTTTCAAGAGGTGACACAGGAGCACAATATGACTCCAATTTCGGTGACAGGCTACAATTCGTGTTGTTGAGATTCTGAACTTTCTTACAATTCACTGTTAGATTATTATTAGGATATACCGATTTAATGAATGCCGTCGGCTGGGGGGAATGCAAGGTCGATGGTCCGTCCGTATCGTATTTTTCGGTTTTTAAAATCAAATCAACATTAACTACAGATTCACCAGAACTCATCGTTGATAATGGCACATTTATCCACTTACATCGCGGGTAATAAGCATAATTTACTTTTATTACATTTCACTTGTTACTATATCTATACAAAGATTCGTAAAGTTCTCGATATTTCACCACGCAGACGAACCAGCGCGTAGACGTTACCAATCAACTGGCAGTTACGACTGAACTAAACTGAACCAACCGACAAAGGTGACGTATTATTCAGAACGTCGCTCTTCATTGCATTCAATTCAAAAACTACCTCAAAACCTCTAAAGGAAGGCACCAAAAACGCACAACAACAAAAAGAAACAATACACAAAAGAAAAATAGAAAACAGAAAACAGCAAAATAACAACACAACAACAATACAAAACAAATCCAAGAAATACACTCTCAGGCTTGCTAGAGATATATAGATACATATGCTCCGTTGTTTGCATACAACTCAGCCGAAGGAAGCTGATGGTTGGGGTATTGTCTGGCGAATGTGAATGTTTATCTCATCAACACAAACTCGGCACAGCCCGTTTACCCAGTCAACGGGACCAATATTCAACAGAGTTTGTGGAATAACAACGTATCTCGCGTGTATACAAACAAACAACCAACATCGATCCACCCCTGTTGTGCCCCATATTCCAGGACAAACGAGAAAGAGACACCCCTACATCACCTCAATGCACAGGACTGCGAAGGCTACACAATTGAGCGAGTGAGATACCATTCTCCTAGGCACTTTCCTGATTGTTTGATACATTTCTCTGGAAATGTACTGCTAAAGCCAACCACCATTACTACACCGGTCCTTAGCATTCTTCCCAATTCAATGTTGCCCTCGGCGGCGGGGCGTTTCACTTTGAAAATCAGTACAACGCTCCGCCAGTTGTGTTTCTTATCGATGATTGCGTTGTTTGTGTCTTCTTTCCACACTTTTCATTCTTGTTTTCTGCTTTGCGTCCGGCCGAAAAGTGGGACGATCCAAAGAAACAAACCGTAACCAGTTCTCTTTGGACGATTCTATGTGCTTATCATTAATATCAACATCATGGTGTCTGACGCTTGTTTCCGTGGGTGCAGACCCCTCCTACTTTTTAGATATTATATTTCACATTTGTCATTTCCCCGCTACCCTCCCTGGAATGTGCTTATTTTGATCAATTTCAATCGGCTCATAACACTAATGTGACAAAGATTGAATTTCTTTAGCAATCCACTAATTCCCGAAGGATTTGATCGGCAGCTTCCGCGACCGTTTGGCTACCTGGCTTACGTTGACTTGGGAATGGCAGCGGGTTCCCAACAGCTGCAAATTTGCACCTTAATCGAGTTCAAATATCGATCGTTTGCGTGATACATTCGCCGAACGGGCAGCGGTTTGGCCTCCTTCAGCATCAAAAGCTTCCCCCTTGTAGGTCATTGATACCATTATTTGGTGGCGCATAACCACGTGAGGATTTAGTCTGGTTCGTTCCAAAGGCATCGCTGGATTATGCACTTCTCAAACTATATCGATTAGAAATTTACTACTTGTGAGTGAGGGCAACAAACCCCACGCATGAAATCTTATGATTGTATTATCTTGTATTATAACGAATATAAATTCTGATTTGATCTAAAATTATTTATTTGAAGAATTTACGGCCAAAGGTAACGAGTGAAATTTAGTATAAGCAAGCACGCTAGTTGAAGAATAAGAATACAACTGTAAATAGCCAAACGATTTTTTTCCTTGGTGACAACTTTAAATGCGGAACTTATTTACCTTGCCGAGGGAAATTCTTTAAGCGTAGTAAAGATGAACTTTTACCCTTATGAAAAATTGAAATTTTTTATATCACACCTTCACAAAAGGTTTTTCATCTTAAATGCCTAAAGGTGGTGGGGAAGGTTCCTAGGTGCAGTCAAGCGGTGGAATACAACCTCACCACGCATAGGGTCCCTGAAATGGTCGGGGGAAATACTTGACCATCTTATGGAGCTTGGCGGATGAAGCGGGCGAAAAATTAGAATGATGATAGGTCAGCCCTCATCTCTGGTCTCGCGGTGAGTTATAGGTTAAGCGATATCTTGACCTTCTTATGGAGCTTGACTGAGGAAGCGGTCGAAAAATTAGAATGATGATAGGTCAGTCCTCATCTCTGGTCTCCCGGTGAGATACCACCATATTTTATTATAGCTTTAGCGATATGTTGACGATCTTATGGAGCTTGGCTGATGAAGCGGTCGAAAAATTAGAATGATGATAGGTCACAGTCCTCATCTCTGGTCTCCAGTGAGATACCACCATATTTTGTTGTAGGTTTAGCGATATGTTGACCATCTTATGGAGCTTGACTGATGAAGCGGTCGAAAAATTAGAATGGTGATAGGTCACAGTCCTCATCTCTGGTCTCCCGGTTAGATACCACCATATTTTGTTATGGGTTTAGCGATATGTTGACCATCTTATAGACCTTGGTTGAGGAAGCGGTCGAAAAATTAGAATGGTGATAGGTCAGTCCTCATCTCTGGTCTCCCGGTGGGATAGCACCATATTTTGTTATGAGTTTAGCGATATGTTGACCATTTTATGGAACTTGACTGATGAAGCGGTCGAAAAATTAGAATGATGATAGGTCAGTCCTCATCTTTGGTCTCTCGGTAATATACCACCATATTTTGTTATAGGTTTAGCGATATGTTGACCATCTTATGGAGCTTGGTTGATGAAGCGGTCGAAAAATTAGAATGATGATAGGTCAGTCCACATCTCTGGTCTCTCGGTAATATACCACCATATTTTGTTATAGGTTTAGCGATATGTTGACAATCTTATAGAGCTTGGTTGATGAAGCGGTCGAAAAATTAGAATGGTGATAGGTCAGTCCTCATCTCTGGTTTCTCGGTGGGATACCACCATATTTTGTTATAGGTTTAGCGATATGTTGACAATCTTATAGAGCTTGGTTGATGAAGCGGTCGAAAAATTAGAATGGTGATAGGTCACAGTCCTCATCTCTGATCTTCCGTGAGATACCACCATATTTTGTTGTAGGTTTAGCGATATGTTGACCATCTTATGGAGCTTGACTGATGAAGCGGTCGAAAAATTAGAATGGTGATAGGTCACAGTCCTCATCTCTGGTCTCCCGGTGAGATACCACCATATTTTGTTATAGGTTTAGCGATATGTTGACCATCTTAGGGAGCTTGGCTGATGAAGCGGGCGAAAAATTAGAATGATGATAGGTCACAGTCCTCATCTCTGGTCTCCCGGTGAGATACCACCATATTTTGTTATAGGTTTAGCGATATGTTGACCATCTTATGGAGCTTGACTGATGAAGCGGTCGAAAAATTAGAATGATGATAGGTCAGTCCTCATCTCTGGTCTCCCGGTGGGATGCCACCATATTTTGTTATAGGTTTAGCGATATGTTGACCATTTTAGGGAGTTTGACTGATGAAGCGGTCGAAAAATTAGAATGATGATAGGTCACAGTCCTCATCTCCGGTCTCCAGTGAGATACCACCATATTTTGTTATAGGTTTAGCGATATGTTGACCATCTTATAGAGCTTGGTTGATGAAGCGGTCGAAAAATTAGAATGATGATAGGTCAGTCCTCATCTCTGGTCTCCCGGTGATATACCACCATATTTTGTTATAGGTTTAGCGATATGCTGACCATCTTATGGAGCTTGACTGATGAAGCGGTCGAAAAATTAGAATGATGATAGGTTAGTCCTCATCTCTGGTCTCCCGGTGGGATGCCACCATATTTTGTTATAGGTTTAGCGATATGTTGACCTTCTTATGGAGCTTGACTGATGAAGCGGTCGAAAAATTAGAATGATGATAGGTCAGCCCTCATCTCTGGTCTCCCGGTGAGATACCACCATATTTTGTTATGGGTTTAGCGATATGTTGACCATCTTATAGAGCTTGGTTGATGAAGCGGTCGAAAAATTAGAATGATGATAGGTCACAGTCCTCATCTGTGGTCTCCAGTGAGATACCACCATATTTTGTTATAGGTTTAGCGATATGTTGACCATCTTATGGAGCTTGACTGATGAAGCGGTCGAAAAATTAGAATGGTGATAGGTCACAGTCCTCATCTCCGGTCTCCCGGTGAGATACCACCATATTTTGTTATAGGTTTAGCGATATGTTGACCATCTTAGGGAGCTTGGCTGATGAAGCGGCCGAAAAATTAGAATGATGATAGGTCAGTCCTCATCTCTGGTCTCCCGGTGATATACCACCATATTTTGTTATAGGTTTAGCGATATGTTGACCATCTTATGGAGCTTGACTGATGAAGCGGTCGAAAAATTAGAATGATGATAGGTTAGTCCTCATCTCTGGTCTCCCGGTGGGATGCCACCATATTTTGTTATAGGTTTAGCGATATGTTGACCTTCTTATGGAGCTTGACTGATGAAGCGGTCGAAAAATTAGAATGATGATAGGTCAGCCCTCATCTCTGGTCTCCCGGTGAGATACCACCATATTTTATTATAGCTTTAGCGATATGTTGACCATCTTATGGAGCTTGGCTGATGAAGCGGGCGAAAAATTAGAATGATGATAGGTCACAGTCCTCATCTCTGATCTTCCGTGAGATACCACCATATTTTGTTATAGGTTTAGCGATATGTTGACCATCTTATGGAGCTTGACTGATGAAGCGGTCGAAAAATTAGAATGATGATAGGTCAGTCCTCATCTCAGGTCTCCCGGTGGGATGCCACCATATTTTGTTATAGGTTTAGCGATATGTTGACCATCTTATGGAGCTTGGTTGATGAAGCAGTCGAAAAATTAGAATGATGATAGCTCACAGTCCTCATCTCTGGTCTCCAGTGAGATACCACCATATTTTGTTATAGGTTTAGCGATATGTTGACCATCTTATGGAGCTTGACTGATGAAGCGGGCGAAAAATTAGAATGGTGATAGGTCACAGTCCTCATCTCTGGTCTCCCGGTTAGATACCACCATATTTTGTTATAGGTTTAGCGATATGTTGACCATCTTATAGAGCTTGGTTGATGAAGCGGTCGAAAAATTAGAATGATGATAGGTCACAGTCCTCATCTCTGGTCTCCAGTGAATTACCACCATATTTTGTTATAGGTTTAGCGATATGTTGACCATCTTATGGAGCTTGACTGATGAAGCGGGCGAAAAATTAGAATGATGATAGGTCAGTCCTCATCTCTGGTCTCCCGGTGATATACCACCATATTTTGTTATAGGTTTAGCGATATGTTGACCATCTTATGGAACTTGACTGATGAAGCGGTCGAAAAATTAGAATGGTGATAGGTCAGTCCTCATCTCTGGTCTCCCGGTGATATACCACCATATTTTGTTATAGGTTTAGCGATATGTTGACCATCTTATGGAGCTTGGCTGATGAAGCGGCCGAAAAATTAGAATGATGATAGGTCACAGTCCTCATCTCTGGTCTTCCGTGAGATACCACCATATTTTGTTATAGGTTTAGCGATATGTTGACCATCTTATGGAGCTTGACTGATGAAGCGGTCGAAAAATTAGAATGGTGATAGGTCAGTCCTCATCTCTGGTCTCCCGATGGGATGCCACCATATTTTGTTATGGGTTTAGCGATATGTTGACCATCTTATATAGCTTGGTTGATGAAGCGGTCGAAAAATTAGAATGATGATAGGTCAGCCCTCATCTCTGGTCTCCCTTTGATATACCACCATATTTTATTATAGCTTTAGCGATATGTTGACCATCTTATGGAGCTTGGCTGATGAAGCGGGCGAAAAATTAGAATGATGATAGGTCAGTCCTCATCTCCGGTCTCCCGGTGATATACCACCATATTTTGTTATAGGTTTAGCGATATGTTGACCATCTTATGGAGCTTGGTTGATCAAGCGGTCGAAAAATTAGAATGATGATAGGTCACAGTCCTCATCTCTGGTCTTCCGTGAGATACCACCATATTTTGTTATAGGTTTAGCGATATGTTGACCATCTTATGGAGCTTGACTGATGAAGCGGTCGAAAAATTAGAATGGTGATAGGTCACAGCCCTCATCTCCGGTCTCCCGGTGAGATACCACCATATTTTGTTATAGGTTTAGCGATATGTTGACCATCTTAGGGAGCTTGGCTGATGAAGCGGCCGAAAAATTAGAATGATGATAGGTCATTCCTCATCTCTGGTCTCCCGGTGATATACCACCATATTTTGTTATAGGTTTAGCGATATGTTGACCATCTTATGGAGCTTGACTGATGAAGCGGTCGAAAAATTAGAATGATGATAGGTTAGTCCTCATCTCTGGTCTCCCGGTGGGATGCCACCATATTTTGTTATAGGTTTAGCGATATGTTGACCTTCTTATGGAGCTTGACTGATGAAGCGGTCGAAAAATTAGAATGATGATAGGTCAGCCCTCATCTCTGGTCTCCCGGTGAGATACCACCATATTTTATTATAGCTTTAGCGATATGTTGACCATCTTATGGAGCTTGGCTGATGAAGCGGGCGAAAAATTAGAATGATGATAGGTCACAGTCCTCATCTCTGATCTTCCGTGAGATACCACCATATTTTGTTATAGGTTTAGCGATATGTTGACCATCTTATGGAGCTTGACTGATGAAGCGGTCGAAAAATTAGAATGATGATAGGTCAGTCCTCATCTCAGGTCTCCCGGTGGGATGCCACCATATTTTGTTATAGGTTTAGCGATATGTTGACCATCTTATGGAGCTTGGTTGATGAAGCAGTCGAAAAATTAGAATGATGATAGCTCACAGTCCTCATCTCTGGTCTCCAGTGAGATACCACCATATTTTGTTATAGGTTTAGCGATATGTTGACCTTCTTATGGAGCTTGACTGATGAAGCGGTCGAAAAATTAGAATGATGATAGGTCAGTTCTCATCCCTGGTCTCCCGGTGGGATACCACCATATTTTGTTATAGGTTTAGCGATATGTTGACCATCTTATGGAGCTTGACTGATGAAGCGATCGAAAAATTAGAATGGTGATAGGTCAGTCCTCATCTCTGGTCTCCCGGTGGGATGCCACCATATTTTGTTATAGGTTTAGCGATATGTTGACCATCTTATGGAGCTTGGCTGATGAAGCGGCCGAAAAATTAGAATGATGATAGGTCACAGTCCTCATCTCTGGTCTTCCGTGAGATACCACCATATTTTGTTATAGGTTTAGCGATATGTTGACCATCTTATGGAGCTTGACTGATGAAGCGGTCGAAAAATTAGAATGGTGATAGGTCAGTCCTCATCTCTGGTCTCCCGATGGGATGCCACCATATTTTGTTATGGGTTTAGCGATATGTTGACCATCTTATATAGCTTGGTTGATGAAGCGGTCGAAAAATTAGAATGATGATAGGTCAGCCCTCATCTCTGGTCTCCCTTTGATATACCACCATATTTTGTTATAGGTTTAGCGATATGTTGACCATCTTATGGAGCTTGACTGATGAAGCGGTCGAAAAATTAGAATGATGATAGGTTAGTCCTCATCTCTGGTCTCCCGGTGGGATGCCACCATATTTTGTTATAGGTTTAGCGATATGTTGACCTTCTTATGGAGCTTGACTGATGAAGCGGTCGAAAAATTAGAATGATGATAGGTCAGCCCTCATCTCTGGTCTCCCGGTGAGATACCACCATATTTTATTATAGCTTTAGCGATATGTTGACCATCTTATGGAGCTTGGCTGATGAAGCGGGCGAAAAATTAGAATGATGATAGGTCACAGTCCTCATCTCTGATCTTCCGTGAGATACCACCATATTTTGTTATAGGTTTAGCGATATGTTGACCATCTTATGGAGCTTGACTGATGAAGCGGTCGAAAAATTAGAATGATGATAGGTCAGTCCTCATCTCAGGTCTCCCGGTGGGATGCCACCATATTTTGTTATAGGTTTAGCGATATGTTGACCATCTTATGGAGCTTGGTTGATGAAGCAGTCGAAAAATTAGAATGATGATAGCTCACAGTCCTCATCTCTGGTCTCCAGTGAGATACCACCATATTTTGTTATAGGTTTAGCGATATGTTGACCTTCTTATGGAGCTTGACTGATGAAGCGGTCGAAAAATTAGAATGATGATAGGTCAGTTCTCATCCCTGGTCTCCCGGTGGGATACCACCATATTTTGTTATAGGTTTAGCGATATGTTGACCATCTTATGGAGCTTGACTGATGAAGCGATCGAAAAATTAGAATGGTGATAGGTCAGTCCTCATCTCTGGTCTCCCGGTGGGATGCCACCATATTTTGTTATAGGTTTAGCGATATGTTGACCATCTTATGGAGCTTGACTGATGAAGCGATCGAAAAATTAGAATGGTGATAGGTCAGTCCTCATCTCTGGTCTCCCGGTGGGATGCCACCATATTTTGTTATAGGTTTAGCGATATGTTGACCATCTTATGGAGCTTGGCTGATGAAGCGGCCGAAAAATTAGAATGATGATAGGTCACAGTCCTCATCTCTGGTCTTCCGTGAGATACCACCATATTTTGTTATAGGTTTAGCGATATGTTGACCTTCTTATGGAGCTTGACTGATGAAGCGATCGAAAAATTAGAATGGTGATAGGTCAGTCCTCATCTCTGGTCTCCCGGTGGGATGCCACCATATTTTGTTATAGGTTTAGCGATATGTTGACCATCTTATGGAGCTTGGCTGATGAAGCGGGCGAAAAATTAGAATGATGATAGGTCAGTCCTCATCTCCGGTCTCCCGGTGATATACCACCATATTTTGTTATAGGTTTAGCGATATGTTGACCATCTTATGGAGCTTGGTTGATCAAGCGGTCGAAAAATTAGAATGATGATAGGTCACAGTCCTCATCTCTGGTCTTCCGTGAGATACCACCATATTTTGTTATAGGTTTAGCGATATGTTGACCATCTTATGGAGCTTGACTGATGAAGCGGTCGAAAAATTAGAATGGTGATAGGTCACAGTCCTCATCTCCGGTCTCCCGGTGAGATACCACCATATTTTGTTATAGGTTTAGCGATATGTTGACCATCTTAGGGAGCTTGGCTGATGAAGCGGCCGAAAAATTAGAATGATGATAGGTCAGTCCTCATCTCTGGTCTCCCGGTGATATACCACCATATTTTGTTATAGGTTTAGCGATATGTTGACCATCTTATGGAGCTTGACTGATGAAGCGGTCGAAAAATTAGAATGATGATAGGTTAGTCCTCATCTCTGGTCTCCCGGTGGGATGCCACCATATTTTGTTATAGGTTTAGCGATATGTTGACCTTCTTATGGAGCTTGACTGATGAAGCGGTCGAAAAATTAGAATGATGATAGGTCAGCCCTCATCTCTGGTCTCCCGGTGAGATACCACCATATTTTATTATAGCTTTAGCGATATGTTGACCATCTTATGGAGCTTGGCTGATGAAGCGGGCGAAAAATTAGAATGATGATAGGTCACAGTCCTCATCTCTGATCTTCCGTGAGATACCACCATATTTTGTTATAGGTTTAGCGATATGTTGACCATCTTATGGAGCTTGACTGATGAAGCGGTCGAAAAATTAGAATGATGATAGGTCAGTCCTCATCTCAGGTCTCCCGGTGGGATGCCACCATATTTTGTTATAGGTTTAGCGATATGTTGACCATCTTATGGAGCTTGGTTGATGAAGCAGTCGAAAAATTAGAATGATGATAGCTCACAGTCCTCATCTCTGGTCTCCAGTGAGATACCACCATATTTTGTTATAGGTTTAGCGATATGTTGACCATCTTATGGAGCTTGACTGATGAAGCGGGCGAAAAATTAGAATGATGATAGGTCACAGTCCTCATCTCTGGTCTCCCGGTTAGATACCACCATATTTTGTTATAGGTTTAGCGATATGTTGACCATCTTATAGAGCTTGGTTGATGAAGCGGTCGAAAAATTAGAATGATGATAGGTCACAGTCCTCATCTCTGGTCTCCAGTGAATTACCACCATATTTTGTTATAGGTTTAGCGATATGTTGACCATCTTATGGAGCTTGACTGATGAAGCGGGCGAAAAATTAGAATGATGATAGGTCAGTCCTCATCTCTGGTCTCCCGGTGATATACCACCATATTTTGTTATAGGTTTAGCGATATGTTGACCATCTTATGGAACTTGACTGATGAAGCGGTCGAAAAATTAGAATGGTGATAGGTCAGTCCTCATCTCTGGTCTCCCGGTGATATACCACCATATTTTGTTATAGGTTTAGCGATATGTTGACCATCTTATGGAGCTTGGCTGATGAAGCGGCCGAAAAATTAGAATGATGATAGGTCACAGTCCTCATCTCTGGTCTTCCGTGAGATACCACCATATTTTGTTATAGGTTTAGCGATATGTTGACCATCTTATGGAGCTTGACTGATGAAGCGGTCGAAAAATTAGAATGGTGATAGGTCAGTCCTCATCTCTGGTCTCCCGATGGGATGCCACCATATTTTGTTATGGGTTTAGCGATATGTTGACCATCTTATATAGCTTGGTTGATGAAGCGGTCGAAAAATTAGAATGATGATAGGTCAGCCCTCATCTCTGGTCTCCCTTTGATATACCACCATATTTTATTATAGCTTTAGCGATATGTTGACCATCTTATGGAGCTTGGCTGATGAAGCGGGCGAAAAATTAGAATGATGATAGGTCAGTCCTCATCTCCGGTCTCCCGGTGATATACCACCATATTTTGTTATAGGTTTAGCGATATGTTGACCATCTTATGGAGCTTGGTTGATCAAGCGGTCGAAAAATTAGAATGATGATAGGTCACAGTCTTCATCTCTGGTCTTCCGTGAGATACCACCATATTTTGTTATAGGTTTAGCGATATGTTGACCATCTTATGGAGCTTGACTGATGAAGCGGTCGAAAAATTAGAATGATGATAGGTCACAGTCCTCATCTCTGGTCTCCCGGTTAGATACCACCATATTTTGTTATAGGTTTAGCGATATGTTGACCATCTTATGGAGCTTGACTGATGAAGCGGGCGAAAAATTAGAATGATGATAGGTCAGTCCTCATCTCTGGTCTCCCGGTGATATACCACCATATTTTGTTATAGGTTTAGCGATATGTTGACCATCTTATAGAGCTTGGTTGATGAAGCGGTCGAAAAATTAGAATGATGATAGGTCACAGTCCTCATCTCTGGTCTCCAGTGAGATACCACCATATTTTGTTATAGGTTTAGCGATATGTTGACCTTCTTATGGAGCTTGACTGATGAAGCGGTCGAAAAATTAGAATGATGATAGGTCAGTTCTCATCCCTGGTCTCCCGGTGGGATACCACCATATTTTGTTATAGGTTTAGCGATATGTTGACCATCTTATGGAGCTTGACTGATGAAGCGATCGAAAAATTAGAATGGTGATAGGTCAGTCCTCATCTCTGGTCTCCCGGTGGGATGCCACCATATTTTGTTATAGGTTTAGCGATATGTTGACCATCTTATGGAGCTTGACTGATGAAGCGGCCGAAAAATTAGAATGGTGATAGGTCAGTCCTCATCTCTGGTCTCCCGGTGGGATACCACCATATTTTGTTATAGGTTTAGCGATATGTTGACCATCTTATGGAGCTTGACTGATGAAGCGGTCAAAAAATTAGAATGATGATAGGTCAGTCCTCATCTCTGGTCTCCCGGTTAGATGCCACCATATTTTGTTATAGGTTTAGCGATATGTTGACCTTCTTATGGAACTTGACTGATGAAGCGGTCGAAAAATTAGAATGGTGATAGGTCAGTCCTCATCTCTGGTCTCCCGGTGATATACCACCATATTTTGTTATAGGTTTAGCGATATGTTGACCATCTTATGGAGCTTGACTGATGAAGCGGCCGAAAAATTAGAATGGTGATAGGTCAGTCCTCATCTCTGGTCTCCCGGTGATATACCACCATATTTTGTTATAGGTTTAGCGATATGGTGACCATCTTATGGAGCTTGACTGATGAAGCGGTCGAAAAATTAGAATGGTGATAGGTCAGTCCTCATCTCTGGTCTCCCGGTGGGATACAACCATATTTTGTTATAGGTTTAGGATATGGTCGAGAGAAATATTTTACTACATTTTGGAGCTTATAGGATGAGCTGTTCTAAGGGTTGGTTCCCACTCGTGTCGGAGGGTCTTAGAGTCAAAATAGATAACACAGCGTTTTTTAATTACAAGTATTTCTACACATTTTGGGAAAATTTCGTGTATTCAAAAGTCCGTGCTTCTGTAATATGCACAAAAATATCAGCCCAGTGAGTCGGGTTTTAGAATATACTGACAGTGAGTGGGTTTTCAGAATATACTGACAGCTAGGCTAGCTTGTCGTAAAAGGCGAGTAAAGGCCGAGTGGTAGGTTGATTCTCAGCCGGATTGAGCTATATCCGTGAAATTGTCGGCTGAAATCTTTAGCAACCGTTCGGAACTTGGCTGATGGATTGGTCGAAAAATTTGGAACAGGTCCGAAACCTGGGCCGCAGGTAAGAAACCACTATGCCATGTTATAGGCTCCACTATAAGCTCGGAAAAAATCTTTGGCGATTTTTAGGGACTTCGGGGGTGAAGCGATTTAATGTTGGGAAACTGACGTGATGAGTGGCTCTGAGATAAAGAATACCGAAAGTTAATAAGTCCTTGGATCTCCGAACTCTATCTTTCAAACTCTGCCAATGTTGAGCTGGTAGCAGCATTTTGTAACACCAGTGGTTCGGTTTCACTAATATGAATGTAATCACCGGTTACCGACATTTACAAGTGACGCCTATTCCAGCCATAACCGTGATTTAGATTAACTTGTCGATTGACGACTCCACATATGGTCGATATACGACTTTTATCCGACATTTCTATTCAAATGTGGAGTCTGCATCTTCACTCGATCCGCTTTGGCTTGTCAGAGGAAAGAAGTATTAGAACTCAACAACTGGGGTATCAATTCGACGAAAGTCATTTCGAGAAGCACCGTCAATTTCCTTATTGTCTTTACCGCTCCTTAAATGATGACCAACCGACCTCAAACCATCGACTGGATACAAGTCAACCAAGCAGCATCTCAAACGACTAACTAAACCAACCAGACTCGTCAAGAGAGGGCCTATAACTAGGGACAATTTGTGAGATATCTTCCTGTCCTTTCCAAGGTTTGTTGTAGAAACTCCGATATAAATAGCTGCGCAGAGTCAGTCACGGAAAATATTCTTTTCGATGTGAAACATCGCAATCCACATTCCATCAAACGAAATCTATCGGTCTGATAAAAAAACTTTACCAATTTGCATCAACAACATTTTCTCCGGGCGACAATTCCACTATAGAGTTGGGGCAATGTATCATTGAGATATTTGCCATGCACTTTGTACCAGCAAACTGTAAATTATAAAACACATTGCGAAATATATTAGTATAGTGGTTAGTATACCCGCCTGTCACGCGGGAGACCTGGGTTCGATCCCCCGTCGGGAAGGACTTGCTAAATAAGGCCAAGACCGGCTCCCGGTTGTAGTTCCGATGATGTTGATGATGAAAGCAATCGAAGCCAATGTGGGAACCGATTAGAGAAGTGTGTGCAACTCCGCTAATTATATGGAGTTTAGTTTTGAAGTTTTAACATTACGATCCAGGTTATTAAAAATTAAATAGGAATGAGGTGGGAAAAGACATCAAGACCAAAAGCCAAGGGGTAGTTATACGGATATGATTCATAGCGGTGTCCATCGCTGGCCATTCTTTGCTCCCATCCTTCTGGCGGGATACGAATCCCCCGTCTATACAACTGATTACCTTTTGAGGCGTTCCACGAATCGAATAAGTTTTTTCTTCTTTATTATAATAGAAGCGCTGGTCAGTATTTGGAGTGCAACGGACTTCTGAATGATCGTCAACACGGATTTCGTGACAGGCGGTCCACGGGAGACCTTTTGACACTTATAACCGATATATGGACATCTGCGATCGAGCGGCATGGTGAGTCAAGGGCGGTCGCATTGGATATCTCCAAGGCATTTGACCGCGTCTGGCACGGGGCATTGCTGAGCAAACTTCGTTCATATGGACTTTCTCAGCAGCTTTGCAACTGGACGAAGAGCTTCCTCGAAAATCGATCGATCCCGGTTGTTGTGGACGGCGAGTGTTCGGATCTGAATCCTGTTAATTCGGAGGTGCCCCAAGGTTCTATTTTGGCTCCAACCTTATTTTTGCTTCACATAAATGATTTGTTGGAGACAATGGATAACAAAGTGTTCAGTTTTGCGGATGATAGAACGCTTGTTTCCTCCTTTTCGAGTGATCGGCCGATTGGTGCATCAACGTCGCACCAGCTGAGATGTAGACAGATTGACTCTCTGAATCGGGATCTGGATAAGGTCCTGCAGTGGGGAAGGGCCAATCTCGCCGACTTCAATGCAGCGAAGACACAATATACAACATTCACAAAGAAAAGTGGATCATCGGTTCCAGAGCTGATGATGAATGGCCAAGCCGTGGAATCGGGGGGAAGCTTGAAATTGCGCGGCGTCATGGTCTGTGGGAATGTATCTTGGCATAAACACGTGTCGAACATCGCCAGGTCGGCCTCCGGAAAACTGAATTATCTTTTTAGAGCCAAGAAATATTTTACTCCGGCCCAACTTCTTCTCTTGTATAAATCCCAAATTAGACCCGCGCTCGAATATTGCTCTCATGTTTGGAGCTCTGCTCCTAAACATACCCTCGACCAACTTGAGAGCATACAGAGACGAGCGTTCCACCTTATCGGGAACTCGGCGCTAACGTCGGGACTACAGTTGCTATCACACCAAAGGCGCGTAGCTGACCTCTATCTGTTTTACAGATATTATCACGGATACTGTTCTTTGGAGATTCGTGGTATTGTTCCGCGCAATTCGGTTTATATTCGCTCCACAAGATAATCCGACGGATCGCACCAGTTTGCGGTTCATTTCTCGACGGTGCGAGCAACCCTGCATCAAAGCTTGTTCCGTTACAGAGCGGAGAAGCTGTGGAACTCCCTTCCCGCGGAGTGTTCCCGGAGCGTTACAGCCTGCAACTGTTCAAGAGGAACTGTAACCGTTTTTTGGTGATATCTCGGGTCGCCCACTCGGCGCTATAGGTTCGCCTCTCCCGAGAGAAGTGCATAAAAAAAAAATTGTCAGTGCGTGTGCCATTGATCGAAACAAGAGTCAGAGGATGCAACGTATGGAGAATACGGCAGGTGGGGTAGGACTTCCCATTTCAACTTTTCCAAGTATTTTTTTTGTTGCATATTTCCCTCGGGAAAGGTGAACTTATAGCGCTAGTCAGTGCCCTAAGATGTCACCGATAACTGTTGGTGTTCTTCGACAAGAATTACCGGTTTTATCGCACGGAAATCACTCCCGCTGCGATCCACAGTTTTCCAGTTCTATAACGAAATGAATTTCGTACGAAGATGTACGTGCCGTTGAGAGATGGATCGCAAATTGATGTGAAGCGTCGGATTGCCTTGTGGGGCGTAAATAAACCGAATTCTCCAAAATGATATCACGGATTTCCGAGGAACAGTCCACGTGGTAATATCTGTAAATGAGGCATAGGTCGGCCACACGCCTTCGATGTAATAGTGAGTGTAGCCTTGATCCTTGAAGTGGGTTTTTGATTAGGCGGACTTCTCGTCTCTGAATGCTACCGAGGAGGTCGGGGGTATGTTTAGGAGCAGAACTCCGAACATGCGAACCCAAGTGCGGGCCTCCCTTTGGAGCTGTAGAGGAGAAGAAATTGAGTCGGAATACATTTTATTTTGGCTCTAACAAGAGAACTCAGCTTCCTGGAGGCGGACTTGACAATACTCAACACATATTCATGCCACAATATATTGCCACTGACCTCGACGTCGAACAGACTCATGCTTTCCCTAGATTTAATGACCTGGCCGTTCTTCATATGCTGTGGAACCGACTTAGCTGCATTGAGATCGACGGAATTGGCCTTCCCACATCATAGGATTTTGTCCCGGTGTCAATGGAACTGGTTTTATATAAGCAGATATGACGTTGATGCGTTCATCGGTCGATCATTCGAAACTAAGGAAATCACCATACTATCGTCGATAAAAGTGAATACTTTCTTGCTCGTTGACAGCTAAGGTACCCCGGAATTAATGAAAAAGTGATCCGAATACTCCCGAATCGATTGCTTTTCGAGGAAACTCTTCATCCAGTCATGCAATGCGACTGTTCTTGATCCAGTCAGAAAACTCAAAAGGTCTTACGTGGATCGGTTGCTGGGGAATCCGTATTGTAGATCACTTAGGAATTCGTTTCATTCCAGATATTTAATTAACTCGGTATTGAGGACTTTTTCCATCACCTTGGACAACATGAAAAGTAAGCCTATTATTAGTCATTTAGTGCTGAATACTTTGGAAAGCATCTAGACGGAACTTCAAATTAGCACTGAAGATTGTATTGGCGTGATCACAGGTGTCTCTAGAAAAACAACATTCAGGGTGAAATTCACGAAAACATTGGCTTTGTCATTTAAGTCTGTAACTAGTGTCACGCTGCCCGTCACTAACGAAAGACGAAGAGGATGCTAATAGCCTTTCCCATTGACGAAGGGAGGTAAAATCGTATGGTTAGAGCACCGTTGCTTAAAAGGTTTATTATTGTTTTTTTTTTTGTTTTGATTTCGGTAGGAAGGTGGAAATCTGCAAAAGAGACTTGTGGGACGATCCGGAGGCATGCCGGATTTATACCGACTGTTTGATCAGGCCCCTTTTGACCTGATTTTTGTTTGCTGGACATAACTCTAAGCCCTAATGGACACTAGGGTGCAACACCCTTAGTGTGATATTTTTGGGTTGATGTTCGGGCGCAACGCCACTGAACATCTAAAAAAGTATATCTTGAAATGAAGATTCGGGCCAACGCTACTGAATATTTCAAAGTAGAAACCGGGAAAGCAAGAAATTGAGGATACGTCCGGGGTTACGGTCGGATGCATTCCGATTTTATTTTACTCTTAAAATCCTATATATACAAATTCTCTACACTAATATTATTATACACAAATTCTTGCTCGCCACCAAGCATTACTACTGCATAGATCGAAAAAACAGGAACCACACAACAAGCTATTGTGGGTTGTTATTTATATTAGGGTACCGGCGTACGGCACAGGTTTACTAAAAAACTCCCAACGATCGACGATGTTAACCAGTTCTCACACGGAAAATTGGGTAGTAAATCGTTCCGCGAAGGAAACAAAGAAACCAGCATACAAGTTGATCCTCAAGGCAGCAACGGAGAACAAAATTAAACACTTCCCTTTGAATGTAGTTTGTATATTTTTATTACTTGTGTATTGTCATTAGTTGTTCACAGTAAGTTACGGTTACATATTAATTCAAATTTTGATTACACAGGAAGTTCGTTGATAGGGTACATTGTAACAAAGTAACAATAATACGAAACAATTATGCGAATACTCGGAGTGACATAACATAAACGTCTAACATTACACTTGACAAACTATGGGACACGCGTAGTGACATAAAATAAACGTCTAACATTACTCTTGCCAAACTATGTTGACACTCGAAAATCCTTCGTCTCCCCGGCACAAGATGACTCCTTGAATAATTGTATCTGACTGCCAGGAGCAATCGTCCTCCACATTCCTTGTAGTATCGGATACCTCTGGCGTACCAGGGAAATTCCAATACACATCTGGTCAATTAGAGGGACGGAAATTTAGGCTGGCAGAAAATGCAGTCATAAATCATGAGAATGGTTTTCCCATGATGGTGATAAAATATCGGCAAAAACCCAAGGCTGCCTGAGAGCATGAATCTTTTGACTACATTGTTTATGTAGGAAATTGCCGCCTGGACGAAAACGTTTTCTTTTGTCTACATCGGATAGACAGAAGTGTTTCGTGTAGCATAAGGGAACAATGCTGGCGGCGGTAATTAGGTCTTCTGTGATGTAACATAGAAGATCGCTTGCCATAGCAATTAAAAAAAAAAGGTTTATTGGTCTTTGGGATTATCCCACTCATTATGTCCAAATGCAGGGCTATTAGAAAACTGGCTTGCACATGTGCAAGCCAGCAAATAGCCCGGCATGTATTTCTGGACGCTAAATGGGCATGGCGACAGTGTTTGTGTACACTTTGATTCTGCTAAGGATGTATCATTTCGTCGGTTGGGTATAGAGGAAAAGCTCCTCGGTTATGATGGAATATTTATGACGGTTATCCAAGGGGATAACCGAATTGTTTTCAGCCGTTTTAGGACAGTGGTGAATACTATGGCAAGGTTGTGTGATCTTGCCAGTGATTCGACTTAAGGGTAGATATGGGGTTTAAAGGATTTTTATGGGGTTAAAAATGATGCGAGGTTCTTCGGGCCCTGAAGAGCCCCACACTATCATCTCAAAATGAATCTTGTATGCGCTATACGAGACAATAGGTATTTACAATATACACAAAAAAATTATCGGATGCAAAAAAAAGGAACGCAAGTTCCTGTACAAAGAAAAGCAGAAGTGGTACATTTTAGGGCGGTCATTTGGAGTTGGCGGCAAGACAATTATCACCTCTGCTGACGAGTATGTTCGCGGATGGTGAATTGGTTTGTTTTTGGGTTGCGGACAAATGCCGATCATGTTGTGGAATCTGGTGGTGATGGCTGCAAGATGTTGAACTAGGTGTTATTGCCCAGTCATAAATTGTGGCTGGGACGTGGCATTGAAATTCAACGAATGAAAAAACGGCGGCAATCGGACAAATGGCTCCGCATGCTCTCGTAAACACCGACTAAAACCACCTCCCGCCAGGCACATATTCCCGTTGATCCCCGCGGAAGTTTCTTTTAGATATTCCATCCTTATTCTTGGCTGTGAAGTCCGTTTGCATTTTCCCATTAAACCAGATGATTTATTGGATGGATTTTGTTAGAATAGATAGAATGTGGAATATGATTCAAGAGGTAATATAATTTCAATGATAGACCCTGTGCACGCGTTGACATCGGAGTTTTTAAAACAATTTTCCGACCACGGAAACGTTGCGAACATATTCGGCGTACCATCCCACTTGGTGCCACGTGTTTATATACTTGGCGAGGCTGTTTAGGTTGGATTAGGTCCTTTAAGATATAAATGACCGCCTAACCGATATCAAACAGTGATTTTTTTTTTTGTTTTCGCTAGGAAGGTGGATATCTTCAAAAGATACATTTGGACCGATCCAAATTAATGTCCGATTTTTACCGACTAAAACCACCTCCCACTAGCACATACTTCCGTTGTTTGCCGGGGAATTTTCTTTTTAGATATTCCATCGCGGGGCGGGACGGAGTTTATCTGTTACTCCGGTCGTGATATCAGACCATGGTCCAAGCTTCTCAATTACGCAGACATTTGTACGAAATAAGTGCTTGGCTCAGATGATAGAAACTGATCTATGGTGTTCGCAGAATTACTCGTGTTATCCGCCACTCGCGTGGGCTCTTCCTCCAGTTAAGTCAAATCGCGACTAATAGCGAACGTTTTGGATATCCTCCCAGCTTCGCCAGAAAGAATGTACAAATGCGCTAATCAGTTCGAGTTGTGTACATTGAGATCGCCAAGAATGACAATCTCCGGGGCAAAGTTTCCAGTCGGCGGTGTGTGAGGGATTTTTTTACACTAACGCGCGCACAAAACGGGATTTTGAAGTCCCCTTAAATTTCAGAGCACAGTGCGAACGGATGGAGAGGAAATGTATAAGGAAAGGAGATATCGATGTAATTGGTCTTGAATACCTGGCCATTACAACGAGGAGGAAACACATGACCCAGTAGAGCATTCCACATTCCTGCGGTTCGACTAAAGAATGACTCTCTATGTTTATTTATGCGCCTGCAATGGACTTTCAATGTTATCTGATGCGCATTTACAGATTAACGAGTATCGCGGGAAAAAGTCTGAAGGGGCGGAACACATTCAGCAAGTTCAGTTGAGCAACGACCGTGGTAATAACTATAGAAAAGAGATAGGCATGATACGTTGCGCATATGTTCTAACGACGGAATTAAACGACTTACGGCTGGGTACCCAATAAGTTTCACAGCTCGTTTTTGCATCCTGTCGAGCACGTGTAGTGCAGTTTTGGATGCGCCTGACCAAATGTGGGAGCTGAACTCCATTTTGGGACGAATATACGCCTTGTAAATAGTTGCCAGGTTGGATGGAGTGAAGTATTTTTTGCATCTCTTAAGTAACCCCATACATTTGGCTGCACTTTTCGCAGCTTCGAATATGTGATCATTCCAATTAAGAGTCGAATTAATTCGAGTGCCGAGGATTGATAGTTCCTTGGCTTCGTCGATGCAAGCGCCGTTCCTCGACAGTATATTTACTTTGGGGTTCGCCTTTGACGATGTTATAATCCTTTATTGCATCACCCACTTTGCACACCACACACACTTAATGTTAATAGAAACACACTTTGTTTTAATTCAGTTCTAACTTTTGTTCAATTTCACTTAGGATTAGTTAATGTTACATTAATTTATACTTTACTAGATAGTAAATTAGACACACATACACCCGATAACTCCACGCCCGCTGGTTATATTGCACACAACACAAAATCACAGCACATCCATCTTTTTGACTCGTAATATTCACTGCTCTCGATATAATTTTACGCGCAACGGACTTCAAAAATCTAGCACCAACCCCCCTCGCGGACGACCGTCTCGGTCAACAATTTGATCTCATCTCCTTGATCGAAGACTTTTTTTCTTCCATCCTGCAGTTCGAAGGATATGTCCTTATTTCTGCCGGGCCCTTTTGCCAGCCGCTATTTCCTTTCTTTATCTTTTCCGGCTTGGGATCAAAAGAGGGAACACAAAGGAAAAATCAACAGAGGATCGTGCTAATGCACATTTATGATGCTCTATGTTGGTGGGCGCTAAAACGAACGTACGGTTCGTTTTATGGGGCAAGTTATTTGTTCTAGGAGAATGGACAAAGATGTTCCCTGTGGGAAATGGTTTGGGTAAACAAACCTTTAAAGGATCATAAAATTGCAGACGTGCATTTTATGATTCTCAACAACTTTACTTGAAAGTGGGTCATCTGGCCCACAGATTTGGATCCAGGGGAATTTGCGTGTTGAACATATGGTTCGTTCTTTCACGTCTTGGATTCAAATGAAATTCAATATGGGCAAATTGAACGTGTAGTTCAATTTGTTTGATATTGGATTGATATCGGGATATTTAATGTATGCGCGATTAATGATGGAGCTTAGCTCCAAAGAGGTAGGTATTCAGGGGTGGAGGGTTTTGTGCGTAACAAAGACAAGAGGCAGCACTGGGTTTTTAAGGTATTGAAATTCTACTCAGTTAGATAATTCCATTAATATATCTTGTTAAGTTCGGAATTCAATGTATCAAGCATAACCTGCTGGTTGGTAATGAGATTCGAAGAGTTTAGTCGGGAATGTGAGTATAAGAAACTCACCGTGATATCATCAGCTAACAAGAGATCATTTATAAATATAAGGAGGAGAGTGGGTGAGAGTACCGAACCCTGGGGAACACCTGGAATAATTTGATGGGAGATAGATTCGACACTGCCAAGAACCACTTGCTAGAAAGATAGTCTCTGAAAGGAATGTAATTTTGGCAAAAGGGCTGGATGCCAAAGTCGGTCGAAGGCTTTTGAAATATCAACAATCTTGCTTCCTTTCAAAATTGTAGCCAGTGCACTATCCTTTTATCCTTCGGGATTGGAATCTTCATAAAAGAAACGAACAAAGATTTCATTTTCCATTTTCATTTCATTTTATTCAGTTAATACATATAACGTTTTGTTTACTTAGAAAAATCTGCAATACCTAAAAAGGTTTTTCTGCTGAAGGTTGTTTAAATTAAATATATACAATTTTTGGTGAAGTATTCTTAAAAGAGTTTACATTTAAAATATTCCCTTTTTCCATCTTCTTCCTTCCTTAATTGAGATTTAACAGATGATTTCTTAGTAGCTTTCTCCTCAGTCCACCAGAAGATCTATTGAGTAGTTCTCTGTGTACTTGATTGAAGATCTGCGGAATAGTAACAGAAAGTTGTTGTTTATGCACTTGGGTGATAAACGAGGTTATGCAAATATTAGGCAAACGAGGTTATCCAAATATTAGGCAATAGTCCTTAAGCTGGGTTAGTTAGTTTTCAATTGTGGGGGGTCAGTAAATTGAGACAGTTATGGACTATGGGAAGAATTTGGTAAGTATTTGAAATAAGTGGGGACGGGAGCGAAAGGGTCCTCTATAACGGAACGAGTTCTGATACAGTGATGTTCGCGCCGTCGGGAGATGAACCACAAACGGGTGCGATCCATCGGATTGTCTTGTGGAGCGCATATAAACCGAATTGGGTGGAACAATACCAAGAATCTCCGAAGAACATCACCCGTGATAGTACCTGTAAAACAGACAGAGGTCGGCTACGCGGCTTCGATGTCATAGCGACTGTGGTCCCGACGTCAGCGCCGAGCCCCCGATCAGGCGGAACGCTCGTCTGTGTATGCTCTCAAGTAGGTCGAGGGTATGTTTAGGAGCCTAGCTCCAAACATGAGAGCAATATTCGAGCGCGGGTCTAATTTGGGATTTATATAGGAGAAGAAATTGGGCCGGAGTAAAATATTTCTTGGCTCTAAAAAGATAGCTCAGTTTTCCTGAGGCTGACCTGGCGATACTCGACACGTGTTTATGCCATGATACATTCCCACAGACCGTGACGCCGAGCAATTTCAAACTTTCCCCAGCCTCGAGGGCCCGGCCACTCATCATCAGCTGTGGAACCGATGATTCAGTTTTCTTTGCGAATGTTGTATACTGGGTCTTCGTTGCGTTGAAGTCGACAACATTGGCCTTTCCCCACTGCAGGACTTTATCCAGATCCTGATTCAGAGAGTCAATCTGTCTACATCTCAGCTGGTGCGACGTTGATGCACTAATCGGCCGATCACTCGAAAAGGAGGAAACAAGCGTACTATCATCCGCAAAACTGAACACTTTGTTATCCGTTGTCTCCAACAAATCGTTTATGTGAAGCAAGAACAAGGTTGGAGCCAAAATAGAACCTTGGGGCACCCCCGAAATAACAGGATACCGATCCGAACACTCGCCGTCCACAACAACCCGGATCGATCGATTCTCGAGGAAGCTCCTCGTCCAGTCGCAAAGCTGTTGGGAAAGTCCATATGAACGAAGTTTGCTTAGCAATGCCCCGTGCCAGACGCGGTCAAAAGCCTTGGAGATATCCAATGCGACCGCCCTTGACTCACCATGCTGTTCAATCGCAGATGTCCATATATCGGTTATAAGTGTCAAAAGGTCTCCTGTAGACCGCCTGCCACGGAATCCGTATTGATGATCATTCAGAAGTACGTTGCACTCCAAATACTTAACCAACTCTGTATTGATGACTTTTTCCATTACCTTAGATAAAATAGAGAGTAATGCTATCGGACGGTAATTTTGTGGGAGACACTTTTTTCCCGTCTTTGGGATTGGCTGAACTCGAGCGATTTTCCAGCAGGCAGGAAAGGTCCTCCGTGCATAAGATAAGCGGAAGAGTCTGCCAAGAACCGGCGATAGTTCTGGATCACAGTTCCTAAGGACTATTGCTGGTATTCCGTCCGGGCCGGTTGCCTTCCTACAATCCAGTTCACGTTGAATAGTGCGTGGACGAAATCTCACATCCCGCATGGAAGGCTGTACCGGCGAGATCACAGGTGGCTCCAAAAGGCCGGGCTCGAGGTTGGAATTCGCGGAAAATAAATTCGCGAACACATTAGCTTTATCCTTTGGATTCGTGACTAACGTCCCGCTGTCTGTCACCAACGGAGGGAAAGAGGAGGAAGCAAAGTTACTGCTGACAGCCTTTGCCATTGACCAGAAGGAACGCGAACCAGTTGGGCACCGAAGGAGCTTATTGATCACCCTGTCGTTGTGAGCTTTCTTTGCGGTATCAATCGCCTGTCTGCACGCGTTTCTGATTCTAACAAAATTCGTTCTGTTAACAACGGTGGGATTGGAGCGCCATTGCCTAAAAGCTCTATTTTTTGCCGCTGTAATCAGCTCGCATTTTTTGTCAAACCAAGGTTTATCAGACGAATGAAATTTTGTTGAGGTAATCGTTAATAAGGCGAAAGTTCGCTTTGTGAAAGTCATATGAGTAAGTGTCACGGGGTGGGAAGGATTGCGCTGCAGAATTATAGAGAAAAGTCAAGGTAAGAGGCGGGTGGTTTACCTGCTATTCCGCCCGTCGCGTCGCAACTGCTGCATCATTTCACAGAGAATACCATTTGGAAAATTTTAAATTGTCGGTTTCGTTACTTTTTAATACTTCGAGCAATTCTTCGGGAGAAAAGGATGGATCAACTCCTTTGAGGAGCATGGAGACAGCTTTTATTCTGATTTAGGGGTGTGCGTGTAGTATATGCTTTTCCTAACGCATCTTTAATGGTGTGGTAGTTTTTCAATCGTTTTGTTCTAATACTATTGCAAGATAAAACTATCCAGTTTAATAATATCTTTAGCCTCCATGAGGCTGGATATAGTGGGAGGCACCTTTCCTCTCCTGTTTGTTGGTGGTTTCTATTTGTTTCCGTATACTATGCGCATACACACGCGGACAGGAACACTTTGTTTACCGCGTCTTAGCACTAATTGCTTTTTAATTACGGTGCGAAGGTACACGATACACAGTGTTTGGTACAATATATTTTCTATGTTGTCGCGGGTAGGATCTTGAAGAATTTTATAAATATCTATATTACGAAATAGACGGTCTCTTAAAAGTTTCAGGTGAGGACAGTCTTTTAGTATATGAATGACTATAAGTGTCGTGTTGCATTTTTGGCAGATTGGGGGTGTAACTTTGTTGAGCAGGTAAAGATGCGTAGCGGACGTATGACCTAATCGACTTTATCTATTATCCTGGTAATTGCAGATGGAATTCGGTTGCGGTTTTTGTGCCCTAGCGTTAATTAAATATCTTTGTCGATAATGGAGTTTCTTGAAAACGCTAGTTTAGCTATAAGTCTTGCGGATATCGTTTCTACTCGTCCCTCGATTGTTGGAAGTCCAGCTTCAGCCAATAGATTTTTTTATTGGAGTTGTTTTGAAAGCGAATATGCTGTTTCTAGCGGCTTGGTGATACGTGGGTTTTATTATGTTTATAGTTGTCTTAGGATAATTGCCATAAAAATAAATACCGTAGTCTATTTTGCTTAAAATTAGTGCATTAGTTATATTACATAGGGTGTTAATATGTACATTGCTCTTCTTGCTACTTAAGTATGTAACAATATTCAGTCTCGCTGCTAGTGATTTCTTAAGATCTAAACAGTGTTGCTTCCAGCAATACTTATTATTTAATATTATTCCTAGGATTTTAAGGTTGGGGATATTTTGGATAGTTTTATTATTTATGTTAGTGTGTATTTGGGGGCAAAGTCGTCGTCGGCACACATGAAGTAATTTACATTTTTCTATTGACAAATTGGCACCTGAATAATTTGACCATTCTAAAATATCTTTCAATGTGTCAGTTAACATGCTTTTGCAGGAGATTAAATCACTGGCTTTACTTAAGATGTATGTATCATGGGCATAAATACAATGATCTAGATGTTTCTGTTTATATATTATCGTGCTTATGTCGTCAAAGGCGATAATAAATAATATGACTGACAATAGGGATCCTTGAGGGATTCCTTTGTGTAGCGGGAGTGTACTGGAGTATATGTGGTTAAATTTACACTGAAATTTTCTATTACTTAGAAATGATTTGACGTACTCATATATGTTGTTACCAACTCCCCATTTTAACAATTTGTTAAGTATAACGTGAATGCCAATTCTGTCGAAGGCTTTCTCGAAGTCTAGAGAGAGGATGGTAACGTGGTTTTTATTTGATAGAGCTCCTTAGGTATAGTGGTCAATTTGAAGTAAGGCACCAGTGCAACCTCTGTTGGATTGGAACGCTACTTGGTTGATAGATGTCAATTTCTTTGTTTCTATAAACCATAGCAAACGTTTGGCTACTATTTTTTCTAAAACCTGTGCAATACAGGGGATTAAGGATACAGGACGGTAACCCTCTATAGTATCTTTATCTTTCTTCGGTTTGGGAATAGGGATTAGGACTGCGGTTTTCCACATTTGTGGGATATGTGATGCTTCAAATATTTTATTGTATAATTTAATGATTCTCAATTTTGCATTTTTCGAAAGGTGTTTCAACATTCTCTTTATTATTTTTTAGTTTATGCTTGCCTCCGAGGTACATCTTAACATAAGTCTAGAACTTAAAACGAAACTAAATATAAGAGCAAGGACCCTATAATATAGGATAACGATATTAAAAATATACTTAGTACCTAGGAACATTGGGGGCTTGAGTCATAATAATTCTCAAAGATGCTTATAAATTTCCCATGGAATCCAAAGAAAATTCAAGACTGTATGCATTTTAAGGAGACATTCGCTTTCAAAATCACCTAGCTCGAATGAGCGAAGAGGAGCCTGCCCGGAAAGTCCCTTGTGGCAGGATGTATGAAAGGATACAACGCGGCAGACCTTGCCTGCGATGGAGGGATAGCGTAGACCAGGGCGCCCAGAGCCTGGGAGTGCCAAATTGGATGACATCGGCTCGAAATGGGGACCGGTGAAGTGAAGTGAATGTCCCCTTAAACAAAGGTTTATCTATATATACATCCGTTTTCTTTTTTATAAGTCTACGTTATCCTCTATAATTCGTAGCTTACGAATTGTTCATTCAGGAGAATCATTAAATTAATCATATATAATTAACCATATATAATTAGAACAGAATCTTTATTTTGCAGATTACTTTACCTTTATTAATGCGACGAGTGATGTTAAAGCGATCTTTGTCGTAAGCCTATTGTTACAAATTAACATTTGCTAATGCACATGCTCGTGCGCTTTGTGTAGTCAAATTTACAATTTGGGAAACTCGACCTCTACGATGAAAAGAAATGAGTATTTAACAATTGAAAAATATTTAATTCATGCATATGCCTTTTGAACATTTAATTATATCCCTAAACTCTGAACGTTTGGTTTTATGCCTTCATTATCATTCGACCATTTAGGGACCTAAGTATTAGAAACTTCTCAATCAGCTCACCTTACTTCCAAATCTGTCGTTCGTTTTGCAATCCTTATACCGTAAATCACAACTGCAATCAAATTAGGAAAATTGTCTCCCTGTTGTGATGATGTGAAAGAGTCGTCTCATCAGTTCATCAAATAATCAATAGTACTCATCGGCACAGTATACACGCATAACTCGGGCACAACATTATCCGTGCAATTATGTCCAGAACGAGTTGTCAGATATAAGGAAGCTCTTCCGGAGAACAGAGCCACATAACAATTGATATGAAGAATAGTCGCGTGCTGCGATGGGGGAACAATTGTGTGTGCTACCCTTTGTGTAGGAAATGCCGGAACATCCTGTTATCATACATAATTTCGAATATTGCAGTTGCTAGCTTGTGTCGTTCAATTGGGAAGCGGTAAGAGTAATCTCTAGGGAGTTACTGATTGTTTCCATTTCTACAATAGCAACTTCCGTGTTCCTAAATAAAAAAAGTTCGTCTCCTTCTCTGTTTTTGCTATCTGACTATGGAGTTGGTCGGCGTTATCTGGAGATACGTACGAATTAAATCTATTGGCATGCCGTATTGGCCTTTTGGTAACTCAAAAGCTACTTCGATCAGTTTTACTTTTTGAATACCTTGGCGTGTACTTTGAGCTTTATAATTCTGACGTTCAACGTGAAAGTGTTGTATTTGTTCACAATATATTCTTTGTTCACTGGAATTCAGTTGTCAAACTATTTGTAGATTACTCTGTGCGTAGGGCCTTAGAATATACTCGCATTTAGGCCGGCTTGTCGTGAAAGGCGACTAAAGGCCGAGTGGTAGGTGGGGTCCCAACGCCCTGCCGCCCGGTGAAATGCCACCCCATCGGGCTATAGGCTCCGGGAAAGTGTTCCGAGAAAACCATGTCCATTTTTCTAAGCTTGGTTGATGGCCCTGGTCGAAAAACGTTGGAATAGGTGATAGATCGGTTGCAAGGCGAGAAACCACGCCGTCACAGTGTACGTTCCTCGATATGGTCGGGAGAAATCTTTGTCCATTTTTCAGAACTTGGTTGATGTTTCCGGTAGGAAAAAGTTTGAATGAGTGGTAGATCGGTTCCAAGGTGATATACCGCAGTGTCACACTCAGGTACACTCCGCGATATGATCGGGAGTATTCTTTGAAATGTTTCGGACGTTGGCTGATGGCTTGGACTGAAGTTGGGAGAATGACATGATAGTACCCTCTGAAATAAAAAATTCCGTGGATAAACTTAGCAAGTGAGATAAATATAAGAAAAAGGAGAAAATAAAAATGTACGTAAAATAGAAAGGGTACTATCTCAGGGGGAATAACGTGTAATAGTTTGAAAAGAAACCAAATTGTAAGCAACTCGTATCCACGGAATCAGATGGTAACGACGTTTTGTAACATCGGAGGATCTAACTGTCCG
The DNA here is from genome assembly GCA_963931805.1 of Microdon myrmicae. Classification (NCBI taxonomy): domain Eukaryota; kingdom Metazoa; phylum Arthropoda; class Insecta; order Diptera; family Syrphidae; genus Microdon; species Microdon myrmicae. Next base: position 1,077,667 of record OZ007500.1, on the reverse strand, counting down.
GAATCTTCCTAAGCCTAAATACAACAACTCTTATATCTTACAGGTTAACCTACCTATATTTAAAAAAGCCATATAAAGTGCAAACTATTGCGGATATAGCAACATGAAAACAAGTAGAAGAATGCAATATATAAAAAAGGTAAAAATTTAAGAAGGGAAAAGGTAGGTGGGTGGAGAAATATCTGACCTACGTGCATTATATTATATTTCTCGATATTCCAAAATGTGGTGGATACATGTCCAGTTTTACATTTATGTTAATGATTTTGGAATAAATGATACAGTAATAGGTAATCACAGTAATTCAGCGAATACCTTGGTTCTCTTTCTGTCATCCAAGCCATCTATTTCATGCAAACGACTACGCCATTGGAAAACTGTGTAGTTTTTTTTTGTTTAAAATTCACATTTATTCAACAATTAGTTTACAAATTTCACTTCTATATATTAAATTATATTTACAATTATTTTTGTTATATTAACTTACTGGTTCTTCGGTAGCACTTTAACTTTTACAATAAAAAATCTTTGTTATGCCTTTCGGCGTACAGTTACTTTTTTAATCAATGTATGATGACAATATATTTATACATATATATTAATATATAAAAGGGATTCGGGCTATTGACCGATATCTGTTGTGCAATCACTTACACGTCTCAAAGAACTAACAATCTAAACAGCCTCGCTAAATATGCAAATACGGCGCTACCACCTTACAGGATATTCGAGCATTTTCTGCATCTGTTACGTTGTAAATATTTTAGAATTGTCACAAAGAAAAGCAGAAAAGATTCGCGAACATTTTCATAAATTTAAAGAAAAACAAAAGAAAAATACGATCCGCGTGTCCTTTTTTAACAATTGTGAATTAACGAATCCTTATGTTTTAATGAAAATATTGTCCATATTGTAGCACATGTATACTGCACCTGGTTGAATGGCATATAAAGACCTGGATACCAAAGTCGGTATAGAATCACACTATCATCAGCTAGCTTACATAGACTTAGCTTTTCTAGAATTAGGGTAGTATAAGATTTAAGTTAAGTTAAGCTAAGTGATTTTAAATAAAATAAAAAAAAAAAAAAAAAAAAAGTAGATAAGTTTAGGTAAGTTAAGTAAGTTAAATTTTAAGAAAAAAAAAAAAAAAAAATTGACAAAGTTTTTCAAATTTTTCTTTGTCTTTCAAATAATTATCAGTACTGCCACAAAGTTCTGTCGCCGAAAGGCAAATTATACAAATATTAAGTAATGTTTAGCTTAGAGCGTCTGCGAAGGACCAGTAAGTTATTATATAAGCTATTTAAGCTAGAATTTAAGCATTTTTTGTCTAGCCTTTAATTTAGAAACTAAGAATATAGAAAGAAAATAAAAAAATGTTTTAAAAATGGAAAAAAAAAAAAAAAAAAACGTGCAAATAACACTTATTCGTCCCATAACTTGACATTTTCACCCAAAAAATAGATTAATACAGACAATTAAAAAAAAGTAAAAATAAAGATAAATAAAACAAAAAAAAAATAAACATATGTGAATACAGATAAGGTTTTCATGAACAGTATTATTCCCCTTCCAACATTAATACTAATTTTACAAAGAGCGTAGGAGGGCGGGTGTTATGCCCTAAAAGTAAACACAGTCAGTATAAAAGCAAAATTAAACACTGGGTGTTGAAATTAAGTATGCGGCATAAATGAAAAATATATCAGATGAAAAATTGAAAATAAAGATTTCTTGATTCCCGATTTGCAGTTGAGTCGTTGAACATAATGAAAAATAAATTAAATCATTTCCTAGCATTTGATCAGAAACAGTTAGGTTTTTAAAAAGATGAAAAAAGTGAAATTATTTCCTAGGTTTGAGCTAGAAACAACCCGTATTAATACTAATTCAGGTACAACATTCAGAGAAAAAAATAAGGAAGAAACAATCAAAAGGATCAATTAAGAAATTCAATGACAGCAGGGGAAATGAAACAAGGAGGAAAGTAATAAAAGTAAACAATAAAAAAAGAAAAAGGAGAACAACTTAAGTTACTGTTTTGAGTGGTTGCGTTGTGACAGGCATTTTATGTCCTCAATGTTTGAACGGGATGTAAAAAACGCTGACAAGCCTTCTGCGTGAACTTATATGTGAGCATATGAGGTGGGTACTCATCGCTACTTGGAGCAGATTTTAAGCTGTCCTTTGGTGTGGTTCAGTATTTGATGGAAGTCGGCACAGTTCCTATTGCGACGACGGTTGTGTTTTAAGGTGGCTATTGAACTCATTGAAGAAAAGGCTCCCGCTTCAACTGCGAAGGAATTGTGTAAACACCTCGATAATTCTTGTTGATTGGCGGTGACTAGTACCGGTTGACGTTACTAGCTATACTGGCGATCCCTGTTTGTGTCTTAATTCGTAGATATTTATCAGTGTAGTAGGCTGCTGCTGTTGTTACATGAACGTATTGATCTATTTACTGGGAAGCAAAATTGCACGAAAGACAGATGGAAATGGTAACTTTAGTTTGGGATTAGAATTTGATTGCTGCTATTGGTGTTGACAGTGGTTTATGATGAAAGGTTCATATATTAAGATTAAAACATTCAAAATGCAGCATTACTATGACGCGAAATGAATTATATATTATTTTATAACAAGCGAAATCACAAAGCACTGAATTTTATGGTTAAAAAACGGTTATAAAACAAAACTTATAAAATTGAGTAATAACTACATAATGTATTTACTTATCTATAACGTTGTTTTCTTTGCCGCCTACCGGCTTCCATTGGGTTTTGTGTATTCAAGTTTTGGTTTTGTAATGATCTGATTGTTAGTTTTTCAGCACTACGTCAGCAGTCTAAAGGACTTCACGCATTCATATTAGGCAATCATCATTAATCGTTTTTTTTTTGTGATAACTTCCGAGGAGCAGTCCAAAATATTTGGGCTGGTTATATATATATATATATATATATATATATATATATATATATATATATATATATATATATATATATATCGCCAACTCATCGAAGCATTTCACTTCCGCAATTAATGCCTCGTAGATTGCAACCATCTCGACACCATAATTCGTTGTGGCTGCAATAATGTTTGGTAATAAATCCGAACAAAAGGATGCTATTGGGGTTCATAAAGTGATACCTGCAACCCGCATCCCATGTTACCTTAAGTACTTGTGAATGAATATGGTAAAAAGACGAAGTAGACAATATGACCATCCGTTTGTTACTCAGAGTGCACGCATATATCTCTGAGGGCACAGATGGAGATAGTACGACAATAATATGGATGGTCGCACAAATAAGTAAAATCGTCAACAGTATTAGCTCTCATTCCTCTTCTGTCAGCACATTACAGGGCTGTGAGTATTCACAACATTTATGGACGACAAGCTATTAAAATGCGAAAAAAAAAAATAGTCAATAGAAAACTGTTTAATTTTTAAATGGCTAATAGAACAAGATCAAATTCATGATTGCAAAAGCAGCTAAACTTACTTCCTGGTCGAATCAACACGACGCATTTATATGGAACACTATTCAACAATGTATTACAAGATGTACAAATGGTACACAATGTCGGCAACGGAATCTGTTCTGCTACTCATCCTATCTCGTGCGGTCTCCCCTGTTATTCTCCAATTGCGTTCCTGTTCCTTTTTTCACACCGATTATGATCGACTCAAATTACATCGCACTATCCCCAGCATCAAATTTATAAACCAATTAATTCCACAAACCTTTGACACGCATACTGTGACACACATTGCATTCGTCCCCGCGTCTGTTCGGTTGTATTATTCCTTATTGAGCCTGAAGCACCACATGCCTTCCCCCTGTCTGCAATGATTCTTATTAGCAAACCTCGAATCCATTGAACCAGGGCAAGCACTTATAGGCCCTTGGCCATAGTTATCCTAATAGAATAATAACCTGAAGTTAATTTCAAGAGGACTCGCCCCGATCTCAGCTTTTTACCAGGAATGCAGAAGTGTTCAAAACTCCGAATAAAGGAAATAAAAAGAAAAATAGAAAAAAAGAGACGCCCTACTTCGCACCTAATGCCTCTACTAAATGCATCTGTTTGGACTTGTCAGCGTATGTGTGAATGCACAAGAGTGTGCACCAAACAAGACCCAGAAAGAAGGAAAACAAATTGTTATAACAATAAAAATAATGTAAGCGAAGGGAAAACAACAAAAGAGCCTCTTATTGTGATATCGGCTCTTGTCCTTCTAACACCCTGCCAATCCCTCTTTAGGGACACTCCGGCACTCATCAAAATATCAAATGCCTACTTCAGCTTGGTTTCCTCAAGTGTGAATGAGTTTGTTTTCCAGAGTACGGTCGTTGGATTCATTCTTCCCGGTAAGAGCTGTGTTTAAGGTATACACTGGATGCCAACCACAACAATGTATCCCCATAAGAGGACCAAGATAAAGGTACGCCACGGAAAATACATAAGGATGAAATAAAAAAGGTTGAGTAAGCAAAAAAGGTGAACAAGCAATAAAATGTAAGAAAATGAGGAAAAAAATCAACCGAAAAGGATGCGATGATTACTCTAGGACGATGCCAGGAGAATGCAATACACTTTTATATCGTAGGGCGCTAAGTTTCATTGGTTTTGGGTGAGGTGTGGGAGACCGGGAATTGTGTCCATTGGCCTAACAATTGACTTTTTGTAATCGGCTTGTGATTTACCACGTTGATGGACAGAATATGAGTACTTGGTATTCCCTATAAAACCTTTGTTTTGGGTGATTTTGTTTTCCAATTGAGCGACGTCCATTCCAATTACATGAAATACTGGAAGTGGATCGCTTAGTGATAATTACTAGAGTATTTAATTTAGGTTTTTTGTCCGCATCGACTGAAATTTAGAAAGTGTAATAGCAATTCCCAATCGTGGGAAATGTTACGATAAAAACACACGAGAGCTTACGTTCTTAAATGTGTGGGTATTGAAGGTCCTTATGTTATGATTGCCGTGTTTCTAGAATTGTTTAGTTTTGACAGACCCTGAAACGGATTTGTTTTCAGCAACAGAACATTTATCTTCAGCACTACAATGTTACCAGTTGCTAGTATTGGCCAAAACTAGGGAAAGGGTCATTTTCATTTCATTTTTAAAACATTTTTTTTTATTTTCTTTCTATCTTCTTAGTTTCTAAATTACATGCTAGACAAAAAATGCTTCAATTCTAGCTTAATTATCTTATATTATAACTGGCCCTACGCAGACGCTCTAAGCTAAACATTACATAACTATTGTATAATTTGCCTTTCGGCGACGGAATGTTGTTTGTGGGAGTACTTATAATTATTTAAATGACAAAGAAAAATTGTGAAAACTTTGTGTCGACATTTTTTTTCTTAAAATTTAACCTACTTTTTTTTTTTTATATAATTTTATTTAAAAAACTTAACTCAACTTAACTTAAATCTTATACTAACCTAATTCTAGAAAAGCTAAGTCTATGTAAGCTGGCTGATAATACTGTTATTCTTTACCGACTTTGGTATCCAGGTGTTTATATGCCACTCAACCACCAGAACTGTTGACGCTGTCCAATACTGTGGGAGGTAGCCCTACTGAAGCGCAAGAGATCTTCTTCGGTGCGCGTTACTTCCGGCTCGTAGCACAATCGCCCGCCTACGGATGATCTACTTACATGATAGATCAGCGGAATTCCGGATCTATCCTGTATAAGCCCTTTCATGTTCAAATCAAGGAACGCCTCTGGTGGAACAAAACCGTTGCGACGCACGTTCTCATAGTACAGGGTATTTGGATAATAAGCCCCGAAAATTAGGTCATTGGACGATCTTATTGCTCTCGCAATATCATCATCATCATCATCGGCACTACAACCGGGAACCGGTCTTGGCCTTATTTAGCAAGTCCTGTGGCTTGTTAAATTTTCCATAATGATTTATTTTGTCTGGGCAAGGTCATTAGTCTTGCGCCAGGGGCTCCCCGACGGGGAGCAATATGTCCTCTGATAATTTAATCATAAAATTATCCACCCTATTTATGCAGGCTTCATTATATAAAGTCTCATTTGAGTAGTACTTTTTGTATTCCGATTCCGGTGTTCGATATAATCTGAGATAAGTTCTCAGACACTTCCTTTCAAACACCCGAATCTTTTCCATCAAATTTGGACCTATGTTAAACCATACTGGACAACCATATATGAGCATTGGTCTGATTAGCGTCATGTAGCATATGACTTTTACCCTGCTGTCAAGTTGGCTACTGTGAAATAGCCTCCTTGTCATAGCAAACGTTTTTCTAGCCTTGACCAGAGCAGCCTCTACATGTCTGTCGAAATACAGATATTGGTCTAGCCAGATGCCAAGGTATTTAACTAAACTCTTGGTTTCCAGTTTATCTCCATGACTAGGGAAAGGGTTTTGAGTGCGATGTGCATAAACGTATCATAGACCAGATCCATTTTTGAACTCGCACTGTTGCCCAAATTTTCAAAGAGCTGAACATTAATAGGCGCCCGATTGGTTTCCTCCTATACTTTTGAAGAAGTGTCGCCCACTAAACCACTGAGAAAGCTTTTCCATCTGTTCTATTCAACTTATAAATAGATGGAAATTCCCGAGTATCCAACCAATTCCCAAAAAACCTGACCCATCACACCACTTATCTATTAACCCATAACAGTAACTTTTTGCCACCAAAGCTTAGGGAGTCATGGATAAATCATTAACTTTCGAAATAATATTATTTACTTTTACTATTGCCATTTATTGGCCGGTGGGAACCCGAGAGTTCATGACCTCACTGACTCGTCTACGTCTCCGTCTTTTTGCTGTGTCGGTGTTTTCCTGATGAATTCTTCCCTTTTGGTAGAGTCGGCGCAACACACCTAACCCTACCGGGTTTTGTATGTTTGTTGTGTTAAATTAATTTTTCATTAATTTTTGTTTGTTCCCAGGAGTTTTAGGATTTCAAATAGTCCGCCATATCAAAGCCCCATTTTGATATGGTAAGGTCTACTTACTGCTATGATTTTACCCTGTGGCAGAGAGGCGCCGTTATAATACAGTCGGTGTTTGATCAGGCCTCTTTTGACCTGATTTTTGTTTGCTGGACCCAACTCTAAGCCCTAATGGACATTAGGGTGCAACACCCTTAGTGTGATAATTTTGGGTTGATGTTCGGGCGCAACGCTTCTAAGCAACTAAAAATGGTATATCTTGAAATGAAACTTCGGGCGCAAGGCCACTGAATATTTCAAAGTAGAAACCGGGAAAGCAAGAAATTGAGGATACGTCCGGGGTTACGGTCGGATGCATTCTGATTTTATTTTATTCTTAAAATCCTATATATACAATTTCGTTACACTAATATTATTATACACAAATTCTTGCTCGTCACCAAGCATTACTACTACATATATCGAAAAAACAGGAACCACACAACAAGGTATCATCTCAAAATGAATCTTATATGCACTATACGAGACAATAGGTATTTACAAAATACATAAACAAATTTTCGGATGCAAAAAAAGGAACGCAAGTTCGTGTACAAAGAAAAGCAGAAGTGGTACATTTTATGGCAGTTATTTGGAGTTGGCGGCAAGACAATTACCACCTCTGCTGACCTGTGTGTTTGCGGATGGTGAATTGGTTTGTTTTTGGGTTGCGGACAAATGCCGATCACGTTGTGGAATCTGGTGGTGATGGCGGCATGATGTTGAACTAGGTGTTATTGCCTAGTCATAAATTGTGGCTGGGACGTGGCATTGAAATTCAACGAATGGAAAAACGGCGGCAATCGGACAAATGGCTCAGCATGCTCTCATAAACATAATTATGGTTGGGACGTGGCTTTGAAATTCAACAATTGAGAAAAACGGCGGCAATCGGACAAATGGATCAGCATGCTCTCATAAACAGTCGGTATACCCCTCGCTGCAAACCATCCAATGGGCACGGTGCCGCCTAACACCCTGGATTAGGGGTGGTAGATATTTGTATGTTACTTCTTACTAGCCTCTCTGACATGGGTGATCCTGCTGGAAGCCTAGTCTTCCGTCAGCACTGTGCTCGGACTTTTAAGGATACTCCAAAATCCCCTGTTGTGAGCGCGTTAGCGTAAAAAAAAATAACCTGAGTGATTCATTGTAATTTAAGCCCCTGTGGTCAAGGTTTCTACCACGCGGGGGAACTTTCGAAATATCTGGTAACAAATGATCTCCTTATTGACCCTCAATATGAGTTTTCAGGAGATCTAAGCAATCCAATTCACTGCTCCGGTGAAAGAAAGGTTGTCGTTTTGGATAATTCAGAAGCATTCGGCAGAGTACAGGATTGTCGAATTGTATTCCTGTGGAGTCAAGAATATACTCATTGAATGGATAAGATTCTATCTTGCTGCCCACTCAAACCAAGTAGTTCTAACTGATGTGAAATCTCCTATTAAGTTAATGTAGCTATTCCTAGAGCTCATCCCCTCTTTTTCTCATTTTTAAAAATATTCTCTTATCCATTGTCCATAACTCAATTCATTTGTTTGCCAATGACAACACCTCGAGTTGCATGCACTCATTCAAATATATTCGACCAAGCTTTTCGAACAATATTATCAATCACTAGAATATCCTCAACTCATTTAATTCCGGTATCAACATCTATTAGTCTAACCGAGTAGAATTCCATGTCTTTAAAATCCTAGTGTTGCCTCTCGTTGTCAAAAACACGTAGATATACTGTTGAACGTAACTATCAGTTATTAGCACTCGAATTAATTCTACTCTCAATTGGAACGGCCAAGTTTTTTAGTTACGAAAAGAACGATAAAATGTGTGGACCTCTCAAGAGATGATTGTGGTACAATATTTAACCATAATTTGCAAGGCATATATTCCTCATAAACTGGAAGTCAGTTGCCGCATTTGGGCTGGTGAATCCAAAACAGCTCTCCACATGCTGGACAGGATGTAAAAACAATCAGTGAAACTCATTATAGCGCAAGTCATTCAATTTCATCTTTAGAATGTAGACGCAACGTGCCTGCCTACCTCTTTTTACCACGGTTGTTGCTCAACTGAACTTGGTAAATGCACACATTTTCTCGCTAATCAGAGTGTATGCATCCGTTCACATTGAAAGTGAATTTCCGGCTTACGGATAAAGACCAACAACCGTTCAGTAGCCGAACCACACGAATTTCAAATCCTCTGTCTAGTCAGGTGTTTTCCTATTATTGTGAAATCCAGGCCTAAAGAATATCGATTTCTTCTTTTCATATTCTCTCCATCTTCTTTCACTTGCTCTCTGTTTTGGCAGTTAAGGATACCTCGAAATCCCATGTTGTTTATACAAAAAATGAAGAAAGAACGGTTCCGTAGTTAAGTGTTTTTTAATTTTTTGATAGCTGCTCTAAAATAGTCAGTGGATGGAGTAAATTAGATCGCCTAAGGTGGGCATAGCTCTGAGTAGCTTCGGTTTTCTGGAGAAATTAAAGATGGTGTGCTAAAAAAAATGCTCACCAAACAGTGAACTTTTGTGAAAGTATAGGCATTTCGACAATCGTTGTTGGATTTTCATCAGCTCAAATGTGACAATTGTGCTCATTCACAAAGCCACTAAGATGAAAAAGGTCTTCATAAGTCTTTTTTTATGGGTGCGCCAAAAGATGTGTAGTATTCTAAATCGACCACGGGCCTGAGCCTTTGGCATGTACGATTCACTGTGTTGTAAGGTATGTAACACTGCGCCTACCTACTAAACCACATCCTTGCATCTTCTACCACTCTCCCTGCGAGACTGACGTTGGGTTTTCCTTCGCGGGACTGGTTGGATCTATAGCTGGTCCTCTCTTGCTTTCTACAACTTCCCATCTTGCCCTCTCGAGTTTGCGCAGCTCATTCTGTATTACTGTTACTAGAGTATAGATTTCTGTCCAAAACTCCTTTGACCGCATCATATAGTCAACAAAATGGATTGGGTCCGGGAGACTGTTTGTCTACTGGGCGAAACTGCATACAAAATGGCATGTTTAGCATAACCTTCTCAGTTTTACATTGTGGACAGAGGGGTGAACTGTTGTGTTTAAAGCAATTTACGTATTTTCGATACCCACCGTGTCCCGTCAAAACTGTGTAAAGTACGGTGCATTATCCAAACTTCTACGGATGGGATAAGCTTATGCTTTTTAAGCATGACTTCCATCTGGCCTAACATAGAGCAATAGAAGTTTGTGTTTCTTCTAGCTTTTTCGTCGCCATTCCACCAGGCACTTCATCCCCTGTGGTCTTCTTTTATAGATCCCAAGCATCGCTTTATCTAGGATGTCTATGGGAAGTACTCCAGCTGCTGCTTCGTCGGAGATCGTCTTTAAGTCGCATATAGTCCTTAATGCGCAAGGCCTGTGTATTGCTCTCATCATTTTTCCGGTTGTTTTGTTTGGATAGCTTCTGCCCACACTGGCATGGCATAGGCTAAAACTTCTGTGACCGCCCTTGACAGAATATTTCTCTTACTATATTCTGGTCCATCGATGTTTGGCAATATACCGGATAGGGCTGTCTATTCGCTTGCGGTTTTTTTGCTTGCATACTCTACGTGAGACTTAAATCTTAGTCTGTTTTCGAGTATGAGTCCAAAGTACTGCGAAACCTATAATTTCCACTCCTTGTCTATCACAAGTTTTATTTGTAAAACTCCATCGTACGTAATATTCTACAGGAGCTGTTATATAATTAAGTTCATTTAATTATCACCCCCCCCCCCTATGAATAATTATCATCTCGTGTCATCACATGCATATCCTTCCCTCCCCTCCAAATCATCAATTTCCCATTACAATAGAATATTCCCAAATACAATAGTTAAATAATTTAAATAAAGTAAAACCCCTATTTAAAAACCACAATCACATTGCACATAGCCAGTGGTGTATTGGGAGGGGAACGCGGTGGAACGACGTTCCCTTACCTTTTTTCAGAATCGGAACGCGTTCCAGTACTTTTTTAGAAGACACTTTTTTTTGCTCCCACTATGCGTTCCCTTACTTCTTATTTTACCAATACATCACTGCACATAGCCATATTCTCTCTATTAGCCATAGTCTCCCTATCAACCATAGCCCAGCCTCCTATTAGCCAATTCCGTTTCCTAGAAATAACAATCGTGGAAGCGGAACAAAAAAGGATATGAAAACTAAGGACACGAGATTTCCTTCTGGTTGATTTAAGTCGTGTGCGTGTGCGGTTCGGTCTCCGGGCATTGTGTGAAATTAAAATTGAAATAGAATTGTGAAATCAAAACTTTCAAATAAATAGAAGATATGAAATAGACAAATCGTGTGGAGAGCTAGTTTTGGTTTGGTGGTAGTAAGGAAAGGAGTTTCTGAAGAAAAACAATGTTAATAAACGCAGAGATCCAGGATAAGACTCAAGATTAAAAAAGGGGGGTAAGTTTTGTGTATATCAAATAAAATACGAAACCCGTCTTTTAATTGTTAAAAAATCTTTAACAGAGCTACTGACCCTTGAGGAACTCCTGTCGAGACATCATAAAGTTTTCAGCCCTCGGTCGTATCGTACATCAGCTTTCTGTGGGTGAAGTAACTTATGACAAGTTTTAGCAGGTGGAGCGGAGGGCACATACGACTGCGGGCTCTTTTGATGGATAACCAGTTAGCTAAGTTAAAGGCGTTATTTATGTCCAATGTTACCACGGCACAGTATTTCTTTGTTCCTACTTTCCATCTTTTATCTTTTTATGCTTCGCCTGAATTAATAAACTAGATACTAATTAACTAAAAATATATTTATTTTACTTCGAAAAACTTATGTCCTATTCGTATCGTAATATTAGAGTGTCAGTCTCGTCCTCCTGTCTCTTTGATGAAACCTCGGTTCTTTCCTTATCTACGTCATATTTCATGGATGCTGATTACGGTTGGGCTGTTGCTTTTCTGGTTATCGTCGGATGATTCATCATGTTGTATTGCGTTTGGAGATTAGTATTGTTGGGATGTTATCATTAGGTGCTTCATTGTTATCATTAGGCGATTCATCCTCTGGTTGGTGTATGGTGATGGACTAGGTGCCTTAACTTTCGTCAAGTTGTATTGTGTTGTATGGGACTTGGAGATTAGGATTGTTTGGGATGTTATCATTAGGTGATTCATCCTCTGGTTGGTGTATGGTTATGGAACTTGGTGCCTTAACTCCTGCCACATCGACTACTGTTTTTATTGCGTCTATGGCCGATCGTGACTTCCTAAAGCCATATTGATGATCCGATACCGCTCCATTGCATCCAGGAGGTATAGGAGGCGATATGACGATGGACTATCTGGTGGTTTATTCTTTCCTTTTGGCAAGAGTACGAGATGTTGTATTTTCCAAGCATCGGGGAATCTTCCTTCTTCGGTGAATTTTTATTACCGTTTTTGGGTCCCACTTTGACTCTTTTAAGTAATCAAGGTGTTCTCGGCAACTCTTCCTCTTGATCTTTGCATCCTTCGGCTGGATGTTAAGCGCTGTGCTCTTAATGCTGCATTTGGTTCGTCTAACATTATCGTGGTTTTCTTCCATCAGGTGGTATGCGTCTTGGCATTGCTACGTTACATGCTGTGTTCACCATTTGTATTAATTGGCGGGCCACTTGCGCTGCACTTCCTTCGATTGTCGGGCTGCAGGTCGTCACAACGACTTCACCTTCGAACCTTCGTCGAACGCGCTATCCTTCCACTTAGGGCCTGTTTGTACTTTGAGGTGGCTATCATTAATTTCGGCAAGTTCCACTATTATGGCTTAGTGATCACTGTGAGTGTAGTTTTCATTATGAATTTTCTGCTTTGAGATATGTGTTCTTCTTACCAATGCTCGCGATGGTGACTAACGACACAAATGGTCTTAATCAGTAAAGATGATATTTTGTGGAAATTTCACATCATTTTGTCTTTGCTCCAAATGGCCAAGACATGGTGCTTAGTAGAGAGCTTTGTAATTGTATAGAGATAAATTCTATATCAAAATTCTATGTGGTTAGGGAGGGGTTCAATTTCTGCGCACGATGACGGGTTTTTGGATACTCGGTAACATTTGAGAGCACTGCCGGAATGTTTCTGTCTGAACACCGTCTACGAGCACGCACTGACGTTTTCCCATCTGCTACCGACCCAGTTGCAGAAATTTGACAACGACTTTTGTATTTTCCCTCTCAGTTGAGAGATTATCACAAAATGCGCGAAATGCGTTTTCATTTGAACGTCAATTTTTGGTAATAAGTAATATTTCTGATTTGTTGATCTTTCCATACTTGAAATTGCCAAAGACTGTACTTTTCAAGTGAAAAATGTGTGTGAAAATGCTTGTAACGTTTAAACCTCATTCATATATAACATGTTTCCTTCTCACTGGAACATCCTGTATTTTATTAAAAAAAACCCAATGACAGTGTAGGCTATGCTAAGCCACAAACTTTTGCAAAGTATTCTCGTATTCCGTAACTTGTTACTATCTCATCGAAAGTTACGCTCTGTAGTTGGCTGGCTTGTAGTAACTGGCAACAAAAACCCAAGTGTCAATCGTTTCAAAACTGGCGGAGACGATAAACATCTTATACTCGTAGGTTTATATTTATTTTAACGGACTTGGACACTGAATGGTTATAACAATCAAATGACAAATATTGGATTAAAAGTTATTGTTTAGTACGATGCCAAACCGATTTAGTCGTATTAGTTTAGTGACAATATTAGTTTCAAATAGATCCTTTCGCAACGATAATTTTTTTATTGTACGAGTACATCAGAATGTTAGAAGTATAAAAAAATTTCCCATATCTGGCCACTCACGTCATTTGATTGCGTCCCTGATAAAGTTTTGCTTTCAGAAATTTGGATTTGGACTTGAAGTTGTGTGATTATAGGCATGTTGCGGGCAGAGTTGGTTGTTTCGTAAGAGAAGACTACAAGATTCTTCTCCCGTGATGAGATGGCATGTGCTGACGTCTTAAGGATTTCTGTTGAATTCAGTCATGTTGCATTCGCGTTCTTTTGTGTCTATAGACTCCATAGATTAATGTTGGGAGTTTAATCCACGAGTTTGCTGTTCTCTTATAAATCTAAAAATGTAATTATCGTGGGTGATTTCAATATCAACATCTTGGGAGGCGATCAATCTGTCTGTAGTTACCTGACATTACTTGCTTCACACGGTCTTGAATGCTTTGTTAATGAACCCACCAGCCGCGCCTAAGGGAGCTGCCTAGATCATATTTATGGGCTTACTTACTCTTAACGAATTCGTAAAATGTGCCTCTGATCCGTAAATCTCTGATCACTGCATGATGGGGCTCTTTGTTCCCATTCCAACAACTAGAGGTTGCGAATCTTCTCATTTACCTGTAGAGAGACGGCTTTAAGAGAAGCTTATGATACGAATCGTGGGAAGAAGTTTCTGTTTGTGGTGATACAGCTAATGCTTTCTTAATCGTTATCGCTACTCTTGGCATTCTGTTCTTCATTCCTGCCATCTAAAGAGTTGCTCAAAAGACGTAAACGATATCGAGAGCGTTGTTAAACAAAGTTGTGGCTAAGAACAAACTCAGGAAAGGATGCATTAATATCCTGATAATCAGGCACTGAAAAGAAGGTATAAAACACCATGTGTTGAACTCAAAAAAGAGATTCCCATTTGCCGCGATAATTACTACAATGCCAAGTTCAGATTTGGTCGGGGTAATTTACGGAATGAGTGGCGTGTAGTGAATAGTATAATAAATAAATCGTTTGCTTCTAGATTACCTACTGTTCCACATATTGAAAACTCTGAAATGTATGATAAATTATCTATTGCTGACACGTTTAATAAGTATCTCTCCAATATTGGCCGTTATCCGCAACCAGGTTTTGTCCATTCGTTTTCTTCTACTCATCGTGATTTTTACGCACGATCTGAACCGTTGCAGAGTAGTAGTTCTGCTTTTCAGCCCTTTACTCCTTCTGAAATTTTGAAGGTTATTGGTCCTATACCCAATTTGAAATCATGAGGACCTGATGGGTTCTCAAATAGCATACTTATGAGAACAGCATGTTTCTTAGTGAACGTCTTATCAAATCTTCTTAATCGTTGCGTGTTGAATGGGATCTACCCCCACAGTCTTAAATGAGCAGATGTTATTCCTCCTTTCAAGAAAGGCTATGCTGCAGAGCTTGATAATTACAGGCCCATCTCACTTCTTTCTGCTTATAGTAAAATTTTTGGAACCTTATGGAAATCCGTATAATGGAGTGTTCTGAAAAAAAACTGGGTTTTTCAGTCCAGCGCACTTTGGATTTCGTGTAGGTAAACCCTCTAAGGATGCCCTCCTGCAATTTTGTTGTCAAATAATGTCACACATTGATGGGAAAATATGTGCGGCTGGCCTGTTTATTGTCATTACTAAAACGTTCGACATGTTCAACTATGCTTTCTTGTTAATTAAATTAGAAAAAACTGGTTTTTGTAGCTTCATTAGTCTAAATAATCTAAGCAGTAACTTGCAAATAGATCGCAACAACTGAAGATATATGATATTAGGAGCGGTGAAATAATCCCTTACCTGGGCGTTCCACAGGGCTCCGTTTTGGGTCTTGTCCTTTTTTTGGCCTGCATTAATTCACTCTTTCCTCGATTTTCGGGGCTTACCAACTGCTTTTGCTGATGATATTGCTTTTTCGTGTCGTTTAGGTAGTAAATCTCTGATCTTAACTGGTATTTGAATTTGTTGAGACACTGGTTTGCTGATCATAATTTGGTAATTAGTTTTAAATCTAAATTAATGTTCTTCAACTTATCTTCCTCACATGACGTGAAAGCCAATTTATATTTCCATGCGCCTGAATACAGTATATTTAAGCTGACAAAATTCGGATGTTCAAGAGGTTGCTTTTCGCCCTCTTTCTGATAGAATCGTACCTGTAGTGATAATTATGTTCTAATTGACAGTGGAAGCGAATTTTAATATCTGGGGCTTACTCTTTACTCTGGGATGAGTTTTTCACGTCACGCAAAGACCTTGAAAACATATTTCCGATGCACTTTTCACCACACTTATTTTTTACGTAACGTGTGCTCAACTGAGCTTTTGAGGATAATTTATTATGGTGTATTTTATTCTAAGTAACATGTTGGGGAGGTAATCATGTAAACAAAATATAACTACTGTTAGTCTCGCAAAAATTAGTCCTTAGAAAACTTTGTGGAAAGCCGGCCAGACAGGCTAGCTTTCATTTGCTCAGCACCTTGAATTTAATTTTGCGTTACCGTGAAAACGTAATTAATTGACATTTGTTGACACTAAGCTCCAGACAATTCTTCTGACACCATAACGAAAAGTTGTCAAGGTCTATCTGGAGAAGGAAATAATCAAGCGGAGAACAAATTGCTTTGAAGAATTTGGTATCGTCGGCGTGAAAGGAGACACAGGAATGCTTGATAATCACATCAATGTCGTTTATTGTTAGTATGAATAAAAGGGGACTCAAATGAGTGCCCTGAGGGACTCCAGAGGTGACACGAGAAGGATTTGAGAGAACAGATCTGAAACGTACTCTACAGAGTCGGTTACTCAGGTATGACGAAATACACCATGTTAATACGGGTTCGCAGCCCTAGGAGGATAGTTTGAAAAGTATCAGTCTGTGCGAAATTTTATCGAAGGCTTTACTAAAGATTGAAGATTCTTCCTATAAGACATTTGTATTGTTTTATAGTGTTAGAAATATTCTTTTTGAGATCTGGTAATCTTAATTTTCGTTAAATCGATTGTTATAACCTTAGGGGAAATTATTTAAATATGTTACTGTACCCAAATTCCCTACCATGGCCTATCTTGATTTCTTTACAGTGTTGTCCTTCGATTGTTAGATGAGCTTCCTACATCAATCAGAGTGCTAGTAAGACTTGGTACTTTCTTAGAAGGCATGAAAAAGTGACTCTTCAGCCTGGATTATGATTCTGCTCAAATCATAATTTTTATTCTTTCCATTACCCTTAACATATTTAATATATTGTACTAATACATATTGTTGTTTTGCCGGTGTGAAATGAATTATGTTTGATCGAGCTTTTTTTTTAACGTAACATACAAGGTAACATTTTCTTGAATCCTTATTGCCCACCCCACCATAAAAACCGATGTTTTTATTTTAACATGTCGGCTAAAGGGTTCGTAGGCTGACATAGTAAAACACTTTGTTTGGTGAAATTTGAATGTATTATTCATAGTTGCGTTCGAGGCGATACAACGAATATAGCGGTCTTTCCAAGCTTTGGCTTTGGCACTGTTGCTTCTTTCCACGTTTTGGAATTCGGTTCATTGCGTGCAGTCCACCCGGCTGACTGTCGATTGGACTGTGGAGTATAGTGATGAAGCTATGTTTAATCCATCGTCACATATCGACGGACAAATTCGTTATTATTACGGTTGAATATCGCTAACATTGCTCCGAGTCAACGAGACGTTGAAACTTTTGCTCGATTGTGGGCTCGCGTGGCACCCACTTTGCACACAGCTTTCGCATATCCAAATGCATATCCATGCACGTTATGTCGAACCCGCTCTTTTGATATCTTCAGAGTCTCAGTATCTCAATCCACTTCAAATTAAGGTTATTCATAATTATTTTGTGAAATTTGTTTATGTTTTCGTCCACGACAAACCATTCGTCGAGCCACTTTCCAACTTCCTCGAAATCTCTAAAGTCCTGTTCTGTGAGAGCGTGCCCCATTGATCCGAAGAGGTAATAGTCAGATGGCGCCAAGTGTGGGGAGTATGGCGGGTGCAGAAGGATGTCCCATCCAAACGATTTCAAGATGTCTTTCACTAGTTTTGCTTTATGCTGCCTACTTTTTGCTGGCGCTATCTCTTAGTTAAACCAGAAAATCGTATGCATACACCTGGTATTGATCTTCCCCATTGGTCGTAAACATCTGTTGATTGTTTCTTATGACTCATGTAATGCTTCTGATAATTGCTGTTGAGTTTGAGTTGGGTCATCATCCAATAACTCCTGCAATTGCTAGTCTTCACATTTTTTTGGTCTACCAGAGCGCCCACTATCTTTCACATTGAAATCACCACTTTTGAATTGTCGAAAGCATGTCTCACATATTCTAATTGATGGAGTGTGTTCACCATATGTTTATCCCAGCAAACGATGACTTTCAACAGCCTTTTTCTTTTGATTAAATAAGAAAAGCAATGCGTGCCGTAAATGTTCTTTTGCAGGCACAAAACTCGACATAATCTCTGAACGATAAAACAAAGACGCTAGTTTTTGGTGGACTCATCTTGTGTGTGTTTGTAGTTAAATCTCAGACGAACAAAATGACGTAGGTGTCAAATTAATACGCTGCGTACTTTTCGCTGGCGCCATCTCTTAGCTGGTAAAAATAGCAACAACAACATCAACTTGCGGCAGTTTGGGTTTAGAAAACCGTATAAGGCTCGCTTTCATTTTTGCGTAGAAATATGTTGCTAGGGTCATGGGTGGTTGTCCGATATTGTTGTGAGCTTCGTTAGTGAACATTCTAGAGGTGTGTCTTCCCGCGCAAAAGCTAGCAGATTTTGCACTCACACCCTCTTTCTAGCCTCTTGTTCTATGTTTTCTAACTTTTCTATCTTCATAATTCCATTCCTACTTTTACGATCGGCTTAAGTTATTCGATGTTATAAGGGTATTACGACTCCTATTAGGGTGTATACATTATGAGATAACAGAAACCGCCACAATAGCACAGAATGAACTTACGGACGTGCATCTATATATAATACAGGGATTTAGGAAGAGGAGATACGTTTCCGCCGAAATCTAAGTTTCATACCTCACTGTGGCATCGGTCAGAAATATTGCTTTTTCGGTGTTCATCGAAACCTTCTTATCAGCTTAAATGACTTATAATTCACGATCGAGCGAATTCCATCTTATTCTAAGAATTCCTTGACACCTCTCATGCCCTCGTACCTGCTATACAATTATACCATCATTCGCCTCCCATGTATGAAATATTCACTTTATAGACCTTACAATCTCCCGAAATATCTCAATTTCACCTCCTCCTTTTTAGACTGCAAAAGTCAGGTCCTTGTCTTGTTCCCACGAAAGCCAACCCGCAAAGCGGTTTCCAAATCTCCTACTATCTTGATTATTTCCGTCAAAACATTAAGGATTTCGCACAAACAGGACAGGATGCCTTATTGTTTGTACAAAGCAAACGTTGCCACCCTAAGGATTTGAATTTCAGAGAGATAACATTGGAGGACATTGCAAATTTTAATCCTCAGAAGATCCTAATCGTCATGTCAGAAATATAATCTCGTTTCTTTAACTGCACTTGAGAGGGAGATTATTCCTTTCCTCTCGTCTTTCCATTTCAATCAATAGTTTGCCCAGGTGAAGGACCAGGAAACTGATTCAATGGAAAGATTGAATAAAAAGGAGCTTATCTCTAATTGAATCTCTGATTTGATAAAATAACCGTACTGAGACTTACGAGAATCTCCTTCGTTATTTACAGAATGCGGGGGATATTTCAGAATACACAACTTTCTAAGTTCATTTTACCTTGGTGCGTACCTGGTAGAGTTTGCTGTTGAAGTGTGTTCAGTTTTAGAAGACCAATTAAATTTTCTCGCTTATATGGAGTTAGGCAGCAGATTGGTTGTTCGTTCGAATAAAGCAGATTCGGTACACTTGACCTCTTTCCCTTATGGTTACAATTTCGTGAAATGTAAACGTTTTTCGTTATAATATATAAACCATATAATTGCTACAGTATAATTAATAGTTAGGTCGTTTATTGAGTCTAAGTATTAGAAAACTACTTTCGAACATAAGGGATGTATAATAAATAAATTGGGTTAATAGAATTTAGATCCTTCTACCCCAGCAAATTGTTGCTAAAGTACTGACTTTTAAATCAATGATCGAAAGAAACTAGAAAGCCCAACGACAGTGATATTAACAGCTTCCGCGTGTTTTTTGCTTGTCGCATAAAAAGTACGTGATCCTTGAAAACTTACTTAGTACCTTGCCGGTAAATCTAACTCTCTCAGACACCAGTCCTGCACTGCTGCTCACGTAAACAATTAGTTGTCAGAGTTTCTAATACAAATTCAGCAGAAAATCCGATTACAGTAATTTGAATATAAAATGTGAATATTCCTCGCTCTCTGGCGGAGATACAACTTCATGGTTTTGTGTCTTTAGTTGCAGAACAATTCTTCAAACATCCAACAGGGTGAGAGTGTATATCTATCACCAGAGAACGGCATTCCGTTCCCGTTGGATCGATAACTCCCAAGAGGATTGGTTGGTTGGCTTGTTATGCCAATTTTTCGGTTTCGTCCTGCATGAAGTACACCAGAGCTTCTTCCTGTCGTCGACAGCGTATTCCGGTTGAAGCTGTCTTATTAGCTTAGCTAAATGAAGTCATACATTCACAAGGCCGCTTTCCGCTCCCTTTACTGTAATAAGACAAGACCGGCAACAATAAAATGATAAATACACTCGAAAAGATTATCAAAACAATTACCAGGGCGGAACCAGCAACCCACTTCAACTTCACCATCCATCGGCTTTTCTGCAGAGGTATATGTGCCTGTGCGTTGGTGTACGTGTGTAAGGGGATAAGGACGATGTCACTGCGGCACTATGCTCCTGGTAATCCCATCCTTTTGTCCTTTTGTGATTTATTTAACGCAAGCGATTCATTGCATTTGTCGCTAATAAGTCGACGTTTTGGCGAAAAACGCGACACAAGGACAATAAGCACACGCACACAATCGGGTGGGTGAGTAATGGGCGGTTTCTACACGAAATGCGACCTAACTTCCCCATATTTCGTTTGTGCCAGAAGGGGGAACTGCAGGGAATGAAAAAAGAATCAAGCCGCTGGCGGAATGGTTTGGCGGCAATTACATGCGTGATGTGTCAATTTGCAGGATGTGCTTATAAATATACACGTTGATTGTCGTGTGTACTGAAGAATACGACACTAAGTAAATTACATTAACTGTGTACCAAAGAGCGCGCCCGACAACAACAAGCCGCAACTGATATAAAAACTGAACGGCGCAGTATTATATCGGAAGTTTAAAGACACATTCATAATCTGATTTGGACTCAAGGGATAGTTAGACGGGTTGTCATTTGAAATAGAATCCGCTCCTGAGAAGATGAACATCGGGGATGAACAATAAACCCTTTAGCGGGATTTGCTTACGCGGCAGATGGTTACATGTCTACAGGGTCAGGTCAGGTAAAACCGTTTCGAGTCGCACGTGAGTTGCAGTTTGTACTGTAGTCCGGGTTGCCTTTCCATTCCAAAGAGGAAAACGTGTACATCATTGGTATTGATTTTAGCTGTGATTTGCATTAGAAGTTTCTAACTAAAACAGTACAGCGATGAAAAGGTAAGAAAAATACTGCATTTTGAGATAAACTATTTATTTTTGAACTAGGTTTCCTAATGTCTCAAATGAAGGGGATGTTTAGGAATCGCTAACAGTGAAGGAATTGTTTTTTTTTATACAGTTTGGATTGATATTTGCGCTTTTATTATTAATATAATTATCATCATTAATGTATAATCTAATTAAGACATTCATATGAAATCAAAGAAGCGAAAAAGATTCCGATAGTGGATTACTCTATCTCGGGGGTGGACGAAGGATTTGGAATGTCGGATTTTTGTAAAGAATTTCAAACTCAAAAAACATGATTTTCGTCAAAAAAAAATCGAATGTTTTCTTTTTTGTAAAACTAGTTCTAATCATTGAAAAAATAATCCTTCATCACTTTTGAGTAAATCTTATCTAAAAGAAAAGTGAATAGAATTGTGGAAAGATCGGTTCATTATTTTTTGAAATATCATGTCCACTGACTTTGAAAATGCTGTTTTGAGATAAACGGGTTTAAAGTTTTCAATAAGTATAGGAGCTGGTCGAAAGGGCGGAGCTTGAAAATGCTCCATTTCATTCAATTTTATTCGAATAGACTCGAAATTTCGAGAGAATGTTTCTGAGATATTGCACTTTTAAAAAACAACGATTTATTGAATGCTGTTTTGAGGTGTTGAGACAAGCAAGCAAAATAAAAAATAAAAAAAACGAAACAAAACGTACAAACATAAAAAAAAAAATTAAAAATTAAAAATAAAAATAAAAAAGAAATAATTGAGAATTGAGGATAGGGGGAAGGCAAGCGGTGCGCCCGAGAGCCATACTATGTTTGGGGACGTGTAGTCCTTTCTTCATCAGTGATCCACCACCAGTTGGGATGAGATCGACCCTTTATTGACTTATCTCTTTCACCGATCACCATACTAAAACGCAGGCGATCTGGAATATTACAGATATCGTTATCATGGAGAATTCGTTTATCCCTGGCACCACGGAAAGCGTGGTAAATAATAGGGACTCCATGTTTGTCTTGGATAAGTCCTTGATTAGATCTCTAAACTCAATAGGGCACCGGAGTTGCTGTTGCGGCTGTGCGTGGTCAGTCGTTAAATCAACAATACTATCCGTTTCGAACTAATTCTGTGGGGGGCGAAGTCGTGTCGCCGGCATGGGCGCAGGGTTCTACTCCGTCCCCGCAAACTCTTCACTTAATCGGCGCACTCGGTCAATATCGAACAAACAAAACTTTCACATGATGGCGGTCGAAATGTAACTTAGCTTCTGTCCTATGCTTGGTGTTGTCGTTGATGAAAAACTCCCGTTGCGAGTTACTATTTGAAACGTTAACAGGATGGCGGTCGAAATGTAACTTAGCTTCTGTCCTATGGTTGGTGTTGTCGTTGATGAAGAACTCCCGTTGCGAGTTACTATTTGAAACGTTAAGTGCTCTTCTTGGCCTTTTTCGGACGCATGTTCCTCAACAGGGTTACCAATGTGGTTTGTGGTTTAGTATTGTCCCTGAAGGTCTTCCCGTCGTCAATAACAAAACACTATAGGTCCATCTTACCTCCTCGATAGTATACTGGTTAGTATACCCGCCTGTCACGCGGGACACCGGGGTTCGATTCCTCGTCGGGGAGCCTCTGGCGCAAGACTAATGACCTTGCCCGGAAAAAACAAACCATTATGGAAAATTTAACAAGCCTCAGGACTTGCGAAATAAGGCCAAGACCGGTTCCCGGTTGTAGTGCCGATGATGATGATGATGATAGGTCCATCTTATGAGTTAACTTTATTAATTCAATTCTTTAAGTACAATATAAAATAAACCGAAACACTACTAGACTTAAGTTGATTCCAATCTTCAAAAGGATCTATATCTACAATTTGAGTGTATTGGTGCTCATATAACAAAATTGATTTAATTAACTGATGTACACGTTGTATATAACAAAACTAATTTAATTAACTGCTGTCCAAGTCGCATATAACAAACTGTTTTAATCAACGATGTACACGTTGTATATAATAAAACTGATTTAATTAACGATGTACACGTTGTATATAACAAAACTGATTTAATTAACTGATGTACCCGTAGCTCGTCCACCGACGGTTGTTGATTGCAGACTCGTTTTATAATCGTTTAACGTGGAGGACACAACCTGCCTCCACGGAATCCGTTTCAAGACTAAAGATTCCCTCTTGAAAAGACAAAGAATCAAATTTAATCCACCGTCCCGCGATCGTTCGCGCACTGATCCCAGCCAAGGGCGCGAAACACACACCCGATGACCAGTTCGGTCGCTCGTGATGTGTGTCCATGAGTCTGCAAACCATGGATCCACCATTCAATAGAGGGTAAATTACTAGAAGTGGTTTGTAGCGATCCTAAATCACTACCCCCATCCAAATCCCCAATATTTCCCATTAACCTACATCCAAATTCCATATTGAACCACATGAGCGATAAATTAAACCAAAAGTTAATTTGTCGCACATTGATTCAATTTCCCATTAACCTACATCCAAATTCCATATTGAATCACATGAGCAACGAATGAAACCAAAAGTTAATTCGTCGCACATTGGCTCAATTCCCAAAATCCTGACATCATGAAATGCTTAATTCAAAACGCATTTCATGATTTACCTTTCAGGAACCTATCCAACCAAACCTTTAACCAATTCCCAGAACACAATTCCAATTGAAGCACACAAAATCTTGTTTGTGCTTCTTGGAATTTTTACATTAAAATCGTTGACAAATCTCAACGTAAAAAAGAATAAAAGGGCAGTAATTTTCGATTTCGAGATAAGTATAGTTCCAGAGGCCGAACCTATGGCCAACGCAGAAGTTCAAATCTAGAAAACTACCACAATTTAAATGCCACGAATAAACAATAGTCAAACCTCGTTAAAATAAATAAACAATAGCTAAACGTCTTTAACCTATAAAATAAATCAACAATAGTTAAAATGCGTTTTCATTCAGACACCGTCTCCCCCACTCCGGGCAAGGGATCAAATTGAATATCACAAGGAACTATAATTTAACACAGATCATTATAAACAATAAAAGGGAACCGTCTTTTATTGTTTAACATTCCACCACCATTGACACCCATCACCTGCCGGGGGCTAACGCCTTGGAACAACGAACCCCTGAAGGAAGCGCCCGTTACTTGGTCAGGGAGGCTCCCACCAAAAAGGTTAGACGTACCCATTTAAACTGCCCCCGCACCCCCAGCTGGGACGGGCACCCACATCAGCACCGATCCCGCCGTCAGACACCAGCGAAGCGGAGCGACACCGTCTCCCCCACTCCGGGCAAGGGATCAAATTAAAAATATCACAAGGAACTATACCTTAACAGGTTGCAGCTGGTGCAAACCATCATATAGACAGGAACTTGGAATGTTTATACGATTGGCACTGTGTACAGCATCTATGCTGGTCGTGCACATATCGCTGGCGTCTTCAAAGGGTCGATGTGTCGTGTGCGCATTTTCCTTATGCAACACTCGATTCCCTTTGGTCGCCAGGTGTGAGTTATGCTTTGCTTATCGATCGGTTTTGCGACCGATGTGCTTGCAGCAAAAGGGAAAAGAACGAATATCTCTTGCTTGTGTGCTACAGAATTCGACAAGGGATATGGGCGCCGATATCATTTGAGTTTATATCTGTTGCTTGGTGTTGCGACCGAATTGGTTTTTAGGCACATGATGCGTTTTATGCGATCATGGCCTTGGGGAAAATGTCTGTCACTATGACTTGCCATGCACGTCTGTGGAAAAATCTTTGTTATTTATGTGCATGGACAAGTTCGGGGGATTTTGTCGGTTACGTGGTGTCGTAACCGAATTGAATTTCAGGAACATGCTGCGTTGTATGCAAGCATGCCCCTGGGGGAAATGTTTATTGATGCAAATGCAATTGCTTTGGCGAAAAAGTATGGGTTTTCAGCTTATTAAATGGAAAGCTAAGCAGTGGCGTTTGGTGGAACCGCAACAATTCGATGTCACTCCTATTGAAATAAAGAAATCGAGCAGGTCGGGAATTTCGTTGCTATCAGTAGGCCAGTACGTTGGTGATAAAGACGAATGAAATTCGCACTTTGCTTCTTTGATGACTGTAAGCAATTCTTTTCCCTTGCCTGGAGTAATCAACGGTGACCCCGAAGCAGTATGCTTCACATTCAAATCTCCACCAATTAAAAACCTTAGTCCGTGCTTCTTGAAGATATCCGTAAATTGTGGTTTTGAAAGTACAACACCTACATTTAAATCAGCTCCATTATTAGTAACAATGGAGGTTTGAATAAAAGTTTCTTTTATTTCTTCTTGTTGGACGTGATGTATACATTGTTTTATTATCAGAGCTGTACCTCCACGGGCACGGACGCTGAGGTGCATAGTCCAATACGCCACATGACCCCTGATTTTTGCTGTAAAATTGATCTCTGATACGAACCGGTGTGTCTTAAGTGTTAAGTTAATACTACCCGTCTCAATAACCAGTTTTTGGTTTATACAAACTGTAGATTAAAACTTGCGCATCGTTTTTGCTTTAACTATTACCGACTAGAGTGTAGGCCAATATCCAGCATCATAGTTATCACATTTGAATTTTGTCATAAGACAAACGAGTATTCGGATTAGTCAATTTTCAATTTACATTTGTTCGCTAACTAAAACCAAATTGAAAAATTATCCACATCGCATTTCGCAGACATAACAAACTATATTCATCGCAGGTCTCCAGATGCAGTCCATTCGGTATCTCAATTAATTTTCTAATTCACATCCCACTGGGAAAATTACTACCCTTGTAATCCGCAATACACCTAATTATATCCTTTCTTCCACCCTCATATTGCGGCCAATGTGCCTCACTCAAAATTATTTAATTTGTCGTTATCCCTTTAGGGCTTAAGATTCACATTTCATCCACAGATCTCGGTTTCTTTCTAGTCTAATACCGCATCACAAGGACCTTTTTACAGTTCGATTTCATCTGTATTTATATGTAGCTAACCTACACGTGTTTCGAAGCCAAATAAATCCACACACAAGAACTCTTTTCTCAAGAGGGCGCCACGTTGTGGTAAATTCTTTCTACATATTCCTTTCCGACGCGTTGTGCTTACTGAAAACTTGGAACTCATCTTCCAATATGACCAACCTCTGGGGTTGCTTTAAGAATATATCTAAAATTTAGCTAACGGCTTAGTGGGCTCCCATGGGAAATTTTGTGCCATCATCCGAATTATCATGTCGCCGCTTGCCACAGCAACACACCGAAAACAATTTTAAGCCGTTTTGTTATTTTCCTAAGAAAAACAAGACTACCCCACCACCCAACCGAATGAGTTGAGCTGTTGTACCATTCATTGAAAGATGATAATGTTGTTAACGAGATAACAGCTTCGGTAATAGTTACAAATAATATTCAGCAAGCCATTCAACAGGGGTGACTCGATTGCTCCAGGGGTTGATCGGAGTAAAAAGACTCTGTTGGATATTTGTAATGAAGAGCTAATTTGTCAACACAAGAGGCTCATGAGCTACCGTCTTGCGGACGACTATTGGTAGGGGTTCAAAACATACGTTCACCTGGAGATGAATTATCGTTGTTGGACGGAGTGGAATCAACACAAAATGTGTTACAAGTGCATTGGTAAAAATTAATAACTATTAGCGTTACCTAACAAACTACACAGAAACTGTGTTAAGTGATGAGCTAAGTTAAGGCAGATTTTATTCCTTGGAAAGACGTAAATTGCGGACAATAACATAGTAATCGATGAATGTGACTGCTTTTTTATGGTTGCGCCAAGGGATGTGTAATTTTCTAAAGATACCGCCGATCCGAACTGTAAATTATGTCACTGCATTGCGCCTACGTAATAAAACATACCATTGCATCCCCTACCACTCTCTCCAAGGAACCTACTCTGGGTTTTCCTTCGTGGGGCTGGTTAGCGTTTTAATCGGATCTCCTATTGCTTTCCGCGACTTCTCTCTCTTGCCCTGTCGAGTTCACGCAGCTCATTCTGTAGTTGGGTTACCAGAGTACAGATTTCGGACCAACTTTCCCGTGACCACATCATATACGGGAAGTTGTTTTTCCCTGGAACGAAATGGATGCGTACAAAAACAGTATGTTCAGCATCCTCTTCTCTGGCTCCGCATTGTGAACAGAGTGGTGTACTGTCGTGTCCAAAACGGTTTAGGTATTTTAGGTGTCCACAGAGCCCTGAGAAGTACTACGTAAGGTGGTAGTAGCAGTTCCAATGTGAAAGCGTTATCCACACTTCTACGGATGGGATGAATTTAAAAGTCCACCGCCCTTTTAAGTTTGTGTTCCATTTGGTCAGTAGCAGCAGTTTCTCCTTCTTCTAGCTTTATAGTCGCCATTCCGCCAGGCGCTTCATTGTCTGTGGCTCTCCTTTTATACATCCGAAGTATCGCATCATCTAGCACGTTTATGGCGAGTAGTCCAGCTAGAATAAATGCTACTTCGTCGGAGATGGTCCTGTAGCCGCATATAGTCCTTATGCACAACTGTATGTTCCTCACATTATGCTTTTCAGCTGCTTTGTTTGTACAGCTCCTGCCCACACTTGTATTGGGGTGACCATCCCTGACAGGATAACTGTATCCTGGTCCACCGATGTTTGGCAATATATCGGATAGAGCTGTCTGCTTTGATAGGGCTGCGGCTTTCTTACTCGCATATTCCATGGGAAACTTAAATCTTAGTCTGGTGGAAGTTAGCATATTCCGTTCGCTTTCGACTAGTTATTCGTACCGCTTCCGTTTTGTGGTCGGCTAGTTATAATCCAGCGGATTGAAGCCAGTCTTTAATTAGTAGGCGGCTTCTAGCTCTATTATATGTCTAGCGATTGTTACATCCGCAGTGTCGTCTGCGAAACCAATAATTTGCATTCCTTGTGGTGGTTTTATTTGTAAAACCCCATCGTATATAATATTCCACAGTAGTGGCATTCGACTAAGGGCTATTCTGATAGAGGATCAGTTGGTCAAGTTTAAGGCGTTTTTGATGTTCAATGTTATCATGGCAGGTTCTTTGTTCCTCCTTTCCATCTTTTACCTTTTATTGCTTCGCCTGCCAGATTTACCACTGCTTTGATGGCGTCGCAACTTCCTGAAGTCATATATCTGATCTGATAGTGCTCCGTTGTTATCCGCTATGGGGAATAATCTACTAATCTTCTCCAGGATATTCCCCATTATATCTAGGAGATATATGGGCCGATAGGATGATGGGCTACCTGGTGGTTTCCTCCTTTTGACAAGAGTAGTAGACATTAAATTTTCCAAGCATCGGGAAATGTTCCTTCTTCGAGGTATTTCTGCATCGCGTGTTGGAATACCGCTGATGTCGTTTTAAGTGCCGCTTTGACAGTTTTGTTTGGGATCCTGTCAAGTGCAGGAGCTTTTTTATCGCGTATCTTTTGCATGCCCACTGCGTCTCTTCTGTCGACAGAGCTAGTGTGGCCTTGGTGTCAGAGTTAATTACATTATTCCACTCCGTGTCGGGTTTCCGAGGAAAGCAATGGTCTACATGTTGGGATTAATTATGTGTGGGGTTTTATGTCCCTTTAGTTCTGCCATGACCATTCTGTAGTTGAAGTACCAAAGGTTTATTTCCGCTTCAGCGCAAATGTTTCTGAAGCATCTTGCCTTGCTATTTTACAGATATAGTCATCCCTAGGTGTTCTTGGAAATTGGATATTTTTTTTGATCTTTGCATCCTACGATGAGATTGTAAGCACTGTGCTCTTAATGCTTTAATTTCGCTCTTCTTTGGAACTAGGTTCCAATGACATTGCCATTCAACCAGAAAGGAGCCTCAACGCAAAAACTTTTCGATGAAATGTGGGTCAAGAGCAATCTTGTTTTCTGCCCATTCATAAAACGTGCAACGGGCTTCAATTCTTGTACGAAATTAATCTTGTAAGCTCTTAGAGCATGTTCGCAAAATCTTCCAAAATGTTGATGGACACACCTCCAGTTACTGTACACAATGACGAATAGAACTCATCCAGGTCATTCTCAACACTACGTTACACAGTAGAAATAATTTCTTCGTCGCGTGCTCAATGACATCTCTGGGGATACGCATTATTAATTAGAGCATGCGTTGTGCGAAAACGATGTATGGTTACTTGTTGAAAAGGACGGTTATGACGACCGTAATATTAACGTAGCGCACAGTAAGTTTCGTGAACTGAACCTTGATTTTCGAAATAAATTTGCAAAAAGTTGTTCCGACGTAAATATATTCCTGAGAAATATCATAACAAAATGAAAACTAATCTTCTATTAGCTGGCGAGTTGCCAAATTAAAAATGAAACCTCAAAAAAAAAAAACCTTTACTATGAGGTCAATACGAGAAGTCTTTAGAAGCTGAAGACGATTTTCTTTTATTTTCTCATTCAGCTGACCTAATAATGACGCATAATACTGTCGAGTTATCATTTATCCCTTTTCCAAATAGTCTAGAAGTGCATCCCAAAACACAGTAGCCATAACGTTTCCACCCGATTTCACCGTATTTGACTTCTTTGGAGCCCGTTCGCCCTTCATACCCAATTTATCATGCAAAATTGAAACATGAAACAAATTTAAAATTGACAGATACCTAGTGAGGAATGAAGCTTATTAAAACCAGACCCTTAGCGGTCCTACGAGCCCCATCGTAGGCGTTTCTAAGGACTTATTGACCTATCCTCTTACCTAAAAAGTGGCATGGTAAATGCAGCTGGATTTACTTTTTTTCAATCTCTTCAAGTTTTTGTTTGGGATAGGAGGAAACTTTTCAATGCCTCTTTTGAGTGATGGATGTCAAAGTACTTGTTGAGACGCTTAAATTACGCAACATATGCGACAAGAGTGAGTTATGATAGATCTTAGTCGTTCTGGAACAAAGTTTAAATTGACAAAGATTCATGAAGTAGCGCCGAACAGTTAAAATTAGAATTCAGTAGATGATGTACGAATAGTATATTCGCTTCTTTGGTCAGAAATTATATACCGCTCAGCAGAATCTCTTTTGTTTAGAGAGGTGTAGGGGTTTAGGGGTAGATGTGCCAGCGCATGGCACCGGTTCACTAAACCACCCTAGCTTACGGACTAGGACGCTACGTCTAGAACGGCGATCGAATCACTTTGATGTATTCCGCAAATAAATAACTTGACTCCAAACCCTTTATTAAATCTGTCTTTATTGCGCAGGTGACTTGAATCGTGAAAACACTAAATTACATTTGGTACTACGGTTAATTGCTGGTATTGGATAAACTATTATTGCTTTAGCCTAGTTACATAACTTGGTGGTTTGGTTGACAATGAAGACGAAGGAACAATTCGGTAAACTGTTATTAATTTAGTCTGGGCACAAAAGTTCCGGATTACTTTAGCAAACTGAATGCTTGAGAACCCTTGCATTACATTAAATTGTGGTTGATTTAGTCTATGTTCGAAACGTGGTGGTTTACTTTAACAAACTGATCGCTTGAGGACACGTGAATTACATTGGGATAAACTGCGATTGACTTAGTCTAAATACACGACGTAATGGTTTAATTTAACAAACTGATTCGCGTACGTAGCAGATGACGGTGACACCAGACCCGACTCTTAAGGTGGTTGGACAACGACTGACTACTGAAATCAAAAATTCAACTGCTGGAAAATAAGTGGGAATACGGAGAGACGGTTCACCAACTGTTCGTGGACTTCAAAAAAGCCTACGACTCAGTCGCAAGGCAAAGACTCTACCATATTGTGGTTGAGCTGGGGATCCTGAAAAAAAATGCTGCCCTCATTCAAATCTGCATGAACGAAAACAAAGGGCGAGTTAGAATAGAAAACCACCTCTCAGAACCATTCGAAATCCGGGACGGACTAAAACAAGGGGATGGCCTCTCACCATGCCTTTTTAACCTTGTCCTCGAGTATGTTATCAGAAAGGTACAAGACGACAACACGACCGGATCATCCCTGAACGGGGTCACACAAGTGCTCGCATATGCGGATGACATCGCCGTTCTGAGCGATAATCTCGAAACTATAAGTAAAAACTGTGAAATCATCATGCAAGCAGCAGAAGAGGTGGGCCTAGAAATAAACGAAGACAAAACGAAATACATGATTACGACGAGAGCAGGTGGACCTCAGAGAACACATATAAACGTCAGGGGTAAGATATTTGAAAATGTCCAAGAATTTAAATATCTGGGAACGATACTGACGACCAGAAACGAAACGTCAAAGGAAACGACAACGCTAGTTGGCATGCAGCCAGTAAACTATTAAAAACCAAACTGCTATCACGTAAGCTCCGTGTCTATAGAACCATAATCATGCCGATTGCTCTATACGGATGCGAAACATGGGCTCTCACAAAACGGGAAGAGAACAAATTCCGCGTATTCGAGAATAAAGTTTTAAGGGGTATATTTGGCGGTAAATATGACGAGGAGTCAGGACAATAGAGGAAACTCCACAACCACGAATTGGAAGAGCTATACCGCAAACCTACAATAGTGAGAGTAATCAAGTCGCGAAGATTAAGATGGGCCGGACACGTAGCGCGAATGGGCGATGATAGGATCGTGCATAGAATTCTTGACGGTAAACTAACGGGGAAGAGACCGACAGGACGGCCGCGACGGAGATGGGAGGACAATGTTAGATTGGACCTCGAGGAGATCGGATCGGATGATCGAACGTGGAAGGAGAGCGCACAGGACAGGGAACAATGGCGGAGCCGAGTCGGTGAGGTCATGAACTTTCGGGTTCCTACAGGCCAGTAAATAATAATAATAATCGCGGGAAATTGAAATTGCTTGGGTGCAAGCTAGGAGTATCGTTTAGATAGAATATTAACCGAAGTCATTTCGGGGAAATGTATGCGGCTTGGTATAGTTGTTAATATTCCGTTGTGGATTTGAATATGCGTTTTGTTACGGCATATGAATTTCGGGGAAATTAAGATTGCTTGGTCACAAAGAGGATATATGAATTAAGTGGAGAATTGACCGAAGCAATTTTGGGAACAATTATATGTGGGGTGATGTAATTGAGGGAGGAGGTTAATGTTTGTTGTAGGTTGGAATATATGTTTTATTAAAGCATATGAATTTCGGTGAAATTGTGATTGCTTGGTCGCAAACAGGGAATGAGAATTCGGTAAAGGATTGACCGAAGCAATTTTGGGAAAATGAATGCGGGGATGATTAGAATATATTTTGTTGAATTATATTCTGTTGGGAGCTCGGAAAATGTTTTTTTATTGTAGATTGGGAGATGTATGCTATTGTGGATTTGTTTTTGCATGTTTACAGGTTAGGATTGTGGGTTGGTTCTCCGTGTGATATAGAGAACCCCACAGAGGTAATGTGGAATCGCAGAGAACCAATCAGATAAATGAACGTTAGATATATTTGATTCTGTAAGTCGTGATATGGTGGTCATACTTCACTTGCATTCTCAAGGACTAATCGAACGAATGCCGCATACGGGTAGTTGGGGACGTAGGGATCGAAAATCTTTTTCAACTAACGCTTCATTTTTTGTGCTTTCCGGCCTGGAGGCGGTAATTTTTAAAAGGTACCGTTGGTCCGAGTCCACTTGCTCATTTCTGTTTGTTGCCCCCGGTTACCGTCTCTTTATTTCTCTTCTGGGAGCGGAGTCGAAGTATACAACGCTTCATTTTTTGTGCTTTCCGGCCTGGAGGCGGTAATTTTTAAAAGGTACTGTTGGTCCGAGTCCACTTGCTCATTTCTGTTTGTTGCCCCCGGTTACCGTCTCTTTATTTCTCTTCTGGGAGCGGAGTCGAAGTATACAATCTCAAACGTTAAAACAAAAGCTTTATGAAACCAAGCATTCGATTTGCCTTTGATTTTATTTATTTATAGCGTAACCTGCAATTCAGCTGCTTGCCACAGTAGATACCTAAGTACCTCTAAGATATCTAAGTACCTCTAAGATACTGTGGCGATTCCGCCAGATCCCACGGCTCGCCTTCCTGAAAAAAAACCCCATAACCATAACCCGGGTCTGCACCAGCTTTCGCTAATGCAATTCGCATTAGCATCTTAGATGCTTCACGCATCAAACAGACCCAATTATTATAACCCTAAAATCCCTATAAAGAAAACTTACCTTCATGCATCCCTTCGCATACAATTTTTCATAAGATTTCTTTGTTTGCTTATTTGGTATTCTGAACCAATTCGGTACCAGACAAATTCCATAAATATCGCGCCGTCTATTTTCCTAGCCGCGCCATATACCTTTTCATATACATTGCCTGGCAACCTTTTTTGTTTGTCTTACCAACAAACAACCCAAGCAGCTGCATATAATTAGCGCAATAGACGCTGAAACCAAATTCTCCAGCATTTCCTAATGCAAATATGAACCCGGTTTCTATTGCAGCCAGAGATGCCATAAACATCCAATTTGCTTTTAGCACCTTTTTCTCCTAACGTCGAAAATAGCGACGAGGCATCGTATAAACATGACCCTCATTAAAGAGCGAACCATTTGGTCGCTTTTTCTTTTGTCTTTGCCGCCTGCCTGTTTCGCTGTTCCACTGCACGTGTGAATAGCATTGATCTCAACGATCCCACACATACCACCATGACCTGTATTACAAGATCTGGTTTCCTATACCACCGAGAGACTTTACGTTTCCCTGGTGGTAGGTAAAAAACGATATCCTTATTGGTGAGGATATCGTTGGAGTCTCATTCCATCACCAGACCAAGTCGGTCGGGTCTCCACTACGCTACCTTTGCGCTCGGTACGCGTAGATACGATGGGCCACCCTTTTACCATCGAGGGGTGCGTCGGAGTTCGCACCTCCGTGAGTCGTGTGTGTTTTATTTTTCAACTCTAGGAAGTTTTAGTTTATTTATCCTTAAGTTCATACGAAGTGCTCAATAGTTTTTGGAAAACGTATTAATCATACAAAAATCTTTGATCATGTTTTAATAATTGCTCTAAATTAATTATATCCATAATTGGCTTCATTATACCATAATTACGTTCATGTATTGCTAAATCAAAACAACAAACAAACCAAATTACAACAAGTGAACAATAAAAATAATTCAGAAACTATGTGCAGTGTGATTCCTTTCATCGGTATTTAATTTTCCTCCTGGAGGGCGGTGCGTTGCTGAGGTTCGTGTTTGTGCGTTGTATTCGGTGGAACATTTAGTGAATGATGGGGATGTGAAGTGAACCAGAGCAGTACGCCTGCACAACATACTTCCTCCCCACATTGGTGACTCCGAGTTTGAACAATCGCGCCTTCGGAACTACAAGTGACACCCAGTGGGCAATTGTGGCGGCAATTGCCGAAAAATAATCGATGGGCAAATCATCGCCCCAACGCAGCCAACAACCCCAGGCAATACGACATCACCGGGAGCAGCCGTTTAAACACCATCACACACCGGCGGCAGACACCACCTGGCTAGGAACAACAGCCAAGGACTCCAGATAAGTATCCTTCCTTCTTTTTTTTTGTATTCACCAGCCTTTCAAGTGAAAGAGTTGTCGGGACTAAGCCAATCAGATGCCTTCGAATTAATACACAATTAACAGAAGACAATTAAAAGGATACCCACTACCCAACACCGCTTTTCCAACGACGTCCCAGCGATGCAGCGTAGCCACCTGTATCACCGAACAGCAGCACAGGACACATGCTCAACATCACCAACCTTCCTCGAAGAAGGCTACAACGTTAATATTACCGGATGGCTGGAAACAAAACCGAAAGGCGCATTACCAGCAACTGGAGCAAAATTTTACTTTGTCCGTCTTACCAAATGACTGGAACGGAAATTTGGAGCAACAAATGTAGACGACAATGAACCGGAAAGCATCGCTCCAACGTCCCAGCGACACCACCTGACTCAACACTTTATCCAACAACATTCCATCACAGGTTTGCCTTTTTTTTTTGTTCATTAGTTTCATTTTTATTGTAAGCTCCTTCTGAGCGAAATCAAAATTTAAAAATTTCAATAATATTTTTAAAAATTAAATAGTGGGTTATATCCAATACAAGGAAACATAGATATAATTATTAAGCTTGTTTTTTTATGCAGAAATTAATTAGTGATTTGAAGTGCAAATTTTCACATACAGTTCTCGTTGGTTAAAACCTCTTTAATTTATTTATAAAAGATATCGGCATTCGTATAGATGGATATATGTCCGGAAATATATTCATTTGTATGAGTGCGTTTCTTTTATTTTCTTTTGAAATGTACAAACCAACATGAACAATTGGAAATATCCAACAGCACGTATTCCACATAGATCTTCCTTATAATAAATATGCAAAGGAACTTCTATTATTATTATCATTTTTTTGTTCTTCTACTAAACATATACATCACTTATATAAAGATACATACATACAATCAATTCTTAGACAACTTAACCAAGTTAAAAGAAATCATAAACAATTGAGGGGAAGTATATATTAAAATACCACCTTGTTTAGTTTTAATATAAAAATGGAATCTTACATATGTACCCACATATACATAATTATTCATCTAAATGAGTAACATAAGACCAAGAGTTATGTACTGATTAATTTTTGATTTCCCCTGAGAGTACCTTATATCCTAATTACGCAGCATTATGTTCTTCTCCGTCTTTAACATAATTTTTACTTTGTATTAGCATTAACAATGAAATAAAACAAAAAAACAATGTACCCCTACCACGAAAAAAATTATAATAATAATAATAATTATTATTATTGTAAACCCCTTCTGGGTACAGCGCAATATGTAATAATAATAATTATTGTAAACCCCTTCTGGGTACAGCGCAATATACAACCCTTTCCAGTACGCACACGACTTCCTTCAACTCGGTCGACATTATTTTTTTTTTCTCAACACTACTCGACCTTTTTGGACTCCATTTCGACTACATCCAATCTATCCACCTCTTCCTAAGATATTGGCGCATAATGCCATCACACACACCCGACTTCACCATAGACTCCATACACTGTTTCGACATTTTTCACTCAACCGACCCCATTGGCATCATGTTCAACCCTTTTGACTCCACTCGACACCTCCTATTCGACGTCATCAAACTCCTTCGACTCATTTTCAACGTCCTTCGGCTTCACGCCACCTCACACCCG
The DNA here is from genome assembly GCA_963931805.1 of Microdon myrmicae. NCBI lineage: Eukaryota > Metazoa > Arthropoda > Insecta > Diptera > Syrphidae > Microdon > Microdon myrmicae. The sequence continues at coordinate 1,041,001 of OZ007500.1, read as the reverse complement.
ACTTCTTTTCACCCTTATCAACTTCGCTCGGGTTTATTCAATCCCGACGCCTTCTCAACATATTGGTGCACATGCGCCAAGCGCAGTCTTCATGCAACTTCGCTCGCCTCTATGCGACCCTGTCCGCCTACTCTCGTCTATATACATTTCTGCAAGCCGGCTCCTTAAGTAACAACAGCTACTACGCGTAGCATATAATCTATAGGACGCCGGTTTTGTCTCGTGTGAAACACCCTCACCCTTTTCTGTCTCTTTTCTGAAGGTTGGCGCTCACGCTCGCCAACCACAGCCTTCACGCAACCCCATGCATCCCTTCTCGACTCTGCTCGACCTCTCTACCCGATTTCAGCAAGCCAGCTTCCCTCGTTACCACAGCTACTACGCGTAGCAGCACCCATCAGGGCACCTGGTTTTGCCCCTTTATTTAAATTTCAGGACATTCGTCCTTAGATCTCCTACGTCTCCCAAATGTCTCAGCAACACCGGTCCACAAATCAAACCGATACCACCGGGCTGAGACAACATACCTGTTTCCCCAATCCTTTAGCCACCATGGCTCCCCTTTAGCGGCAACTAAAGGCTATACACGCCCCTCTACGCCGCCTCAAATACCTAGGTGCATAATACTTCGGAGAGTGCAGCAGTTACTCTAGGCCGCCTTGTGGTTAGACAACCATACCCCAGGAGCCCCGTAATCTAAGTCGCCCAACTTAAACGAGCGCGATTGGCCGGCCCTCCCAACAAAGCGCCGCTCGGTCGAGGTTGCGGTCGCCGTTTATCAAGCTCCGGGGTCGACACCGGAGCCGATATATCGGACCTCCCTCGATCGGTAAGCCGCGCAACTGGAGCGCCCGCCCCCCTTTTTACCAGTCACAGCGGCAAACAATTTGCCATACAAACGTATGGACAAAAGACACCCGCTCTGGACTTGGTCCCTTTCCATTCCGCACACGGCAACCCGTCACTGCGGATGGGAATTACCCTGGGATAAGTTCTCCTCCTTCTCGCACACACTATTTCGTCACTGCGGATGTGAGCGGATTTCCGATAGGTTCCGACCTATTCGGGCGATAAGCCTGTTGGTCCACGAGACCCATAACAGGCCGATGGACCACGCCGCACACATTTGCCCTTGATGGCATCAAGCGGTAACAACTGTGTCCATCTTATCGATAAAGGCCCAAACAATAACCAGGAACTGGTCACCACGACAGTCCCTTAACATTACCACAGCGCATTCCGAAGCAACCTCCCTATCATTACAGCACCCACCATCGAGCATTCCCTCGCCCCTACCTTTTTTTTTTCGTGACTACGTCACTGGGAGGGGAGTACTGTGGCGATTCCGCCAGATCCCACGGCTCGCCTTCCTGAAAAAAACCCCCATAACCATAACCCGGGTCTGCACCAGCTTTCGCTAATGCAATTCGCATTAGCATCTTAGATGCTTCACGCATCAAACAGACCCAATTATTATAACCCTAAAATCCCTATAAAGAAAACTTACCTTCATGCATCCCTTCGCATACAATTTTTCATAAGATTTCTTTGTTTGCTTATTTGGTATTCTGAACCAATTCGGTACCAGACAAATTCCATAAATATCGCGCCGTCTATTTTCCTAGCCGCGCCATATACCTTTTCATATACATTGCCTGGCAACCTTTTTTGTTTGTCTTACCAACAAACAACCCAAGCAGCTGCATATAATTAGCGCAATAGACGCTGAAACCAAATTCTCCAGCATTTCCTAATGCAAATATGAACCCGGTTTCTATTGCAGCCAGAGATGCCATAAACATCCAATTTGCTTTTAGCACCTTTTTCTCCTAACGTCGAAAATAGCGACGAGGCATCGTATAAACATGACCCTCATTAAAGAGCGAACCATTTGGTCGCTTTTTCTTTTGTCTTTGCCGCCTGCCTGTTTCGCTGTTCCACTGCACGTGTGAATAGCATTGATCTCAACGATCCCACACATACCACCATGACCTGTATTACAAGATCTGGTTTCCTATACCACCGAGAGACTTTACGTTTCCCTGGTGGTAGGTAAAAAACGATATCCTTATTGGTGAGGATATCGTTGGAGTCGTAATTCAATCTCCGTGGCGGTCGGGTCGCTCGCCATTCACCGTACCTCCGCCGGGTACGGTGCAAAACCAGTTAATTCGAGTCGAGTGTTTTCTTTTGAAGAAGTTAGTGTGGTGTAGTACTTTGTGGTTTTTAAAAGATGCTGGGCAATTAGATAACAAAACAAGTAGTTATTCAGATTGAACCAAATGAAGCCATTCGATAAAATACATCCAATAAAAATAAAGTTCATTATCTGTTTGATTTTCAAAATTTAAAGGTAAATTAAATTCGCAACTAGACACATTTCGTTGTTAAAGCGCGTTTCCTGTACCTGCTGCGATATTCGGCCAAACTTAATTAGTGACAATTGGATGGAGGAGGAAGTGAACCGTGTGCCCATGTCAGGTACAATACTTCCTCCCCACAATACCTTTGAGCGGCTGACATTCAGATGTGTTGAGGTCCAAAAAATTCCTTTAGCACCAGCCCGAAAAGTTATTTAAGTCTATTTGTAACCAGATGAGATCAACGGATGATTATACCGGGTGGGGCAAAAGTAATGTCTTAATATAAATTGACTCCCACTTTGGTAGGAATGAAAAAATTGGACTCTGTTTCAGGGGAAGTTTATTTGAAGGTGTAATTTTGATACATTAAGTTGAAAAAATCATGTCTATCAAATGTTTACCTTCTAGGTTGATGTACACTTATGCTCGTTTTGTGACGTTTTGAATTGCATCAAAGCATCTGGCTTCAAATTGGTGATTTTTTCTTCAATGTTGACTTTCGAGGTTTGCAAGGTTTGTGATTTGTTGTAAATGCGTGGTTCAAAACTGCAAACTCCGTATCTTGAGGGATGTGGATTTATGTGGATTCTCTGTGCCCCATAAACGTAAATCAGTACCTGGCTGACTTTCAAACAGACAACTTGTCTCACAGTTTTGCTCGTGCTATTTATCTTAATCAACCGTTATTTTCACAATAATTTTCACAATTTAATTATCATTATCTTGTTTTCTTTGCCTCGTTTTCCGCATACAAAAATTTGAACAAGTGTTATAACCGTTAAGTTATGGCCCCTGGGCCACGTGTGTTAAACAAAATTAAGCGCAAACGGTTGCGTTACGACCCCGTTATTGGAGGCCAAACTCCTCCCGATAAACTTTCAAAAGTGAACAATAAAGAGCTAGAAAAATCTAAAATGTGTTCAAACACTAACTTTTGTCAACCACTTCAAAGTCTGATGGAAGACTCTCCTGAAATGGATCCGACCAATGACGAACAGTGCGCAGAACTTCCTAAAGAAACCGTTCCGCCAATTGTGGTGTTAAAAACAACTAGTGCTAAAGTGCGTGATATTTTGAGCAACATTAAGATAGACAAATACTTAATTAAAAACATTTCACTTGGACAAAAAATATGTGCCCCAACAATGGACATATATAACAAAATCAGAACCGAACTCTTACGGTTAAAATGTGAGTTTTTTACCCACTCGCGTAAGGAAAATCGTCCATTAAAGGTAGTGTTATCCGGATTAGACCTGATTAGCAACGATATAGTGAAAAATGAACTAATTGCACTCGGGATAAAGTGCCTAGATGTTAAAACCATCACATTAAATTCATCAACAAAAGCCCTGTACAAACACTACTTGTACATCGTCTATATTCAACGCGGTACTGTTAAATTAAACGAACTAAAACGGAACTACTCCACCTTGTTCAAAACCATCGTTCGCTGGGACTTTAAAAAACATAATCCAGGTAAGGTCACACAATGTCACAATTGCCAGCTTTATGGTCACGGCTCGATGCATTGTCATATAAATAGCTTCTGTGCAATCTGTTCGGGAAACCATAAAACATCCGACTGCAAAACGAATGCGGTCATCAAGTGTGCAAATTGTAGTCGGCCACATAAATCCACCGATCCAGAATGCATAAGCCGAAAGCAGTACATAGACATTCGCCGCAAATTATCCCCACGCGGACGTGGTACAGGAAATACAACGTTCCTACAGCCTCCGAGTGACAAACAGCAGCCAGTGCCCGACCGATTATCCATTGATAATTTTCCTCCACTACCCCGATCTATGCGTCAACCTTCACTTCCTTCATCCACCTGGGCTTCTGACCTCCATCAAACCCAGCAACCTTCCAACAGTGATACGACACACACGAAGAAAAATCCGTCAGACACTTTAACTAATGATAACTTGTTCTCATTTAGCGAGATAAACTCTCTTCTTAATGAAGTTGTAACCAAGCTTAGTGCTTGTCAAACTAAAGCTGACCAATTTAACGTCATTACTTCATTAGCTATTAAGTACATATACTCGGAAAAAACATGTTAAGATACTCTCTTAACATCATAACTTGCAATGCGAGAAGCATCAAAAACAAAAAGCATGCATTTTTTAGTTTCTTGATAAATTTTAATATTGACATTGCACTTGTTTCAGAAACCTGGCTCAAACAAGACATTTCTTTCTCACATCAAAATTACATATGTTATCGCCTAGACAGGGTACATGCTAGTGGTGGAGGTGTCGCCATTGTTGTGAAAATATGTATACAACATACCTTGCGTCCTTCATTGCACCTTAAGTTAATTGAGGAAATTAGTATAGATGTAACATTAAGTGATAACTCCAAGGTGAGTCTTTTTTCGGTCTATTTCCCTGGTGGAAATAGAAACATTGAGAAATCTACTTACTAAAAGCGGGATCTGCAAAAATTGTATAGAGTCAATACTCGAAACAAGGTAATTATTGGTGGTGATCTAAACTGCAGACATCAGTCGTGGAATTGTCTTAGGGCAAACTGCTGGGGTAACATTTTACTAGATGTTACTGAATCCAGCCCAAGTTTTTCCATACTTTATCCACTTCTCCCCACCTATATCCCAGCGAGCGCTAACAAGAACCCCTCAACTCTTGATCTATATATCACTAATATTCCAAATTACTACACAGTACCATTAACTCTAAATGCGTTAAGTTCAGACCACCTTCCGATCAGCCTCACAGTGAATCATACAGAAGCTGTAAATCGTACCAGTTTATACCACAATTATTCCGCCGCCAACAGGAATTGTTATAAATCATATATAAACACGAACTTGGTTCTAGGTGATACCAGCCTAAATTCTATAACCTGCAGCGAGCACATTGATATCCTAACATATGTAACAATTTTGTTTCTGTTATCAATAGAGCGGCCGATCTTGCGACACCTAAATGTTCCACTGCTCCAGTTGATAAGGGACCGCTTCCTGAAAATATCTTACATCTGATTAGGCTACGAAACTCTGAAAGAAGAAAATGGCTGCGTTATAGAATCGATTGTTTTCTAGTTAATGTTAAAGTCTTAAATAATATCATTAAAAACGAAATCTCAACATATAGGAACAAGGGTTGGAATAAACACCTTTCCTCTCTTGACAAAGCAAGCAAACCGTTCTGGAAAATATCAAAAATTATGAAAAAGAGAGGGTCAAGTATTCCTCCGTTTAAAGTTCACGACAAGATGTTTATTTCTTCAGTGGAGAAATCGAACCTACTTTTAGTAAGAACCACTCCATATCTATGCATCTAAGCGACGCGTATACTGAAGCTGAAGTTGCTAACACTATCCATGTACTTTCTCAAACACCAGCTGAAAGTACTTACGCAACTAATATCAGCAAAGTTAAAGGATTGATAAAAAAAAAAATCTAAATCAAAAAAGGCTGCGGGTCTCGATAATATTAACAACAAATTAATCAAAGCACTTCCACCTGCTGCAAGTAACTATTTAACGTTCATTTTCAACGCTTGTCTTAAGAATTGTTATTTTCCGGACTGTTGGAAAACAGCGAAAGTAATACCTATCCCGAAACCCGGCAAACCGAAGAACAGCCCCGAAAGCTACAGACCTATTAGTCTACTTAGCTGTCTAAGTAAGCTCTTAGAAAAAATCATTAAGGAAAGGATTGATCGTTTTGTGGAAGACAATAACATCTTACCAAACTTTCAGCTCCTCGATAGTATAGTGGTTAGTATACCCGCCTGTCATTCGGGAGACCGGGGTTCGATTCTCCGTCGGGGAGCCTCTGGCGCAAGACTAATGACCTTGCCCAGAAAAAATAAATCATTATGGAAAATTTAACAAGCCTCAGGACTTGCTAAATAAGGCCAAGACCGGTTCCCGGTTGTAGTGCCGATGATGATGATGATGAAACTTTCAGTTCGGTTTCCGCAGTGGTCACAGCACAATCCACCAAGTCTTGCGCATTAAAAACCACATAGCTGGTAAATTCATCGACAAGGAGTCAACGGGACTGGTTCTTCTAGACATCGAAAAAGCCTTTGATACGGTATGGCACGATGCCTTGATTTATAAGCTACTGAAGCTTAAGCTGCCTATGGCGCTTATCAAAATTATCCAGAGCTTTCTTCGTTCAAGAAAATATGTTGTGAGTATAGGAACCGACATATCCTCTACTCACCAAATCCACTATGGTGTACCCCAAGGGTCGGTCCTTGGTCCCATATTATTCACATTCTTAGTCGCAGATTTACCATGTCTAGGTGAAAACATTCACGTAGCTATGTTTGCCGATGATACGGCCATTTTCTCTTCGGGTGCCTTATTCACTAATGTCTACAACTCTTTGCAAGTAGCTCTTGACAAACTAGCAGTATATTACAGGAAATGGAAAATAAAAATAAATGGTTATAAAACACAAGCTTTCTGGTTTTCGAGATGTAGGAAACACTGCTACCTACCAAATGGCACTAAACTCAGTATGTGTGCAGTTGATATTGATTGGTCCGAAGACTGTAGATATCTATGTATTATTCTAGATAAAAAACTTATCTTCCAAAAACACAACACTACCACAATTGACAAATTAAACAAAGTCGTAAGAGTTCTTTATCCATTAGTGTGTAGAAAGTCAAAGCTTAGCATCGAAAATAAAATTATAATATTTAAAACCATTTTTCAAGCGATACTCCTGTACGGGGCCCCTGTATGGTGTAATTGTGCTCGCACACACAAAATAAAATTGCAAAGGTGTCAAAATAAAATATTGAAAATGTTGCTGAATTTGCCATGGCATTATTCGACACATGAACTACATGAAAATGCTAACGTTAAACCGGTAGAGTTCCTTATTGACAAAATCAATTGAAAGTTCTTCGTCAATTGTTCTTTTTCTGACAATGTTCTCGTTTCCCGTCTTGCGTTATCTTAAATCACTACATATGTACTCTGTCTATGAAAATTATATCGAGCTCATTATTACATAAAATAACCGGAAACCTGTGCAATATTAGTCTTAAGATTCAAATAAGGGTTTTTTTTGTAGTTTTCCCTTAATTTATTATTCATTAAAATTGTGCTATTGTCATTATATAGATTTAAGATTATAGTTGTAAAGGAATTGTTGTCCTAAACCTCTTAAATACTAATCGTAAAATATACCATAAATGTAATTATCTACCAAATAAAATTGAATAAACGTAAATTTTGTTTCTTCACATAACCACTTAAGTGGAAATGTACTTCGCCGTAACAGTATACCGCGTTCTTCAACTGGGTATCGCTCCATTACTTGTTGTAAACTTATTCTCTATCTGTCTTTAGCATAAAAATCAAAGCACAATAAGCCTAGACGCCATTTTCAAAAATAATGACACATTCACATTATGACATTACCCTTGCCTTACCCTATATATTTTTAGATGTCTGCGTAAGTAGATAACGCTGACTCTTTCATGAGGTGCACAACTGACTTCTTTGGGGCTTCCCATATTGATTAACAAGTTGATCTCAAACGTATATAAATAGCTAGGCCGGCTTCTCGTAAAAGGCGACTAAAGGCCGAGTGGTAGGTGGCATTATAGCGTTTGAAATAATAGTGAAGAAGAACGTGTGATTCGAACTGACGCTTGAACTGACAGTTTGAATCACCAAAAATTGAACCTAAGCGTTACCCATCAGGCTACTGGCCGATTTTAGAATTTGATTTTTAAACTCGACTATACTCCACTGATGTGAATTGTTATGTTATCGCTTGGTATACGGCTCTGATGTATTTTCTTATTCGATTTTTCGTTCGGTGCTCTTCACTATTTTGTTTGTGAATTGTGTGTGTATCTGTTAGAGTCGCCACAGCATCCCAATACCCTGCCGCCTGGAGAAATACTATCCCATTAAGTTATAAGCTCTGAGATATGGCCGGGAGAGATCCTTAATAATTTTTTGGAGTTTGGCTGAAGGGTCCGGTAAAAAATAGTATCTAAGGGTGCTGATTCGATGTGCGAGTGTTTTTTGTTTTTTGATAAATGTAATAAAGATGTTTGGTCGGTAAGTTCGTAGCTATTTGAATTTCTAGCTTATTAATTGTAGTTATGGTAGTGTGCACAGTTATCCGCTTTCAAAGATTGCCACACAAACTACATATATTAAAGAGATTGGCCGTCGACCGTTTTACTAAACAATTTATTGGGAGACATATTGATTACGGTGCGATTCTTTCCACATTCCTCCACATGGAGCTTAACAACCACATTATAAGTAAAGTTTGTGAAGGACAACGTTATCGGTGGACCGACGCATTTTGTCGTCAAGCATTAAAATTGGTTCATAATTTCTGAGCATGTCTATTTATAACAATCAATTCATCATGGGAATTCTCCTACCCTCAACGAGTACTGCTTAGGCTGGTTCTAATTTTAGCGTCTATTTCGCGCAGTAACCATCTCAGTCATTGTCAGCTTGAGTTCAATAACTTTAAACCCCTTGGCATACAATGACGTTTGAGGGAGGCCGTCCACTTCATGTGCCACTATAGGATGTGGGGAACTGTATACCGCTTCTTTTGAATACAATTGGAATAAATGCTGTTCGCGCGGCAAGAAAAAGTTGACAAAATATGCCCAAAAAGTTGGCTGATTAAAAAAGCGAGAAGTAAAAACAACTTGTAGAGGTATTCTCTCAATACGCTGGATGATATATTTATAGAGGGCCACTACTTTCTCCCATCTTTCGGACAGCATACGAATCCATTTCTTCATATTAAAGCAGAAAATTAAAACCTCCCGCAAATGACAAGAATTTGGCTCGTAAGCTGATATGTTTAATCGATAATAACTTTCTGACGCAGACACAAATCGAATAATATTTCGATGGCGTTATGTTTACAAATACCTAAGCTTATTGTATGACATCTATAATCTATTTATTTCAACTACCACTTACCGCTACAGCCATCTATTGCAAAACAAAAATGTAACCATTGAATATTGAAGAGCTGAATCCGTTGACACAGGAAAGATAAGAAGAAAAAAGTGAAACGACGAAGAACATATTTTTAAACCATACCGACGTAATATATGGCGCACCCTAGATATATATATATATATATATGGGAAGAAGTGCCAAAGGTCAAACGTCAAAGATATAAAAAAATGTTCTTTTATGTGCTTGACATAGCTATTTATAATGTTTATGTCCTCTGTTCTGAGTTGCCTAATTCAACAAAGTAATCGATTGTAAGTTTTCGATCGAATATCGAAGAAGATATGCTACACAATTGGTAATCTTAATTATTCGACACGCGGCAGAACGTCGCAATGTGAGTGCCCAACTTGACTACATGCAAAGCTTCGGGCCCTAATAAAAAGGTACGTCCTGCCAGGAGATGCCATGTGTGCGTAAAAGATAATATAATAAACAAAACAACTTGGCAGTGTAAAAACTGTCCAGTTCCTCTATATATTCCAAGATGTTTGAAAATGTATCATATTTTACGGAATTGTTAATTTATTATATTATAATAATACTTAATTATTGTTCATTGACATTGTGTCTCAACCTGATGAAATATTATACAGCAATTTAAATTTCGAAATTAAATACTCTGTTTCTAAGTTTGCTCAATTGTTCAGTTGAGTCAGATTAAATAGTAGTACTGTTTCGAACACATCAAATTCCATTTTATATGTATGTCAAGGGGTTAATTTACTATTCTTACCTTTTGAGCAGCCTCCTTTAGGCCATCTATCTAACAACGGTGTCTCACTGACATCATTATGCGCCATACATCATTCATCATAAATTATGGAATAAAATAATCTCATTCCTTCTAAACTATAGCAACGTAACCGTCCGAATATTTCTATTATAGATTCACCCAAAAGTCAACAACCATACTCGACGAATTCATCCAGAACCTTATAAGGCTTAAATTATGGCATCAAAGAGTGTCGAAATCCTCGGGTTTTTCCATAGTTTCCAACATCTGATATTCCCTCACGAATGTTGCTTCCGGTTTTCATTCGAAAATAGAATGTAAACCCACAGACCAAGTCTCATCCCTCACTAGGCCATTCTTAAGTCCTTTGTAAAATAATTTTAAAACTATTTCTGAATGTGTTTTGCACATAAACGTCTCAATTTGGGTAAAGACTACCTGCAAACACGATACGAAAATATTGGCGCAAAAATAAACAAGGATTGTTGACACAACTACCCAAGCCCGACAGTATTTTCATTCACTGGAATTCTGTAACCATTAATGTGGGATAAGAAGGGCAGTTATTTTCTTTTTAATGATGCCCAACACTCAAGAAGTCCTTAGAAGTCCTTTACGGTGAACATTTCGTCAAAATAATATTTAGATTGCCATCAATTGTCTCAGAACACAGACGTTGCAGGATTTCTTTTAGGTTTACGAGTGTCATAATCTCATCAACAATATGAATACGAGAGTCTAATTCTTAGGCCGAAAAATCCGTGGAATGACAAATGAGGGGCTTATCTAGCACTATACTGGAGCACAATGATGTTTATTAACTAACTAACAACCTTGACTGTAGGGAATTGTTAATAGGACATCAAAGACATGTCGTTCCTAATTAGAGCCATTAAATAACCGGAACTAAAGGTTTCCTCGGAAAATAAATAAAATAAGAAGACGTTCACATAACACAGAATGGCTTTACCCGGTGAGGTGTATATACGGAAGGGATGCATGGATAGATATTAAGGACACATCTTCCCTGCCTTCCTTGAATCGTTGAAATGAGACAAAACTTTGTTTTGAATAAATATTTGCCACCATAAACTTTTTTCAGCAATTTATACTTTCCGGAAGAATTTTTACTAATTTTAAAGCAAAATTTAATCTGGAAGTTCTCATCTAGAGACCCAAAAATAATGTGTTTTTCTTGAATTTTTTTCTCAAAGACGGAAACAAATATCAATGTCAAATTTTGTACACATATTTATTAAGTATTTAGGTATACTTACAATTTTTTTTACTGATAAATTACAAAAATTGTAAATTTAATAGATGGCGCAGTGTGACGGTTCGAAAAAAGATATCTAATCGGTCTCCATCGCAGCCCTGTTTGCAATCGTTTGTAATCATACAACAAAAAGTTTTTTGAAGTTATATAATATTTGAACCTATTTTCAAGAAAATAACTCGAAAATAAACAAAATGGCGGACATACAAACTTTAGGTACCGATTTTCGCATTTGTTTTGCTCTTTAACGTTGAATAGAAAAAAATTATGAAAGACTCATTCACATTTAGGTTCAGATTCCAATAAATTTTATTTACTCTACAATAAAAAAAAGTCGATCCAACGAGTAGTTTTTGAGATATCGTGGAGACCAATGTGAAAAACATGTTTTCGAGAAAAACGCGTCTAAAGTGTTGGTAACGCTGGTAACGGTGGGTCGCTTTTATATAATTTTTTAATATAATATAATTGCTTCAATTTTTTTATAAAATTATTTTAGCAAAAACAGTATTGGGGACTTATTTTACACACTACAAGCTATCAAAAAATGAAAAAAAAAAACGATTTTTTAAAACTTCTTGATGAGAACCTCCTCTTAATAGTGACTTTTTGGTCTTGATGAATTTTTGACCGATGCGCAAAAACGACTATTTAATGCGTTGTATTACGGCTTCCATTTTGAGAAAGGTTGGCTCAAGGCTAATAATCTTATAGCGTTTGAAATAATAGTGAAGAAGATCGTGTGATTCGAACTGACGCTATGACAGCTCGAATCACGAAAAAAATTTTACCTAAGCGTTACACACCAGGCTACTGACCGTGTTTAGAATTTGATTTCCAAACTCGACTATATTCCACTGGTATGAATTATTTTTATTTTATCGCTTGGTATACGAGGACTGGTCCCTTCCAAACCCACCAGATTGACAGCACCATATTGTTTAGGTGGATATCCGCCTTTACTCGCCTCTCTGGTAGTTCATCTTATCCAGTCCAACTTCTTCTTTGGCTGAATTATTGCAGGCAATCCACTTTTCCTCACCCGCAAGAATGGATCATTTTCTTGGTGTTTCATGAGTTGATTGAAGATGTTCATATGCTTCCTCAAATCAAATTCTTTCAGCTCATTCCGTACCCAGATATCAAGTCTTTTACGAACCCAAGCCATTTCAAATGGCCATGTACATTTCCAATCCGCAGTTCTAGAGTGGTATCAAGCCCGCGAACTGCTGAATTCGTATTTGCTTACACCAATGCTTTGATTTTATCGTCATTAATCTCGGGAGTCTTTCCTAAACGATGTACGTTTTTAACTGAGGAATATCCAATACGGAATCGGGGGAGTCAGTTTTGGCTTTGGTGTCGTTCGATGACATTTCTGTCGTAAACTTTTTCCCTTGCTTTATACCCTTTTTTGAAGTAATTGTTACACGCAGTATCCCAATATGCTTCCGAATTTAGTAAATAACCCTAACATTCGCAGTACACGCATAATCTACCCAATCAACATCAAAATTAACCCTAACATTTATCCTGCAAAAAAAAATATTGCATACATATGGGAAAACATTAATTAATATTAAAAGCGAAAGCATTCTCTCAGTGTAGCATCAAATAATTCTTGCTACAACCCATGGAATCCTTTCGGTGTAGCATGTGAAACCTTATCACATGTCTACCCATTGCTAAACGCATTCCCAATTCCCATACTTAGAATTGCAATCTTGCAATTCCCCCATTCTATTTACCTTGAAATGCATGCATTTCCATAGCCATATCTAAATTGCAATTCTGCAATTCCCACACCCAACACTCTCATCACCTAGATGAAAAATTAACCCAAGACCCCATCATCGCGCAGGTAGTTCTACCTGCACACCGTTCGCTATGAGAAAATCAGATTCACTCACAGTGAATCGAAATATTGTCATGGCCTTGGGTTGAAGAATTTGCAAATATACAAAATTGTGATTCTCACCGTCGTTGGCTTGGCCTTCGACTGCTACTGGCGTCAGGTGGCTGTCTGGAGGACAGCCATGATCGTGGGAAGGTATATGGAAATTTGATGAAGATTCTGACTATAAATAGGGCGTTCCGTTAGGAATTAATAGTATTGCATATATAGTGTTGTATCCAACAAGCGTGGAATACAACGCGGTCAAGAACACGATGGTGTCTCCTGGCCAAAGAGATGGGTGTGTCAGGCAAGCGCCGATCACCCTCGGTGGGAACACGATGGTGTCTCCTAGTATGTAAATTATCTTGATTGTGTACGGCAACACAGCAATTTAGTAATGGCGGCAGCAATTTCATTCCTGAAACCAACTTGATATTAAATGAAAAAAGTGACCGGAATACCTGATCAATTCGACTAAGAAACGATCCAAAAACCCCAACAGTGAAACGCGGTGAAGTGATGTTTTACTTTTAAGATTTATTCAGCGGATGGACTATATTTAATTGGATTATAAATCGTCGCAGCGATAGTTGATTGACATCCGTTCGTAATGAGAAAATTAACAAGAAGAAGTAAACAAAACAAAAAGTGATTGTCATTTGACAATCAAAAGAAATAATGCCAAAATGTCAGCTGGTTACTGACATTGTTTACGGTGATGCCACATCTTGAATTTAATTGCGAATTCGCCGGTTGTGTCCAGGGCGAATCCGCAACATATAGGTATACAACATAATAAAGCAAAGAACGGCGAATATATTCTTCAAAATTATCCAAGTTCGAACCAAAATTGAAATCGCAAAACTCTACCGAATTGCGTCAACTTCTATTTTTTATTTTTAGGTTAAATGTCAACAAAAAACGTTCATAAAAATCTGACGCTTATGTCACGTGCAGATACAAATAAGCGTTTTTTGAACAACCCAATTATTGGCGACGTACGTGTGAACGCACGAGCCAGTCGTTGGTTTAAATATCAGACTTGGGCGCGAACGAGCGAACTGGCGCGTGATTAGCCTATACAGGGCGACGTGCGTCGTGTGTGAGAGAGACATCAAACATGTGATCCACATTCTCCAAAGGGGCCTCGCTTGGTCTAAGTAACTGCACAGCATTTTGAAGTGGAGCAACAAAGTTAACACCAAAGTTAAGTTTCTCTGCTATAAGCAGCTAATACTATCTGGAATATCGTACGCCGTTCCCATATGGTCCTGCATATCTTCGCCCCAAATGGAAAGAATTCGACTTTTCGAAAGGAAACTCTTCAGAAGATGCATCAAACATTCTAGAAGGCCCGACGGTCGCCAATACCCAAACTCCCACCTTTACGAAGGTGCCTCCATTACCCCTATCGACGAGTAGTTGCTACAATTGGCATACAAGTAACTCGAAAGCATTCAGAATAGCGAGAACCTACTTGTACGGGAATCTTGTGTTCTTGACCCTTCTCTTTCGATCTCTTCGGATCCAACCACCACAATTTCTGAAGTGTCAGTACAAAACTGAGCACCCTTCCCAGCAACAATCCCCTCTATAATAAAGGATTTCTGGACCCATCCCATAGGGTCTACTGCTAACACACCATATACACGCACGTACAGTACAAGACGGCACAAACATACAGACACACCGACCAAAGTGCAGATTATCAGACGCCGAAGACGTGATCTGCGTTTACTACCGCACTCAAGACCTACCGATCTCGTATTATTTCTTTCCCACCATCCCTCCCATCCAAGTAGTTAGAGAACATTTGACCTAACCGTGTCCACACTATCGTTGGATACCTCCCCCCTTTCTTTTTCAGATATCTTGAGACTGAGCCCAACATCTTCACGGATGTGGGTGATTCTGGTTATCGCAAGATGACTATAAGCCAGAGACAAGAAGAAAGACACATTTGTACATTTGTCCTTGTCTCGCGTAAGTCGGCCTTCCACCACTCCTTCTTTTTGTGTGAGAGAGGCATTCTAGCACTAGAATTCCCGTTGAAAAAGGTCGACGGATAAATTGTAAATTGAAGGAAATAAATAGAAATAAAAATAAAAATCTGGCGCAAGGCTAATAACCTTGCCCGGAAAAACAAATTATTATGGAAAATTTAACATGCCTCATACTTGTTAAATAAGGCCACGACCGGATCCCGGTTGTAGTGCCGATGACGATGATGATGATGATGAAAAATAAAAATAAATAAAATACAGTCCACTAATCTATAGGCGACCCGTATTTGGGACGTAATTGAGACGCTCCCTTGCATTATATCAATATTTTGGCAGTTCGGCTCAATTACTGACGGGTAAGTTGGGTCCCAGTGCCCAACCAGTCCGTCACATGCCATTCCACTGAACTATAGAGATGATGAAAATAGCAGATTAGAGCACCGTCGCAGCGTTATAAGTTCGCCTTTCCTAGGAGAACTAAAATAAAAAAGATAATGACATGAGAAGTTTGGCTGGTATATTTTACCAAAAACTGGATCTAATACATCCACTGCATCAGTGAAAGCAAGGTTGTCGCACTTACGAGGGTGGTCTGAAAAGTTTCCGACCTAACAAAGATACAAGACAGTTTTTCTTAAAATTTACTTCTATTTTTTTTACATAGTCTCCTCGTAACTCTACACACTCTCAGCGATGCTCCCATCTCTTTAATCCGTCCAAATGGTACTAGGCATTTTTCTTTGCAAAGTAACTGTTCACGAGGGTGATTGCCTCCTCATTTGACTAAAACCTCTGTCCTCGAGCGCAATTTTTAGATTAGGGAGCAAAAAGAAGTCACTTGGAGCTACATCTGGTGAGTAAGGCGGATAATCAAGCAGTTCGAACCGTAATTCGTGGATTTACCATGGCAACCGCTGAGGTGTGAGGCGGCGCGTTGTCTTGGTGAAACAGGATTTTCTTTTTCTGCAAATGTGACCGTTTTTTCGCAATTTCTGCCCTCAGTTGGTCAAGTAATGATGCGTAGTATTCTCCTGTAATGGTTTTTCATTTTTGAAGATAATCGATTAAGATAACTCCATGACTATCCCAAAAAAACAGTCGCCATCACTTTCCCAGCCGAAAAAACAGTTTTTGCTTTTTTGGAGCCGATCCCCCCTTTGCAGTCCACTGTTTTGACTGTATTTTTATTTCGGGCGTATAATGGTGTATCCAAGTTTCATCGACAGTAATTAGTCAAAACTCGGAATTATTGCGCCTAAACTGCCCCAAGAGAGCCTTGGAAATGTTCATTCGAACACGTTTTTGATCTAACGTGAGCAAACGCGGCATCCAACGCCCGGACAGCTTTCTCATGCCTAAATCTTGATTTAATATATTGTAGCGAGCCTAGGGTTCGTTGGATTAATTATGTTAAAATAAATAAGAGCCGTTAAATCGATACAACACTTTATTAGTCCGTAATACAACCGTTGCTTTTTACCGTACACATAGTGATTTCTTTGTAAACACTTTCTACTTCTTACTCGAGACTTTCGCTTCCGCACGTATCGCTTGCTTCACTGCCTTACTTATGACTCTAACTTATTCTTCCGCTCTGTGTGCGACGTATTTATACCGTTTTTCCTCATTCTGATTTGGTGTATCGTTTTCGTCCGTTCCATAGTCTTGAATGTTCTATTCCAGTTTTCCAGTACTTCCTAAAATAATCTAGTACTTTGTTTCGGACTTTCTCGAAGATTCCAGTACTGATTGTCATATGCGTCACACTAGCCTCCGCCTAGATTAGTTCGTCCCGAACTAAGTTCACTGATCTCCTGGGTTAACAAAAGTCGCCAGTCGGTCACGATGTACCTTCATCTTGGCGTTCGGTCTTCGCTGAATCCTATAGACAACGTCGTTAATTCTTGTGAGAATCTTATACGGTCCTTCCCAATGTTGCTGCAACTTCGGAGACCTTCCTTTTTGCCGATGAGGGTTATAAAGCCATACGCCTGCATTAAATCCGGATGCGTTGGCTCGAACGTCGTACCTTGTTTTCATCCTATCACTGGATACCTTGATTTGCTTTCGAACCAAATGATGAATCTCATCGAGGCTATTTCTCCATTCGGCTACGTAGTCTTCGGTCTTGTCTATGGCGTCTGGAGGTATTCCGAATCGCAGATCGGCTGGTAATCGTATCTCCCGTCCAAATATAATTTTTGCTGGAGAATGGCCTGTCGTATCGTGATTAGTCGATCTATAGCTCATGAGAAAGGTTTGTACATATTTGTCCCAATCTCTTTGGTGATCACTAACGATCTTCGATAAATGCTCTTGCATTGTTCGGTTGAACCTTTCGACCATTCCGTCTGACTGCGGATGTAAGGGTGTGGTCCTGGTTTTCCTTACGCCCAGTGCCGCACAGATGCCTTGAAATATCTGTGATTCGAAATTTCGGCCTTGATCGGAATGAAGCTCACAGGGAACTCCATATCTGCTGATCCAATTATTGATTAGCTGCTCAATGACGGTTGTTGCTTCTTGGTTTGGAATTGGAAGGACTTCTACCCACTTGCTGAAGTAATCCATGATAACTAACATGTATTTGTTGTTGTCGTTTGTTTTTGGGAATGGTCCTGAGATATCAATCGCAATTCGCTCGAAAGGGGCACCCACGTTGTACTGCTTCATAGCGCTCCTTGGTTTTGCCGTTGGTCCTTTGGTCGCAGTGCAAGTTGTGCACTTCCTACACCAAGACTCGACGTCATCTCTCATGTGAAGCCAGTAAAAACGAGATCGTAATTTTGAAAGTGTCTTGTTAACTCCCAGATGTCCACCGGAAGCCCCGTCGTGCATTTCTGTTAGAACATCTTTCACTTTTGATGGTGGGACTAGAATCTGCATTCGATGGGATTTTCCGTCCGCGGCTTCCCATTTACGTTTAAGAATACCATCTTCCACCAGCAAGGAATTCCATTGTGCCCAATATGCCTTAAATGTTCCACTCTTGTCGGAAATATTGTACCAAGTTGGCCGCTCGTTCTTTTCTTTGTGTTCCAGGATTAGTGACATATCTTCATCCTGAAGTTGAGCTGCGCGTATAGCATCACTCGTCCACCCATCTAGTACTTCTACTTGTACATTTCGCAGGTCGTACGCCTCTTCTTTCTCTTCCACTTTATGACAATGTTTGAAATCTGGCTTACATCGTCTTCTTGATAGAGCATCAGTGTTATTATGCACCTTCCCTTGCTGAATTGAGCTTATCATTGATACGGGTGCACATTCTGCGGTTAACTCTCCCTTTCTTATTGCGACCGGCTCTTCGGACGCCTTTAGTACTCTGACAGGTACAATGTGTTTCTTCACCTCAGGTTGTTCCGTTGATAGTTTCCCCTTATGACAAGCGCATGAACAACAATTCTCACTCGATGTTTCATTCATTCGTCGACGTTTCCTACAGTCAACAGAGATGTGGCCGACTCCGCCGCATGTCCAGCACTTCATAACAGGTCTCGGGGTTCTCCGTTGTACATGCCCGATTCTTTGGCAGGAACATTCCTCGACGGACGTTTCTCGGACTCTATATGTACTCCTGGTAGCCAGTTTGGCAGATTCATATGCCAATGCGAACGCCAGTATTTCATTAATCGTCTTTTTTCCCGCCAAACGAACGGCCTGTTGCAAGTCCCGATCTTGGAGTGCGTTTATAAATGCATCCATTGCTACCTCGTTCAGAAATTCTTTAGTCATATTTGTATAAGCCAAGTTTGCCAATCGCTCAATGTCTGCCTGCAACTGTTGAAGATTTTCTCCCGGTTTCTGCGTTCTGCTACGCAGTTGCATGCGGTAGACCTGCTGCATGTGGTTGTCGCCATACCTAGCTTCAAGGCCGTCTCTTATCGCTTGGAAATCTGTTTGCTTCTCTGCTGGTATGGTTTGTAACAATTCTGCAGCCGACCCGCGTAGTGACAAGATTAGTGATGTTGACTTTTGCTCATCCGACCACTTATTATAATTTGCCGCGGCGTTAAACTGACGTATAAATACGGAGAAGGGTCCCGTTCCATCGAAGGTTGGCGGTTGCATCCTTGTATCTTTGTAGTCATGTTTTGCGATGTCTTATTTCTCTCAAATAGGCGATGTCTTATTTCTCTCAACACACTCAAGTCTCTTTTCGATTCGCATTATTTCTTCGGTTACTTTTAGATCCAGATTTTCTACTTCGTTTCGAATTTCTGACTGGATTTCTTCCTTCAAGTGTTGAATTTGGAATTTTGGACTTCGAATTTTGAATTTACGGCGTCGAATTTTGAATTAACATCTGCAGCTTGTGCGTCGAATTTTGTCATCATCATCCGGAACATCTCCGAAATGTCTAACAGTGGCGAACTCTTCTCCGTTACATTGCAACCATCTTGACTCGCTGTTTCTTCTCCATCCGGACAGTCTGGACCAATCGTAAAAACATATGTGTCGACATCAATACCCTCTTCCTCCATTGCTGCTTGCAGACCCTGTCGAAGAATTTGCTTCTGTCCTCTGCTATCCAGATTCCGGTCCTGAAGTTCCTTCTTCAACTCAGGAACGCGAAGATCCTCCAAAAGTCGACCTGACATCGTCACAACACACTTTCACACACTTATTCAGTTAAACAATAATTAATCCCACTTCTGACACCAATTGTAGCGAGCTTAGGGTTCGCTGGATTAATTATGTTAAAATAAATAAGAGCCGTTAAATCGATACAACACTTTATTAGTCCGTAATACAACCGTTGCTTTTTACCGTACACATAATGATTTCTTTGTAAACACTTTCTACTTCTTACTCGAGACTTTCGCTTCCGCACGTATCGCTTGCTTCACTGCCTTACTTATGACTCTAACTTATTCTTCCGCTCTGCGTGCGACGTATTTATACCGTTTTGCCTCATTCTGATTTGGTGTATCGTTTCCGTCCGTTCCATAGTCTTGAATGTTCTATTCCAGTTTTCCAGTACTTCCTAAAATAATCTAGTGCTTTGTTTCGGACTTTCTCGAAGATTCCAGTACTGATTGTCATATACGTCACAATATGACAAACATGTTCTTTGGACATTTCCATAGCCTCTGCTATCTCTCTCACTTTAATTTGGCATTCATCTAGCTCCATTTGGTGAACTTTAGCGATGTTATCGGTAGTTTTTGCAGTTTTTGGACGTCCTGGACGTTCATCGTCTTCCAAGCTCTCACGGCCAAGTTTAAATTCAGCTGCCCAAAATGTCACTGGGGTAAATGATGGTGCAGAGTCCCCATACACAGAGTCCAACTCATCTTTGATTTGCGTAGGCGTATTGCCTTTAAAAAAAAATTAAATGACAGCTCGATACTCAATTTTGTCCATTTTCACAAAAACACTCACATCGACTCACTCAAACGACTGTCAAATAACAACTACGCTTCCAAAATGCCCGAAATTTAGGTGAGTAACTGCCAAAAGATGCACAACTACATTCACTAGCTTTTATTGACGAGTGCTGCTATCTTCACGATGAGGTCGGAAACTTTTCAGCCCACCCTGGTAATATTTCAACTTTTCTCTTCAATGTCGAATGAATCCTTCGCCTTTTACTATAGATTTCTGAAGGTGAGGATTGACTAAATGAGTCTAAATAAAACAGTGTTCGATAGGTTTAGGTACCCAGCGCTATTGTCCAAATTGTATATAATGGACAAAAGGTTATCTCTCGACCACTCAATGAAAGAAGTTCTGAATGGCGTCAAATCTGCCCCTCATTAAATTAATGCTGAGGTTCCGCAAGGCTCCGCGTTCTCACCTACTCTATTTCTCATCTTTATCAACAATATCTTGCCCTTAACACCCAAGTCAATTCACTCGGGGATTTAAACCCACGCATTTCTTAAGAGATGCAAGAAATCTTTCATCCCATCCATCCTGGACACATTCTACAATACGTCCAGTTGTCTTAACAAGAAATGTAATTCCCATATTTGGCCAGGCACATCTAAAACAGAGTTGCTCGTCTTCGACAGGATAAAAATAAAACTCATTAAAATCAGAGAATCAGTTTTTAGCCAGACTATTTTTGGCATTCATTACCAATGTACATTGATACTTCCTAGCCGTATCATGGTTGATTGTGGTGACAACTCGGGCGCGTTGTGCTTCGATCGCACGCTTGTGGGATGTAAGTACATAAGTTCAATTGATAATTCTATGCTATTGTAGCGATTGGCCAATAAACCTTGCGAATAATTTCTCTAATTGTTTAACCTCTGCAAAGAACCGAAAGACTACTGTCTCTAATTAAAATTAAAAAACGTAAAAGATACTTTTGTGATTTTTACAATGTAGTTTCCTTTTCAAACAATAGCTATTCCGGCACATCCAATTCTTACTAAAATATTTGAAGACAAAGATCTTCACGGTCATCTAATCCAAAAAATATAATTAGGATTGCGAAAATCTCATTAGACAAGAGTCTTTTGATATCCTTAAAATGGCGTAGGACATATCCGACCTAAACTTGCTATGAGATCAAGGAACACAAGTCGGGAAGGCATTTCCCCCTTAAAGTTGAATTTTTGTAAACATGTACAGTGATGTTAGAGTTTATTGTAAGTGTTGAAAGGATCTGGAATCCTCCAAGCATCTAGCGGTCTGTAAACAAATGTCCGCTTCTTATTCTCTTACCCGCGAAAAGCAGCGGATCCAGACATACATCATGCGACGTCCACCCCTCCCCTTGCCTTATGGCAAACAGAATCCACAAACGTGGAGAAACAAAGGCAAATTCCAGGGGAATGTAAAAGTAGTTACCGTCGTCGTTGTCGATGCATTTCCTTTTGTGCCGTTTTTCCCCAACAGCGAATGGGCAACAATGTGGAAATATGAAACCCGCCATTATTTAATATTTGATATAAAAGCATTTCCTTTCCTTTCCTTTTCCTGGATATTACGGTGGTGCCTGAAGCCAAATATTGAATAAGAGAAATGGGGAGCCGTAGTAGTAGGGGTCTTCCGGCATGAAATAACGGCCATAGTTGGTTGTGGTGACAACCGCTTGTGTTGCTGGAGCTATCCACAGCCGCATATTATGTTTACTTGCAAGGCAGCAGAATCTGTAGGCAATCACCCTTTACAATTGGAGGGAATAAAGGCTGAGGGAAATCATAACCTGAACCCCCTTCTTTTGATGATTGTTTATATCCCTGAATGTACGCACCCTTAGTGGTCACATAACGAGAAATCCTGCTCCATGAAAAGGTTACTTAACAAGCGGATGAGTAAAAGAGATAACGTATTAGGGGGTGCAAGGCCGCAAGCAGTATTGGTGCTCAGTGATCTGTGTGTGCAATCCTTACAGGATATCCTCCGCCCAGCGCAATCCATCGCACAGTACCTCGTGGATCTGGCGAAACTAGTGTGCACTCACTCTTCCACTGGAAATTGAAGGCATGTCACTGGAATGCAGCATGTGAGTGTGTGTGTGTTCAAAAAGGATTTTACAAAACTGCGAAGCAGTCCGCTCTTTTGATTAATCCCTCGGATCATGGGTGTGTTAATTTACAGGTCACTGCTAATGTGGTACCTCAATATTGCACGACAATAATGGAATAAGGACACAAGTTATTCGGATTTTAGGGACAATATGTGGCAACACATTTTACCGACAGAGCACGATGATTATGGAGTGTAGCAAATATTTGCATCGCAATAATTATAGGGCACATGCCTTAGTTCGGCGCATATTATGCGCTTGTGTGGAATTTTGTTGCTTGTGCTTATTGTAATGCAATTTACATTGAAACCGGAGCTGTCAATGAGAAGAATATTTGGAAGGTGAGTGTTGATACATCGTCAGGTGGTATAATATTCAAAAACATGTCCTTCCTAATTTTTAATTAAAATGCACACACATTGGATCTCTTTAAATAATTGAGCTTCCGTGCGGAGACAACTTGTCAAGCAAACAAAATGTAGAAATATGCATTGGGATACGTAGAACCTTCTACATTTGTGCTTTAAATGATATGGTAAAAGCTTCAACATCATCTATAGAGTTTTTCTAGGTTGGATGGTATCCTGATGTCTAGTATAGGAATAAATACTGAGCGTATTCGTTGTATAATAGGTGCATATGGGAGAACGGCTTTATTTGATCGGCGTGAAACATTTATGCAGGGCTTTCGAATATACATATTTCAGTTATCTACAATCACGAACAAATCGAAAATCATGATTTTGATTGTTCTTTCAAAGCAATAAGGAAAAGTGGAGATCCTTCGAATACTTTTTCTGGCTTATTCGAAAAGAAACGTATGATCAATTGTGCTGATATTAAATACAGGTTCCGTATTTTGTGACAATTTTACAGGAATAAATAGTAAGCTAATTGCCCAACGTTTTACTTGTAAAGTGCCTTTTCTTTACGAATGTAGGTAAAAAAAGACCGATTTTTTTAAAAAACGTTCCTTAGCATTATAGAATTGCCCTCTCAAAATCTTCTTAAGAAATTCGTAAAAAAAGAAAGTTATAGACATATTTACACCGTCATGGTTGGACAGATAATATCGATGAGTATCTTACTAGCTGCTAAAAGGCGCACTGAGTGGCCACAAGGGGGCCCAAATAAAAAAAAAGGCTTCGACAGACCATTTACAGCGATTGATAGAACTTGAGTCACAATGAATGTCCGATTAAAGGTAAAACGGTCAGAGGTTGTTCTGCGCTTTTTCTCCCTCGATCGCACTTTTGTAAATTCTCTTACTCTTCATTTATTGTGGTTCAATATTATCAGTGCACGCTATCTATGGATGAAATCTAAACATTCTTTAAAATCTATGCATCGTTGTGCAATTCCTAATTGATCAACGGCACTTGTTTATTACTTTGGAAGTGCGCATCGCGAACCCAATCAACTTGTGTTTATACACGTGTCTGTTCATTGTTAGCAATTATTTGTTTATATTAATAGTACTGTTTCTACGTAATTGCTTATTCGATGAGTAGCACCGTTTGTATTTTTATTTACTCTTTGCGCAGTCATAGAATTTTTTCAAGTATGGTATCTAGATTCTACGATATGCCTTCAGATTTAGTGCATTTTTGCAGGGACTTGGTGTGTCCATTAATTAACAGGACAAAACTCATATTAAGCGAATCCGATCAGTGGTGGGCTAGTCACCTGCGAACGGATTGAAGTGCGTTCTTTATTTACTCAATATGCATAGAAAATGGGGCCTACGTTGGATTTCATTTTTGCTGGCAGAAGCCAGGATTGTGTTGTGGGGCCATCTTTGTCAGATAATTCCGATTGGTATATCTTATTAAGAGCACACTTCAATGAACTCAGCATACGAAGCCAAATATTCTTATTGAATCGTTGCATTTACGCAACATTCGAGAGACCGGTTATTTGAGACTGTAGTCAGATCGATGTTGACCGATGTTGAACAAGGGAAGGTTCTGAAGTTATGGGGATGAGAGAAAAAGCTTACAGACAGTCAATGGTTGATAGTATATCGGTGCAATCACGCCTCTTGGTCGGAGACTGCATGATATCAGAAAAATTTATTTTGATATTGATAAAGTGATATCATCATCATCATCGGCACCACAACCGGGATCCGGTCTTGGCCTTATTTAGCAAGTCTTGAGGCTTGTTACATTGTCCATAATAATTTGTTTTTCCGGGCAAGGTCATTAGCCTTGCGCCAAGATAAAGTGATATAGGTCGGCTTAAAACAAACATTCTGACCAGAGAAGCTATAAAACCACCCAAACTAAGGAAATTGTTATATAACGATGACAAAATGCTCAAAATACACCAAAAAAGTTACTTAGCACTTCTTCCCGAGTTCGCTATTCTGAGCTCTTTTGTTTTTTACCGGTTTTATTCTCCTTCCACTTACGGTTGAGCGTGCAGGTCTACAGTTTCTTATGTCGACGCTTTATTCTAGCCTTTTCGGTGTTGGCAAAAATTGGGATTGTCTGAGAAAGGCCATGCCGTTCCAAATTTATCCTATACCAACACCTTTCCACGCGTTGCTAAACAACTGTTCTAGTTTCAGGAAATATTGTGGTATCGCCTCGCTGATTAGCCGATAAGCGTCACCAATTAACCAGGTAGGCAACAAACTGAGAGGTTTTTTGGTGTTGTCGAAGGATTCTTTGACGTAACACGCGCGTATCGCTCTTCAACTATCCAGAGTCAAAATTCCCCTCGAAGTTTATATATATTGTGGAACTATATTGATCAATTAAAGTAAATCAGAGTGCTGCCTAATTCTCACGTAGTGCCAGGAGGATTCGCTAAGCTTATACATATTGTGGAACCATATTGGACGGTGCCAGTGATTTACCGTGCAGCTTCATTTTTGTATTAAAATCAATTACACCGAACCGTTTGTTAAAATCAAATCATACTGAATGTTGTCTATTAAGATCAATTACTCTGGGCCTTTTGTTGAAATCAAACAATATTGCATTTTGTTTATTAAAATCAAGTTTTATTGAACCACTTGTTAGAATTAACCATACTGACTTTTATTTACTAAAATCAAATTATACCGAACCTATTTGTAACGGCTAATTTCACCATTACAATAAATGAACAAACCTGGTCGAGTAAGCGTATCATCTTGAAGACGGTAGAGCCTGTGAAGTTAATAGAATTGTGACGTTCGGTGGTCAACTACACCTCCACGCGAATCGATGGAATATTAGTGAACACGTGACCGTGCTGGCGCAACTACCTAATAACCCCACAAGAACACCGGCACTATCTTTAGGAATAAATCCAATATCTTGTCCTTGAGTGTGGGGATCGTGTTTGTTAGAAATAGAGGATGCGGAGATTTTATGCTTATCGGGAGACGGCACGTATAAGTTTTTTTTTGCATCTGGTTTGACCATTTCTAGTTTTCGTTCCTTGCCTGGTGTTCCGGGAGGAGAAGAAGTAGGAGTTGTCTTGTTTTCTTTTGCTTCGCCACAATTTACAAGGTGTACATTCATTTCAAAATATAATTCAATTCCCATATTTTGTCAGGTCATCACTCAACTGAACTTTCTAAATGCATTCTACCTTTCCAAATATTCTCCCGCGATACCCGTGAATTAGAGAGTACCTACAGTTCGCATTGAAATTCAACCTCAGGCGCATAAGTAAACACAGAGAATGTGTCTTTTGTTTTCTCATTGTTGTAATATCCAGGCATTTAAGACTAATGTACATCGATTCCTCCGTTCCTTTCTTCCGCTTGCACTATTCTCTAAAATTCCCTTTTTGAGCGCCTATCGCCGATGTGGCAGGGAGCGAAATACCCACCAGCATTTCTGCAAAAAGTTACAACCTCAATAGAGGCTTACAAAAACAGTTTTGGGTCACTTTTTAAAAATCCTCAACTTCACAATGATTATCAATAAGATGAAGACATTCAAACAATATACTTGTGTACCTCACAGGGCCAAACTCATTTAACTATGTATGTCTGAGAAACTGCTTTTTGGGCTATCACTAGATGAGTACACAGCTATTTGATTAGACCTTAACGGCACGCATTGTAAGTTATTGTTGCCTGTAGAGGACCCTACTCAGCACCGACTCGACGTAGTTTTTAAGTGAAATCATTGTCTAAGCCGTTAACAATTTTTTGGAGCTTGTGGCTTATGCTGCAATTAATCTTAAATTCCACTTTTAAAATATCGACGTGGGGCCAATCACTTCTGTAAAAACGTATTATCCCTGTATCAACTCTCGGATAAACATTGGAAAACAGAACACGACAACGGCTCAACAAAATTACGCATGTTTTCATGGAACCTGTGTACACTATATACATAGATCTAGAACCGCCCAGGAACTAGCTGATGCCCTGTCCACATCTAATACTGACATAAAAGCTAGCCATTAATTCAAAGGATAGGACAAAATCTATAAGAACAAGATAGTGACACATATTATTATACAACTGTCATCCAACATACCATGCGCAAGAGGTCGTTTTCAAAATCAGCGGAAGAATGAAATCCGCTATCGGCGTGAAACCAATTAATAAAAGGACACGCTCCCTTCAAGTTTAAAACCTATAGAAGAGTAAGGGGACCAAGATTTAAATACCCAAATGCAACTGAAAATAAACCGTAGTAGATTGTCACCATATTCTTAACCCATCCCCTCCTCCTAACGACCATTAAACCTAGTTCTACTTACTTCTGTCATTCTGAAAAAAAGTAAATAAATAAATCATTCAAGTGTAAATCTAGTTCTAGAAAGTCAGAGAATGTGTATCGGTCCCCTCCAATTTGTTCAAGCCATTTTGAACATGTCACTCTGAAGTGTAAACACTGTGGCGTCAAAAATGCACAAATCTACAAGCAGTGAAGCAAATCACATTCATTGTGGCTGCATGTATCCAAATTTGTATCCTGATTACGTTGCTTCAATTGTTCTCATGTTTCCGCTTGAATAGAGTCATTATCGAGTATTATGTGGTGACAATAGAACGCACCAGCCACGACGCATTGACTTTTAGCAAAATAGAATTCCTCAAGTGTAAATAAAACTTTTCGTTCGCAACAACGTGTCCGTTTATTTCAAGGATACGCACGCTGATTCTTTCCATATTTTTTTACGAGAGTATGTTGACGACTCAGCAGCACACCAAGCAACTTAATTTCTGCTGAACACATCGAAATAAACGTGTACAGGAAGATTTCCGGGGGATGTATGCATTATGGACGATTGGAGGACGATGGAAATAAACAGTAGAGCCTGAACAGGTATCCTGCTGAGCCTGCGTCGGATTATGAAGAAGTAATTAATTGCTGACGTTCCAACGGACACAGGACCCCTTTGCGAGCACGCGTATTTATTCGGAGGCTCCTAAAGTTGACGTGTAAAGTGTAGACAATAGCTCTATTTTGGAAACAGCCGAAGGCGATTCTACCGATTCAGTGACGTATCGTGGGATTCTCTCTCTAAGAGTTAAAGAATGGCAATATTTCCGAGAACTAGGAATGAGATCAGTATCTGTATTAATTTGTAACCGCAATTGATGTTTTGCCTATTTTGTTTTTGTACACAAACGTGTACGTGTAAAGCAGTAGAACAGGAAGCATATAGATATAGATAAGGAAAGGCCGTACCGTGGTACATTGGCCTATACCAAATACCTGGATATTACAATGATATGGAACCAAGTAGTCAGGCAGAGCATTCTAAATTTGTGTGGTTCAACTAAAGAGCGGTTATTTGTGTTTATCCGTACGCCTGAGGTAGAATTTTAACTGCTACGCACGCTATCGCGGGAAATGTTTGGGTACGTGGAGTGCATTGGTGGCTATTCCAACAGATTACGCAAACGCAAGCATAGTGAAGAATGCAGCACCAAAATAGAATCAAAAAAATCATCAATGCCGTATACCAGGGCAATAACGTACCCATCACGGTTTCTGTAACGAGTTACCACATGAGCTAACGATGACCATCGCATATACGCGCCCGTGTTTTGATGCGTCGGCGCTTTGGTTATATTCTTTCCTATGCACTATACATTCACCAAATTCGGTTGCGCCGTGGTAATACCGACCGAAAAGGGATAGGTACGATACGTTGCGCCCATGTTCTAACGATGAAACTGAACGGTTTAGGCCTGACGCTCCAATGAACTCCATTGCCTGTTTTTGCACCCTATGCTACACATGCAGCGCTGTTTTTAGTGCACCTGACCATACTGACACCATACAGAACCACATGGATTGAACTCTTACACATATAATCTCTTATCCACTAAACATGCGTGTCATCAGCTCCATAGGAATGAATGACTGGGTGCCCGGTTCTGTCGAATGCTTTTGAGACGACAAACTAGGTTTCATCGAAGCAGTGGATAGGTGGGTTTACTTTTCGGTAGGGTAGCCCATGAGATCTCCTCGGGACGGTATATTTATTTATTCGGCTTAATACAAGCTAATTACACTAAACATAATTCTTATAAACTAACTTAAAACTAATGTAGTAATTCAAAAAAAAAAAGAAAATGTAAGGTATATATATAATTCAAAAAACATTTAATTAAAAAAAATAAAAATAAGAAAAAAAAACAAGGAGGGAGAAGAGGACTTCGGGGTAGAGGAGGTAGGAGGCTGGCGAAGAGCGAGTGTATGTGGGGGTGGCAAATGTGGCACCTGTGAGACAGCGAACAGTGAACGGCATATGCGTTGGAATAAGTACGGGTTGTGAGGGGATAGACTGTGGGCGGGGCAAAGTCAGGAGGGGAAAGAGAGGTGACGAAGTTTGAGTGCGGTAGATGTAAGGTGGAAATCGAAGGAGGTAGGGTACGAGTTTGCCCACCTCAGTATTCGCGAAATGGGTTCGGTAGAGCCGTAAGAAGCGTGGTGGGTGGGCAGATAGAAGAGACGAGGGTTTCGCCGGTTACGGGGGTTAGTGTGAAGTGCAATGATGGATAGCAAGCTTGGGCAGTTGATTGCGCCTGAAAGGAGACGGTGGATGAAAAGGATATCGGCATGAGTTCTGCGCTCCTCAATTGTGTTGAGGTTAATCAGACGGAGCCGGCTTATGTATGGGGGGAGAATCCGAGGATTCTCCCAGTTCAGTCCGCGGAGGGCAAAGCGCAGAATACGACGTTGCACGGTTTCGATTCTACGGATATGGGAAGAATAGTGTGGGGACCAGACTTGACTAGCGTATTCAAGAAGGGGGCGGACGAAGGCTATGTAGAGAGAACGGGAACTTAGGATTAGAGAATTCCTTAGACCAGCGTTCCACAAACCCAAGGGAAGAGTTGGCCTTAAGAATAATATCATCAATATGCGGGATGAAGCTAAGCTCCCTGTCAAATAACATCCCGAGGTCACGTATCGAGGGTACAGATGATATCTGCTGGTTTAGCATGAAGTAGGAACGGGGGGAGGAGGGGGACGTTTGCGGGAGAAGGTGATGGAATGATATTTGGCAACGTTGAGATCAAGGCAGTTATTACGGCACCAAGTTGAGAAGCTGTCGAGATCCGTTTGGAGAAGTGAGGAGTCGAGAGGAGAGATGATCGTTTTGTAGAGTTTGGCGTCGTCCGCATAGAGGGAGATGGATGAGTATTTAATAATGGAGTCAACGTCATTGATGGTAAAGATAAATAGGAGGGGACCTAGACCTAATGCTAGGAAGCTGTTTTATTAGTAATTGAGTAGACAGGTAGAAAAGCTTTCATAGTAGTTTAGGGAACGCAGAACAATTTTACTTCACAAATTTGTTAATGTTTATTTTTTTAAGTTTTCGTGTACGGTAACTCCTGGTGTCCTGCCTGCCCTCCAGTTGAGGTAGACTTGATATGGCAGAATTGATTCATCTGCATTCTGTCTCGCATTGAAATCCTCAGAAAATTCTCTAACATGTGGGAGAATGTAGTGTTTTTGTGCCACATACTGATCGCACAAGGATCTTCAAGAATTTTATAAATATCTATGTTGCGAAATACTATAGATCTTCTCTTATATGTTTTAAGTGAAGACAATCTTTCAGTATATGAATGGTGGCAAGTATTGTGTTGCATTTTTCGCAGATTGAGGGTGTGGCTCCGCTGAGTAGGTAGAAATGAGTAGCGAACATATGACCTGTTCATTAGGATGCTAGTTCGAGCGTCGAATGGCTGTGGTGGAGCACATTCAATTCAGAACAGAAACTAATTCTGCTGTCTCTGTTTTACAGATATTATTACAAATCGTGGTCACGCGAACTCAGAGCTTGCATTTGCCTTTTTCGTGTATTTACCCGCAAAACCTGTTAATTAAAGAATGCTCACTAGATAAGTCATGATGGTACCTTCTGGGATAAAGAATTCCGGAGGTAAGCTAGTTTCCCATTTGGATCTCCGGGTAGGACAATGTCAGGGAGGACATCATCCAAATATTTTGATAAATAACAGAACTTTAAGATATTCGTCATCGCGTAATCGGGTTCGTTCTCGAAACTCTGTTGACGTTCGACTGAAGAGGGCATTTTGTAACATCAGGGCCACCGGTTTCACCAATACGAATGTAAACGCCGTCTACCAATGTTTGCAAACAGCGAAATTTGATATTCTTTCCCTAACAGAGACCCAAATCAATTTGTCAACTGATTCAACATGTCTTCGTTGCTCAGGATACGACTTGCATTCGAGATTCCGTTCTAAGGGTGGAGTCTGCGTCTTCACGCGGTTCGATTTGGCTTGCCAAAGGATGGACGCGTTAGAACCCAATAATTGGGACATCATGTGGTTGAAGGTCGTGCTGAGGGATTCTGCTAATTTTTTTTGTTGCAACCACTTGCTTTTTAAACAAATAATCGATGAGGCCGCCAACTGAGACGATTCGCGACATTTTTTCGCATCCTTTCAGAGGTTTGCTTTGGAGTCGCTCACGGGGATTATTCTGCTCGGAATGGAGATTTACATTCCGCATTTCATCAACCGAAATTCATCTGATAAAAATGCGAGCAGATTACAGCGGCAGGAAATAGACCTTTTAAGCAAGTGCGCTCCAATTGCACCAAGGTTAACAGAACGAATTTTGTTAGGATCAGAAACGCGTGCAACCAGGCGATTGACACCGCCAGGAAGCCTTACAACGCCGAAGTGACCAATAAACTCCTTGAGTGTCCAACTGGTTCGTGTCCGTTCTGCTCAATGGCAGGGGTTGTTAGCAATAGGTTCGGTTCCTCCTCTTTTCCGCCGGTAATGACGGACTGCGGGACATTAGTCACAAATTCAAAAGATAAAGCTAATGTTCGCGAATTTATTTTCCGTGAATTCAAACCTCGATGCCGGTCTATTTGAGCCACCTGTGATCGCGTCGGTATGGTCTTCGATGCGGGATGTGAGGTTCCGCCCGCGTACTATTCAATGCATTCTGCGTGGACTGGACTATAAGAAGGCAACCGGCCCGGACGGAATACCAGCAGTAATCCTTATGAACTGTGCTTCGGAACTGTCGCTGGTTCTTGGCAGGCTCTTTATTTTCGTTTTTGCATAGAGTTTCCCTCCATGCGATCCCACGATAACCAACTTTCACCTTTTTTTTCTTGTGTCGTTCGTGGCTTTATACAGTGGGGTTGTAAATAGGTTGGCTTCACATTTCTGGAAGTGCGTCTGATAACTCGCTAATGTAAATGTTAAAAAGAATCGGAGAAAATACCGCTCCCTGTTGCAAGCCATTCTCGATATTATACATTTTATTGTAGGTCACATTACCACTTTTGACCACGAACCTCCTGTCCTTTAACATATCAGAAAGTACGTGTAGTAAAGGCTAACGAGTATATATGCCTTTTCTGACCAGTTTGTAATATAACCGTCGATCCAGACGGTATCAAAGGCTATTTCCAAGACGATCAGACAGGCACCTATGCATTGGTTCCTACATTTATTCCACAGTATGTCGGAGACCAGTTTAGCTGCGACATGTGTGCTTTCATGACCCGTCTTAAAGCCAAACTGGTTTTCGGAATAATGTTGTTGTCGTCTACCCATTTTAGCAGAGCTTTGTTAATGGTATTTTCAAATACTTTACTGATGCCGCGGCACTTAGCGTGGACTTTTATGCTATCGCGAAATACTTTTTTGGGCCTGCCTATTTTAAACAAAGTGTGATTAGGTGGAGGCGTTTGATTGAAAGGTGTGGTGTAGGCGCAGCTTTCCAAGTAGAGAGATCAGTAAGAAGCTTAGGTTTACATTCATGACAGATCTCCTTTCGCTTTGTTTTTGCAACCCTCAAAAAGGGGATCAAACAAGTTAGATCCCCTCAAGCATCCTTTAGAATAAAAAAAGGGATTTCCCACTTTATATAGAGTCTTATGAATAGAATCGGGGGGATGGGTGCGAACATACAGGGTAAAGTCTCTGATTGCCTTCAACCCGGCGAAGGCTAGGACGATCCTTGTCCCTGTTCAATCCAAGTTGACATGTAGTCTCCACGTGACACCCCTGGATAGCTACTTTGGCACCCGCCAAGTAGTGAACCAATGCATGCAGCGACATCGTGAGAAAGGTTGGCGCAAGGCTAATAACCAGGCCCGTAAAACTGAATTATTATGGCAAATTTAACAAACCTCGGATATGGACCGGATACACGACGACGACCACGGAAACGAAAATGGCTAAATGATTTAAGGATTTTTTCATGGAACGTACGCTCACTATACAGAGCTCGAGCTGCACAGCAGCTAGCCGATGCCCTGTCCGAATATAAGAAATAAGATGGACGGGGAGTGATGTTTTTCAAAGAAAAGAGTATGACATTTATTACAGCTGTCACGCAAAACACCATCTGCTCGGGGTAGGCATTCTAGTCAGCCAAAAACTGAAGCCTGCCACCATCGGCTTTAATGCAATAAATGAAAGGCTATGCACTCTTCGCGTGCGAGGCAAGTTTAAGAACATAAGCCTCATAAACGTTCACGGACCTACAGAGGAGTCCCCTGACGACGAAAAAGAAGAATACTATGAGAACGTCGAACGGGCCCTCAATGGCTGCCCAAGATACGATGTGAAAATCGTTCTTGGGGATTTGAATGCAAAAATAGGTCGGGAGCCGGTTTTCAGGCACTACACAGGTTCCCATAGTTTGCATGAGAACACTAATGACAATGGACTACGAGTCATCGAATTGGCAGCATCGAAAAACTTGGTCGTTGCGAGTACCAGGTTTCCGCGTAAAGATATCCACAAAGCCACCTGGGTATCACCTGATGGAGCCACTCGCAACCAAATTGACCACGTGCTGATAGATCGCCGCCACTCCTCGAGCCTGATGACGGTACGAACGTACCCAGGTGCCAACATCGACTCGGATCACTATCTTGTTGGTACAGTTTTCCGAGCGCGGATTGCCTTACGGAGACGTATTGCATCCGCGGATCAGGTTCGAATCAACACGGCTGCCTTACGCAATGAAAATACCAGCAACACCTTTGGTCATGCGTTAAGACTCGCCCTCGAAGAGCTCGACGGAGGGAGAGTAAGTCCTGGGGCCAGAATGCCGGGCGTAGAAGAGAAACGGACACGCCTTAAGAATACTGTCATTAGTACTACCAACTCCATCTTATGCAGTAGTCGTAGAGATCGGAACGACTGGTTTGATGATGAGTGCAAACTAGCGATTGAACGTAAGAATGCTGCATACCGGGCAAGTCTCATAGGACGCGGGTACGCGAGGAGAAATACAAAGAGCTCAGAAGATCTGAAAAAGACTTCACAGACAAAAGAAAAGTGCCTGGAAAAAAACCTTGTCTGTGAAATAGAGAAAAGTAGAGAGCGAGGTCCTCACTAAGCGCGGAAGTTCTACCAAATAATCCGCAGTATAACGCGGTACACACCACGCTGCACTTACTGCAAGGATAAAAATGGTAATCTGATCACCGATCCTGAGGGCATTCGGGAGCGATGGGAAGTGCACTTCAATGAATTGCTAAATGGTCAGCTCACAGAAGAATTGGAGACTCCACCAATGCAAGACCAAGACCAAATGCTGCCGCCACCAAGCATTGAGGAAACATTAAAAGCCATTAGACAGCTAAAATCAAATAAAGCCCCTGGAGCTGGTGGCATGCCAGCTGAGCTGATCAAACAAGGAGGGGCAGCGTTACATCACGCAATTCATGAGATCGTGGTGCATGTATGGGAGCAAGAGGATATGCCGGAAGATTGGCGTCGCGGTATAATTTGCCCCATACATAAGAAAGGAGATATCACACTGTGCAGCAACTAAAGGGGTATAACATTGCTGAGTACCGCCTATAAGATACTCTCCACTATCCTACAAGACCGGATAGCCCCATATGCTAAAGCCATCATTGGTCAATATCAGTGTGGCTTCATCCCAGGCAAATCAGCAATTGATCAGATTTTCACCCTTAGGCAGGCTGTAGGGTTATATTTTATTAAATTGATTTTCTTACCTCAATGGTCTTCCTTGTTTTCAAGGGTCCAATATTGGAAAGCGATTGTTCATTATTTATTTATTTATGTTTTATTTATTTCATTAGCTTGATTTTTATTTTGGCCGTCGCCTTGACCTCTGGATCCCAACTCATCTAGAATCCAAAATGCACTCCCCTTTTATACTCTGTGGCAACAGAGATTTGTTAAAAATATTACTTAAAAATTCCAAGAAGCCCAAACAAAATTGTGTGTGCTTCAATTGGAATAGGATTCCCGGAAGTGTATACGAATTTTATTTGAACTAATTCCCGGAAGGAGAAATCATGAAATGCATTTAGTATTACGCATTTCATAATTTCAAATTATAGGGAATTGAATCAATGCACGACAAATGGACTTTCGTTTAATTTTGTCGCGCATGTGATTCAATTGGATTGGGATGTAAGGTTCTTGGAAATTGAATCAATGCGCAACAAATTAACTTGTGGTTTAAATCTATCGCGCATTTGATTCAATTGGAATTATGAGTAAGGGTAAGAGTCGGGAATTGAATCAATGTGCGGCAAACTAACTTTTGGTTTAACCTGTCGCTCATATGATTCACTTGGATTGGGATTATAGGTACGTGGGAGAGAGTAGTGATTTAGGATCACTACAAGGCGATGGAAAAATGTCAGGAATTTAAGATTCCATTATATCACCTATTTATAGACTTTAAGGCCGCCTACGACAGCATAGCCAGGGTAGAACTATATAATGCCATGAGAGAATTCGGCATTCCAAACAAATTGACAGGACTTTGTAGGTTGACCATGACCAACGTAACTAGTCAAGTAAAAGTAGCGGGATTGCTGTCCAAACCAATAAACATCTATAATGGACTCCGACAAGGGAACGGTCTTGCCTGCCTCCTCTTCAACCTGGCGTTGGAGAAAGCAATCCGTGACTCTGGCGTTACAACAAGAGGGACTACTGTCCCAAATCCAGCCAGATACTTGCCTACGCAGATGACATCGACATCATCGGTAGAACCGAATCGGCGGTACAGGAATCCTTCACCCAGATCGAGCAGGCGGCACAAAAACTGGGACTGCACATTAATGAAGGAAAAAGTAAGTACATGGTGGCAACTTCTGCGAAGAGAAGACCTAACGTTGGTCAAACTATCAGGGTAGTGGAGCACGAATTTGAAGTAGTGCAATCCTTTAACTACCTTGGGTCAATAGTATCAGCCGATAACAATATGGAAGAAGAAATACACGAACGGCTGATTAAATCCAACGAAGCCTACTATGGTCTATCAAGGCTCTTTAAATCCCGAAATTTATCCAGAACATCCAAGCTGCTACTGTACAAGACCATGATCTTACCAGTACTCATGTATGGATTCGAGACCCGGGTGGTCAATAAAAGAGCACTCTGAACTCTTAGCCGCGTTCGAGAGGAAGGTCTTAAGGAGAGTTGTTGGCCCCGTATGTGAGGAAGGACGATTCAACCATGAGTTGTAC
Source organism: Microdon myrmicae (assembly GCA_963931805.1). Classification (NCBI taxonomy): domain Eukaryota; kingdom Metazoa; phylum Arthropoda; class Insecta; order Diptera; family Syrphidae; genus Microdon; species Microdon myrmicae. Next base: position 1,004,294 of record OZ007500.1, on the reverse strand, counting down.
GCGATCTACCATGAAGCTAATGTTGTAAGAAAAATCAAGCTCGGTAGACTCCGGTGCGCGGGACACCTAGCTCGAATGAGCGAAGAGGAGCCTGCCCGGAAAGACCTTTGTGGCAGGATGTATGGAAGGAGACAACGCGACAGACCTTGTCTGCGATGGAGGGATGGCGTAGACCAGGACGCCCAGAGCCTGGGAGCGCCAAACTGGATGACATCGGCTCGAAATCGGGACCGGTGGAGAGATTTGTTAAATAAGGCCAAGACCGGATCCCGGTTGTAGTGCCGATGATGATGATGATGAACAGAATCACATTTACATTTTTACTGGGTTCATTACAGGAAATCGGCAAGGTATACCGATTAAAAAGCGGCGAATAAGAAATAAAAGTGTTAAAAAGGGTTTTTTTAAAGTTCTTTATGTATTATATAGTGATACACAAAAGAAATGAAGTCTTGTCATAAAACACTTAAAAAAAATAGTTTTTGAAAAAAAAGTCTCTGTAATAAAAGCAAATCAATAACATTTTAGAAACTATGTAATCACGGTTATAAATAGACCAATCTAATTAAGTTCTGAATTTTTTTGTATCCCGATTTTCCTCACCTTTTGTAGTTCTCATGATTCCTAATCTTTATGTAATCAATGGCATAGAAGACGCCAACGCCTTCTGTCAAGTGCCTATACGTACAAGTAACTTCGATTCTTCTGAAATTATTCCTAAATTTCCTGTACTAAGAAGTAGCCACCCTTATTCACCACTTTTGCACACCAAGTGTAAACGTGATTTTCGGAAAATTGATAAATGATATACCCGCCACTCTCATCGATTCATTTTGCAATTATTACCCTTCCATTCAGTACTGCACCCCATTTCTGGCGCACCGCTTGTACTGTGCAACACCCCGCCACCAATAATGTGAAGGTATCCTGTTACACTTGGAAATCTAAACTGATTATGTTTTCAACGAAATGTGCAAATTGAATTAAGGACTCACTCTCTTTAAGTGCCAGGACATTTTCCACGACATTTGCGTTAAATTATATTATTTGTTCCTTTCATTTTGAGTTGTGCTGCACAAATTAGTTGATGGCGTAGGCGGACGCAACATCGAAGCCATTGACACCATACACCCTGACACCTAACTACAGATGCTATCATCAAAAGTGAAAGATTGCCGGCTCGAGATAATAATGGATAAAGTGTTCGTAATCTCATTTGTATCCTTGATACGACCGGAGGGTGATGAACTGGTTGGTCCGTTTCTGAATAGACATCAATCGGAGGTCATGGCAATGAGCTGTATTATCGTTGGTAATTTATTACAAATCAGATAATTCGAAGATAATTCTGATGATCTTTAAGTAAAGAAAGAACTAAATTCTTGGGTATGTTTACTGTCACTTGTTTTTATTTCTTTGTGTTGGGAGAAATTGTGTAAAAAAAAATACGAATTTTGGTCCATGGTCAACATTGAATGTCGCTTACACCGCAAATTCAGTAAGAGGAAGTAAATCATGCCATGCTTATATCCGCACCGTATAGGGAACCATGTCGTACCTTCGCCGTTACTGAAGTTTTTCTGTACAATTTTAATCAATATTCTCTTGATACACAATGCTGAGATAACATTTCGATGGTGTAACGCAAGAAGAGCCAATCTGCATAAGCAATCTGCATCAGACTGACACTTTTTGCGCTACAATGTACGGTGAAGGGTTCCGTAGAGAAGCACAAGTATGATCACTACTAAAACTGTCATCGAACACTTCAACTGTCATCGAACACCACAAAACAAAGGGATGTAGGTTAAACCGGGAGTATGTCGGGGAGCCTCTGGCACAAGACTAATGACCTTGCCCGGAAAAAACAAATCATTATGGAAAATTTAACAAGCCTCAGGACTTGCTAAATAAGGCCACGACCGGCTCCCGGTTGTAGTGCCGATGATGATGATGATGATGTAAGCAGTCGAACTATTAATAACAAAGAACGACGAATCATTTGATAAAACCACTTCAATACACTCTCTTGGATACACTCTTGATCAAATAAACCTAGTTGTCAACATCAACTGGATCTCTATCATGTGGTTATTTGACCACGAATTTCAACGCTGAGAAGATCAGGATCAGGGTGGCTATCTTAGTATAGCAAAACGGTTAGGATACTGTATCCACGAATTGAAACTCTCCCTTAGTTGAGAGAATCTAATAGTTTAGGTAGAGATTTCAGACGTAAATATATAACTAGATACCACACATTGAAACAAAAATTTCGTCCTTAAGAGAAGTAATTTGTGAAAAAAATATGCTTTCTTGCTGGTTAAACCACTGCGAAAGCTGTCCCATCTGTCCTTTTCCACTGCTTAACACCCAAATAGATGAAAGAAAGTTCACATTCCCTGTTGCTCCAAAACACTCATTTCTATGCTGTCGAAGGTTATGGAGTCACTGATTAACCGTAAGCTATCGAAATGTTTGGAAACAATCGATCTGCTTAGTGACCTTCGATAGGAATTCCACAGCAACAGGTACACAGGAGATTTAATGGAATCCACTCCACCTATTATTAGGTGGATGTAAAGTTGCCACAATAGGTATCTCAAAATAGTTCGAAAGACTTCAGCACCCAACCCTGATGTGGTAATTGTTTCCCAAAAATAGGCAATCTTTCTGGCCGCTCAATCCAAATGAATGGCTTCAAATCTGCATCCCATAAAATGAATGATGATGTTCCACAGGGTTCTGAACTCTCGCCTACTCCATTGTCACACTTGGTAAACGATCTCTTGATACTTACTTACAGCCCGATTCACTCATTTGCCGACGACTACATCTTGAGTTTTTATTACTCAATCGAACTGCTTGACCTCTTTGAACCTTATTGTCAATCAGCAACTGAATTTAGACACCATAAATATACAAACGGCGTTCAATAAAGAATGACACTGCTGATGTGGCACGCGAATACGCACCATTTGCACTGCCTTGTGATATGCACCTAAATGAAGGAAGAATTTGCCTTTAGTTCAGACCTAGCTCCGAATGACTTTTTTATATCCTCGGCTCAAAAAAGACCTCAAAGACCGCTGTTGTATAAAGGCTTTAGTGGCAAAGTTTTGCACGTGTACTTTATGGTGCTATTCATGTCATCGTTGGCAAACTTGATCTGTTTACAGCAAATTCCTTCCTCTTTCAGGTGCATATTATTAGGTGGTAGTAATCGCCTACAATGACAGTAGTGTCCGTTTTCTTGAACACCGTTGATGTGACAACGGGGTTTAAAGAGCTTGAAGTAGTGCCGCACAGTTTCACATCTCTTGGTCAGTGTTTACATATAAATCAATAGTAGTCTGTTTGCATATAGAGCCACTGTTATTAGATATGGAGGAATAACAATTGAATATCCAAAGAAGGCCAAAAAAAAGGCGGAAAAATCGTATGTCTTTCGAAACCTAAATTGAAATTCTACAAGAACAAAGTAGGCAGTTGACGAACATCGTGAATAACTTTTTTTCAGAACAGACCGTAATATACTCAAAACTGTTGTCCTTAAACATAGCTCCCATTAAATATATTTCGAAGTTGGAATTACAAAACTTCGTCGACTAGTTGACAAAATATGCCCCATTCTAGAAAAATATGATTCCCTATCGCAGATATGTTAAAATCTAAATTAAAAGGTAGAGCTCGTGAAATTATAGAAATAAATAATCCTGTCACGGCTTGGGAAGACATGAAGCCAATCCTATTTAATAATTTCGGTGACCGGCAAACCCAAGAGGAATTGTTCGATGAATTGCGTTCTATACAATTCAAGACAAAAAAAAATTAAATCAATTTTAAGAACACTAAACGTCAAAGCAAAACAATTGATGACCGGTAATGAAGGAGTTATTGGAGCCATAATAAAAACCATAATAAAAATTCCGCATTAATCATTTTTCGGAATAAACTCCCAGAATCCATGCATTCTCTAAATTTCTGTAGAAACCCAGACAGTTTAGAAACAGCAATTAATATTCTTCACGAATCTGGATACGCATATTTAAATGTATCACAAAATATGTCATAATCTAATGCACCCCGACAAAACGAAACTTTTCAAAACAGAGACGGACAACATAACGATAGAAACATTAACAAAGGACTTAGTAATTTTAACAGGAACAATAATAATTCCAGTCGAAGTAATAAAAATTTCAATAGCCACCATAACAACTACAATCGAAACAACAACGATTCTGACAGAAACGTCAACCCTAGAAGAAACAATAACAACAATTATAACAACAATACCTTTTAACCATAATATTTTAATAACTACAACAACGATGGCTATAATAGTAATAATACCAACACTAATACTCGAAATCAACATAATTATAATAACACTCATTTTAATAGTCTCGCCGAAAGGCAAATTATGCAAATGTTAAGTAATGTTTAGCTTAGAGCGTCTGCGAAGGACCAGTAAGTTATTATATAAGATAATTAAGCTAGAATTTAAGCATTTTTTGCCTAGCCTTTAATTTAGAAATCAAGAATATAAAAAGAAAAATAAAAAATGTTTAAAAAAAAAAAAAAACCCATTTTAATAGCAACCCTTATCCCCAAAATCGAAACGGATTTAACAATAATCTTACTAACACCAATTCAAACTCCTACAACTCATATAGAAGAAATAATAATAATAACGATTCAGAACCCCAACCAATGGAGGTAGATATGTTGCAAAGTAGAAGAAGGATAAACAATAGTAATCAAATTCACTATAATGAAGCTTTAAACTATTCGTGTATAGCCCCCAGATACGGTCTCCCCTATATACTAATTTCACATAAAACAAAACCTCTAAAAATTATAATTGATACAGGTGCTGCCCACTCTGCTATAAACCCGAACATATTTGAGAAGATCCTATTAAACTTAAGACCAAACTAAACGAAGTGACTATCGATGACAAGTATCCAATACCGAACATCGATGAAATTTTGGACAAACTAGGAAGATGTCAGTATTTCACAACACTCGATTTAGCGAAAGGATTTCATCAGATAGAAATCCACGAAGACGATATACAAAAGACCGCTTTTAGTGTCGAAAATGGACATTACGAATTTCATCGCATACCGTTTGGTTTAAAAACAGCTCCCGCAACATTCCAACGTCTTTTGAAAAATGTTTTAAGATCACTGAATAATAATATATGTTTAGTTTGTATGGATGACATTAATGTCTTTTCAACATCACTCCAAGAACATATTGACTTTTCACAGAAAATCTTTGAATTATTCAAAGAAGCAAACTTAAAGGCACAGCTAGAAAAATTGGAATTCCTTAGGAAAGGAACAGAGTTTTTGGGACACATTGTTACACCAAACGGTATCAAACCTAACCCAAAAAAGACAAAATGCGTGAAAAATTACGAGCTTCCTAAAACGTCTAAACAAATAAAACGATTTCTAGGCTTGACAGGTTATTATAGAAAATTCATAAGAGACTATTCAAGAATTGCTAAACCAATGACCAAATACTTAAAGAAAGATACCAAAATTGATCTCCATGAACCAAAATACTCAAATCTGCATGAACGAAAACAAGGGGCGAGTTAGAAAAGAAAACCACTTCTCAGAACCATTTGAAATCCGGGACGGACTAAAACAGGGCGATGGCATCTCACCATGTCTCTTTAACCTTGTCCCCGAGTATGTCATCAGAAATGTACAAGACGACAACATGGCCGGATCATCCCTGAACGGGGTCACACAAGTGCTCGCATATGCGGATGACATCCCCGTTTTCGGCGATAATCTGGAAACTGAAAGTAAAAACTGTGAAATCATCATGCAAGCGGCAGAAGAGGTGGGCCTAGAAATAAATGAAGACAAAACGAAATACATGATTATGGCGAGAGCAGGTGAACCTCAGAGAACACACATAAACATCAGGGGCAAGATATTTGAAAATGTCAAAGAATTTAAATATCTGGGAACAATACTGACGGCCAGTAACGAAATGTCGAAGGAAAGACTACATTCCGGCAACGCTAGTTGGCATGCAGTCAGTAAACTGCTGAAATACAAACTGCTATCACGTAATATAAAGCTCCCTGTCTATAGAACCATAATCATGGCGATTGTTCTATACGGATGCGAAACATGGGCTCTCACAAAACGGGAAGAAAACAAATTCCGCGTATTCGAGAATAAAGTCCTAAGGGGTATCTTTCGCGGCAAATATGACGAGGAGGCAGGCCAATGGAGGAAACTCCACAACCACGAATTGGAAGAGCTATACCGCAAACCTACAATAGTCAGAGAAATCAAGTCGGGAACATTAAGATGGACCGAACACGTGGCGCTAATGGGCAACGATAGGACCGTGCATAGAATTCTTGACGGTAAGCCAACGGGAAAGAGACCGGCAGGGCGGCCGCGACGGAGATGGGAGGACAATGTTAGGTTGGACCTCGAGGAGATCGAATGGTCGAACGTGGAAGGAGAGCGCACGGGACAGGGAACAATGGCGGAGTCGAGTCGGTGAGGTCATGAACTTTCGGGTTCCTACAGGCCAATAAATAGTAATAGTAAAAAGTAATATACCCTAAATACAATCAATCGTTTCAAACCTTAAAAACACTTTTAGTTAGTGAAGCAATCTTAGTTTATCCCGACTTCGAAAAGATTTTCACCCTAACAACAGATGCAAGTCAATACGCCATTATGCTAGTTGAACACTTAATGAACACGAAATCAGTTATAGCACGATTGAGAAGGAGCGTTACAACCTGCAGCTGTTCAAGAGGAACTGCAACAGTTTTTTGGGGCTTCTCGGGGCGTCCACTCGGCGCTATAGTAGGTTTCCCGAAAGAAATGTAATAATAAAGAACAAAAAAAAAAAAAAAAACCTAAATATTTAAACTAACCACTATACTATCGAGGAGCCAAGTTCTTTTTCTATGATCTTTGCTAAATTTTCCTCATCTGTTACATCTTCTAGTAATTTTAGACAGCGGGTAATTTTAAATTTGGGATTATTTGAAAAATATTTGTTACAGATTTCTTTGATAATTTTATAGAAATATTCGTCTTCAATAAAAATTGCATTTAAGGAATGGGGCTTAAAATGTTCTTTTAATATTGTGGTTGCTGATTGTTCGTTTAAGTCTTTAATATGTATTATTGTTCGTTTCCTACTAAATGTGTTGAAACGTTCTATTTTTTTGTGATTGAGATTCTGTAATTATGATTTGGTTTTTGAAGACGTTAATACTGGATTTTTCGGCTAAATTTATTTCGATTTTAGGTATATGGGAAAGAGCGTCGGCATTACTATTTTTTATGCCTTTCTTATGTTTAATTTCATAGTCTAATTCGTATAATTTCAATCGCCATCTGACTAATTTAAAAAAAAAAAAAAAAAAAAAAAAAAAAAAAAACCTAAATATTTCCGACCATACCTATTTGGGCGACAATTTATAATAGAAACCGATCATAAGCCTTTAACATGGCTATTTTCCATTAAAGAACCCAACTCTAAATTAGTCAGATGGCGATTGAAATTATACGAATTAGACTATGAAATTAAACATAAGAAAGGCATAAAAAATAGTAATGCCGACGCTCTTTCCCATATACCTAAAATCGAAATAAATTTAGCCGAAAAATCCAGTATTAACGTCTTCAAAAACCAAATCATAATTACAGAATCTCAATCACAAAAAAATAGAACGTTTCAACACATTTAGTAGGAAACGAACAATAATACATATTAAAGACTTAAACGAACAATCAGCAACCACAATATTAAAAGAACATTTTAAGCCCCATTCCTTAAATGCAATTTTTATTGAAGACGAATATTTCTATAAAATTATCAAAGAAATCTGTAACAAATATTTTTCAAATAATCCCAAATTTAAAATTACCCGCTGTCTAAAATTACTAGAAGATGTAACAGATGAGGAAAATTTAGCAAAGATCATAGAAAAAGAACTTGGCTCCTCGATAGTATAGTGGTTAGTATACCCGCCTGTCACCCGGGAGACCTGGGTTCGATTCCCCGTCGGGGAGCCTCTGGCGCAAGACTAATGACCTTACCCAGAAAAAATAAATCATTATGGAAAATTTAACAAGCCTTAGGACTTGCTAAATAAGGCCAAGACCGGTCCCCGGTTGTAGTGCCGATGATGATGATGATAGAAAAAGAACATTTAAGAAATAATCATAGAGGTATTGAAGAAGTACATCAAGAAATTACACTTAATTACTTCAACCCAAATTTAAGGATACGCGTAACACAATTTATTAACAATTGCGATGTCTGTAATATCGAAAAATATGTTAGGAATCCCCATAAGCCATTATTAAAAATAACCGAGACCCCAATGAATCCAAAAGAAATCATACATGTAGATGTATTTTACAGTTTAGAAAAGTCGATATTACCATAATTGATAAATTTTCGAAACACACCTGTGCGATAAAAATTTCAGGTAGAGCTTGGACAGAATTCAAAAGAGCCCTTTCATATTATTTTAGCCAATTCGGTTACATAAAGAAAATTATAGTAGACAATGAATTAGAATTCAATGCAATCCCAATAAAAGAATATTAAGGAGCAATTATTACAGAAATCCATTATACATCAAATAATAATCATACATCAAATTCTGACATTGAACGCTTACATAATACAATTAACGAACACATACGATTACTAAAACACGACGAAAATACCAAAGACGATTCCGTTGAAGACAAAATTTTTAAAGATTTTAAGTTATTACAATAATACAATACACTCTACAACTAAGCGAAAACCCACTGAATTCATTAACGGACAAATACATCGAAATGAATACAAAGATATTTACGAAAACTTCCTTACAAAGAAACAAAAAGCCATAGAAAAATTAAACCAAACTCGCAAAAACGATACCTTAGAAAGTGGACAACATTTTAATAAAGAAGCTGGAGCAGGGAAAAATCATTCGAAATATAGAAAACCAAATACACAAAAGATTGACGAAGATCATATTGTAGATACCCAAAACCAATTCAAATATTACAGAACGCATATCAGACCTAAGAAAAAATATCAAGACCCAGAGAATCCCACAAAAAACGAATAAAAGCCACGACGAAATAAAAACAAACAAATTATATATACAACGTTTAAACATTCAGAAATATTTGAACCTCGAACCACTATCATTATATAAATCGAATAACCAAATGTGAAACACACATAAATAATTGTAATTAAAATAAATACTGCACGATTATGTATTTTACTCCATATTATTATTAAAACTATACTTAACACATAAATAAGAAAAAGTTGTGACAATTATTTAATTTATTTAATTTTGTATAAATTATATAATTTCTACATGTAGCTATCTTTAAAAATATAATTCTCTTAGATAATAAAAACGAAAGAAAACAAATTTCCTAAGTAATTTCGTTTTAAGTACTTCATGTATAATTTTGCAAACGAGACCTTTTTATTATTCTGTTTTTTTTTTTCACACTACTTTGCTAAACATTTCGTCGGAGCCTCAATCTAACGGAGGTGGTGTTACATGTCGTCATAACATAAACATAACATAATGAATGCATCTCGCCTTTTAGACCAATTGATAAAACCCGACTGCATACGATACATGTCGTTATAGCGTAATTACATTATATGTACCTTTCCCCTAATTACCTATTAAAATATACACAGGTAGACATTTTGTATATCGATCCTTTTTTCTTGTAACTACCTGAGGTACATTCTGTTATTAAAAGGTTAGATTTTAAGTGAAATACAAATATAAGTTAGTTTTAAGAAAGAATCCTAATACATTGATGCTCTGGTTTTGACATTTTTATAGAGTGATTTCGAATCACATTCCTCACTATTTCGTCTTAATCTCTATAGACCCGGTTCGCATTTCCTGAGGGAAGTATATACAATTTATTCCAAAATTACGGAACCTGCAATTAGTTTCAGGGGGTTTTGAGCATTCATGAACTACATTGTCTTTGGGTTTTTTAATAATTTCAAACAATAATACTCGGCTCGGAAAAAGAGAAAGCTAAAGTGAGAATAAAAAAATTGTAATGGGAGCAACGAATATGAATGGAAGGTCAGAAAAGCGAAGTTGGTGTCAAATGTTTTGGTTCTCTATGCCTGTAAAGCCCTAATTTGATGAAGGAGTATTCGACAGTGAAGCATAACATATATTTAACATATGTTCAATAAAATATCTAACTTCAAAGCCATTATTAGCATTAGCATGAACTGCTAAGCAAGGACGCAGATGTAAACCTAGTAAAGTTTTCCAAACAAAATGTTAGGTGTGTTTTTAAACATTTGTAGTAGTCCCCCACGACAACGTATTTGTCGCTTCTATGTCATAGCTCAGTTATTGTAAGCACAAATTTGTTAATAATTGAAATAACAGACGCAATCAACAATGGGCAAGAAAAACACCCATATGGTGGATTTATTTAACGATATTTTTGCAATTATTGTCGCTCCATTTTTGGACGGATTTTAAGTCGAGCACACGAGATTATTTTCAAAAAACTTATTATTACTATCCTAGCAGAAATAAGAGACAATCAGTTTAAAACATCTATAATACAAGTAATGCGATTTGGCTGCCATTTTGTTTGAAATGAAAGAATTGGTCTAATAACTCTCTATCTGTCTGTAACATAAAATTCAAAGCACAAAACATTAGATGTCATCTGCCAAAATTATGGCTCATTATGACATTACTTACTTTTATTTTTGTCACACCGCGTATAATCATTTCTGAAGGTCGCAATCGGTATTGGGATGTTAAACTGAATGGTATCGATTCAATATCGAGCTGATCTTCGATTGAAGATTCTAAAAAGTGTATAGGTTATATATATATATATATATATATATATATATATATATATATATATATATATATATCATCATCATCATCGGCACTACAACCGGGGTCCGGTCTTGGGCTTATTTAGCAAGTCTCTCCACCGGTATCCGGTCCATATCCGAGACTTGTTAAATTGTCCATAATATTTCGTTTTTCCGAGCAATGTTATTAGCCTTGCACCAACCTTTCTCAGGATGTCACTGCATGCATTGGTTCACTACTTGGCGGGTGCCAAAGTAGATATCCAGGGGTGTCACGTGGAGACTGCATGCCAACTTGGATTGAACAGGGACAAGGATCGTCCTGGCCTTCGCCGGGTAGAAAGCAATCAGAGACTATATATATATATATATATATATATATATATATATATATATATATATATATATATATATATATATATATATATATATCTATATATATATATATTGTTATGCCTGCAAAATGAAGAATCCATGCAAGGTCTCTCGTCGGGCCAGTATCTGAGTCGGGTCCTCGACTACTGGCGTTTACTTCAGAGATGAACGAAGTTATCCAACGATGGTTAATTTCGATTAACTGTTAACAGCAACTTCAAACAGCGAAACAGACTTTGATCCAAATAGACTTTCTGCTAACAGCAACTCCAAACAAATTCAAACCGACAACAAATTCAAGCGGGGTTTTTCCTCAAAAATTTCAGAACAAACTTCATTAACACTTACAAAATTTCGTGTCGCTTCTACAATTCAACTTCGATTGCCTCCTATTTCTTATCGCTACCTTAATTTATTAATTCCTGCTGCTGACCTTGGCGATTGACCGTGTGAATTGGACGCATTTCCGTTCGTTGACTGCGAGTGTATACCTTTTTTTTGCTGACCTTGGCGACCGATGGGAATACCTGTGGGAATATTGGGGTATCAGAAATTGCTGACCGTGTGAACGCGTTTCCGTTATTTTGTTGTCTGCTAGTGCATAACAACACACACACACACACACACACACACGCATATATATATATATATATATATATATATATATATATATATATGTACTTTATATACAGAGTGCGCCATCTTTTATGTCGGCAGGTAAACATTGAATAACTTTGACATTTATCAACCGATTGACTTGAGTAGACATGTTTTTGAAACATCAATACAGTTCAATTTCAACCATGGATCGCTTCACACTACAGCAATCCACTGAAATAATGGGGTTCCGTTCTGTTAACCCAATGTGCATATCGTCGAAAACATCGTGGCCAACCAAAAACAGCACCGCCTAACAACACTATCGTCGTATGGTGTCGACATTTGTTGTGCACGGGACTGTGGGAGATCGTCGACATGCCGTTCATCAACGCCCAAGGTGTTCCAATGAACTGGTTGAAGTGAACTGAGAGAGTGTTGCCGAGAACCCACATGTGACGTATTGCCATCGCGCTCAGCATTTTGCCGTCAGTGGAAACACCCTGCGGCGCATTCTTAATGATGATTTAGATTTGTTTCCGTATAAAGTGCAATTGGCTCAAGGAATATTGCCGACAGACCGTCCACGTCGTTTGGAATACCGCCAAATAGTCACATACCGACATAAAGATGGATAATATATATATATTTATATATATATATATATAGGGCGTAAAAAAACGATCGGATTGACTATACACCATTCGAAAGAGCAGGAAATTCTAAGAAGAACATTATCAGTAACATTTTTTGATTGGCTTACACATCGAATCTTTATCGCCTAATTACAGGAAGCAATATTCGCACTTATTCGAAAACTGTTACTGATAACTGACTTCTTAGAATTAACCGCTCTTTCGAATGGTGTATAGCCAAGCCGGTCGTTTTTAACACCCTGTATATATATATATGTATGTATGCATATATATATATACATATATATATTATATACAGCATGTTATATATATATGTGCGTATATATACTTTTATATATTATTTATACTTTCAGGAACGGTTATTAATGTCCTTCTGATGCACTTGACGAAATGTCCTTCCCATATCGGAAACCTGTCTTACTTTGTAGGAATAATCATTGTGGTCAATGTAATACTCGGACCCATGCCCACCGTCGGCCAATTCAATTGTTTTATACAAGTTACGCGCTCTCTCAGATAGGCAGATTGTCTTCTAGAGGAAGTATCTACACAATGGAGTCCATTCATGCTATCCGCAAATACTGTGTTGAAGACGTGTGCTCTGTTGTCGGACAATATCCTGATGCGATTAATATATTGCAATGGACTGTAATCTCTTGATAGGATTATGAATGTTGTATGTACAATAAATTAGAAAGATTATCGGATAGATTAGTAGAGAGCCTTTTGAGATGATCCTTCTACCAAGAAATAGGGACGAATTGTTTTCTTTTCTATTTTCTTTTCCTTTTTTCCTTTCCATGTTCTTAAGATTGTTTAAAAGTTAAATATACTTTCCGCATATCTGAAAATACGTCAAATAAAAACGGACTCAAGTAGCAATCAAGTGTTGGACAACACCTTCGGAATTATAAGGGATAATTGCATTGTAGAAATGCCTTTTGTGTTCTGTGCTCAAGTACAAAGTTAAATTAAGCGTGCGATAGTTGTGAAGCACTCTTATAGATCGATCGGCGTGAATGGGAGGAAACATTATAGTTGTTAAAGGGTATTAGAGGAAAACCTAGGTACATGTCTGATTGCCCAAAATATTGAAACACAAAGGATAATAAACGGATATATGAGGTGCACGAACTAAAATTATGTAATAGAAGCGTACTTTGAAAAGGAAAATGATAAATACCGGTCGATTTTGATAAGGCGAGGGACGCAGAAAAATGGATTAATTCGCTACTTTACAGACCAGAGCTCTACTACCAATTGCAAAAAAATATTAAATCTAGTATCGCCTTTCTTGGCTTCACATAATAAGTCAAATTTAAAGACTTGGTGGTGTTCACAAAATATTGATTTATTTCAAAAACACCTCCCATCTTATATTTCAGTTAAAAGTCACATTTCATAACTATGTTGTATTAAATCCCTTGGACAGAAAATGTCAATGGACCCTTGTCAACTAAGGCCATTATGGTTTTATTACCCTTGTTCCATAGCTTACGACGTGAATGGTAAACGTTTATCCGTTTATTTTGCTCATTTGCCCCATCTACGAAACGCGGCGTTCCTTAAAACAGACATCATTTATTCATATAAACAACCAACAACAATGGCAGGTGTTGTTAAATGGCTGGTGACCGGCCTGAAGCATTAAACACATCCACAGGCAGTTTTCCCTGCACCCTGCCACCTTTCCCCTTTCCTATAAATTAACTCCTTCCTTACTTCTTCTATGCAACTCCAATACTTCTCAACTGGATACTTCATTACGCGCATGCTCTTTTTTAAGATCGTCCGGTTAGCAATAGATATGTATGTGGGTGAAATCTACCAACCAACCATATTCTGCAGTGGGCGGAGTGTATATTTTGTGTCAACGTTCCAGTGCGGAAGTGTATGTCGGAACAATCGTTCCAGAAAATCAATCCCTGCACACCAGCAGCAATCACTAATGCCTTACCCATTGCAGTAAATACACCCCGCAACCTCTTTTTAAACACATACACCCGCATAGACGTCCCTTAATCCAAAAACAGTGTGTGCTTGTGAATTGTATCCAATAGATACTTTTCAGCCGATTTAAATACTACATCCAGCCAAGGTCAGCAAGTAAGCTTGTACGGTGGAGTTCGGGGGTATTGCTAAGAAACGTTCTGAAAAATGCTCACGGAGATGACGTTTTTTTTTATTAAAAATTTTCCTTTTGTCTCTTGCTTCCGATTTGATGATCCTTTCGTAGAATTCAACGCTAATGCTCAACTCTGGCGTAAACTACTACAAAAATGAAGAAAAGAGAGGAGAATATAAACAAAATTCCAGGAATAAACGAATGGCGGAAGCACCTTCAAAGTAGTTACCAATAGTTATGAGTATTCGTGATTGTGGAGAAGTTCGAGATCCTTGTATTGAATATTTATGAGTGCCCCCGACCTCAAAGCCGCTCCCTCCTAATTGGGTTACAAAGAATCTTTTGTTCGTTTTCAGTCTTTAACCGAAGCAGAAACACGAACACAACAAATCAAAAACAAAATTATTCCATTGAGTCTGTATCTGTGGAACCTGAAAGAAAAAAAATCAACTCTGGAATCCATAGAAAAGCAGCCAAATTTATGAAACTAAAAATGTAAATGAATTTGCAAATAGAATGGTCAATGAAGAATACTTGGAAATGCAAATTCCTCCGAGACATACGACCGAATAGTATCCTTCAACAAAGGCAATTATTATATAATTCAGAGATGAATTTCAAGTTTTCGAGACACCTCCGTAGCCAATGTCTTTGACACCGATTAAGATTTCTAGGAGTTACTGATATAATCACAAACCCACACCGGAACTTCTTGAAAGTAAATAATTTTAACAATAATCGTTCACCATATTGAAGGTCACAATCAGATATGCAAAGTAAACAAACGGAGTTTCTTCAGTCGAACTACACAATTGTGTGAGGTAATTCTTGGTTCTGTAATTTAAGTCTGCAGGTATTACAACTTCCTTTCCTTCTTGTTTTTCTTTTATATTGAAAATCCAATAACCAATGTATACGATCTCCTGATCCTGCTCTCCGCAATTGACTATTGCCTATTGGATCAATAAGTTTGCTATCCATTAGTCCGGAAACTTTTGGAAAGCGTTGTGAGTTTACGGGCTTCGTCGGTAGATAATAGATGATTTGAGTTAAAAAATGGAAAACAATATTAATATAAACGATGGAAAGGGCATCTAAAACCACCTGAGTGGTCATAACTGTAAGAAGTACTATTGCAATATTGTGGTGGTTCGGCAATAAGCTCTTTTTTTTGTAGGAACTTGAAACCAATTTCAGCAGCTTGTAGACCTACATTGTCTGTAAGGCCATTTGCGATTTGTGTAAGGCATCTATATGAATTTCAAACTCAAAATTAAGGTTTATTTTCGATTCTACAACTGGCTTGTGATATTACAACTGGCCTCGTGTCGCTTTAGAATACCTTTCCAGGTATTTTGAGATAGAGGATTCGCAGACGAGCTTCGATAGAATCCAACGTGCGTGGTCCCTTTTTCATTCATTTTCGGGAAAATTTGATCTACTAATCTTTTGATTTACCGATTGTATGATCTGTGGCTATTTTAATCTATTGACTGCTTAATATAATTATATCTTATTTATAGGTTTCCAAATTCTCTGATATTCCGGCTTTCTGATTCATTGATTTTTCACCTTACCCATCCCCTGTTCTATGGGTTCTCTAAACTATTGACTTTCTTACCTGTACATCTTCCAAGCACATTGGTTTTCTGACCTATTAACTTGTTGTTCTTTTGAGTTTCTGATCTATTAATTTTTTGACCTGATTTTTGCATTTCTTGATAAACAACCTTTGTTAATTTCTTGCCCCACAGATCTTCTTATTTTACTGATACTTTGAAACTTCGATCAAACCTTCTGATGAACCTATTGTGATTTTTTGGCCTCTGGATTTTCTGATCTATTTGGTTTTATGTTCGCATGTTCTATTGCCTTGCTAAACATTCGGTTTTTTTTTTATGGTCTAATTTCTTGGTCAATGCTTTTTACTAACTGGCTTTCTAAGCTATTGATTTTGGTGTAATCGATATTCGGATCGATTAAAAATGTTCGGAATTACTAATCTTCCCCTCTGTCGGTCTCCTGTTCTATTGATCCATTTCCGCGTTCTATCGCTATTCTTAATTATAAATTTTCCGAGGATATTGACTTTATCGTTGATTTTTTAACCCATTGATTTCTTATATTTTTGAAATAAACTGTCGATTTTCTGATGTTCAAATTTATCGAAACTCCAGTTCACTGATTTTTGAGATCACTATATTAATTTTAAAGTCCATCGATGCACTAATTTATATTTTTGAATAAACTGTCGATTTTCTGATGTTCAAATTAATCGATACTCCGGTTCACTGATTTTTGAGATCAGTATATTAATTTGAGAGTGCATCGATGCCCTAAACTACATTTATAATTAATTCACACACTCCTAATATGTAGATTTCGGCTTTATGGACTCTCTGATGTACTGATCCACCGATATACTTTTTCTCCGATCTACTGCTCCTTCGATCATTTTAGACCCACTGATGATCCAATCTATTGATTATCCGATTTAAGGATCATTCAATCCTTTAACGCTTCGACTCCTTCTTCATACCGCCTTGTTATTTTTAACTATCGATTACGTTATTAATTATCAAATTAACCAATCTACTTATCTTTTACCGAAATTACAGGCGAACTTTTTGACTTTTCCTTTTGCTTTCACTTGCATCTTTTGAAAGCTTCTCATTCTTCCGTTGTACATAAAAAAACAGAGTTAATTTTAAAATATTCCGATTTCCATTTATCAATTTCCCGATTTACTGACAATCTTTTGAAACCATGACCACTCGATGCTTTGGACTGGCTACTAATTTAATACACTGTTTTTTTTTTATACTGATTATGAATGTGCTAATATACCAATTGATGTGATCTACCAATCATGCGATATTCCGGTCATGCAATCTACCAATCATACGACATGCATATCATGCGCTAAGACTATCAATCGATCTATCGCGCAATCAGTGCACCGGCGAATCCATATACTGTTTAATAAACCTACTAACCAATCTACCTACCAATCACCGATCTACTGATCAACCCATCCATGCATCTATCAATGTACTGATCACCCGATACATCGATCCATCAATGAATCTATCGACTATTCGATATATTGATCATTCTGTCATTGCTAAACTATCATTTCCTCAAATTATAAAGGTATTTAAACGATCCGTCAAATTATGTCCGAATCAGTTTTTGTATCGTTGTTTTGTATCATTTGTATAGATTTGTTAGTTTATTATGCTCCGATTTGTTGATGTATTGATCCACGGAATTTTCAGTATATCGATTCACCTAATTTTTGATTTTTTGTAATTAAATATTAAAACGAGAGTCCTTCAGAAACAGTCTTATTCAAATAAATAATGACACACAACTAAAAGCCGAGTTTGTGTCATAGTGAAAGGCAGTACGGCGTATTTGCAGTCGTGCTTAATTAAAATGTCTTGATTATGATAATCATCAATTGAGATTACTAAATCAAAATGTTTCATTTCTTTTAAAACTTTAAAAATGGTATCCTGGGGTAGCGGCTCCAAAAAATCGATTTTATTTTTTAGTCTTACTCGATAGTATACCACTTGTAGAAGTACAGCCTCAAGTACGAATTTCTATTTTAGCGAGTCTGTTACGTGGTTACTCCCCCATCGCCTTTGTCTCAGCGAGGGAACAATAAGACATAAACAAATCAACAATACATTTGAACAATTTTAGTATCAAATACTTACATTACAAACAATTTGCTTTCTAAATTAAAACATTCGTTTACATTTTATAAGTAAACACCTCATCTACATCATCATCATCATTATCGGCACTACAACCGGGATCCGGTCTTGGCCTTATTTACCAAGTTTCGAGGCTTGTTAAATTTTTCCATAATAATTTATTTTTACGGGCAAGGTTATTAGCCTTGCGCCGTTATAAGTAAACACCTACCTCATTAAATAATAATTAAATAACGTGCATTTCACATTTCAAACATATTACAACTGGTATAAAAAATATAATAAACAAAATAGCTGGTGCATAAACCTACATGAGCTCTACTCGGCGATGACAGCTTCGATCAGTTCCGAAGTCATGTTTTTTTAAACTGAACGTATTGTATTTTACCGCAAGATTATGAGATAGAAGGAGGAGGGAGAGGGCGAGAGAGGCTACGGTGGTAACAGTAAAAAAAATATAATTTGTTGTATTAACCGAAGTCAAGATGTAATTGCAAAGTGCCAGTGTAAAAAAATTGAATGGATTTAATAAACACTTTTTAACGATTGGTGGAATTGATGTTTTTCGTTGTCTGTGGTATATGAGTGAGAGGGGAAGAAGACAACTTTTTTGCTGGAAGAACTCAGGAATTATCAGGTGTACTAACCCTGTGACTCGACTCGGAATCGGCTGCTGATTATCAGGAAGTGGCCACTCTTACACGAGACCCGGGGGGATGTACAAAATCCCACGTAAGCAAAAATTCGTTGTGTTTTTGTTTTTTGTTTTATATCCAAATTTATTCAACAATTCAATTACATGTTTCACTTAAGACTAAATTTTAACGTCTATTTTACAAATATCATTCTTACATTAACTTATGGCTCTTCGCAAGCACTCTAAATTATACATTATGATATTTCATATGCCTTTCGGCGTACAATAACTGTTTTTAAAACATGCCACATCAATTGATATGTTTTCTTTTTAAAATGTATTCTATTTTTTTCTACATCATATATTATTTATATATATATATATATATATATATATATATATATATATATATATATATATATATATATAATTTTTTTTTTTTTTTTTAATTACATATATAGGGTTGACAAGCAAAAAAAAATAGAAAATGAAACAAAACGGACAAACATAAACAAGGAATACAAATAAAATTAAAAATAAAATAAAAATAATTGGGAATTGGGGATAGGGGGAAGGAAAGAGGTGCGCCTGAGAGGCATACTATGTTTGGAGACGTGTAGTCCTTTCTTCATCACTGATCCACCACCAGTTGAGATGGGATCGATCTTTTATTGATTTATCTCTTTCACCCATTACCATACTAAAACCCAGACGATCTGGAAAATTAGAGATATCGTTATCGTGGAGAATTTGTTTATTCCTGGCGCCACGGAAAACGTGGTAAATAATAGGGACTCCACGTTTGTCTTGGATAAGTCCTTTTTTATCCAAGATAGGGAACGCTTCCGGGGGAATGAACCCATTCTGGAGAGTACTCTCCATATACATATCATTGGGATAGAATGCTCCCGATATGAGATCATTTTCACTGCACATTGCCCTTGTTGTGTGACTACGAATAATCTTGATAATGAAGTTATCTATTCTGTTTAGTCCTGATTTGTCATACAGGACTTTATTGGGATAGTATTTCTTATACTGTGACTCTGCGGTTCTATACATTCAGAGGCAGGAACGCAAACACTGCCTCTCGAACACCCGAAACTTCTCCATGTAAAATGAGGATATGTTATACCATATCGGGCAGCCATACACCAATATTGGTCGGATGAATGCTGAGTATGAAATTATTTTCACCTTGGGGTCCAGCAGACTACTACGGAAGAGTCTTCGTGTCATTGCATATGCCTTTTTAGCTGCTGTAAAAAAAAATTCGTTGTATAGAAATAACCATGGTCCCTTTGCAGTACTAAGAGAACTTTTCGCTTGAAGAACCCGGGAATTATCAGGAGTACTAACCCTGGGACTCGACTTGCCATCGGCTGCTGATTCTGGGGAGGTGGATTCACTTGCATTGAACCTGGGAGGATCTGCAGGGTTTCAGTTGAATACCCATCAATAAACCGACCGTTGAGGTGACTGCGGATACTGAGGTAATGACGGGAGCTCCGGGATCAGCACGACCACTACCCTCTCCGGGAACGGCTAGAGGGACAGAGTCTCCCTGGCTGATTTATCACTAGCCCCAGGTGAGACCCACCTCGAAAAAGTGAGTACCCCCTTTGGCTATTTTAATTAAACTTTAATTGTGAACACCACGTTTGTGCGACCTAAGCAGAGGTATTGGAAGCAATTTGACCGCCGGGCGGCGCGCTGTACTGGGCAAGACGAAGACGCCCGCAAATGAGAAAAATAGTCCGGGTCTGGGGTACGACAACCCGACCAGGGGGAAGAGTTATAACATGTTAATGAAAAGAGCTTGAAAAGTACGCATGCCCGAGGGTACAGTATTCGGAGACTTTAAAGGAATTTTTCTCAAAACCATGTTTTGAGATCAGATAACTCAACATTTTACAAATGAATTCATACGACTTATTTTAAATTGAAAGATTAATTAATTTGCCACTTGATGAAGTGACGATTTTGTTTATAAAAAGTTATAAACAAATATAAGTTGAAAATGTTCGCAAAAAATGACTTTTTTCAATCATGTTTATTTATTAAAAAAATTTCTTTTAAATACCTTGATTACTCATCAATTTACTACACACATAAACTAAACACAACCATTTTTCTTTTTCTTTACGGATCGTCCAACGAGGCTCTACACTGCACACCACAAACCTATGTTTTTGACGCTGATTTATTTATAACTTGTTTGTTTATGCATACAATTTAATAAAGAATAATTTAAACACTTCTATGTATGCACAATGATGTATGGAAGGAGACAGCGCGGCAGCAATCTACCTTGAAACTAATGTTGTAAGGAAAATCAAGCTCGGTAGACTCCGGTGGGCGGGACACCTAGCTCGAATGAGCGAAGAGGAGCCTGCCCGGAAAGTCCTTTGTGGTAGGATGTATGGAAGGAGACAGCGCGGCAGACCTTGTCTGCGATGGAGGGATGGCGTAGACCAGGACGCGCAGACTCTGGGAGTGCCAACCTGGATGAAATGGGCTCGAAATCGGGACCGGTGGAGAAACTTGCTAAATAAGGCCAAACCTGAATCCCGTTTGTAGTGCTGATGATGATGATGATGTATGGGCAATAAATGGTCGTTTTTTCAAAAATATGTATTAAACAGTTTTTTATAAAAAAATCGACTAAGCCGATAATATAAGTTTCAATAAAATGTTTGGTTGTCAAAGTTAAAAATTCGAAAACGACCAAATATGTTGTCACTAAAATGCTTGTGAAATTAAAAAAAAATGTATTCGAAAAAATTCGACATTTTGCCTATATTCAAAGAAAGTTGAAATCGGATAAAGAAATTTTTGGAGACTGCAAAACCATGTTTTGAAAGAAAATGCATTTGATGCTTGAGAAGTTGGTTAAAAATGTTCATGCTTTCGATTCAATTTCTTTCATTGTTGTAGCAGCACCGTAACCCAAATCCCTATTTGTGCGCACGTTAGTCTAAAAAAAATTCCCATCTTCATTGTTATTTCGGGTATTACTCCCTACACAGCATTTCAATAATGGCGGATAAGTCGCGTATATCACTCATATCCCAAAATTTCAAAAAAATTCGATGCAATAATTTCGTTTTAATAAATTCCCGCAGTTTTTTTGCGAGTCACACACAGTTGTACCCCTTAAACGTGTTTTTTCTTAAAACGACATAAACAGAAGAGAGACCGTAAAAAACTTAAAATTCCAAGATTCTTACCTGAATACGACATGAATGTTATTGTGGCAATGATAACTGCTCCACAACATAACGCTGGGTTACATTCATTGGTCTACCTAGAGGAACGTTCAAGTTTAACTTAAGATGAGCCTCGACCATTGGAGCCATTTGGTCAAAGATCAAATGAAGGCAAACCATAAAAATGAAATTGAGAGGCGCATAAAACTCTAAATTTCATACCGCAACATCACATACATTTTATTACGGAAATGCATCGTGTTGCGATTTGCATTTAGTCTTCCTAACTCCTATTGACCTTTTTAAAGTCCTTTTTATTGCTGTTTTTAGTGTGGAGATGACACCATTTGGTGAATACCTTTTCCAAAGTCGTCAAAAGAAGCTACGCGAAAGATGAGATGGATAACTAGCCTTGTATTGTGCTGGGATTCGCATGACAAGCCGAGTTTTATCTTTTGGACTAAGTATGCCCACGTCATATATCTCCCAGTTTCCTGGAACTCTGATGCGAGGTGTCGCAGTATGTGCTCGCCCTATTGTCATTTGCACAGTGTCTTAATTAAATCGTATCCAAATACTCCACTTGAGGTTTGGACAGATCACATTGTCGAGGACGGCTTGGACCAGGAGAAGATCACTTGACTCAGACTCACTTTCGGTTCTTCTTCACAATACTTGACTCTTTACCATAAGTTATGTGCATATAGTGCGTTATTCTTGAGATTTTCTATTGACCCTCTTGTTGCTGTCTGGGGGGCTTACGCGCTGGTGTGTGTGCTTGGTGCGCCTATCGGACTATCGATGGCTCACTGAAGCGGACGACAATATAACCTCTGTTGTTGAGTTTATCTGAATCGCGCGGGTGAGGGGCAAATACCTCGTGTTGAATGAGATTTGTGTGGTACGTGCGTTGCGCCACTTCAACATCGAGTGCTCCCCAAGTGTACATACTTGAAACATCGATAAACACGCAAACGATCGCCTCCAGATTGTTATGGCCCATAAGGGGTCAGGATGCCCACACCATCGTTTCCCTGATTGTTAGTCTTTTGTTGTTATTGTTTCTCTATCTTCACTGTCGAAGCTTTATAGATCGCACACTATTTGAATATTGAGTACAGTCTTGAGTCTAGCCCCCTTTGAGCGCGATACACAGATCATCCAACGTTGACATAGAGCCATAAGAACACTGTACTGTAGTCGATAGCGGAACCAAAGGTGACCGAGTCTAAGCGATTGTATATGTTTGCCAAGACTTGGAATGACGCTGAAGAATTCTGATTGTTTTTCGTCATATAGATACTTGCGTAACAAGAAAGTGATTATATATGAAATTCTAGTGACAGACTCTATTTAACCACCAACAACAACATTTACTATACATGGACGGAGGAGATTGGGATACCTTTGATGGGACGAATGAGAATTAAAGGGTAAGGTATGTAATTTTATTTTGCGTAACTAAATTCACTACAAAATCGTAAGATCATTGTAAATATTTTGTGACTATCAAGACGTCTATTCTCTACAAACTCCCCCGCAAATTCGATAATGGTTGTTACATGTGATTGCGATGGGGCCACCCACTGAAATACAAACAGGAACACATCAGGCTTAGCTCTATACGTTCTCAAGTGTTAACTGGGTTTGTCATATCGCACCACGAAGCAAGGAGACACTCCAAAAGATACGTTGAATTGTTCGCAACTCATCCGTCCAGAGCCCTCTTTACAATCACTTGACACATCACGAGGAAAACGAACACTTATCGACACCTGGCCGAAGGTGCAATTTAACCTAATTTCCTTTTTTCTCTGTTTTGTTTTTGATACCATGATGAAGGTGCTCACTAAAAGTATCCTATACCACGACGTAGAGCGGGTCGGTTAACAGGCCGGCATTAATACGCATCGTCAGACGCGGGGTGAAACGCATTAGTAGCAGATGAGAACAGCACTTAATGTCTTGTCCCCTTGAGTGCTTTGTGTAAACCGATTGATGTCCGGTTGCTGTTGGGTGTGCGCTAAGAAATTAAATTGGATGACGGCTTAGTTCTAGATCCGTCTTCGGCATTTGCCTCAGATCGTTTTGAGGGCTTGAACGTACACCCCTCTTTTTGTATGACGCTCGCATTATTAAATATAATTAAGTTCGGTGGCCTAGAGAATTCATAATACGTTTCCGATACGCAGATTAATGCCAAGATTAGGAACCGTCATGTGAGAGAACAACCCACATCTCAATATTTTTCTTCTTCTTATTATTATATAATATTTTTGTTTTGCATGAGATATGTCAATTTTCTGTACGCATTTGAATACATATATTTTGAAGGTAAATCATCATCTACATCTCTCAGAATGGGTTTCCTTTCAACTGCCTTATCTATACTAAACTGTAAATACAGAATTTACACAATTTGACAGTTTGCAAATTACAGAAAGGATCATCATTATGTACGAATAAAGTGATTAACACCTCAACTAGCCATCCGATCACGATATTGTATGTCAGCGATTTTTGCCAACCAGCAAGAAATTGCCATACAAAATAATAAGTAATTAGTTTATTGTCTAACCGTTAGAACACCCTAGTGTCGAAACTACTTATGCATAGTTGCTCGAATCTTTCGTTTCCACTTATTCGACCATTTAGACAGTCAGAAGGATTTTCGGTGGACATAAACCAAAAGACTGCATAAATCGGTTTCCATTGGAAAACCTTATTGTTTTCCGCTTTTTAATAACACCACGTCGTCTATGAAAATGGACAGTTCTAAATATTTCAGAATCTGACTAAAATCACGAAAATTGGGAGGTCGATGGTTGCTGGATGAAAAAAAAGATAGACGAATTCATCGTGATATATATGGACAATAACACAAAGTACTTCTTTGCCCTTGGTTGTTCAGATAAATTTTCATTAAATATAAGTAGAGCTAACGAAAAGGATCAGAAGCAGTCTTTCTCTACGAGAAAACCAATTGCACTGCTCTTAATTGCTTTTCGAAGATGAGAAATTAATGCCTCTTGGCTTGATATAACACATCACTAAATAAGTCCCTGCCCTAACTAAAAATACGACTTTATTCATTCACACAGTCTTTTGCAAAATTTTACAATTTATTTGCACACAATAAAATAATATATAATAAAACATACGGGATACTCACTCGGTTATAAATCCCTTCATCCGTTGCTTATGGTGTCCTTGTTATCGAACTGTTTCGCTGCGGCGGCTGCTGTTCTCCTTGCTTGGGGGAGGTTGTCCTCCTTGCTGGCAACAGATTTGCATCGACAGAGCCGATGATTTAGTACACTACATGATAAGCCTTTATTTCACTGCCGGAAAAGTGGGTGATAACAACCCACCGGGAAACTACAACGCCATCTTTTGTTTTATTATGTTCTTAATTTTCAGGTTTATTGTATTAGGTCTCCCTTTTTACAAAATTCCAATAGTATTTACGGGTAGAATTTTAAAATATATATAAATAATTTGTCGGCTTCAGCGGTAATCACTTTTCGTATATAATTGAAGTTTATCTTTAAAATGTATAAAAATAATTTGTCGAATTCAATATTTCTACTTTTATTCCTCACTCGCCAGATTCAGACTCTCACATCGACTTATTTAATTAAATGGACTTCTTATATTTTATATTGTTGGGAAAAGTTCACACTTGCTTTCTCGACTTTTAACAACGACTCTTGACTTACAACTGTCATTTACAACAGTGCGACACCACCGGTTCATTGTCTTCGTCTTGTTTTTATTTCTTTTTTTTATGCCCACGTGCTATGTGTTTAATGTTTAAATTGTTTAGTAGTTTTTATGTGTAGTTTAAAAATGTGAAAATTCATGTTTTATGTGTTATGTATTTTTATTGTGTCTAAAATGAAAAATGTCTTAGTCTTGTATAGGTTATATGTTTAAGTTTAATATTTTATGTTTTCTCTGTGGAACAAAGGTGGTGGGGGCGTTACTACGTAACAAGTCTCCTCCTAGGGTGATCCACTGATTGCAATGCTTCTGTGAATAATCAATATAATCAAAAAACCTGGTAGGGTTAGGTGTGATGAGCCGGAAAAAGCGGGATACACCCGTCGGCACGTGGAATGTTCAAACGTTATATAAACCAGGCGCGATGCAGACGGTCGTAGAAAACGCGAAACAGTATAAAATGGACATCGTGGCGCTTCAGGAATTCCGACCCCCACATCAAGTAATCGAAACCAACGGGCTTACACTGGCGTGTGGAGGTACCGATACACAGAACCTCGGAACTGGCTTCATCATAAGCAAGAAGATTATGCCAGTCAGTTGCATTCAATATGGGTCAAATCCAAATGAGTGAAACTGCGGCAGGGTAAATTACTTGAGTTTTAGGTCATGCTGAATGGGGATGAATTGGATGCATCACAATTTTTCCTCATTAATTTTTGTATAAAAGGAGTGGTTGCAAAAGGAATTAGTTAAGTTAAACAGAGACCTGAAGGGGAAAGGTTGTCTTGATTAAATAATCAATCGTAGACTAAACTTGTAACCCATCAAGAAAAGTTAATCAATAAATATCAACCATTTGGCCGTTTCCCAAATAGATGGAACTCAGCGAACATTCAGCCAATTCCCAAAAAGAGCGATAAATCGTCCCCCTCTTCTTATCGACCCATAGCATTAACTTCTATTCTCCCGAAGGTAATGGAATCACTGATTAATCGTCAACTTTTGAAATATCTGGAATATAATGACTGCCAATATGGCTTTCGTAGCAACAGGTCCACATGAGATTTGATGGCGTACCTTACCGAAAAGTGGAGCCATTCCACCCACTACTTCGGAGAAAGCAAGATTATTGCACTGCATATCTCGAAAGCCTTCGAAAGAGTTTGGCATCCAGCCCTTTTATCAAAATTACATTAATATGGAGTGGACAATTCCCTTATCCAATGGATAAGAGACTATCTTTTTGGCCGTTCATTCCAAGTGGTTCTTGATGGTGTCAAATCTGCCTCCTATCAAATTAATGCAGGTGTTCCCCAAGGTTCCGTACTCTCACCCACTCTCTTCCTCACCTTTATAAATGATCTCTTTTCCATTACCCACAACCCAATCCACTCGTTTGCTAATGATATCACGTTGAGTTTCTCATACTAATACGAACATTACCGACCAAACTCTTCGAACGTCAATACCAATTAGCAGAATATGCTTAATACACTGAATTCCGACCTCAACAAGATATATCAATTAACAAGATATATTAATTATTATTAACTACTAACCGAGTAGAGTTCAATCCCTTAAAAACTCAGTGCTGTCTCCTGTCGTCAAAGGTGAACCCCAAAGTAAATATACTGTCGATGAACGGCACTTCCTCCGACGAAGCCTAGGAACTATCAATCCTAGGCACTCTAATTAATTGAAGCGACCACATTTTTGAAGCTGCGAAAAGTGCACCCAAATGTATGGGGTTCCGCAAGAGATGTAAAAGATACTTCACTCCATCCAACTTGGCCATTATTTACAAGGCGTGTATTCGTCCCAAAATGGAGTTCAACCCCCATATTTGGTCAGACGCACGCAAAACTGCGTTACACGTGCTCGATAGAATGCAAAAACGAGCAGTGAAACTTTCTGGGACCCAGCTGTGAGTCGATCAATTCCGTCGTTAGAACATAGGCGCAGCGTATCATGCCTATCTGTCTTCTATAGGTATTATCACGGTCGTTGCTCAACTGAACTTGTTGAGTGTTCTTCCTCCTCAGACATTTTCCCCCGATACCCGTCAATCTGAGAATGCGCATCAGTTCACGTTGAAAGTCAACTTCACGCGCACAAACAAACATAGAGAGTCATTCTTTAGCCGAACCACACGAATGTGGAATACTCCACCTGACCATGTGTTTCCTCGTCGTTTTAACGTCCAGGCATTTAAGACCAATGTACATCGATACCTCCTCTCCTTATCCACTTCCTCTCCTGCCGCTCGCACTGCTCTGCCACTTAAGGGTACTCCAAAATCCCCTTTTGTGCGCGCGTTTGTGTAAAAAAAAATAAAAAATTTAAAAAGTAATATATCGTACTTTTATTTATTTTAAATCTCCACTTACTCGCTCATCCCTCAATATTGAGGAAGCACTGCGAGCACGGCTGATAAATGTCCTAATGGTGTCTTGCTCCAACTTTGTCGTAAAATATAGTCTTTTGTCCCCCGGAGAAAATTTTTTATAGAATATCTTATAGAGTATTTCAAATTGGTGTGTGATTGTGTCAAATTCGTATATTAATTCACCAAACTCGGGCGAGAAAGACAGTTTATTCCCAAATTCATCAAATTATTGCGATTCATGGTTTTCACTACAAATCATATATATATGAAATTTCCATTCGCAATCACGAAATAAGACTTTTATCTATAATTTTTTTTTGTTTTATTTTTCTTTCATTTATTTCTTTTTTTTTATTAATTTATAAAACTTACATATAAGTGATGTTCCGTTGAATTTCTACACTCAATTTCTTCTTTGTTATCTTATCTCATTATTATGACGATAGCCATGCTGTATCTAGAATATCTGTGGATATCAGTACCAAATTGACCACCGTCCGGTGTAGACGTGTCGACAATCGACAAGTGATAGTTGATGAACCGTTCAACGGAACGGCCTTAAAAGTGAAGTGTATGTAAAATTATTATTAAATTATTGTTAAATTATTATTTTTACATTAAACCGCGTTGCACATCATAAATGGGTTCGCTTGGGACTTCTCTGCACCCAAAAAAATTAAAAAACAATTAGTGCAGATACACGACTTACGAAGTGTTCCAGTTTGTGTATGCGCACAGTATAATAAAAAAACTCTTGAATGTGAGTTTCTATCTGTCACTCGCGCAATAAAAAAAAACAATAAGAACAAAAACAAACAAAAAAGTGAGAACATGTGGTCTATAATATGGACGTGAATCAAATGGATCCCAAAATGGTGCTTCGGAGAAGGCAAAATACAGAACTAAAGATAAAGGCTAAACGCCTGAAAACCAATAAAAACAAGGATACAGACACGTTGAGTGTCAACAGCGACGACGAAGACAACGCCAATGGTGCCCAGTACTCAGGGGCTGGAAACCAATTCCAAAAACTAGCTGCCAGCGAAACAAATCCAGACGACAGCAGTCAGGTCGAGGTCCTCAACAGACTCATCCATGAGATTAGTCTTAAAAAAGAAGAACTGGATAAACAAATGGAGTTTTCTTCAACTAAAAAGCAATTTGAGCCAGAATGAGCGGAAAACGAAAATGGTACAACAACAACAGCAAGAACAAAGACAACAGCAACCCACGAAGGCAAAGAAAACACGACAAGCTAAGGAAAACCAACAGTAGGAATCACATCAACAACAACAGCAGGAACCACATCAACAGCAGGAAACATCTCATCAGGTGCAACAACAGCAAGAACAAAGACAACAGCAACCCACGAAGGCAAAGAAAACACGACAAGCTAAGGAAACCCAACAGCAGGAACCACATCAACAGCAGGAAACATCTCAGCAGGTTCCAGTCAAAAAAAAGGAGAAAGTACCTCTGTTGGATTTTAATTTAACAATTGATTATTAAGGGTATCCACCAAACTTACCCCTAACTGTTCTTCAAATGATGTCCGCGGTTAAGCTGCACACATTTAGTATTTTTATTTTTCTTTACTGTTAGGATTTATTTTATTTAAACGTTCGTAATTTTTATTTTGGGTTATTTATTCTATTAATTTCTTCTCTTTTAATTTTAAATTCTTTTTACTATAATTTGCTTCTATCTACACGAACCGCACGCGCACACGAATCGATTCAACCAAAGAAATCCCGAAGCTCATTTAAATATTTTATTGTGCGGATCACCCGACTGCACTACTCAACGCACGTTTTACAAGAGGGAATCAATCTCGTGTCTCTCGCCACATATCCTTTTTCGTTCCGCTTCCACGATAGTTATTTCTAGGAAGCGGACGGAATTGGCTAATAGGGGGCGACTATGGCTAATAAAAGGAAGATGACTATTACAATGTGAGTGGGGTTTTAAATGGGTGTTTTACTTTTATTTAAATTATCTACTATTGTATTTGGGGATATTCTATTGTAAAGGGAAATTCGTGATTTGGAGGGAAGGGAAGGATATGTATGTGAAGACACGAGATGTTAATAATTCAAGGGGCGAGTGATAATTAATTGCACTTTAATTATATAACATTCCTCCTCCCTTACAAAAATGGAGTTTCATTCTTGGAAGAGGAATGAAACTCCCTTTGGACAGCATGTCGGTGTGCGCGCGGCGGTTGGCTTTACATTTTCTTTGTATTTCTTATCTAATTATTTTAGATTTTAATAATAATTTAATATATATTTACAAACTTGATATATTTATATTTTGTTTTAACATTTATTTCATTTTTTGTTTTTATTTATTATCTAATTATTTTAAATTTTAATAATAATTCAATATATATTTACAAACTTGATATATTTATTTTTTGTTTTAACATATATTTCATTTTTTGTTTTTATTTATTATCTAATTATTTTAGATTTTAATAATAATTTAATATATATTTACAAACTTGATACATTTATTTTTTGTTTTAATATTATTCAATTATTTTAGATTTTAATAATATATTTATAAACCTGTATAACAAACATATGTGCTTCCTAGCTCATCGGCGTTTGCCCTATTTGTTTTTTCTTTCAAACTACGGTACAGGCATGCTCAATCTTTTTTTGTGGTGTGTCAGTTCCGGTTCACACTGTTACCAATTTCAAACTTAAACTGTGTTGAAACGCACGAGCCGTTCCATTTATTCAAAATACGGTTTTAAACGGCTGTGCATCACACACACTGGAGTACCCTGTACCTTCCCGACCTTGTCCCTAACGGTAGGAAATTTGAACCGCCCACAGGATCCGGTAAAAACCTCCTTCACTATAGTGAGAACGTTTCCTTTCACCGTATGCCAGGTGTGACTCGAGTAGGCCTAGGTGTGTCTTTGCTTATTACGTCTTCATATTACCCATCACCAAGTGATTCACTGCTCGCATCCGTGGCCAGAGTAAAAGAGATTGGTATTATTGAGATTCGCCCATTTTGGGGGCGAAACCAAGATCTACTTTTTTTTTTGACATTTGTCTGACCACATTAATTTGTTAAAGATATGATGCGAGCTAGCACTAGTGCATTGGCCGGTAGTCGTCTTCAACACCCATAAATTCATCTGACGATTTACCATGCGAGAACAGGAATTTAATTTGTTTAATTTATTGGAGGTGTTTCCCCCGAAGATTGGTTCTCGGATACGGGAGGATTTGATTATTTATCAAAAGTGGGTCCCGTTGACGTATTTACTCGCTTACCGGTTTATATACCAGTTTATCAGCAATATTTCCACCTCCGAAGGGTTTATTGGTAGGCGTTCTACCGAAACCTCCCCTTCCTTGCCACCTTTTGGCTTTTGGGTTATTGCCTGCTTGTTGGGGTAACTGGTGCCTGACAGGTTTTCGTAGCCCTTCCCCTGCGTGGGTATGGTCTTCGGGATTTTCCGACCGCAGTATCGACCTTGTTAGGTCCCTGTGGTCCGGTTTCCCGTTCGGCTGCCTTTTGTTTAGGCTTTCCCGTGCTTACTTTCTTGCATTTATTTGCAAAGTCAACAGAGAAACTTTCAGGGTTTGTGTTTGTTTGGGGAAATTCCAAACAACCTCCTGGTCCGTTGACTTTGCAATAACGCGACAGAAAGTCGTTACCCAACAAGCTGTCTTCTGACAATCCTGACAATCCCCACGCCGAAGCTACAGGGGATTTCATGATGTAGTTTGAACTTCCCCTGTATGCCTCCTCTAGACTTTCCCTTGCCAAAAAGTGTTTGGAGGATCATTGCCTTCTGGGCATCCACTTCATATTTTTTGTAGAGTGCTTTAGTCTTTAGGAGGCTGATCTCAGCGCCGGTGTCCACAATTAGGCTCGTATATTTTTTCCGGCCAATGTCTAATTGGAGTTGGACAGCTGGAGCTTCAGTCAGCGAAAACTGAGAACAGCTCCGACTATTTAGCGAGTTTAATTCGGTCGGGTTGGGGATGTTCCACCCGACCGTTTGGCGTTTCCCGACTTCTTACCCATAGCTTTTTGTCGACCAGATGCCGCCGTTGGTTTTGGTCGATCGCTATTTTGGGTGTTAGCCTCGGGGTCCGTTTTCTCGATGCAGTCACTACGGTCGGTGCTCTGTTATGTACTGCCTGTATTAGAGCTGCTTCGACCTGACATGCGCCTACGGTGCCTCTGTCGGTTTCTCCTGCCTTTAGGGTTTTTTACCTTTTTAGCTGTTTCATTGGTCTTTGATGCATTTGTTGCCGTCCGGTTAACCGTGTAGGTTGGCAGGTTTTTACGGCGACGTACAGGTCTAGCCGTTGCAGTGTGCGTACAAGCTGGATTTGGGTGAGCTTTTTCCCAGTTGATCTTGTATCGACACTGCTCCCACTTGTGACCGTTTCGGCCACAATACTCACAACAACATCGAACGCTGTACACTCTTCGGTTCGATGTTGGTTGTGGCTGTTTGGAGTTAGAGGGTTGGGCTTATCCCTGATTTGTTTGTCTCGGGCACTCCTTCTGCTCATTTTGTGGTCTTTGTGCAGGTGGCGCAGGATTTTGTGACGCTGGTGGTACAACTTTTACCCGACAATTTCCTACTTCGTGTCCATACCTAAGGCACGAGGTACAAATGGGCATGTTACGCCGAGTAATGTACTCGTCGCGTAGGTGCACCCTTTTGTGGCAAAAACTGCATGGTACTTCTGCAGTTATTCGGTGTGGTTGTGCGTCTCGGACCTGGATGGGCGTCTCTTGATGATAGTAATCATCCTCGCCCTGTTGATACCTTCGTGCTCCAGGTCCTTTGGGCCTTGTCCAGCTGTGTGGTTGATAGTCGTGTGGTGGTGCGCATGCTGGTTCGTACTGCCGGAACGGGTTCCTCGCAGGTTGGGGGCGGCTTACGGGGTGGGGTTTTTCCGTATAGTGTCGAGCTGTTTCGGTCGACCTGCTATAGTAAGCCCCTTCTCTCCGAGACGCGTCGTTCGTAGGTTGCCTACTGAACGATTCTCGCAGATCCGGGCTATATTCCCTGTACCTCTGTTCTCGGTGGCTTCTTTCATCCTGTTCGTGGCGGGCTCCTTGGTCGGCTATAATTATATCGTCCACTCACCGGGTGGTCCTCTATATAGTCCATGCCCTGTGAGTGACGATTTGGGCTCCATCTTGCTGGTTCCCGCCTACTGGCCACTGGATGTTCGAAGTCTCTTCGCTTGTACACCGGGGGTTCGTCCCTTTCATCTTCTCTTTGTGAATGACGAGGCGGGTTGCTCCTTTTGATGTGTCGTCTCGCTCGTACCGGGCTGTCAAATTCCTCTCGTCTATTCACAGGTAGGTTATCTCTATTTTACAGTCCCTGTGAATGACGAGGCGGGCTTTGCCATGTTATTGTTCGCCTTCTTGGTACCGGGCGATCAGATTCACCTTACTTTCTAACCCCTGTGAATGACGAGCCGGGCTTCGTTCTCCGCGAACGTTTCTTCTGTCCGGTGTTACATAATCCTCTTCTGAAAAACGATCCCTGGTATATCTTTCGGGTGTTATTTCCCTAATTCTATAATATTTTTCCCTCTCTGACTCGGGGTACTCAATTGTCATTGATATGTCTCTCATATCATAGGCATCCTTTTTTCCGTCCAGTTCTTTTTGTCGATTTATCATCCAGAGAAGTTGCGACCAGATGCCCTCGAGATTTTCCTCCTTTATAGCCGACAACTGGCTTCGAAAAGGTTCCTCTCGTATTCCGCGCATCAATTTCTCAGTTTCTCTATTTGTGCAGCGCAAATGTCGCTGCTTGCCTTTCCGTATGAGCGCGCGGCAGCTTCTTTGCAGAGCACGACCGCATGTTTCACTCGGGAAACGAAACCTGTGATGTTCTCTGCTCGGAATTGTCGCATCTCGGCGAGCTTCTCGTACACGTCTTCGTATGAAGACTATGGTAATAGCCTGTCCCGGAGTTGTTGTTCGTACTCACAGAACAATGCTGGGTTTGCCTCATGAAATATTCTATAGGCTTCTCCGCCTAATTGCATGGGTAACCACTGCATGGCTGCCCTCTCCTCACTTTCGGACAAACATCTCAGGGTCCTCCTACACGTATCCACGAACTTCTCTAGTTCCATGGCTACGGTGGGACCCCGTGAACCATTGTACACTGGTATTGATGTTCGTACCAGGTCCATGATTTGGCTAATACCTAGCCTGTCCATAGATTTGTCCGATTTAGGAGAGGAAGCATTTCTCTCTTCCCTGGTGTCTGGTCTTTCGGCCGAAGAATTGTTCTCTTCCCTTGACATCTTTTTGACGGATGGTAACTGACTTTTCTTTTTGTTTTGCCTTGTCTTCATGAAAGGCTTTGTGCTAACCAGGGAAACCTAACCTTCCCTCTTATGGTATGGATTGAACATAATCGATGCTAGCTTGTGGAGGTGGCCCTAAAAACTCGCAGTGCAAAATAATTAACTACTGAGTTAAGGGGAATTCTAAAAGTGGTTGTTGTATCTATTACAAAAGCAGACAGAAAAACCCTAAAGTAACAGGCAGAGTCCTATCGTAAAAAATGTTCACTAATATTTATTCCAAACAAGGTACCCAGAAGAAAAGGAAACCACCATTATTCTGTGTGACCATATCAACAATAAGATTTTCATTTTAAAAATGGTAACCTACAAAGCACACCTGCTGTACAATATTTATATACCATTTATTAATAATATTTGGTTTTAATACTAATTTGTTATTTATCAGTATCCTTAAGTGTTTAAATAAATTGTTAAAAAATTGTATCTAATTATCCTTTTTATTAACCAATTTTAATCAATAATACTAACTTTATTTCTTTTTGTTTTTCTTAACTTATTTTTCTTCGGTTGTTGCTGTCTTTTTCTTCTTCCGGTTGTTGGTGGCCCTTTTATTTATCTTTTCCTCTGTTTCTATTTGCTTTTTGTTTTCCCTTATAAATGGTTTGTTTTGTTTGATTTCGTCTAATTTCTGTTTCTTGTTTTTAATTTTTGATATTTTATTTATTTGTAAAATATTTAATTTTTTGTGGTTTTTGAAAAATTAATTTCTTGGTAAGTTTTGAAATTTTTGTTCAATATTTTGAAACAATTTTTTTGTTTAATGTCTGTTTTAGTGGTATATTTTGAATTATATACTTTTTGGAAATTTTTGGAAATGCAAAAAAAAATTTTTTTTTGAAACAATTTTTGTTTAATGTCTGTTTTAGTTTTATAATCTATTTTCTTTTCTTATTTTCAATATTTTGAACTTTTATTTATTTGTAACACTTTCACAATGTTGTTTTTTAATTAAATTTAGTTTTTTTATTGGAAATTTAAGTCTTTGTTTGATTTTAATTTTTTGGAAAATTTTGATGCATTTTGTTTCTTGAAAATTTTTGGAAATTTTTTTTTTTTGTAAACATTTTTTATTTGGTATTGTTGTTAAATTTTATTAAATTTCTGCTTTTGTTTTGATTTTTGAAATGTTATTTATTTTTGTAAAAATTTTTTAAATTTTGTATTTTTGTTAATTTTAGTATAATTTCTATTTAATCTTTTGATTTGTTTAAATTTTTGAATTTCTTCGGAATTTTGATTTTATTTTATTTATATATTTTTGAATTTTTTGATATTTTTGTACAAATTTTTTATATTTTTGCAATTTAATTTATTTTTGTAACTGTCTATTTTATTGTTTGCTAATCTATTTTCTTTTCTTATTTTCAATTGTTTGTATTTTAGATAATTTTTAAATTTTGTTTTATTTTTGAACTTTTTAATTTTGTTCGTTTTAAACAATTTTATTTATTTAATTTTATTCCTTTTTAATTTTTGATTTTTTGAATTCGTTGTTTAATTTTTAAACATTTTTTATTTTTGATAGACACCTAAGCCACAGCAAAACCAAACTTTATTTTTCCTTGCTGTGGTTGGCGTAGGTTCGTAAGAGCCTCTGGGCTCTTTCCACCAATGGTCGCGCACCTCCGAGCTTTATGCTCCAGGATTTAAAGCAATCTTTCGATCGCTAGTGCCGATCCAAATAGTGGACGCCGGCTGCGCCAAATTGTTGGATTTTATTTGTTTAACAATTATTTATTAAGGGTATCCACCAAACTTACCCCTAACTGTTCTTCAAATGATGTCCACGGTTATGCTGCAAGGCTGGATGTCTTCAAGAACACAACACATTTAATATTTTTATTTTTCTTTACTGTTAGGATTTATTTTATTTAAACGTTCGTAATTTTTATTTACATTTTTCTTTTCGTTTTTATTTTGTTTTATTTATTCTATTAATTTTTTCTCTTTTAATTTTAAATTCTTTTTACTATTGTCACAAATTCAAAACCGACACACTTGTCAACCGTTAGCGTGACCTCATGGGGTCGCATCGATCCCACCGATTCTGGAGCCATCTAGAGGAATACTGGAGAATACACAAAAAACTGGCGAAAACGTCAGAAGCAGACGGAACCACGAGAGGACACGTGCAAGAACTAAGAAAAAGGAGAGCTACAGGAGACGAGGCATTGAGGAATTTAACGGAGCAAAAGAGGTCGTCCTTGAACATTGAAGCACTCTTGCGATCCAGGGGTCGAACCCGCGTAAAAGAACGGATAGTTTTAAACTGGACATAGTTTAACGGTCGTGTGCGAAGTAAAAACGTAACACTATAATTTGCTTCTATCTACACAAACCGCACGCGCACACGATTCTATTCAACCTGAATTATTGTCCTTGGCGATTTTAATGTGCACAATTCCGACTGGCTGTTACATTCTAACAGAACCGACGAGGCTGGGAGGCTGGCGGAGATGTTTGCTGTAAGCCACAACTTGACTCAACTCGTGGGGGAGCCAACGCGAATACCGGATGCCCGAGGCGATTATGCGAACACCCTGGATCTGTTTTTGACATCCGAACCGAGTATTTATACCGTAGAGGTTTCTGCGCCACTGGGAAAGTCAGATCACTGCTTGGTATCTGTCGCGCAAGCACTTGCATACCAAGCGAATAACCGGCCTAGGCAGCTTCGCCATGTATGGAAGTATGGGGCTGCTAACTGGGACGATATGCGAGATTTCTTCGCATCCTTTCCATGGTCCGAGATGTGCTTCGGAAACTCCGATGTTAACGCTTGCGCGGAGTCGGTGTCAGAGATTATTCTTCTGGGGATGGAGATGTATATTCCACATACCATCAAACAAAGTTCGTCTGATAAACCTTGGTTTGACAAAAAATGCGAGCTGATTACAGCGGCAAAAAATAGAGCTTTTAAGCAATGGCGCTCCAATCCCACTGATGTTAACAGAACGAATTTTGTTCGAATCAGAAACGTGTGCGACCTGGCGATTGATACCGCGAAGAAGGCTCACAACGACAGGGTGATCAATAAGCTCCTTCGGCGCCCAACTGGTTCGCGCTCCTTCTGGTCAATGGCAAAGGCTGTCAGCAGTAACTTTGCTTCCTCCTCTTTCCCTCCGTTGGTGACAGACAGCGGGACGTTAGTCACGAATCCAAAGGATAAAGCTAATGTGTTCGCGAATTTATTTTCCGCGAACTCAAACCTCGATCCCGGCCTTTTGCAGCCACCTGTGATCTCGCCGGTACAGTCTTCCATGCGGGATGTGAGATTTCGTCCGCGCACTATTCAACGCATTCTACGTGAACTGAATTGTAGGAAGGCAACCGGTCCGGACGGAATACCAGCAATAGTCCTTAAGAACTGTGCTCCAGAACTATCGCCGGTTCTTGGCAGACTCTTCCGCTTATCTTATGCACGGAGGACCTTTCCTGCCTGCTGAAAAATCGCCCGAGTTCAGCCAATCCCAAAGACGGGAAAAAAGTGTCTCCCACAAAATTACCGTCCGATAGCATTACTGTCTATTTTATCTAAGGTAATGGAAAAAGCCTTCAATACAGAGTTGGTTAAGTATTTGGAGTGCAACGGTCTTCTGAGTGATCGTCAATACTGATTTCGTGGCAGGCGGTCCACAGGAGACCTTTTGACACTTATAACCGACATATGGACATCTGCGATTGAACGGCATGGTGAGTCAGGGGCGGTCGCATTAGATATCTCCAAGGCTTTTGACCGCGTCTGGCACGGGGCATTGCTGAGCAAACTTCGTTCATATGGACTTTCCCAACAGCTTTGCGACTGGACGAGGAGCTTCCTCGAGAATCGATCGATCCGGGTTGTTGTGGACGGCGAGTGTTCGGATCTGTATCCTGTTAATTCGGGGGTGCCCCAGGGTTCTATTTTGGCTCCAACCTTGTTCTTGCTTCACATAAATGATTTGTTGGAGACAACGGATAACAAAGTGTTCAGTTTTGCGGATGATAGTACGCTTGTTTCCTTCTTTTCGAGTGATCGGCCTATTGGTGCATCAACGTGGCACCAGCTGAGATGTAGACAGATTGACTCTCTGAACCAGGATCTAGATAAGGTCCTGCAGTGGGGAAAGGCCAATCTTGTCGACTTCAACGCAACGAAGACCCAGTATACGACATTCTCAAAGAAAACCGGATCATCGGTTCCACAGCTGATGATGAGTGGCCGAGCCCTCGAGGCTGGGGAAAGTTTGAGATTGCTCGGCGTCACGGTCTGTGGGAATGTATCATGGCATAAACACGTATCGGGTATCGCCAGATCAGCCTCAGGAAAACTGAGTTATCTTTTTAGAGCCAAGAAATACTTTACTCCGGCCCAACTTCTTCTCCTATATAAATCTCAAATTAGACCCGCGCTGGAATATTGCTCTCATGTTTGAAGCTCGGCTCCTAAACATACCCTCGACCTACTTGAGAGCGTACAAAGACGAGCGATCCGCCTGATCGGGGACTCGGCGCTGACGTCGGGACTACAGTCGCTGTCACATCGAAGGCGCGTGGCCGACCTCTGTCTGTTTTACAGATATTATCACGGGTGCTGTTCTTCGGAGATTCTTGGCATTGTTCCACGCAATTCGGTCTATATGCGCTCCACAAGACAATCCGACGGATCGCACCCGTTTGTGGTTCATCTGCCGACAGCGCGAACATCCCTGTATCAGAACTCGTTCCGTTACAGAGCGGGGAAACTGTGGAACTCCCTTCCCACGCGAGTTTTCCCGGAGCGTTACAACCTGCAACTGTTCAAAAAGAACTGCAACAGTTATTTGATGGCATCTCGGGGCGCCCACTCGACGCTATAGGTTCGCCTCTCCCGAGAGAAGTCTAATAAAAAAAAAAAAAAAAAACCAAAAAAATCCCGAAGCTCATTTAAATATTTTATTGTGAATCAATCAATCTCGTGTCTCTCGCCACATATCTTTTTTCGTTCCGCTTCCACGATAGTTATTTCTAGGAAGCGGACGGAATTGGCTAATAGGGGGCGACTATGGCTAATAAAAGGAAGATGACTATTGCAATGTGAGTGGGGTTTTAAATGGGTGTTTTACTTTTATTTAAATTATCTACTATTGTATTTGGGGATATTCTATTGTAAAGGGAAATTAGTGATTTGGAGGGAAGGGAAGGATATGTATGTGAAGACACAAGATGTTAATAATGCAAAAGGGGAGTGATAATTAATTGAACTTTAATTATATAACACCTCCTATCTACATCAGTTACATGGAGACAAAGGATCTCAAAAAATTGGGTGAGTTGACATGCAAAACTTTTAAAACAAAACGGATAAATGATTTTAAGATAAGTTTAACATGCGATGATTTAGAAGGCTATACCAAAATCAAATCGGCATTGGGGTAATCGAAAAGCGAGTACTATACGTACATCCCTAAATCGGAGAAAACTGTCTTCATACTCCTCAAAGGAGATGATCCTTCCTTTACTCCAGAAGAGGTGTTCGAAGAACCAAAAAGCCTCGAAAACCTTGAAATTTACAGGCGTGAAACCATTTTCTACAGCAAATTCAAGAAATCGCAACCGTAAGTTGCCTTTCTTCATTGTGTCGCTAAGCCTCAATAGTAAAATTGATGGACTTAGATATATTAAATACATTAATCACCAAACAATAAGTTGTGAGAGAATAAAGAAATCCGACCGCGTATTGCAGTATATGCGCTGTCAACGCTTCGGCCATGTGGCATCGAATTGCAATATGCATTTCAGGTGCGTCAAATGCCTAAATAACTGTATCATTGGGGAATGCCCATAGGGTAAAGAACAGCTCCCGGATAGAAATAAACTATCCTGTGTCCTCTGTAACAATACAGGTCACCCTGCTAACTTTTGAGGTTGCCCTAAGTACCAACAACTAAAATCAAAGTTGGAAGCCAGAAAGAAGCAAGTTGAAGAAGAGAAACGGATGAAAACTCGCTCTTACAACAACTTCGTGACACCAAGCGTGTCATACGCCCAAATGGCAGGTAGAGTAAAAAATGCACCAATCTTAGAACAATCACGCAATATTATTAAAACACCTGCTCCAGAGGCACAAACTGATATTACAGCAATATTACTGTCCATACAAGGACAGTTTGCTGCGTTTGATAAAAAATTCGAAATGACGAAACAAGTGGCTCGAACGGACATTATCTATTCGACCGTGTTTCCAGATGAATCCGCTCTTTAATCATAATCTTCACTGCGGCTGAGTTAACCCTAAAAATTATTGCTGTGAATGTTAATTCACTAATCCGCATGGAAAAGAGGGATAATTTGAACAATCTGCTGGAAGCTGAACGCTTTTGGCTCGCGAAACTAAGCTAAACAGGTACAAGGCACAAATTGGGCTACCCAAATTATAAAATAATTAGACGAGATCGTCCAAATTACACTCAGGGCGGCGGGGTCGCTGTCTTAGTTAAAAATTATCTACAACACAAAGTCGTTTACAGTAGAGATGTATACAAGTTCCAGATGCTAGCAGCCTGCGTTATAGATATTCCTTTGCAAATTCAAAGGCATCTATATGTGATCTCTGCTTATGCTCCCAAAGCTCCACAGTGTATACAGTTTATCAATGAACTTGATACTATTTTTCGGTCTCAAGTTAGACTCGGAAAATAATTATTTGTTTATGGCGGGAGATCTCAATTCCAAGCACAGTGCTTGGGGTAACCTTATCACAAACACAAGAGGCAATACGTTGTTCGACTGATGGCAAACAAACGCTATCGAACATAAACTAGTATTGTACGCTACAAGTACACCGTCATATCCAAGAGGAAATTCCTTCTTGGATTTAGTGTTGCTGGACGAGCGAATACAGTTATTAGATACGGATCTAACTACTCGAAATTGCTTTCGTACAATCGAGTACGATAGCGATCATTACGGACTTGGTACTGTAATACATGTCCCAAACGAACACTCACTACTTGAGCAGTACAAACAGATACATTCTTTTAATTTCGGTAAAGCACACTGGTCGCCCTTTGATCGGATAATAAAAAAAGAATTACGCTCCAATGGCATAGATCCACCAACTGACAGAAATCTTCATAATGACGAAATTGAACATTATCTTTCGACGATGAACAACATTGCTACTAATTCAATGAATCGTTCTATCCCAAAAGTGTCTCACATGGGGAGCCATACAAACCGATACAGAAACTCAACGATCGACGAGCTGTATAGGCAAAAGAGTATTTTGCTCTCTAAGTTAAAACTCCTCTACGGAGAGTTCAGCGCTCCAAATAGCCAAGAAATAAAACCAATTAAGTTACTAATTAAAGATCTTCAAAAACTGATCCGTGACAACTACAGATCAGTAATTAATGAAGAATGGAACAATAGAATTCAAGCCATCAAAGCTAGTGGACTGAATATGCTCCCTCAAATAAATAAAGTCTTTCGAAGGAAAGATTATAATGACATCCCATGTCTGCGAGTTCCGCGGACTCCCGAGAATTGTCAAACACTGCTGAACGCAGGACTTACCCTGGAACACATCAACTCTAACGAAGAGTTCATAATAGTCGAGGATCCGCAAAAAAGGCGAACTCAATGGGTGCTTGTTTCGAAGCAGTGTATAGATTGAACGAATCGGCTCATTCTTACCTTGACCTGGAAAATATGGCTCGCCAAAAACATATTTCGCTACGCAATGAACTTAACAATTGGCGTCTCTTAAGTCAAAGTTTCACTATCTTTAGTGAAAATAATAGAGCGGATTCCCCACTTAGAAATCTAAATACTAGCATATTTGTA
The DNA here is from genome assembly GCA_963931805.1 of Microdon myrmicae. Lineage (NCBI taxonomy): Eukaryota > Metazoa > Arthropoda > Insecta > Diptera > Syrphidae > Microdon > Microdon myrmicae. The sequence continues at coordinate 961,761 of OZ007500.1, read as the reverse complement.
CACAAGGATGAACTGACGGACGTCGGGGGGCCTCTGGCCCGGAAAAACAAATTATCATGGAAAATTTAACATCACTACATCATCGGCACTACAACCGGGAACCGGTCTTGGCCTTATTTAGCAAGTCCTGAGGCTTGTTAAATTTTCCATAATGATTTGTTTTTTTCCGGGCAAGGTGATTACTCTTGCGTCAACTTCAGTAGTCCATCCCATCCCCAAAAAGGGCAAGGACAGGAGCAATCCAGCCAATCTTCACTCGATTAGTTTGCTTCCGAACATCAGCAAGGTATTCGAGAAAATTCTAAATAAAGCATTGACTAACTGGTGTGCGGAAAATGGTATTATTCCGAACAACCAGTTTGGTTTCCGATCGCAACATGGCACAGTTCATGCTGCGACAAAACTTGTTTCCGACATACAGTGGAACAAGGCGAAGCGACGATGCACAGGGGCTCGTTTGGTTGACTTTGGAAAGGCTTTCGGTACCGTATGGTTAGAAGGGCTTGTATATAAGTTATCAAATCTAGGTATGCCCGAATATTTAGTATACATTATCTACAATATGATAATGGGTAAACAATTTGTAGTGAAATGTGGAGATATAATATCTAACAAGACCTTTCACACCAAAAACGGCCTACAAGAGGGAGCAGTGAATTCTCCCATTTTATTTAACATTTACACTAGTGGTCTAGTGGGTTCTCTCAACCATGCAATTGCGTATGCCGACGACATTGTGGTGTATAGATCTGGAGAAAAGATTCATGTCATCAACAGACTTTTACAAGATGACTTCAATAGAATCAAACGTTTTTGGGACGACTGGAAATTAGAGATCAATTTCCAGAAAACATAAACTACCCTTTTCAGATCGCCCCTGTCCAGAGCATCAAGGGATACAAAACGGAATTGGAAAACATTTTCCATTGCAGGAAGTAATAATATTCCCCTACAAGTAAAAACTGTAGTCAGATACCTTGGAATCTTGCTTGATGAGTATCTTTACTTTGGTAAGCATATAGCAGCTGCTCTTACAGCAGCTAAAAACGCATATGCAATGACACGAAGTGTCTTTCGCAGTACTCTTCTGGACCCCAAGGTGAAAATAATTTCATACTCGGCATTCATCCGACCAGTATTAGTGTATGGCTGCCCGGTATGGCATAATATATCCCCATTCTAGATGGAGAAGTTTTGGGTGTTCGAGACGCAGTGTTTGCGTTCCTGCCTCGGTATGTATACCAACCTCAGAGTCGCAGTATAAGAAATACTATCCCAATAAAGTCCTGTATGACAAATCAGGACTAAACAGAATAGATAACTTCATTATCAAGATTATTCGTGGTCACACAACTAGGGCAATGTGCAGCGAAAATGATCTCATATCGGGAGCATTCTATCCCAATGATATGTATATGGAGAGTACTCTCCAGAATGGGTTCATTACCCCAGAAGCGTTCCCTTTCTTGGGTAAACAAGGACTTATCAATATATATATATATATATATTGACAAACGTGGAGTCCCGATTATTTACCACGCTTTCCGTGGTGCCAGGGATAAACGATTTCTCCATGATAACGATATCTCTAATTTTCCAGATCGCCTGCGTTTTAATATGGTGATCGGTGAAAGAGATAAATCAATAAAAGGTCGATCCCGTCCCAACTGGTGGTGGATCAGTGATGAAGAAAGGACTATACGTCCCCAAACATAGTATGCCTCTCAGTTAAATAAGTTAAATTTTAAGAAAAAAAAAAAAAAAGACAAAGTTTTTCAAATTTTTCTTTGTCTTTCAAATAATTTAAGTACTGCCACAAAATTCTGTCGCCGAAAGGCAAATTATATAATGGTTAAGTAATGTTTAGCTTAGAGCGTCTGCGAAGGACCAGTAAGTTATTATATAACATAATTAAGCTAGAATTTAAGCATTTTTGTCTAGCCTTTAATTTAGAAACTAAGAATATAAATAGAAAATAAAAAATGTTTTAAAAATGAAATGAAATAGTATGCCTCTCAGGCGGACCGCTTTCGTTCCCCCTATCCCCAATTCCCAATAATTTTTTTTTATTTTTATTTTTAATTTAATTTAATTTTTTTATTTTTTTATTTTTTACTTGTCAACTCAAAAAAAATTATATATACTAAATGATATAGAAAGAATTGAATACATTTTAAAAAGAAAACATATCAATTATTGTGACATGTTATAAAAACATTAGTTATTGTACGGCGAAAGGCATAGGAAAAATGATAATGTATAATTCAGAGTAATGTAAGAATGATATTTGTAAAATAGAAGTTAACATTTAGTCTTAAGTAAAATCTGTAATTGAATTGTTAAATAAATGTGGAGATAAAACAAAAAACAAACAATATCTGTGGATATAGAGCTTGTTTGTAACATTTAAAGCGGCTATATGACGCACATTAGACATACTGCTTAGTTTAGTCACTCAATTGACGACTTCCCTAATTATCATGCAGCTTTTTGCATTTTAAAGTTTGATAAAATTTCTCCCATTTTGCAGTGTACTATAATAAAAATATCGAAACGTTAGTGCACATTTTATGTTAATTTACAAACTAAATACTAGTTCTTAAAGCAACCAAGTTCATCATCTGACGTCAGGTTTGAAAAGTGTCGTACTGAACTTTCTTGAGACAGTAACAATGATATTGAACGACATTTAAAGTTTGACAAACGTAATAATGCTGATTGGTCCATACCAAATTTCAGATAAAAATTGAATATATTTCATATTTTTCTGGTACAACCCCGCCGGTCGAACGCGTATAGTCTTTGATGAACAAGTTATGGAGCAAACACAAATACAATGTAAACACAAGTTTCCTATGTAAATTATTAACATTCAAAAGTAAAAAGTGAAAATGTTTAATTTTATATTTCTAATGAGTGTAGCTTTACTTTGCCGCTAATGAAATACAACTATTAATATATGGTTCTTATTGCTTCTAAAATTATAATTAGAAAGATAAGTGGGGGTTCCGTTTTCGGGTCAAAAATAAGTGGTTAGCTTAACCCTGAGGTCAATGTGCCAGTTAATATTTGTCTACTTGTGTTTAGTTTTTTCAATTTGTGTTCCTACATTTCAGTCGATTTCCAATATTTTCTAACCCACCAAATAAGCTCTAAAATATCGGAAACTTCCTGTGCTTTAATATTTCAGATATAGCTTCAATAAATAATGGGGTTCAGGATTATTCTACAGATGCTTGCCCCAGATAAGTAATACGACCCGAGACAAAAACTAGTTTTGATAATCACATACATCAACTACAACGAAAACTTGTCGAAAAGATATATCTATCCACTCCGAAAACCTTTATCTTCGTCAAATAATGACATCCGAACGTGGTAAAGTTCGTGTCTTCTTATTTGACATACGATGCGTCGTATACGTGGAATGATAGAAACGCATTATTTAGCAAAACCTACGCTTAGACTTAATTGTTTTTGCAAATTCTGTTCTACATAATTTATCTTATGGGCTATTCATAATCTGCTTTTACGCCTTCTAGCATACAATTATATTTAGTCACTATGCTATATCAGCTGTACCCAGTCATGAGTTGTTTTCGGTCAGTCAGGTTAAATGGATAAAAAAGAGAAGAGAAAGCACACGTCTCTAATATTTTTATTTTCACATGCTTGCGAGTATACAATGTTTTTTGTTATTCTATTGTTTGTGTGTATATACAGATTGCTGGTTTGTAGACTTTAAAACACTCAACACATAATTGTCCATGATCACGATTTAGACATGAGAAGCAATCTGTGCCCAGATTCATTCTAGAAGATTGACCTTCAATTTTGTTGATGGGGATTGCAACCTCTTAAATTAAAATGACCCTCGGCAGTTGGTTAAGAACTTTCGGAGATTTTAGATTTTGAACAAATATATAATAGGTGTATTGAAAAGAAATCCATTATTTTTGCATGAAATTGAAGGCTTTATTTAGCGTAGCTAGAATGATCCGATTTAGGTCGAATATGCACCGTTTTGTTCGATAACTTGTTGGCATTTCGAAGGTAATTTCATTACGCATCTCTCGTAGAAACCCTCGTCCCTATTGGCAAAAAATTGGGACATTAGATTTTCACAGCGAAATCATTCGCCATAAACAGAAACATGTGGTAATCACTTGGTGAATGCATAACACCCTCCAATTATGTTCCTGGAGCTTCTCGCAAGTCACTATCGATGTGTGTCCTCCGGCGATGTCCTGATGGAACACAATTTCTCTTCTGTTGGCCAAAGCTGGTCGCTTCTGGGCGATTGCTTCCTTCAGGCGGTCCAATTGTTAACAGTACACGTCCGAATTAAGGGTTTGCCCATAGGGGAGCAACTCATAGTAGATTCTCTGCCAATCCCACCAAACACACAGCAAAACCTTCTGGACCGTCAATCCATAACCCATTACCACGACCGTTTTTGTTTGACGCTGTCGTAATTGACCCACTTTTCATCAACAGTCACCCACCATCCGTTTTTGAAATGGGTCGATTATATTGCGCATCAGCAGCGATTCGCAGATCGAAATTCAGTCCATGAGTTTTTTTTGCTTTAATTCATACATCAAGCTTCTTTTTGTGTCCAGCCTTATTCAAATGGTTCCAAATGGGTTTTTGTGCAGTGTTTAGCTCCTAGGCAATCGAAACAATGCCTACATGACGGTCAGACTCGGGGATTTCTATAATTTTATCAACATCTTGCGGCAATTGACTTTTCAAATTTATAGAGTAGTTTATGCAAATTTACTACTAGGCGCAATTATAAATGGAGAGGTAGAGAAGGAAATTTTTGGTGAAATTTGGGTGAGACTTCGTGCTTGTAGGCCGTAACAATTCAACCTCCGGCGTGTTATTCCTCTTCCAGGAATAACACACATCTTCGTGAGAGGGGAGGTTTGTTACGTAGCAACTCCCACACCGCCTTTATCCCACCGAGAGGACAATTTACATTTCCGATTAAACATATAACATATAAAACATTCATACATTTTTTCATTTTACACCCAATGAAAACACATAATACACAAAATTTTAATTAAACATTCATTACAGACAGAAAATATTAAATTTACACATAAAACACCTATTACATTTTAAACTACACAAAATTAAAATACAAAATATTAAAATAACACATACAATACATATTACACTTTCAAATTACACACACAATTAAGCATAAAACATACATTTCGTATTTCACATTTTAAACATACTCGTAGAATTAAAACCCTAAACATTAATCTGGTGCATACAAACGCCCAGCTATCACACCGGCGATGATATCTCCGAAAAACTCGAGATCGAACATCGCCGTTGAACGTAACCGTTATCGTATGACCCAGTTTTCTCGATGAGATAACGGTGGGCAAGAAAACCAACGAAGAAAGAATCGGTGAGAAGAGTTGGATTTTTTTTTCAACTATATTCTTATGTTTAAATTCAAGAAGTTCATTTAATAATATAAATCATTAAGTTCTAGGTTCTAAGTATACCCGCCTGTCACGCGGGAGACCGGGGTTCCATTCCCCGTTGGGGAGCCTCTGGCGCAAGACTAATGACCTTGCCCGGAAAAAACAAATCATTGTGGAAAATTTAACAAGCCTCAGCACTTGCTAAATAAGGCCAAGACCGGTTCCCGGTTGTAGTGCCAATGATGATGATGATGATCATTAAGTTCTGAGTGAAGTATAATAACACATATGCATTTAGTATTTGCTGAGAACTGTGTATTTACATACGGAAAAAGGACGAAATAAAATTTATATTAATCACAACATTCGTTGTCAACAACGTTGGTAACTGGTTCGGATGGCTTGTTCCAACCAAAGTGGTTAGTGTGTGAATTATTTCCTAAGTCCTCAGTTCAACCGTTTTGGAGTGGAGAATTGTCCCACAGGGTTTTATACCTATAATCGTTCCGGCGAAAATATTATTTAGTGGAAGAAGGAATATCGACATCAAGGATAGCCAGCAGCGTGGGATATACGAGGGTGAATCAAATATAAACGGTAATTACTCTTTATACATTTATTGCATAATGTTACACACGAACTATACTATCAACATTTTTCAATATAGTTCACATTTTGGAAGCTTTAATATCCCTTCTTCGTAGAAACATTTAGGGCGAGTTGTTAGCCAATTGCGCACGTGCTCCTTGGCTTCTTCATTACTTTCGAATTTTTATCCTCCATGTGATTCCTTCAAAGGTGCGAACAAAAAATAGTCACAGGGTGACAAGTCTGGGCTTTAAGGAGAGTGTTAGAGGGTTTCCCATCCCATTTCTTTTGATGTATCTCTTGGCAAGGACGCGGTGTGAGGGCTGGCGTTGTCATGAAGAAGGATGACAACTCGAATGAGCATACCTCGTCTTTTGTTTCGATACGCGGCTTTTTCCATAGCTGATACCCACTTCACATGAAATTTCTCCAACAGTTAAGCGGCGATCACTTTTAATAAGCTCTCGAACGGCATGGATGTTGTCATCTGTACGACTTGTCCTTGGGCTTGGATCATGACTTTCGTTTTCGATATGTTCTCGCCCACTTTTAAATTCTAATATACGTATACACACGATTCGGTGTGAGATAGTGTATTATCACCAAACTGTGCCTTCAATCGAGAAAAAATGTCTGAGGATTTAACGCCTTCATTTGTTAAATTTTTTATAATAATTCGTTGCGCAACAGACCGATGTACCTCTTGCTCGCTCATGGTTATACTGACTTCAAAGTCGAGTGCCGGTTTCCCCACTCTTCATAAACCAAACAACGGCCACGCACAAGATTATCTAGCTCGTAACTTGTTGTTAAGCAAAAAAGTAAAAAAAAAAAAGGTCGCCAGTTTTTAGACCATAGGTATGAAATCTTCAAATTCTTGGCTTCGTATGCACCTCGTGCGTATAGAATTGCTAAAAATGCACAAAATTCTTCTTTGGTCAGCTCCCATTCTGTTCACAAAAATTAGGAAAGTCTCTATTTCTGTACATAATCGGATGTGCTCAATTATTTGCTTATTGACTAGCAAGGAAAAAGAGCTGCTTACTTTACCTTTCACTTTCAAATTTTTCCTTGGGTAGCTTATGGAAACATTATTTTCGTGGAAAGTAAAGCTATTTTTTGGTCTTCCGGAAGTGCATTCTTCTTTCATTTTTTCCCAAACAGTTCCGCCCAGACTGACTTCATTTTGGTCGTCACTCTCATCGGTCATAATAAAATTAATCCGAATGGTGTAAATGACCCCTTCGGTAAAAGTAGGTATATTATATACATTTCTCCGAAAGCAGAAGATAGGAAAGATCATATTTGCCGTTATATGTTTTATTAATGTGAGTAAAAATTAATTAAAACATTCAAACAAAATACGGGAGGAATTTTCTTGAAGAAAATAAACCAAAAGTTTTCTCAGAGGGGCCAAAATGACCCCATGGTAAACCTAGTATTAATATTTAGATAGAAACGCATCATGTATTTGCGATTATAATATTGGCTTCCATGGTTACCTTGTTATGTGGTCATGATTGGTTGCCTATTCGTCCCGAGTTAAGCCTTGTGAATAGGTCCTTAGAATATACACACAGATAGGCCAGCTTGTCGGAAAAGGCGACAAAATGAAATGGTCACGAGAAATCCTTTACTATTTTTCGTAGTCTAGCTGATGGACATGTTGAAAGAGTTTGAACAGGTAGGTCGGCCTAAAACTGGTTAAAATACCATCCCGTCACATTTTAAGGGCCGCGATATGGTTGAGAGAAATCTTTTATTGTGTTTTCGATACCGACACAAAACGCCGCAAAATTGCTGACCACTTACCTCACTGTCCATATTATTCAGGGTGATAGATAAGGTCGCCGATTTTGAGTTAAGGGGAGGTTTTCATTTGGGAGCCTCAAAAAAAGATCATTTTTTTGAATAATTTCCTCATAGAAGGAAATAAAGAACCCAAACTTTCTATAACCTCTTTAATATGTTCTGAAGTATAAAAAAAAAAGTTTTTATTAAAAAATATAGTGACGATAATTGTTGACACGCCTAGTAATGTGACCGTCTCAAAAAAAGGTACCTTACTGTTGTCCACTCTAGCACCTGCAATAATGATCAAAAATCATAAATCGAAGAATTTTCATAAAGTGTGGTTGGAGCGCCTACTAGAATCATCCATGAAAGTCGAAATTTAACAAAATGGCGGACATTTTAAATATGGTTTTTCACAATTTTTCTCTGTAAAAACAAAAAATTATGCATTATAAGAATTATATTTTTATTTAAATTTCATTCACAATTTTAATTTCTTTCTTACGCCCACGCGCTGTGACTGCTCAAACAATAAGAAGGCCAGGAACCGGAAGTCCATCCATGATCGTCCTATTGTACTAGATCAGTCACAATGGGTTTGCATTAATGATGGGCTTACACTGTAAGGTCTAGCGATAAGTTATGTGTACAATTTTTTATTTTTCTATCTTACATGATTTAACAACAATTTTCGTGCTCAAACTCAATAATATAGTGGCAAGCGTTCCTAAGAAAACATTCAATTCAATCAGCTAGCACTAGTCCTCCAACGGCGGATGTTTTTAGCCTCGACGACACCATTGTATGGCAAGTGGATAATTTGACAATTTTCGATGTCTCTAATCACATATCTGTCATGTGGTAATACTTTATGGATCACATAGTGGCCTTTATATTTCGGAATTAATTTCTTATTGGTACCACTTGTAGTGTCAATATTTCTGATGACTACGTAATCTCCCTCTTCATACAGAGGCGCGGACGATGATGCTCTTCAAACTCCCTCAGGTTATACTCCTGGGCTTCAGATATATCTTTAGACGCTTTTTCCCTGTCTTCAGTCAGGTTCCGATACAGGGGAGTCATCTACTTTTCTTCAGGGAACTCTGCCAGTTTATCAATGTTACGACCGCGTTGATCAACCCCAAACAGAAGCCTACTAGTTATATTATGGATAGACCTGTGCATGGTATTGTTTAAAGCATACTCTACGAGGGATAACTTTTGAACCCAATCACCGTGATCGATTGCATCGCTTACCTTTCCTAACATACCCGTCAACATCCGGTTCACTCTTTCTACCTGTCCGTTCGCTTGCGGCGACTGAACTCCCACCTTAACGTGCGTTACATTCTTATCCAATAAAAATGAACTGAACTCCAGCGAAATAAAACATGTGCCTCTGTCCGTGATTACTCTGAAGGGCCTGCTGTAGTACTCGAAGTATTTACAGAGGGCAGCGCACACCTCCTTCGTACTCGTCTATATGACAGGGTACAGCTTGACAAATTTTGTGAACGCATCAACTACCAGGAGAATATGCTTCCTCTTTGACTGAACAGCTGGTAAAGGTCTGAAGTGATCTAAATATAAAGTATGAAAGGGGATCGGCTGCTTTGGAATACTAAATAAATTACGTTCGACAGAATTTGCAGGCGATGAGTACATAATGTACCGAATACAATTTCTTATAAACTACTCAATTTTGCTCCTCATGTCAGAGAACCAACACTTCTGTCGGATTTGGTAACACTCAAGTAGCCAATGCGTTCATGGACGTGCCTAATTAGATTTGTTTCTATCTCGGTCGGGACATAAAAGAGGAGTCTACCAGACCTATCCCTTTGGAACACAACAGCATCATGGACGGCGAACGATGTAGATTCTATAGCGTTTGCGACGATAGTGAAGAGCGAGTGATTCGAACCGACGCTATCACGGTTAGAATAACTAAAATATAGAACCAAAGCTCAACCCATAAGGCCACTGCCGCGTATGTGAATTCAATTTCTAAACTCAAATACATTCGACTAATGTGGAAATGGTATATTAGTGCTACGGTATACGGCTTTAATGTATGTGCTTTTGGTGGTGTTGTTTCGTCACTAGACGTGTGTGTATCTGCTAGAAACGCCACAATTCCTCCTCACCTAGTTTATCCCTTAGAGATGAGATTATCCGAACACGATTTTGGGCTGCTCTCAAATGGAAGTCCATGTCTTCGGAATTTACTGCGGAAACCATAAAACATCTACTTAACGCATCTGCGTGACTCATGTTAACTCCACTACGATGTTTGGCCTTATAGTTGTAGTTCTTTAATTCTAACGCCCTCCTCGCGATTCTTGGATTAACGGTTTATTGTTAAGTGTAAGGGTAAGAGAGCTACAATCAGTAACCACAGTGAACGGTATTCCTTCCAGATAAACGCGAAAACGTCGAAGAGCAGAAACTATTGCCAGGGTCTCGAGGTCGAAGCTGTGGTACCGTGATTCCTGTAGTGTAGTGGTTTTCAAAAAGTAGGCCACGGGGTGGAACTTATTGTCAACTTGCCGCTGCAGGAGGACAGCGCCATAACCAAGTGCGCTAGCATCACAATGAAGTTCTGTCTCCCGATCTGGGCTATAAATAGCTAACACCGGAGAGGAAACTAAAGAACCCTTCAACCGTGGAAAGGCGGTTACCCATTCAGCGATGAAATTAAACGGGACGTCTTTCTTTAAGAGCTTATATAAAGGCCTAGCTATTCGGGAAAATGAACAAACAAACCGACCGAAATAACTTCAAACGCAAAAAACGCGAATGGGAGAAGACTCGGATCGAAAAAACCCTAGAAAATACCAGAGCAAAGAACATCAGAGGTATGTATGCCGGCATAAATTCAATTAGAAATGGCTACCGAGGGAGAGCTAAAATAATTCGATCCGCAAACGGCTGTCTGGTCACAGAAACAAACAATATCGTGACAAGATGGAAGCAGTACTTTGACAACCTGCTCAATGTGCGCACCCATCAACCACAAATAAACGCACCAGACGTACATACAGCCGAGCCTCAGATCCCAGAGCCCATTTTCAACGAAGTTGTAGACGCAATGAATCGATTGAAAAACAACAAGGCTCCCGGAGTCGACTGCATACCGGCAGAGCTTATGAAGCATGGAGGAGAGGCAACCGCTCGAGAGACCCACCAACTGATTAAAATAATATGGGATAAGGAAGTCACTCCGGAAGAATGGACGACCTCAATAGTCGTCCCCATTTTCAAAAAAGAAAAGGCGACAGATCTTACTGCCCAACCACATAAAAAATGCTAACAAATGTCATCATCATCATAAGCGGCACTACAACCGGGGACCGGTCTTGGCCTTATTGAGCAAGTCCTGAGGCTTGTTAAATTTTCCATAATGATTTGTTTTTTTTTTTGGGGCAAGGTCATTAGTCTTGCGCCAGAGGCTCCCCGACGGGGAAACGAACCCCGGTCTCCTACGTGACAGGCAAGGATACTAACCACTATAGTATCGAGGAGCCAAATGTCATACTGGCTAGAATCACACCGTACGCAGAAGAAATACTGGGAGACTACCAATGCGAATTCCGTAGGAACCGGTCAACAAGCGATCAAATGTTCACAATATGGCAACTGCTGGAAAAGAAGTGGGAATACAGAGAGACGGTTCACCAACTGTTCGTTGACTTCAAAAAAGCCTATGACTCAGTCGCAAGGCAAAGACTCTACCATATTGTAGTTGAGCTGGGAATCCCGAAAAAATATTCCGTCCTCATTCAAATTTGTATGAACGAAAACAAAGGGCGAGTTAAAATAGAAAACCACCTCTCAGAACATTTGAAATCCGGGACGGACTGAAACAGAGGGATGGCCTATCACCGTGTCTTTTTAATCCTGTGCTCGAGTATGTCATCAGAAAGGTACAAGACGACAACATGGCCGGATCACGCCTGTACGGCGTCACACAAATGCTCGCATATGCGGATTACATCGCTGTTCTGGGCGATAACCTAGAAGCTGTAAATAAAAACGGTGAAATCATCATGCAAGCAACAGAAGAGGTCGGCCTAGAAATAAATGAAGACAAAACAAAATACATGATCACGGCGGGAGCAGGTGGAACTCAGGGAACACATATAAACGTCAGAGGCAAGATATTTGAAAAAGTTAAAGAATTTAAATATCTGGGAACGATCCTAAGTGCCAGTAACGAAATGTCGAAGGAAATTAACAAAAGACTACACTCCGACAAGGCTAGTTAGCACGCAGTCAGTAAACTGCTGAAATCCAAACTGCTATCACGTAACATAAAGCTCCGTGTCTATAGAACCATAATCATGCCGATTGCTTTATACGGATGCGAATCATGAGCTCTCACAAAACGGGAAGACAACAAATTCCGCGTATTCGAGAATAAAACTTTAAGGGGTATCTTTGGAGGTAAATATGACGAGGAGGCAGGACAATGGAGAAAACTCCACAACCATGAATTGGAAGAGCTATACCGCAAACCTACAATAGTGAGAGTAATAAAGCCGCGAAGAGTAAGATGGGCCGGACATGTAGCGCGAATGGGCGATGATAGGATCGTGCGTAAAATTCTTGACGGTAGACCAACGGGAAAGAGACTGTGGGGAGGAAGTATCGTGCCTGACACGGGCACACGGTTCACTTCCTCCTCCATCCAATTGTCACTAAGGTTACAAAAATGTTCCGCCAAACACTGAAAGGACACTGTTCACAAACGCGGAAGGATGAACGAAAACATCCCGGAAACTGCAGCACAGGAGAGTAAAAAAATAAAACGCACTGTCTATGGTTTATTAATTAAAAGGTTTATTGCAGATAATGGATAATTACTTTAAGGTTGATTAAATGCAAAACATGAATTAAAAGTCATTTGTTTTTGTTACTGGTTAATTAAAAGGTTTGTTGAAGTTAACCGATAGTTACTTCGTGGTTGATTAAATGCAAAACATGAATAAAAATTCACTTAAATTAAAGCGCGCTTTCCCGACTCGACTTCGGATATATGCGTCCCCGCGTCGTCACGGGGAGCAGGAGATAGCACCACCGTGGTTGTCGGCGGATGTAATTGGACTCAAACGATATCCTCTCTAATAAGGATATCGTTTTTTACCTACCACCAGGAAAACGTAAAGTCTCTCTTGGTGGTATAGGAAACCAGATCTTGTAATACAGTTCATGGTGGTATGTGTGGGATCGTTGAGATCACTATTCACACGTGCAGTGGAACAGCGAAACAGGGAGGCGGCAAAGACAAAAGGAAAGGCGACCAAATGGTTCGCTCTTTAATGAAGGTCATGTTTATACGATGCCTCGTCGCTATTTTCGACGTTAGGAGAAAAAGGTGCTAAAAGCAAATTGAATGTTTATGGCATCTCTGGCTGCAATAGAAACCGGGTTCATATTTGCATTAGGAAATGCTGGAGAATTTGGTTTCAGCGTCTATTGCGCTAATTATATGCAGCTGCTTGGGTTGTTTGTTGGTAAGACAAACAAAAAAGGTTGCCAGGCAATGTATATGAATGGTATATGACGCGGCTGGAAAAATAGACGGCGCGATATTTATGGTATTTGTCTGGTACCGAATTGGTTCAGAATACCAAATAAGCAAACAAAGAAATCTTATGAAAAATTGTATGCGAAGGGATGCATGAAGGTAAGTTTTCTTTATAGGGATTTTAGGGTTAAAATAATTGGGTCTGTTTGATGCGTGAAGCATCTAAGATGCTAATGCGAATTGCATTAGCGAAAGCTGGTGCAGACCCGGGTTATGGTTATGGGGGTTTTTTCAGGAAGGCGAGCCGTGGGATCTGGCGGAATCGCCATAAGACCACCAGGTCGGCCGCGACGGAGATGGGAGGACAATGTTAAGTTTGATCTTGAGGAGATCGGATCAGATGGTCAAGCGTGGAAGGAGAGTGCACAGGACAAGGAACGATGGCGAAGTCGAGTCGGTGAGGTCATGAACTTCCGGGTTCCTACAGGCCAATAAATAATATAATAATAATAACGGTTCCATCGTATGATATTAATTTCTCAGCGGAATAACGACGAATGAGCGTAAGAAAAAAGAACCGGTGGTTTCGCATCAATCGAAGTTAAGAAGTCGGTACGGAGAGTCGATGTGAAGAGTGTAGAAAGTAAAATCGTTGCGCAACACGCGCTACCTAAATCAACAACGGCAGTCTATAGTAAAATTGAACTAATTGTGCCCGTCTGGTGTTTCGATTGTTTGAATATTAAATAAAAACTCTTTGAAGAGAAGAAATTTCTTGTGTTAGAACTCAGACAGTAAAACAGAAACTTATTGTGTAAAAATCAGACAGTAAAACAGGTGTTTCAATAAAAACTCTTTAAACCGTCAAATAAAGAGTCAAAAAACAATGTTGCGTATTCTTAATAAGACAATTATTTCACAATAAATACTTTCTCAAATCAGAAACAGGAAAACTTGTCACCTTTGAGGATTAAACAATCAACACAGGACATCATCCAATAAATAGTAAAAAGAAGTAACCAGACAGCCGATAAACCATGAGTATCCCAATACCCAACATTGTTCCATTATTTATTTCTGTTGGCACCATGGCCAAGGTCGGTTCCCGGTTGTAGTGCCGATGATAATGATGATGACTTACCACTGTCAAAAGAATCAACCTATCTTATTCTCTTATATCGCAATATATGTAAAAGCAATTATAGGTAGATAGTTAATAACCTTTATTCAGTTTACTATATGCATATTTTCTTTCGCGTAAGTTCGGACTTACGTCCGTGTATATTCGTGTAATAATATATATTACGTTACTCTTAGTGTTAGCAACAAATTTGTTTGAATGGAATTGTAGTACACATATACGTAGTCTTATTAAACAAATAATATATTGTATGCAAAAAGTTAAATATATTGCTTAAATAATGTAGTTTCACTTCCACATTTTTAATAGTAAGCTTTTTGATTTATTCGATATAACTTATTACAATTCGGGAATAACCACAGATTTTTAATAAAAATTAGGTAATTGAATATTGAAATACTTCAAGAAATATTATTATAAAAAATTGATCGAGTAAAAATAAATAAGGTGCATAGCAATTTATTTATAGGAATATATGTAATTATGTTTGATTCACAATTCACACATATATATGTAAATATTTACGTATAACTAATCACAATCTCTTATTATTCTAATGTTGTACTGGAGTAGAACGTTTATTTCATCGGCTTGTTCGTGACACAGGTTCTGCAAAGATGTATGTTTTATATCAGGGTAAAATATTTTTATACACAAACACATTCACTGAAACGAAAACACATTGTCAAACTAACATAGAGATAGATTAATTCCTAATTGAAGTTGCCTGTGACGGAAAGTCATATGCATGAGATATTATATAACCAGAAATCAGTTCACATATTTTGCCCCTCCGTATGCTACCCACACCTGATTTACTGACTCATTGACTAACATCTCTAATTGTATGGATCCGTGAGTATTTATTCGTCTGTTAATCTATTAAAGTGCTCAATTGTATTGTTTCTAAGAGTTCCCCTATTCGTAAGTCGAACACCATTCGTACCATCCATATTTAAATTACAGTCTTTTGCACATACCGTTGCTAACACTGGCGACTCCCGTTCAATGACTTTTCCCTTTAACAATTTGACATCAACTTATCTTGAATTTCGTTTACCTATCATATCCTACATTCGTTCCTTGTTAGGATGCGGATGCATCGTACGCACTGGGTGGACACGGATATGATCATACGACAAACTACATAAACTGGTGGGAATTTCACATCTTTACGATGTTACTTATTTCAAATGAATGTTTTCGGTGTGATTTATGATTCCTCAGTTTGTTTTATCTTCCCATGAAGAGATAAATTGCAGGCTGTGTGCCACAATATAAGGATTGCTGTTTTTATATGCAATTCCTATCGGTCAATACCCAGGAAAAAAATCTAATCGGCGCGGCCTTCAAACGAGGATCGCTATATTTGCATTTCTTTGATGCTTCTTTAATTGTGCTCATTGTGCCTTAGATTAACGGAGGTAGTTAATACCTGACTATAATGCGTTGTGGCGATTACAACAAACACTCACAAACACAAAACCGCAGTGGGTTTGGATTGACTAGAATTCACATAGTTGCTCGGTTAAGGGCGATCCTGCGTTACGAGGGAAGGATAGAAATCCTCGGTTGTGGTTATACAACGTTCGTATAAGACCAAATAACTATTCTAACTAGGGCATTACTCAGCTATAAAATATATATAATCAAATATCAAAACACACGATGGGTTGTGTCGGACGATGGAACCAAAACAATGGTCATCATATATAACAATGTAAAAAGGAATATAATAATCTTATGAATCTCCGAAAATGAATTCATAAATGAACGAAGAATGCGCCGGAAAACGATGTGCAGTTCAGAGAGCTCCAATTGTGCCAGGAAAGGAAATTCTATCGGACAGTCCAATAATATAGGGTCTTTATGCAGACGATGGGAAGAGGAAAACATAATTTTTAAAGAGTCTAAATCCGCCTTTAGAATTATATGAAGTTATGAGGGAAGACTAATGAACTTTCCCGGAAAAAAACAAATCATTATGGAAAAATTTAAGAAGCCTCAGGACTTGCTAAATAAGGCCAAGACCTGCTCCCGGTTGTAGTGCCGATGATGATGATGATGTGCGAATACAGCAACCCAGATAAACTGACACAACTGTTTTCAACGACCATACCTAATGTGACAAGAAAACAGATCTTGGGACATGATCTAAACCATTAAACATATTTAATGTACTGGTCTGACTTCTCTTCCACATGGTGTTGGAGAAAGTGACTAGAAGGTGGATTTTTGTATAAATAGCTTCCACACATATCGAGCGGGAGGAATGATGGGATATACGGTCCAAATTTGATGGAAAAGAATCGGGTGTTCGAAAGGAAGTGTCTCAGAACTTGTCTCAGATTGTATCGAACACGGGAATCGGACTATAAAAACTACTATCAAAATGAGACATTATATAATGAAGCCTACATAAATAGGGTGAATAATTTTATGGTCAACTTAATCAGAGGACATATTGCGAGAGCAATATGACATAATGTTCGGGGGCTTATTATCGAAATACTCTGTACTTCGAGAACGTGCGTCGCAACGGCTTTGTTCCACCCGAGGCGTTGCTTGATTTGGACATGAATGGGCTTATACAGGATGGATTCGGAATTCCGCTGACCTATCATGTAAGTAGATCATCCCTAGACGGGCGGTATTGCTACGGCCGGGAAGTCACGCACACCGAAGTAGAGCTCTTGCGCTTCAGTAGGGGCTATCTCCCAAAGAGACCGGGGCAATAATATTAAACAGCACCAACAGTTCTGGCGGTTGAATGGCAATTAAAGACCTGATTACCAATGTCGGTAATCGATAGGGGTTCGAACCCAAGGGCGGATAGCTTAAAGAGAATGAGTATATGAGAGATTTTGTCGAAGGCTTTGCTGAAGTCGGTTGTGATTACATTGACTTCGCTCCCATTCTCTAAGGCAAGGAGAGCATGGGATGAGACCAGAGTGGTGGTGGTCGACATTCTCGAAAGGAAACCATGTTGATTCGGTGAGATAATGGATTTACACTGAAAAGATAGCGCGTTGTAAAGAATGAATTCGAACAGTTTTGGGATATGAGACAGTTTGGCGATGGGACGGTAGTTACTAATATCATTTTCGGGTCCCCTTTTATGTATAGGGGTTACAAAGGACGATTAACCATGACTGTGCGTCATTGGGTAAGCAATTAACGAGAAATCGCATCGCGTGCGATATTATGTTAAATGGATTAAAATGAAATATGTTAATTGATTGTAGATTGGGGTTTATGTAGTGGGAAGGTGATACTGTGTCTCTGGCGGATTACTGCTGGGGTCGTGCAGTTTGAGTTTGTGGATAGTGACAAAATCATTACCAAAGAGTACAATTGCACAGAGTAGTAGCTAAAGAACTCAAAAAAAAAAAAATAGCCAGCACTGACGAATAGGAAGGGTGTTCTTTCTCACCAAGACAACGCGGTGGTTCATATAGCAAGGATGATCCTAGAGGTGATTTCTTCACTAGGCTGGGAACGTTGACCACCAAACGTTGCTCTATTGCCATATGTTTTTGGTCATGGACAATTGCATGCGCGATCGACAGTTCAAAACTCGAGGAGAGGTTAAATATACGGTAGCAAAGTTACAGCTTGGTTCCACCAGAGGTGTTCCTTGATTTGGACATCAATGGGCTTATACAGGACGGATCCGGAATTCCGCTGATCTATCATGTAAGTAGATCATCCCGTGTTACGGCTGGGAAGTCACGCACACCGAAGAAGAGCTTTTGCGCTCCAGTAGGGCTATCTCCCACATAGACCGAGACGATAATATTAAACAGCACCAACAGTTCTGGTGGTTGAATGACAATTAAAGACCTGATTACCATTGTCGGTACAATCACTGCATTATCAGCCAGCTAACACAGACTTATATTTTCTAGAATTAGGGTAGTATAAGATTTAAGTTAAGTTCTTTTAAGTAAATAAAAAAAAATTGAATTAAGTTAAATTTTAAGTAAAAACAGACAAAAATGGGCACGAAGTTTTTCGAAATTTTCTTTGTTAGACAAACGCCACAAAGTCCTGTCGCCGAAAGGCAAATTGCACAATAGTCATATTATGGATAGCTTAGAGTGTGTGCGTAGGACCAGTAAGTTATAATATAAGATAACGAAGCTAGAATTTAAACATTTTTAGTCTAGCATATAATTTAGAATCTAGAAAAAAACGGAACAAAAAAATGTTGGAAAAAAAGAATGACGGGATATGGTGGCACCATTTATGAGGGCACCGTTTGCGAGACCCCACATTGGTCCCACTATCAAGCAGAAGGAACACGAATATGAAGTACGCACTACTTCGAAATTGCGAATTCCTTCACATACTTTGGATTATTAATAATCACTGATAATAATAGAACCGATGTTAGAAGTCAACTGCCGACGAAACAACCCGTACTATGGTGCCTCCGAAATATGTTTCTTGTAATTTCGCCAGCATCGGGCGTCAGTATTCTAAGCAAACAAAACAGGACACCCATTTGAATTCTTTACTGTAGGTAAATAGTCTGGGTGTGGGGTAATGTGTAGGGCAGACTGTGTCTTTAATACTCACAAAACTTTCCTTAGTGAGAAAGTAGTTAGATTCCTTGTCACTCTTTAAAACACTGCGAGAGCTTTTCTCAATACTAAACAAATTTCAAATAAATGGCAATCAATTCCCGATAAAGGTTACTCATCGTCTATCTCTCCCTATATAGCTATAGCACTTATTTCATGGAGTCACTTATTAACCCTCGACTCTATGTTTATATATGATTAAACGTCCGATATCCTCCGTGACTACCAATATCCCTGTCACAGCATCAGGTCCACAGGGGATTTAATGATTTGTCCCACCGAAAACTAATAGTCACTCTGTTCACTAGTATTAAGAGAGTTGAGGTATTGACTTTTTTCGAAATGGCATTTTAATGAATTGACGAATGATAAGTCTACATCTCATAACATCAATGCTAGTATTTTCCACCGTCGCTAATAGCGCGTCGCATTTCTATCACCTATCTTTTGTCCACCACCCTTAACCCAATCCATGAATGTCTCCTACTAGTACAAGCTCTTCCGAGTTTCAAAACTAGATACTCGTAAATAGATTCAACGTTCACTTTGAACAGGAACATTACTTCCTAAGAGTACACTTACATTTAAATGGGTACCATAACTTACTTTTGTAGAGTCCACAGCCGCTCGGAGTTCGATAAAACGCTCAAAATGACCATGGCTCGGAATGATTAAATAGAAAATGGATACCGTCTGGTTTTTGTGGAACAACTTTCCACTGCTAACCGGGTTTGTGAAACTACTTCCATCGCGTTTGGTAGTTTGCTTGTTGCTGCAAACCATCCAATAAAGACTATTCGGTGCGCTGTGGATCAAATTAACTATAATTGAATGTTTTGAAAGGTATATTTTGACTTACAAAAAATGCAGTTCTACATTCGTGTCCTTTAGATACTTCGATAATGGTATAGTATAGGTAATGTTGAAACTGTTGCCTTTGCTTAGACAGATTTCCTCGCAACCCAAGGAGACATTAAATGTGCTCGCCTGTAACCATGGGGTTATTGAAGTACAATCCGACAGAGACGTGCGGTCATTCGTGTGCTCATTTTTACGTTTTGTATCCTTATGTGCCAATTTTTTGTCTTTGAGTATTATGTCTTGCGCACTCTGGATTTGGAGGCGAGATAGTTTTATTGAAGTCGATCCGCCATCGTGGTCATCACCGATATCATCGCTTTGAGCATCTTCTATCTCACCAATGCCATCGACTTGCGTCTCATCAATTAAGGACTTCGAATTAGGAGGAATGTTACCTTTCACTTTAGAAGGACTATTGGGAAAAGAGACGGATGTTGTATTCGTCATAGGGACTATATCGATATGCCGACGACGGACTTCACTATTGGACCCCTGCAGCTGTACGTTATTAGTATCCTCGAAACAAGCCGACTGTAAGTGAAACAGGTTAGTAAAAATTAAGAGCTGGTTAAAGTTGGTGATTAAGTAGATTTACTTGACAATTCGATATCTCATCGGTTTCAATCTTAATACAGTGATCTGGTATCCCGATGGGTGTCAAAGACACTGCTTTTGTGATGACGGAAATCGAGGAAATGTCTGATAAATTTTGATCGTCGGAATCGTTGCTGTTCCCCAAATTCTGTAGATCGGCGTCTTCTGTGTCGATACTTCGACTCTTATTTACTTTGGACGGTGTTTCTATGGTAAAATTCATTTGTTGACTAACAGCGTCGTTAATATTCTTTGCTTGAATACTTTTGTAGACAACAAAAAGGGAAGGCGATAAACTGGGATTTGAATCGGCGCTTTTTCCATTATTTTCAATTTTTAATGAAGTCACGGGGAACCCCCCTATGTCCGCTGTGGCAACGCTGTTTTCTTGGACTTTATGAACTGTGTTTTTGATAGTATTTCCTGTGACGGTTCCATGGTCTCGTGTGACTTCGATAATTGGGTGATTTCTGCTTTCGAGTTTCTGTGACGTATCTACCCCATCAATGGAGTTGTTTTCGAAGTCTTGGGCGAGTGGTATGGCGTCTGCGACTTTTTCTGAGGACGATTCATTGACATTAAGATTGTCGTCAATTGCTTCACCATTGAAATTATACGCTAGGGTAATTGTAGGTGGAACGGAAACTCCAATCTCAGAAGATGGCCATTTGGATTTATTCTTACTGCTTGCGGTCTTATTATTCAGATAACCTATTTGAAGGTGTAAAACGGGTTTTTCCAACGCTAAAGGATCCTCACCAGCTGGCCTCTCAGGCATCATGTCTTCCTTCTTGCTATTGGAACCATCAAAATTGGTATTTTCACGATATAAGGCATCGTTGGATGTGATGTCGGGAGGCGAGTTTATTGGCGAGATAAAGGAAATCGGAATTTTCGGCTGTTGGATTAGTAGTGGGAAATTTGATAGGGATTGATGTGAGGCTGATATGGACGGGATAGGAGTTGGCCGTATTATATGACTGTGTAATGACGACTTTTCGTTTTTATTTACATGATAACCGTTACGATTCAAGATGCGTTGATTGTTATTATTCTCCGCGTTGATTAGAACGGCATCATGAGTCATTAGATGATCGCTAATGTCATAGCGATCATATCGCTTTATGTTACGTTGCTTGTTGTGCTCCATAAAGTATAGGGTGGACACTGACACTAAACTGCAAAATGTAAAAATACTTGGTCTCATACATTCAGTATAAGTGCGGATTGTCGAAAGATTGAAATTAGGAAGGGAAACATCTAGGTGTGAGGAAATTGGAAATACTTGGTCTAATACTGGATATAAATGCAGATTGTGAAAAGATTAAAAATAGAAAGGAAACCATTTAGCTGTGAGCAAAAAGGAAACTATAGGAACATGGAACCCCAATTATCGTGGTGGGCTGTAGTGTAGTTATGAAATCAAAAAGTCATAGCCACATTGATACAAGATCGATCAAACGGTATGACAATGAGTTTGAGATAGTTTATATAAAATGTTTGTTGGATTAGTTGGGGACAGTAGTGCAAAGATCTATTGTATACAAATGTATCAGGTTATAATTTTTAGCTTCAAAACATTCTCATATTTAGACTTTGAAATTAAGGTACAACTTATATTTGAGGGTGTTTCAAAAATCCATTTTCCCATCAGATTGTAGGCCAAACAAATCCAAAGAAAAAGTAACATTCCGTGGTATAAAATTTCCTTGACAGTTTTTTGATTACTCGATGGACTAGTCAGTTATTTTTTTTTTTTTTTTATTACATTTCTCTCGGGAGAGGCGAACCTATAGCGTCGAGTGGGTGCCCCGAGATGCCATCAAATAACTGTTGCAGTTCTTTTTGAACAGTTGCAGGTTGTAACGCTCCGGGAACACTCGCGTGGGAAGGCAGTTCCACAGCTTCCCCGCTCTGTAACGGAACGAGTTCTGATACGGGGATGTTAGCGCCGTCGGGAGATGAACCACAAACGGGTGCGATCCGTCGGATTGTCTTGTGGAGCGCATATAAGCCGAATTGCGTGGAACAATACCAAGAATCTCCGAAGAACAGTACCCGTGATAATATCTGTAAAACAGACAGAGGTCGGCTACGCGCCTTCGATGTAATAGCGACTGTAGTTCCGACGTCAGCGCCGAGTCCCCGATCAGGCGGATCGCTCGTCTTTGTATGCTCTCAAGTTGGTCGAGGGTATGTTTAGGAGCCGAGCTCCAAACATGAGAGCAATATTCGAGCGCGGGTCTAATTTGGGTTTTATATAGGAGAAGAAGTTGGATCAGAGTAAAATATTTCTTGGCTCTAAAAAGATAGCTCAGTTTTCGAATTAACAGGATACAGATCCGAACACTCGCCGTCCACAACAGCCCGGATCGATCTATTCTCGAGGAAGCTCCTCGTCCAGTCGCAAAGCTGTTGGGAAAGTCCATATGAACGAAGTTTGCTCAGCAATGCCCCGTGGCAGACGCGGTCAAAAGCCTTGTAGATATCCAATGCGACCGCCCTTGACTCACCATACACCTCAATCGCAGATGTCCATATATCGGTTATAAATGTCAAAAGGTCACCCGTGGACCGCCTGCCACGGAATCCGTATTGACGATCATTCAGAAGTCCGCTGCACTCCAAATGCTTAACTAACTCTGTATTGATGACTTTTTCCATTACCTTAGATAAAATAGACAGTAATTCTATCGGACGGTAATTTTGTGGGAGACACTTTTTTCCCGTCTTTGGGATTGGCTGAATTCGAGCGATGGTCCAGCAGGCAGGAAAGGTCCTCCGTGCCTAAGATAAGCGGAAGAGTCTGCCAAGAACCTGCGATAATTCTGGAGCACCGTTTTTAAGGACTATTGCTGGTATTCCATCCGGGCCGGTTGCCTTCCTACAATCCAGTTCACGTAGAATGCCTTGAATAGTGCGCGGACGAAATCTCACATCCCACATGGAAGACTGTACCGGCGAGATCACAGGTGGCTCCAAAAGGCCGGCATCGAGGTTTGAATTCGTGGAAAATAAATTCGCGAACACATTAGCTTTATCCTTTGAATTCGTGACTAACGTCCCGCTGTCTGTCGCCAACGGAGGGAAAGAGGAGGATGCAAAGTTACCGCGGACAGCTTTTGCCATTGACCAGAAGGAGCGCGAACCAGTTGAGCACCGAAGGAGCTTATTGATCACCCTGTCGTTGTGAGCCTTCTTCGCGGTATCAATCACCTGGTTGTACGCGTTTCTGATTCCACCAAAATTCGTTCTGTTAACATCGGTGGGATTGGAGCGCGATTGCTTAAAAGCTCTATTTTTTGCCGCTGTAATCAGCTCGCATTTTTTATCAAACCAAGGTTTGTCAGACGAACTTCGTTTGATGGAATGTGGAATATACATCTCCATCCCCAGAAGAAGGGTGTAAAATTGAGACGTTAGCAAGTAAAAAATTCGGTTATTTTATAATTACGCTTTGATAAAGGCGAAAATCCAAGTCCGGTTATTGAAATTGTGAATAGTGGTTATGGTTCCGATATTATTACAAGCAACCATGCATAATTTTGGTTTCGTCGATTCTGCTTCAGTATTCTTAATGTTAAAGATGTACCTCACTCAGGTAGATTAAATTAAATTAAATTAGATTAGTTGTCGAAAAAGTCATGGGCATGATCGAAGTAAACTGGCACATTAGCAGTCGTAACATCACCTAGGAGGTAAAGGAGCTACCACAACACAAACATCTGCTTATAGTTGGATTGAAAAATTCGCTCGATGTATAATATTGTTTTCTAAATTGATATTATACATTCGCGATGTCATTCATGTTTTAAATAAGTAGAACGGGTGAGAAATAGAGAATATAATATATTAAAAATATATTATAGTCTATCGCCTCCAACCGTTTGCGAAGTGATTTAATGAACCCTTCGACTTGGTGTAAAAAAAATTTGCATAAGCTCAATCCTCTGAAAGGTCAGTCTATTAGGAGCTATATAAACGTTTCTTCATCGTCACCAGGACTTACTTAATTTCGAAATATCCATTCCCTTAGTTCCTCTACAGCTTAACTCAAATGTTACCAGTTATAGGTAGTTAAACTTCAGGTTATCGTATGAACAAATATTATTCAATGCGATTCGAACACTAGATTTTATGTGGGTTTATTTACTTCCCCGATTCCGTCACCCAACATTCGTTTGAAGCAATTCTCGAGTACCCAAGTCAGGTATAGGTAGTACGATTACGATATACATGATCGAATCGAATCAGCGCAGATTCATCTGATGTGCTCTGTATGGAGTCGCTTGGAGCAACTATAGTACTACAACATTTTGCGGAGTATTGAAGAACGCATGCTCTGACAAGATTATAGAGATCGTCCCGACGCCTCACACCACGACCGAGGGTATGTCAAGATGTCTCAAATCGCTACATAAGGTGAGATTGTACGTTAATGCTCTGGTATACAGCGCTTATGATTTTTTCTGTTGCCTTTTGGTATTGTGTTCCTCACTACTGTTTGAATCGCTACAGTACAACTCCAACTAGCGACAAAATTATAATATAATAGAAGAGGGTAAATGGCTAGTTGAAACGCTCGCTATCAGTCGAGCTACTGAAGTATAAGAAACCACACCAGATAGCGAAGATGATTATACGCACACCTTGGATCTTTTTCTCTCATCTGAATCAAGTATCTTTTCATACAAATGACTGCGTAATTGGAAATTTTGGACCATGGCTTCATATCTGCTGTGCATGCAGTTTTTGTATCCTTCTCGTAGGAAAGCCGAACCTACAGCGCTGAGTCAGCGCATTGAGATGTCATTAGACATCTGTTGGATTTCTTCTCGAACAGTTGTAGATTATAGCGAAACGTTTGCGCCGAGAGGGATTTTCCCACTTTTCCCACTTTATAACGAAACGGGTCTTGATTTCGAAATGTACGTCTCGTTGAGAGGTGAACCGCAAATTGGTGGGATCTGTCAGATTGTCTTAAGAGGCGCAAGTAAACCGAATTCTCCCGAATAATACCACTAATCACCGAGAAACAGACCCCGTGGTAATATCTATAATACCAGACAAAAGTCTGCCAGGTGCTGTGTTCAGCGGATTGCTTCTCTTTGAATGCTATAGAGTGGGTCAAGGGTATGCTTAGGAGCAGAACTCCAATCGTAAGAGCAGTGCTCGAGTGCGGGTCTAATTTGAGATTCTAGAGGAGAAGAAGTTGGATCGAAGTAAAATATTTTCTGACTCTAAAAAGATAACTCAGTGTGCTGGAGACCGGCTTGTCGACATTCGAAACTTGTTCATATCACAATACATTCCCACTGACCATGACGCGTCTCAAAGGACTCACTCTCCTATGCAGTCATACCAAGCTTGGAAATACAGAGCTACGATCTGAGTCTTCTTCGCTTTCTCTCCATAATCGGAAGTTTCAATTAGAAATTCTAATGTTAACCCTTGAACTGACTCAGTCAGGGAAATTATTCCTCTTGGGATGAAACTTCATATTCTACTAGCTATTGTAAAAGGGTTTTCGGATCTTTAAACTAAGGCGTTCTATTTCAACGCAGACCAACAGAACGAATTTTATCAGATTCAGAAACGCTTCCGGCTTAGTGGTTGAAAATGCAATGATTTTCGTAACCAGAGAGTAACCAAGAACCTAATTGACTGTTTAACAGTTTCGCGCCCCTTCTAATCAACGACCGAGATTATAAGCAATAACTTCAGTTCCTCTCTCTTTCCTCCATTAGTGACTAGTAGCGGAACACTACCCACAAACTCGAAAGAAAGAGCCAATATTTTAAAATCGCCTTCCAGAGTTGCCACTCGTTCTTTGTAAACCTTAGCGCATTTCTTATAACAGACCACCTTTCGGGTCCTCTCAGAAAAACGATCGTAAAGTAAGGGGAAAAGAATCCCCTGCAAAATTACCGACCTTCCAGTCAAGTTATTAAAAGGAATGGAAGAAGTTATCAATCCTGAATTCAACAAATATTTTAAGTATTACAGACTCTAAGGGGCAGAGGATGCAGATTAGAACTACAGTAGTACACGACCGAATGGCGGTTGTAGGGCGGGATAAGTACGTAACGCTACATAAACAAATTTTGCACTTCCTTTTTCCTGTTATTGTGATAATGCAGAACTTAGAATTCTAAGCTAGTTATATTTAATTAATGCTACAAATATTTGCCCAAATAATAACTCTTGTTATTTTTACTATATGACGTTATGTCTAAAGAATAACGACAATCATAGTAGTTGGCACACCTCAGGAAGTAATGGAACTGTTTTGACATTAAGTCTATTCTTCGTACTTTCTACGACCTTGACATTTGTCTGTTGTGACTTGAAAAGTCCATATATGATAGAGAAGTATGTAAATTAAAAGATTCAATTACCATGTAGCCATTATTACTACTAGAATAATAATCATAGTTTGAATTGTCCGATTAGAACACAGCTCGTCCTCGCCGTTGGAAATATCTTCGTCGTCCAATTTGCAGTCCTTCTTGAACTTGTTATGCGTTTGCATCTTAATCAAACGATTGTTAATTTTTTCTAGTTGCTCAATTCTGGTCTCCAGAGATCCAGTCACCTTGCATAACTCCTTGACAGCGCCGATATTTTCCATTAAGATGCGATCCTTTGAGAAGAAACTTGAATTTAATTGCTTTTACTTTTAGCTTCCAACAACGACTTTGAACAAACCTTGTTAACTAGCAGAAAGTTTTCAATAATTTGACCGCTGGGTAGAACGATGCTGCCAGCTTCTTGAACCGCATCAGGTAGCACCTTCCGTACTTCTTGGGCTATAACACCGGTGTCAATGATCTCTTTATTGTCAGAATCTGATTTTAAGCCGGAATGTAAGGCAAATTCCGGTTCGTATCTGTATCGAACAATTCGAATTTTTTGGAGGTTCTTAAGTTGAACAGCGGTGTCTAGTTCATTGATTTCTTGCTTCGCTCTACTATCGCTAGGCTGAACGATGTGGCCAGATACCTTAAGATTACCATGCACTACAAGGCTTTCGTCGGGCCGATCAGTGTTAACACCAACTCTTCCAGCATGAAAAACTGATTCCGGGGTAACTCCGCGTTGCCAACAAAGCTCAACGTCGCTTTCAAATTGTCCTGGATTTGATGCTCTAACAATAATCCTTTCGCTTCCTTGGCTGATTATAGGGAAGTGACCTGAGTGAGTGTGAACATGAAGTCCCACAACTAATTGGAAATAGCGTTGTTCTGGATTAGGACGACCCTTCTTCCGCATGTTATTGTTTGTTGTTTCAGAGAAATGTAGTCTCCCTACAGTCACCTTGCTGACAAGGTGACTTTGGAGGTCAATGCTGTGGGAAGGATGTATTTTTAAATAGTTACGTTTGCCAATATAGATTACACTTACGGAACAGGATAAAAGGGTTTTTTTGATCGATCCGATTGGCTTTGCTCAACCCGAATAGTTTGATTTGGTGCTTCGAGCTTAACGCCATAGAAATGCAAATGGAAGGATTTAATTTTCTCTAATCCGGTTGAAGTTCGTACGAATTTCGCATCCCCCATTAGCCGGGCATGGCAAGTTATTTGGAAATGATTTTTCTTTTGACAAACAAATGCGTCGTCGGAAATGGAGAAGTTAAATCCTTTATCTGCGTCAACACGATAATAGGCAATGGAGAGCTCTTGAAGGCTTTGATCACAGAGTGTGTGCCAATTGTGCTGCTGAAATGGTGTGAACCGAATACACTGCATTGGTGAGGATTCGCTAGATGAATCGTTTGTATTGGAATTAGCAAAATTGGACATGTTATTGGTTCCGACATCGTCAAGGCTGTTATTGTCGTTCGATAGCGATAAGCTAGGTGCGGCGGGGGACAACGATGCTGAGGATGGTGAGCCGGTGGCCAATAATTCCACTGCTCCTCCTGATAATTCTCCAATTCCGATTGCATCCTGCCCTAATTCTTTCCCATCATTGGTACTAATTTGTTGGAATGTAATATTAACCGGAGAAGATGGGTTACATTTCTGATGGCATATTGGGCTAAGCGATGTACCTATGAGATTTGAATACATTCTTGGTTATTTGTAATTAACGTTCAAACGTGAAAGCTCACCTGGTTCTGGTTTAATAGAAATTAAAGATGGACAGCAGTCCACCTCCAATAGTTTTCGTTTTCGGGTGCTAGCTAGATTTGTTGAACTTGCGATTGTTGGGGCTGGTGTACCCATATAAACATCGGTCGATGAATGTTGTGGACGGGGTGTCATTAGTATTGGGTGCCTATTATATAAAGTTCTTTGGGAATCTAAATCAATAGTTTCGGTCAAGCCGTCTACGGGAATATTGGATTGGTGCTGCGATTGACCGTGTGCGATTAATGTGGAATTTGCGGGATCTCTACGGTGATCCTGTCTGGTTTCTGAACTATATATAATATTTGATCGACTGGCTTGGGGTACTGGCTGCTGATGAGATTCATGTTGCGCTGTCGGATGCTGAGGTTGAGGTGTGGCCGTCAATAAAATGGAGTGGTGGTCATTATTGTGCTCCGCATACACTTGATGCTGATGCAGATTGGGAGCATGCGGTGTGATGTGGGAATGCGGTTGATTTTGACTTGATTGGTGATGACCAACCATAGTACTTTGATTAAAAGAACGCATACCCGCAATCGATTTAACATTTTGCTGAGATCCAAGGGGTAAATCAGTATCAATTAGAGAGGCATCATTTGCAGTACAATTCGAGGTTGCCCGCGAAGTTAGCCTCAAACCCTGCAAATCCACAGGACTGAATGGTTGTTCTGATCCGGAATCAGGAGGACTTTCGGGTAAATGCGATGGTGTGTTGGCGCTGAGACTTTCATTTTTGCTATGGCCTGATACAAGCACATCATTCACGTCAATAGCAGATGCCGCCGGCGATATTTTACCGGCACTTCCTGCTGTAGCAGCAACATGAATAAATTGTTCCAAATGATCAAAATCAAGTGCTTCGTTGTCGATGCCACCAATGAAATCTGACCTCCCTACAAAAACAAAATGTTAACTTAAAAAAAGAAAACAAAATATAAATAAATGGGAAAAGGGGGGAAACCCAGCAGGGATAGCGGCTACTAAAATATGATGAGAGCCACAAAAGGGAATTTCATCACTTTTCAGTTTACCAAAAAGATGCAATC
This sequence comes from Microdon myrmicae, assembly GCA_963931805.1. Taxonomy (NCBI): domain Eukaryota; kingdom Metazoa; phylum Arthropoda; class Insecta; order Diptera; family Syrphidae; genus Microdon; species Microdon myrmicae. The sequence goes on along the minus strand of OZ007500.1, from coordinate 932,030 downwards.
ACAGTCAACTAGTTTGTTGGTCCCCAATGTCCATGTCTGATACACCTGCGTATATATGTATATGAATTAACAGCATAACTTCTTTGATAACCTGATGAAAATATGGCCAGCATGCAATGTCAAATAATTGTATACCTAATCTGGGGACAGTTCAACCGCCACCATTTCACATAACATAACCGAGATTAAGGGTATTAACGCTCAGACGATGAACAACAATTACGCGAAAACGATCCAAATGTGAAATATAAAATTGAGGACGATTAGCATCACTTCAGCCATAGCGAAGGCATTGGCTTTTTTCGCGATTTGGTTGAGCACTTTTCTTGCACTTATTAGCAAGATGTAACTAAGATACTTTTTATTTGCGTTGTTCTGCTTACTTGGCTGTGGGTTAAGAGCTTCCAATTAACTGTGCCCATTTCTGCCCCTTATACAGCAGGCGCGCAGGTGAGGAAATCTTTGTAAGAGGGAGTAGACATCTATTTAAGAGCATAATCAAATAGATTTGTTAGTTGAAACTTTTCGTGAGAATAAGTAAAGAAATAGTGCTTGTTTATTTACTTGTACCAAATCAAGTACGCAAGTATTCGTGTGTAAATAAATTAAGCATAATTAAATGTTCAATTAAGCATAATTAATTGCTGTGTGGTTACTACGGGCGCCCATAGAGACGTACTGGCTTGGGAAAAAAATCCATTATTTTTACGTTATTTCAACATTTCATAATGTTTGAAATGGTTCGGATTGTCCGATTTGCGTCAAATAGACCCGGTTTTGTTCTACAATTTGTCGCCATTTTAAAAGTAACTTCATACCTCTCTAGAAGCTTATTAGCGAAAAACTTGACTACGCGATTTTCACAATCTTCTTTTAATAGCAATTTTTTATCACTATAGAAGTTTTGCAAGGATAAAAAAGATGATAATCACTTGGTGCTGGGTAGGGACGATAAAGTGGATACATCAAAACTTCTCAATCAAGTTTCCTGAGCTTCTGGCGTGTGATTATAGACGTGTATGGCCTAGCGTTGCCCTGATAGTCCACAACAGTTGCAGGCTTCAAACAGTAGAAGTCCGAATAAAGTGTTTGGTCTTATGAAAGTAGCTCACAAATAATTCCTTTAGAGTCTCACACAATGCACAGCAAAACCTTCCTAGCGATTAGTTCTGGTTTGGCCACCGGTTTGACCACATCCGTTTTCGCACAATATTATCGTATATCAGCCATTCCATGTCCTTAGTCACCATTCGATTAAGGAAGATGGAACTTCGATCCATCATGTTTTTTGCGTCAGTCTGTGTGATACCCAAACAGCGAGCATCTTTTTCAATCCAGCCTAATGCAAATGGTTTAAAACTGTTTTTTTTTTTCATTTTTGCACTTAGGCCGCGCTACGACTGCGGTCTACTTCGATCATTTCCATGATTTTATCGACATTTTCGACTAGTGGCCTGGGTAAGGTGCAGCTTTAACACCAAAAGTGCTGAGCAGGAATTACCTTCGTCTTGTTCAATAAACAGTGTGAATTGAATTTGTTCTTGTTGCATCCCAGAAGAGTCGTACAATAAAACGAAAATTGCCTCTGTTTGTCTTTATAGAAGATTTTAATTAAGTTTCTACGATGGTGAGTCAAATACAAACGGCAATTTTACTTTTTTGCTTAGCAACAAGTTGCGAGCTAGATAATCTTGTGCGTGATTGTCGTTTGGTTTATGAAGAGTAGGAGAACCGGCTTGGCTAGCGGTTGCGTTCGACTTTGTAGTCAGTACAGCCATGAGTGAGCAAGAGGTATATACGTCTGTTGCGCAACGGATTATTATAAAATTTTTAACAATTGAAGGCGTTAAACCTTCGGAAATTTTTCCTCGATTGAAGGTACAGTTTGGAGATGATACACTGTCTCCGAATCGTGTGCATACGTGGATCAGAGAATTTACAAGTGGGCGATAACGTATCGAAAACGAAAGTTATAATCGACGCGCAAGGACAAGTCGTACAGATGACAACATCCGTGCCGCTCGAGAGCTTATTGAAAGTGATTGCCACTTAACTGTTGGAGAAATCTCATCAAAAGTGGTTATCAGCAATGGTAGTGTTCAATCCATTTACAATGATGATCTCAGCTTAAAAAAAATGACTGCTCGATGGGTTCCGAGGTTATTGAGCATAAATCAAAAACAGGCCAGGTCAGAGATCAGTGGAAGACTTCTGGGTCGATTGCGACAAGAAGGGGAGGATTTTTTGAAGCGTATCGTGACATGTGATGACACGTGGGTATATCACTATACTCCCGAGACGGAAATGTCAAGTAAGGAGTGCGAGGGAAGGTTGAAGGCTTGTGGCGTTTCTAGCAGATACACACACGACTAGTGAAGAACAACACCATCAAAAGCACATCCATTAAAGTCGTATATCATAGCAATAATATAGCATTTCACATCAGTCTAATGTACTTGAGTTTAGATATCGAATTCGTACACGCGGCAGTAGCCTAATGCGTTGAGCTTTGGTTCTATATTTTAGTGATTCTAACCGTGATAGCGTCGGTTCGAATCACTCGCTCTTCACTATCGTCGCAAACGCTATAGGCTGCCCAATGAAGACCAAACCTCGTCTTTCATCCGGAAAGGTTCTTGCAACAATTTTTTCGTTTCAAAGAGAGTTTAAATGATTGATTTTCTCCACGAACAACGAACAGTGAATTACTACTGTCAGTTGTTACAATTGTCAAAAGCCGCATATCGAAACAAAAGACGAGGTATGCCCATTCGAAATGTCATCCTTCTTCATGACAACACCAGGCCTCACACCGCGTCCTTGGCAAAGGATGCATTGGAAGAAATGGGCTGAGAAACCCTCGAACACCCTCCTTATAGCCCAGACTTGTCTCCTTGTGACTATTTTTGTTCGCACCCTTGAAGGAAAAAAAATTCGAAAGTTATGTAGAAGTCGAGGAACACGTCGCAATTGGTTAACAACTTGCCGTAAATCTTTCTACGAACAAAGGATATTAAAGCTTCCATATCGGTGGCAAGAATGTGTAAATCACACAGGAGACTATATTGATGGTATAGTTAGTGTGTAACATTATTCAATAAATGTATAAAAAGAAATTACCGTTTATATTTGATTATTTATTATTATTATTTTGTTAACTTAAAGTTTCCTTACAGAAGGAAAAACAAAACAGCAACGATGAATTCTCAAAAGTTAGAATAAACTAATGGCGATAATCTGACAGAATTACCTCAGAAGACGAGCGGCCTTTCGCTCGACCCGACAACCACACGACTAGTTTTTGGTACACGATAGTTTTGATTGTTTCAAACACGACTGTTTAACACGGTTCTTGTTTTTCACATGTGGTTGACTTCATGACCTTTTAAGAATAGGACATTGTTCCCCGAAAATTTGGATTCCATGTGAGGTTAAATCTTTCACCGTGCATCCTATAATTTCCATCGTTTGCCCTACCGAGTTCATAGAGTGGCTGGTTGTTTGAGGATCAAGTCCTTCCCGGATTATGACGCCCTTCTAATGCTTCTTAGTTTATTTTTCTTTTCTGTTATATATATACTACATATAATAAAACAAAATTCATAAACTATTAAAACAAGTAACAATACAAATTAGAACCTTAAAGATATTTTGCAGCAATTGAAAATGAACAAGTCATTTGTTATACCGTTCAGCTTCTCTGAGAGAAGCCGAGATCATTTTAAAAATTGTTTATGTAATTCGGCGGAAGGAAGGATCTGTGGATTACCAGTACGTCTGAAGGTACTTTTTAAAGTGAACCGGTGTGGCGAAGAGGGATATTTTCACCTAGTGTAGTTAAGCAACAACTATAATAATACCCTCAGGAAATAGATAATCATTAAACGATTTGTCTAAGCATCCTATGAGTTCCACTCTCTCAAGTATGCACAGTATTATAGCGTTATGGATGATAGTAAAGAACGTGTGATTCGAACTGACGCTATGACAGTTAGAATCACCAAAAATTGAACCAAAGCGCAACCCATCAGGCCTCCGCCGTGTGTACGGATTTGATTTCTAAACTCAAGTACATTCGACTGATGTGGACTTTCTTATGTTATCGCTATGGTATACGGCTCTGATGCATTTTCTTATTCGATTTTCGTTCGATGTTCTTCACTATTTGCTTGTGGATTGTGTGTGTATCTGTTACAAACGCCACAGTATCATTGCTGTCTAATTAGAATCTAATTAATTCGAATGCTTAAAACTGAGAATTCGTTGAATTCGGTGATGCAAGTGCTGCTTAGCAACAATGGGTTTACATTGAGATTTCTTTTTGGCCATAAGAGGCAGCATAAATTAAAATTAATCCATGTGTACCTCTTGTTGATAACGGACCGCCAAATGGGTTGTCACAGCTACAGGTACGAAGGCGTTCTATTGGCGTAACTCACCTCAAAAGTACTTTCATGTATTGCTTCGGTGAAAGCATAATTTTCGAACAGGGTTTTTCCAAATCATTCTTCAGAATTCAGCACCCAGGCATTTAGTCGGAATTGTATTCTTAGTCAATGGGAGAGATGCTATTTTTCTGGGTCTTCAAATCAAGTAGTGCTTGATGAATTTAAATTTGTATATTGTGAGGTTAGTGCTTGCACTCCTTAGGACCCCGTAAATCATCCAACCTATTTCTTATTTTTTTCAATGATATCTTGGCGATCACCAAAAGCCGAATCCATTCTTTTGGCGGTATTAGCGCATGGAGTTTCTCTCACGTGTTCGAGCTGACCACGCCCATACGACTTTGCATGCAAGAGTACGCTAAGCTAGTTGAACTCTGATCTCAACAAGACATATCAGTAGGATTATTTAATAAAACCACGTCTCCAAAACACAATACATCCTTTTGCTTTCAGGGGAAAACTTCAATGTACATAACATATAATTTTCTATGAACGGAGCTTACATCATCCAATCCAAAGAACTGGGTACTCTTGGGACTCACATTTGTCTCTTAGCTGGAATAATCACATATTCAATGCGAAAAATACAGCGTACTGCTTAGGTTCTCCTAAGAGGAGTATGAAATGCCTTGGGCCATCTGATTTAGTCACAATACAAGGCAATATATAAGTTCCCATATTTGGCCTGAACATTGCACGTATTCGATCAGATGGAAAGTACAACAATAAGACTCTTAGAGTCAGGATTCCGTTATTACTGTAGAACATAAGTGGAACGTATCCTACCTGATCCTGTAGATCAAGAGTGACAGAACGGAGACAGCACTAAGGGCCTGTGTAAGGAGGACATAATTGGGCGACGAGTCAATTCCGCATGCGAACTCAGATCATTGGGAGTCAATTAGATAATTAAAAAATGAGTACAGGTATTAGTGTAATTTGTAGATCGAAACTACATTGTATTTTTGTACTGGTAGCCCCGCTACAACATGGATCCTACAGCACGGTTTCGCTCCAACACGATAAGAAAATTACAAAAACGTTTGTACAACGCTATATGTTCTTCTACAGCAATGGACAACATGATTTTTGTTTAACATATTTGAAGACTAAATTATCATAAAATAATGACAGGAAGGAATAATGAATTATCGTCCTTTTACATGAAAATATATAAATAAATCATAATTTACTCGAATATAATTCTACTCCGATGTTATAGCGAAAAGCCTCATGCAGAGAGTGCATGCCATCCGCGGCGACTTGTTGTCTCAGAGATACAGTGTTTTTATGGAAAGTCACGTCGCATCTAAAGAGATAAAATGCAATGCGACATCGTCGTATAGTGCCGAACTGTTGTGAGACATAATCGCAAGTTCACTAACGGCAAGTCATATTTTCCATAGCCTGGAGACGAATTGTCATAAGTAACTGATCGACAGTCTGCGTCGAACCATGATACGTTAAAGTGACTTTTCCGTCTTTAATTTCCGATTTATCTTTGGAATATCAAGTTTTAGTTTCGAGCCATGTCTTATAAAGATAAAAAAAATCAACGTTTAAGAGAAAATTGATTTGTTTTTAATAAGTTTTCAGAACGTAACCCCCTCCCGTGTTGGCCCTGGATCTCACAAAACACGGTTTCACACAACACGGCATTTTCTAAGAACCTGCCTACTGTGTTATAGGAGGGCTACCTATATTGACAAATATATTAGTAGATGATTTACAAATATATTAGGAGGTCGGACCAACTGATGCTGGAAAGAAAGCATTTAGGAAGTAAAGTATACAGTCGATTTTTCAAATAGGTTTACAGGCGTCTCGTTTGGATGATGTATATTGAAAGACGCCGACTGTTCATAACAATACATAGTCTCCCATGGTTTCCTCGTTAGTTTTTTGTGAGCTTCATTTATCTCAGTTTTAGGGCATGCAAATTATTTGAAACAACACAGGGGCCTAACAAGTACACGGTCGAAACAACTTCAAATATGAAGTTCTAGAAGCAGTGAACTAGAAGCATGGTGTTGACGAAAACATTGTCACATCTGCAGCCCGAGTTGAGTTACAATCGCCTTAAGTTAGGCAAAGCCTCATTGTAGATTGAAATCGTCCGCAATAACAATTTGCGGATATTAGATGATGATCATATAAAAATTAGTTTCTTACAACCATGTTTGGTAAGACTTTCACGAATTCAATATTTGAATAAGCTGAGGTTTTTGGCTTTGTACTCAGACACGTAATTGATGAATCATAAAAAATTCTGTTTTACACAGTTACTTTAGAAAAACTTCAAACACCTTAGTCAGAATTTCTGACTAAGTTACTTTAAAAACATATAAACTATCTTACTACTACCACCACTATTTATTGGTCTGTCGGAACGCGAAAGTTCATGACCTCACTGACTCGGTTACGTCACCGTTCCCTGTCCTGTGCACTTTCCCTCCACCCCTCGCCGTCTGATACGATCTCCTCATTGTCCTCCCGTCTCCGTCGCGGCCTTCCCGCCTCTTTTGCGTTGGTTTTCCATCAACAATTCTGTCGTTGTCCATTCTCGCTACACGCCCGGCTCATCCTAATATTCGCGACCTGATTCTTGGTTTGAGGTGAAGCATCCTCATCATATTTAGTGCCAAAGATACATGCTAATGCTTTAATTGAAATTTGTGAGTCAGGTTGTGTGGTCACTCGAAAAATCGTCAGATCGGAAAATTTAAAAAGAAAAAGGAAAATAAAATGGTACCAAAAAGAATTCTTCGTAAGATTTAAAACGAGAAAAATAAGAGGAAAGAAGCTCTGCACCGCGTTTCAAGTAAGCCCAGTGAAGAGAAGAGTTGAAGAAAATAAAAAAGAAGAAGAACGGAAATAAATTACAAAAAAGAACAAGAACAAAAAGAAAAGTAGAAGGAAGGAACAAAAGGAAAAAGAAAAACAAAACGAAGAAAGAAAAGGAAAGGGAAAAACAAAACTAGAAGGAAGAAACAAAAGGAAAAAGAAAAAGAAAACGAAGAAACAAAGGGAAAGGGAAAAACAAAACTAGAAGGAAGAAACAAAAGGAAAAATAAAAAGAAAACGAAAAAGAAAACGAAAAAAAAGGAAAGGGAAAAAAAATCGAAGAAACAAAACGCAAAAGAAAAACAAAACCTGAATACCCCTTTTATTATTTATATTTCATTGTGCATCAAATTATTTGCAACAGTCATGTTAAATATTGCAAAACAAAGTAGAGTGAAACTTCCGAAAACACTGCTGCATTTTGAAATGTTCCTATTATAAAAGAGAAAAATGTGACACAGGTGTGGTGAAGGTCCTTCATACCAATCAATTGCTAGGAAATGGTTCGCTAGCTTTCATTTCGAAAAATTGGATGTGAAACATGCTTCTTACTTCTGTCGGACTGTCGCAGAAGAAGAAGATGAAATTGTGGATATCTACAGGTGATAAAAAATGGAGCACATATGACAATGTTATACGAAAACGGATTTGGTCGAAAAATGGTGAAGCTCCATTAACGATGACAAAACCGGAATATCATCATCATGAGCTATTCATCCATTATGAGCTAAACGCTTGATCGCTTGCAATCTCTCCTGGCAGCAATTAATACGATTAAAGGAAAAAATTGATAAACTGTCCGGCAGAAATTGAGAGACCTTGGTTGAAATGCTTTCACCCTGAAATTGCACCGCAGGTTATCATTTGTTAATAATCTCTCGGTGGCGTAAAATTAACCTAAAAAGAAAATTGCGAAATGCACCTCAACCTGTGTTCCAAAGATAAAGCTGCCGCAATTTTACAAAACAAAGGAATAATAATACTAGCCAAAAACAGCGGAAGATTGGATAAATGAAAGTATTTTTGAACAAACAATAAATGAGGAAAATGTTTACTCAAAAATGCCGAATACTTTTTCCTCAACACAACACATTATCAGAGATAGGGTTTTTATAAAAATTTAACGAATTTAATTTAAAGTACATTTTGAGCATGAAAGATAACTGCTTTGCAAATACACACTTCTTAAAATTACTTATAAATATTAATGTAGTCATAAAAAATTACTCAATAATATTAATTGCGAAATGTTCTTTCACTGCACAGAAAACCAGTTCTTAATATTATCATTTACTTTAGTTTTCTTTGAAGTAATTTATTGTTCCATTTTCAAGGACGAGATTATTTATAAGGAATTTACCATTCATTAGCCTTGTATACTCCATTACGTCTGGAGCATTGACACGACACTTCTTCGCATTCCACCGGCAGTTGTAATCACCCCGAAAAATGTAAGATTTATTTGTACTGTTTAATAAGGATGTGTGAGTACATATATAATTAATTTAATAATCTGGTATGTAGAACTATCACGCTACATTTGTAGATTTTATTTATTTTTTATTATACATATATATATAACAATCTGGATATAATAATATATGTAGTGTTTTGTTTTTTGAAATATTTTGTTGAGAACTTGAGTCAATATTATAAGACGGTATTTTAATATATATTTGAGTTTTGATATTCACAAAAACGAAATCGAACTTCGAATATTTTTTTTTCACAATCAGCAACTTGCAGAAGCACTACCTTGTCAATTGAGTCACTATTAGTTTATCCACTGATGCATATATATCACGTGCAGCAAATGTAGAAAATGTTTTCTGTGCATCTGATAATTTTCAACAAAGGCGAGATGAAAAAACAAAATTTGTTTAATTGCAGTTGAGCTTATGTGCACCAAGGTGGAAACATGAAGACACCAGTGCACATCACCAAACGTGGTATACCCGTAGATAATTATTTAACGAACTTTCTTTCTCAAGACAAGCTTTCGTCGTACTTGTAATTGCCAGCGTTTGGTTTTAATAATTGTATACGAAAGGGTGACTCAAATTATGTTGATCCTTACTGCGAATCACGTCTGCAGTCTTAGTTACAAGTTAAAATTGTGTATTTGTCCGGGGGCAGACGGAATATATAAATTGTTTTGTTGTTATCCCATTAACAGTGGAAAACCACTATCACGGAGCAACGGATTTCCATATCAAGGGGGTAAATAAAAGGTTTAGGACCTGTTTCCATGGGTTATCGATCAAACAAACCGTCTCGTCTTTATATGTGAATACGTGTGCTTTTAGATAGCTAGAGTCTTAGCAATATGTCACTAGTGAAAAGCTAGTAAAATGATAACAAGTAGGACGAATTGATTTATTTTGGGACTATTTTTAAGTTTCTCCGAATAATTTATTATTTTACTTTATTTATACAAGTATTACACTTGTTAAAGGATATAATAATACTCATCCCTAACTAACTCGATCAGAATCATTATTTAAGCAATAATGTTTACTTTGAAGTATGTTTCTTTTCCATAAACTATTTAAACTACGCCTACACCAAAGCCGGGTCGTAAAAATGGAACGAACTCTTCATGGTCTTAAAGTTGCTTTCTTAGGTTGTTTTTATAGCGTTTTTAATCTCGGTAACACTCATAGGTTTACAATTAGTCCCCACTTAGCGCTTTTAGGAAGCTATTAAAATCCTTTTTAATGATACAACATAAGGGTTAGATGCAAATAGAAAGTATATATAAGGGTGGGGGGATGATTCTAAATTTATGTAACCTAATAACGGAAACATAAATATTTTTATAAATGCAGTCCTTTTTCTGAACATAAACTCCACAACTCACATACACATTATACGCCCTTGTCAGACGTAAGAATTTGTTCACACTAAGTTCACGTATCCATGGGCAAAGTTGCCTCCCTCCATAAAACTATTTGTACTTAAAAATAAGTGATACTCATGTTATTCGTTGTTTATACATGAAACGCACGCAAAAAATGGGATTATAGTGCGCCTTTGTATGTTAAATCTTAGTGTGTTCGAAAGAAAAGGGGAAGGATTGGGAAACGAGTTGTCGATGCACATTGGCCTTGATTCCCTGACGTGTACAATAACGAGAACACAAATGTGCGCTTCGACTGAAGAATGATAATCCGTGCATTTGAAGTTGCTTTTTAACGTCAACTGCGCGCTCTCGGGTTGATCAATCATCATCATCATCGGCACTACAACCAGGAACCGGTCTTGGCCTTATTTAGCAAGTCCTGAGGCTTATTAAATTTCCCATAATGATTTGTTTTTTTTTTTTCGGGCAAGGTCATTAGTCTTGCGCCAGAGGCTCCCCGACGGGCAATCGAACCCCGGTCTCCCAAGTGACAGACGGGTATAGTAACAGCTATACTATCGAGGAGCCGGATTGATCAATATCGCGGGGAAATATTTGTAGACGTGGAATACATTTTCAAAGTTAGACTGAGCAACGACCATAACAATACATATAGTAGAGAGATAGGCAGAATACATTGCGCCCACGTTCTAACGACGGTATTCAAAGACTTGGGCTCTCACCCACTATGAGTTTCACTTCTCGTTTTTGCATCCTCTCGAGTACATGGATCCCTATTTTAAATGCTGACGAAATTTGGGAATTTAATTACAGTTGGGAATTAATACATACCTTGTAAATTGCGGCCAGATTGAAAGGGGTAACATACTACTGTGGACAGATAATTAGCGATATGAGAAAAAATACTCGTTGTATAAACATCACTTGGCAAATTTGGTTGGAATGTTGATATGACTATTATGAACAGCTGATCGAAATTCGATGAACCTTGCTTTGCTAAGTTGGAAATTACAATGTCCTTCGTCTGCGATTTACAAAAAATATTAGGATCACCACTGTTAGTTGAGCCTTTTCGAAATTGTAAGCATAAAACCAAGCAGCATCGCTAGTAATTATGCACCTCAGATCATCGCCACTCACAGCAACCATCTTTTCAGCCACTTAAATATATATATATATATATATATATATATATATATATATATATATATATATATATATATATATACATATATCCACGTGCCCTAAAAAAAAAGAAAGAAGTCCGCTAGTAGCCGAATGGGGGAAACAATATGTACTGTCGGAAAATACGGCCACTTCGTAATTATTCTGGACTAACAGAAGCGCCATCATGATTCGCTAGCGTTGGTCATCCCTCGAGCACACAAAAGAAAAAAAATTAATGAGAATATTTAATCATATCTCGAGACGCGAAGGAAGAATAACCACACCAAATATAACAGATTAAATGTTTGGGACGAAAACTGTTACGTGAAGACATCTAAGTATTGGGTTGTACCGCATTATATGTCCGATTTTCGCTCAGTCGGAAATAAGAAGTTATCGAGTGATCATCTGTACCAGAACGTTAAATTTTCTTTTTTTATAGAGTAAAGTGGTACGTGTGCTTGACGTGTGAGAATTTTGGGATTCGTTACAAGTACAGTAATTTTTTTTTTAGGAATTGTGTGCCATGCTGTCGGCAATTCAAATTCGAACCCTCTTCTTTTATGAATTTAAAATGGGACATAATGCGTCATTGGCAATGAAAAACATTAATGACGCATTTGAGTGTAGCGGTAAATGAACGCACTATACGACGTTGATTTGGAAAGTTCCGGCCGGGAAATTTCAGCCTCGAAAATGAACCACGTGGGAAATCGGAAACGTTAGTTGACGACGATGTTTTAAGAGCAACGGTGTATGTGGACCCAACGAAATCGGTGCGGATGATTGCACAAAGCATGGGGGTATGCCCAATGACAATAAGTCGACACCTTTCTCTCATAGGAAAGGGAGAGAAACTCGATAAGTGGGTACCCCATGAACTGAACGAGTCCCAAAAATTAAGGCACCTGGAAATCTGTCCATCGCTTGGATTAAGAAACCAAACTGCACCGTTTTTGCACCGGCAAGTCACCTGTGATAAAAAGTGGATTCTGTATCAAAACCCTAAAAGACCTGGGCAGTGGTTGTATGCAGGTGAAAAACCAAAACACACCCCAAGCCCGATCTTCACCCAAAGGTTATGGTGACAATTTGGTGGACATCAAAAGGACCAATCCACTTTTAATTTCTTCAACCAGGAGAAACGACAAAGGCTGTCAAATATTGTGAGGTAATCGACATATTGCATGCCAAATTGGCTGAAAAGCAACCTGCGTTGGTCAATAGGCACGGTCCGATCCTTTTGCAAGACAATGCTAGACCCCATACCTCACAAGTAACGGTGCAAAAACGGTTGCCGTTTGGATTTGAAATTCTTCCGCATCAACCCTACTCTCCTGATATTTCCCTAACGGACTACCATCTTTTCGCGCAATCTGGATTCATTTTGCCGGCAGAAGGTCTTCCGGAACTGAGCAGAGGTCATAAAAGCCTTTGAAGATTTCACTGCCTCAAAAAGTCAACACTGCTACGAAAAAGGAATATTTGACCTTGAATCACGCTGGAAGAATGTCATAGATGCCAACGGATCTTATTTTGATTGAATAAAAGAATTTTTTTTTAAATTATGTGAAAAATGTATGGCTTTTAAATTTTTACTATAAAATCGGACATTTCATGTGATACAACCCAATAGATGGAAGCCCCGTCTGTGGAAAGAATTAATATTGGTTCCCCTATCAAGGTGGAGGGGCATAATTTTGAAGTAGTGGACTTCTTCATTTAATTTGGATCAATAATAACGTCTGGTCCGTAAAATTCTTGGCGGAAGACCAACGGTGGGGAGGCCGCGATGGAGATAGTAGGATAATGTAAAGCGTGATCATGAAGAAATTGGATCAGGCGGCGAAACTGGAGGGAAATTGCACAGGACAGTGAATGATGTCGTCGCTGACTTAGTGAGATCATGAACTTTCGGGTTCCTCCAGACTAACTTCCCCAATTGCATCTGGCAGTAATGCAGAATTGGATGTATGAAAATAGTTGTTAAAAGCCATTGCCACTGTTTTTAAAATGTCTCTTATAATTTCAATTTAATATGCTTAATCTCTTTGTACATTAATTGCACATGTTTTGGATAAGTACTATGCACTTTAAATACAAAGAAAGCTCACATTTTAGAAAACAGCGCTTCTTTTTGTTAAGATAAATCGAAATCTAATCGACTACTAACTTAATCTAAGTAATCCGTCCTACTTTTTTCTTTGCTGGGTGTAATGCTTAGTTTTAACCAAAATCTAACGGCCTATATAAGCTGATTATTGGTTAGATCAGTCATCTTTTATTACTAGGACTGTTGGTGCTGTTCCATATAGTCGTTTGCCTACGGTCATTTGCCGTATGTTCAAAACCAACGGAATGCTAAATTTTTACTGAATAATGCCATGTGTGTCAAGCCAAAAAATACCTGGCGATTTAAATGTATTCGAACGTACATCTTTTGTCAAGGCTATAGTGAAACGCGGCTGTAGTATTCCACCTTGGTTATAGGGTTGTGGGATTACGAACACTTCTAATTCCACAAGTTCGTGCGGAAGCTGTATTATGACAGTGAATGTACAGTAGAGCGTGTCATTTAACATGACAAACAAATTTAAATGTAAAATGTTTGGAGTCTTTGTTTCGAGTCTCAGCCATGTAAATGAAGTATATGTTAAGCTTTACGAAGAATGGAAAATATTTACAAAATGGCTTTGTCAATAACACAATTTTTCAATGTGCATTACTTTTGTTGGGAAAGCTAGAAATCATGACTCTTTGTAGTCTTCTCTTAGATGACTTCCGTCTTTTAGGTCGTTTTGTTTATAGTTAACCATCCCCACTCGTTGTTATTCTCCTCCTCGATAGTATAGTGGTTAGTATACCCGCCTGTCACCCGGGAGACCGGGGTTCGATTCCCCGTCGGGGAGCCTCTGGCGCAAGACTAATGACCTTGCCCAGAAAAAATAAATCATTATGGAAAATTTAACAAGCCTCAGGACTTGCTAAAATAAGGCCAAGACCGGTTCCCGGTTGTAGTGCCGATGATGATGATGACTCGTTGTTATTCTAGGAAGAGTTGAACCCGGCTGTGTTCATCTAGCATTACCGAATATGACTTTTTATCAAGGCACATCGATTTTGGAATTTCTGAAAAATGTTGATGTCAGAACCACTTGCTGGCATGCTACAATACTCCTCAAACACTCTTTTCAACATTAGTTCATGGGTATGATGATGGAAAACTAACCACAATACTGTTAGTCCGAATTGTTTTTTAACTTTGACACGTGTCCCTTGTAGTAATGTAGTGCAAGCCAATGTAAATGTAAAGTAGCCATCACCACCGCCATTATAATGTAGTCATTGTATACTGAGCTATTACTCTCTTTCTCACTAGCAGTTTTCCTGTCGTTGATATTGTTAACAGTTCTTCTGTAGCCTTTAAACCGAATAAAGAGTTTTGCCTAACCAGGATTATATTCGTTTTATTATATGGTGTCAGAAGTAAAAAGATTATTAAAAAACAAACAAGTTCTAAAATTTATTAAACCAGTAACAATAGACCGCTTTACTGCGGCCAATGCACATTAGAACGGGTGTTAAAAAAGTTTGATGAGTACTACTGTAGTGCTTTCCACAGCCCTACTACTTCCCTACCCAAATATAGACCAAATATAATCCTTATCTACAAATCTAAATTAAAAATCGCTAATTGAATAAATGCGCGATACATTCAACAATTCATTCCTAACCATACATTTAAATCTCTAATCTAATATTCAATCCAATGTGAGCCAAATTGAACCAAATGTTGAATTATCAATTCCCAGAAATCCCTTACAATCCAAACATCACAACGCATATCTTCATATGCATTGTATGTCCATTTATCAAGCATGCACAAAAAGCATCCATAAGATCGTATCATCATCGGTGTTTGTGACAAAAATTTGCAACTCAAGCTGTTGGATGGAAAAAATGATCCGCTAAAACATGATGTGGAGAAGTGCAGAACATTAGAACTTGCAAATACCAACAAGAACATTCTTGACAACGGTGTGAAGACAATTAATGAAGTCAAAACAGAAAAATCTGAATGTGATGGTCAAGCGTGTGCCGTATATCGTACATGTTTTAACAGTGGTGGAGCATATAGATACGGGGACATGGAATGTTGTGCAAAGCGGGTCACCTGTAATAAATGCCTCAAAGGCGGGCATTTCTCTAAATTCTATAGAGGAAATCGTAGAACACAACTAGGTAAAAGGGATGATTTTATCCAAACAGGAGACAAGACAAAAGCGGAGTGAACAATGAAAAGGAAAATGGGCACCATAACAATGTAAATACTTTAAGATTGGATAGCTCAGCTAATTTAGGTCAATATAATGGTGGAATGGTTGGTTTATGTAGTGCTTACACATCTTTTAAAATAAATACAGTTGAATAGCTGAACTAGTGGGCCAAAACATACTTAATATGAACAGAATTTGTTAAATTTAAAATAGACACTGGATCTGATGTAAACTACGTTTCTATCAATATTATCAAGAAAATCAAAAAACAAATTAACAAGACGAACATCAATTTTTCTATATTCGATTATAGAAATAACAGAATAAAAATGTATGGAACTATTTTACTAACATGTATTGATTCAATTTCTGGAACTAAAAAGAAAACCGAATTTCTAGTAGTAGGTAGTTGTTTTACACCACTGCTTGGTTTAGAGACTTTTGTCGATTTCAAGCTCATAAAGCGGCTGGATGTTCATAATATTAAAAGGCTTCCTACCACTGAAAGTTGGTTTTGAAGTATCTTCAGGGACATATTTGAAGGTCTGGGGCGTTTCTCTACAGTATCTATTCATTTGAAAGGAGATGCTAAACATTTGCTGTGTTATAGAAATATTTATAACTCCTTCTTATTCGTTGCTTTTTGTATTTATATTTTGCCAACAGTCTGATGGCTCAGTTATACCCTTTTATACTGCCAAAACTAACCCAACTCTATTCTCTTTCCCACGGTCGCATCGTCCACGTTGAGACTGCTACCCGATGTCAACGATGATGGGAATTGCAACGTTGCAATATTGTCGCCATTCACCTTGAGACGGCCACCTTACTCCTACTCCGGCTGCAGCTTACCCCAAGGTCATGGGAATATTTCGGGCAACAAATCCAGGTGTCAACCGATTCAAGGTGATATGAATAGAAGGCATGTGCTAAGATGGAATATGGGAAGGGCATAGGCTAGCCCAAGGTGATGGGAATTGCAAGATTTCAAGGTGATGAGAATTTTTGATTTGCGTATAGCAAATAGCATGCAATATTAGAGCATTGATATGAATAGATGAAATAGTATTATTACCTTGAAGGCGGTGGGGTATAGGGCATATGCTATCAGGTGTTGTTTCAGGTTGTTGTTTATGAGCATTTTTGGAGTTGCGTAAAGCAATAAGAGCATGGGTATGCATGCATGAACAACGGAATGATATGTATGCATGCAACAGTTGCATTACAAAAAACGAATTACCCATATCTTAGTTGATCGACTCAGAATAGAACCCGATAAAATGGAATCTGAGGATATAATTTCAGCAGTAGAATATCCAACTAATTGGGTTAATAACATACAAATAGAGGAAAAGGTAATAATAAATTACGATCTGTTTGGATCTAAAGCCTCTTAACGAGTGTATAAAAAGAGAACACTTTCTAACTCCCACCGCGGAAGACCTATTCTCAAAAATTACTAATAAACGAATATTTACGGTTCTCGATCTTAAAAGCGGATTTTGGCAAATGGGCGCTGATAAAGTTAGCTCCGATTTGACGACATTTATGACCCCTTCTTGTCGGTAGAAATTCAATCGTGTCCCGTTTGGATTAAACTGTGCACCTGAAATGTTTCAGAGCAAGATGGGGAAACACTTTGGTGACACACCTGGAATAATAATTTATTTTGATGGTCTTTGTATAGTCGCTAACGATGAAAAACAACATGACGACATATTATTGACCGTCATAAATCGAACGCGAGCACATAATGTGAGGTTTAATGGTGAAAAAATGCAGTATCGAAGGAAGCAGGTTAGTTTTATGGGTCATCACAAACATTGTGAAGCAATTCTGAAAATGCTTAAACCGAAAAATAAAGGGGATGTTATGAGACTTCTTGGCCTTTTCAAATACCTTGCAAGATTCATACCCAACTTATCTCAAATGACAGCCGATCTGAGAAATTTAACAAAGAATGAAATCGTCTTCAGTTGGAATGAAAATCAAGAAAGAGCATCATCCCCATTACTTAAAATAATTGCATCTGAGCTAGTTTCGCGGCCCTATGATCCAAAGGGAGGAATATTAATAAAAACTGAAGCCCCTAAAGATGGTTAGGCTGTGTATTATTACAGATAGAAAAAGAATGATTGGCTACCGTGTTTGCGTGTTTGTGTCAATTATTTTTATAAGGTCGTAATTTCACCGTACATAGTGCTCGTAAACCTTTACAAACTCTAGTTAAGAGGGGTATTGATGACGTGCCCCTAGGCTTTAGAGAATGTTTATGTTTTTACTCAGTGGTTTTTTTTGTAAAAAGATAGGTGCCGGTACTGAGTTGAGGTCATTTTTGGGGAATTTAACACAGACGTGAATTTGTAAGCAAATAATGCACATCATTTATTAAGTTAAATCCAAACTTCAAAGATATTAAAACGATAAAATTGTTTTAATTTTACCATTTTTAATTAACTTAAATAAATTGTACAACATTGGTAAACAGTTTACAATTGTAAGATTTAACTAACGACTTAATCTTAGTTAACTTAAAAAATGAGTTTAGTTTTCATTTGTTTTAAAAGTGACAAGATCAAAATAAAATATAAATTTTATTGCCATTGGTGTGAATCAATTCACAATAAACTCCAAAGTTTGACCAAGTTCTCGTCTGACATATATTCCCGACCGCGTTCTTTGCTGTTGGTATCTATCACTGAGTGACTGCCTCGAAGCAACCATGAATCAACGTATCTTGTGGGATCAAACCGTGGGAGTGATGGTCCAACTAATCTTATAAATAAAAGTGAAGATACAATTGAAGTCATCAACGAAGCTCTTGTCGGTGTGATGGTAAGATTCATTTGCGAAAATCCTCGTTCAGCTTGAACAAATTGGGATTGTACTGAGAGCAATCTGCAAAGGAAGCACTTTTCTCGGTGAGATATTCACGAAATCCGCGATTCGTTGTTCTTTCGTTTAATTGCAATCTTGTTGACAAGTTTCTTATTTCTGCTTCGCCAAACGTCAAGTGATTATCAATATTGTCTGGCCAATGTTTTAGATCGAGCACTCGAGCCCAATATTCCAAATCAGCATCTTCACTCTAAAGCAACCTTTGTTCAATTGATTCTTTTAGTTTTTGTAGAATGCTTTCACATCAATTGGTGGATAATTTTTTACAGTTTTTTGTGTAAAGTGAGACTCCTCGGAAAAGGTTACTGTCCCCAGCAGTAGCCGCAATTTTATAATAAGGACCTGAAATAATTTGTCGTTCTTCAAAAACTTGTACAAGAGCCTTGATCTTTTGATGTGCTCTATAGAGGTCCATGTTGCGCTCTTGCAAACCCAAACTTAACTCTGACAATTCTTGGAGGGCATCACACATCAATCCGAGGTCTAATACAAATTCAGTAAAAGTAATCTTTCGCTGCAAACCTTCATATGTGCCTTGATCTTTTTTGTCTCTGGTTGGATCGTTTTCCTTCTTCAAAATGTTGCACCAAAACTTGGTAATCTTCCCAAACTGTTAAAACTGAACGGAAACTGGATGCTTATCATTCTTTCAATTTTTAACAACTCAACCTCTAACAAATTAGCACATATTTGCAATTCTCTGGAATTTTTTGGCGAAGCATGATAAAGGACAAGCTCCTCAATAGTATACTGGTTAGTATACCCGCCTGTCACGCGGGAGACCGGGGTTCGATTCCCCGTCGGGGAGCCTCTGGCGCAAGACTAATGACCTTGCCCGGAAAAAACAAATCATTATGGAAAATTTAACAAGCCTCAGGACTTGCTAAATAAGGCCAAGACCGGTTCCAGGTTGTAGTGCCGATGATGATGATGATGATGATAAAGGACATACAGTTTATCAATGAATGCCTTAAATCGGTTGATCCCCGATACTTGTTTTACGGTGTCACCAACGGACAGTTCCAGTCGGTGATTTGTGTAATGCCAAACCAGAATAGATGTAAACTTTTCTTTCAGCAATTTCTTGACTCCACTTCTGCATCCAAAGAATCAAAAACTCCGTTTGCGATAACACTTTCGAGTTTTATCAAATCCAAGAATAAATTCACTGGTGAACTCATTCCACTGTCCGCAAGACAAACACGAATGTACACAATTAGGGCAGATCTTTGACTGAGCGTAGTTGACTCCTCGATAATAAATGACATTTTATTATCCGATCTTATAACTTCTTTAACCATTTTTTTCTCATTTCACAACTAATGTGATTCACTAGGTTAATGCATACATTGGTTGAATGAAAAATACGGCCCATCTCAATTCCGTTCAGTCTTGCAAATCAATTTCAGATTCAAAATTATAAAACGATTGGTCTTCTTTGGCCACTTTATATGTTGTACGCCGTACCGGGGCGTACCGTCACAAAAAAGCACTGTTTTTACTTAAATATCCTCATATGAAAATTGTCTACAAACCCGGCAAAGAAAAGTCAGTGTAGTGCTCCAAGAAGCCCTACCTTCTTTCTCCCACATTACATTTCCTCCCACATTACATTTTTCTCCCATATAACATTTGCCTCCCACATTACATTTTCCTCCCACCTATAAGAAAATCCATTTGATATTCCAAACATAACATTGTAATCAAATCGAACTAAACGCTCAAATTCTCATTTATTGAATTCACATTTATTTATTCAATTTAATACATTTGTTCGATTCAATTTCCTAAAATCAAACAGCATAATGCATTATTTTTCCAGGTATGCTAAAAGCAATTAGCACCTAAAAAACCTACAAGATCCAAAACCTAAAAGTGCATGTCTCCAAACAATGGCATATCTATTCGACACGCCGACACACAATTCTTGCAATAATAAACATCCAACCGTATACCAGATGTTTTATGACTTGCTAATAGACACGGATTCCCAAATCCTAAACTAACAACCAATTTTCACGGATCTTGTGCTACCTATTTGAAATGCACGAAAATTCTTGTTTGCATTAACCAGATGGCTAATACAAATAAAAACCCCAATAAAGGATCAAACGATAAGTGGCGATGCATCTTGACCTTCGAAAGAACATAAAGATATTTGAAAATTAGAATTTTAAAGTGAGAAGGTGACTAAACTGGAGTCGCTTGAAGGAGTCTATGTGTAGCGCGCGTGAGGAGAAGACCTCCTCAAAAATAAGATAAGTTTAATGAAAAATAAAATCAGTTTTAGAAAGAAACTGAAGTGTTTGTTTTTACGAGTGTTTAGCGTGTTTAGTACGCGGAAAGTGTATAGAAGAGATCGACACATCCATGAAGGACAACTACGGTAGCCCACTCTTCCCGGGGAACCGGAAGCACGGTGGTGCACCGAAAAATATTACATCAGTAACTGATTGCCTTTTCCGTGTACAGCTTCCGGAACAAGAGGAAACAGTAAATCTTTCTGCGATCATTCACACTGTCTCTAGAAATGTTTGTTTATCGAAAGAAAATGTTGATTTGTACAAGGAAACTATAGAAAAAGACAACGCGTTGAAGAAAATTTGCCATTACGTAGATAAGGTGTTTAAAAGTACCTCGCTTACCTGGACTGTCGGACTCAGATGAGTTCGGTGCTAAGAAGGGCGAACAATGATCCGATTGAACTTCGTATTATCCGATTACAATTACGTCACACCGACCCTCTTGTTAACTACAGGGTTGATATCAAGGCGGGGAAGAAATTCCCTGTCATATATGATGCCTCCTAAATACTCTTGATATCACGAATAGCGTTTGCTCGAAGAAATAATAGGAGTCATCAGCTATTTAATCTCGAAAGTTGAATAACTTGTAGCAATGAAACACCATTCATCCTTGAGAAGTTGAAGAAGTAAAACAAGGAGACCTCGTTCAGTTCCCCGTGGTTGGAAAGTTATTGGTACGGCTGTCCTACATTGTGCCGAGAAGTTGGGAAGTTAATAACACCTCCATCATTATCAGTCTATATGAAATATGGCTCAATGGAAAGTAAAGTTTGCGGATTTAACTGCTTCCTCCCTGAGATTATTGCTGCCCTCGCCTTCGCTGTATTATAAAATACCTCGCTTATCTGGAATGTGGAACTATGTTTTGCAAATAGGATACGACTTGTAATAAGAAACCATGTTGGTACACAATTTCACGGTGTCAAAGTCACTCTTTGAAATCAAGAGTCAAAACACTGCCAAGTAGTTCAGTTTCTTAGAACTGTTTGCCCCGAGAACGCGTGCAATTCCAGATGTCACAAAACTGAAGACAACATGAGGTAATAATATACAATAACTACTTTATTTTGATCTAATAAGCGTCAATTAACACAACGAATCTATTGATCGGTTCTCCGCCGAATTAAAGTTCATCTCTCACCAACGTTAGACGATCGACTGCCTCCACGCTCTTCCTCCAAAACTGAGATTCAACTGTATTTTTAAGGATACGACCCACTTATGAGGAGAGTAACAGCGCACAAGTAAACAATTTGTTCACACACGGGGATCCACCGTGCTGTGATCTAACATGCTTACAGTAAGTGAGAGGAACAAAGATCAGAGCGTCTGCAGCTGGTTCAGAGTGACGATATCATGCGGCCGGTTGACGAGGATCGCCGCTATGTGACAGCATCGTGTGTCAGAGCAAGCCGACGCGTTCATGTGCCTCGCTTATGGTGTATAGCAGTAACGCCATCATCGGTACATAATGTCGTCATAAATGTGATGGTGCCTATTGCTTTTATGACGTTGATCTCGTTTATTTGTGGGGCAATAGTTTCAAACGAGTGTAATCGGGGTGAACAGTGAACCAAATTATTTTTGGTAGATAGATTATATAAATTTCATGCCAGCGATGGTGCGCACCTTTCATCCCTCTACTGAGCGGGAGGGTGAAAGCATTTCACACTAATACAAGGAATGACCCCAATATCAACGGCTAAATGAATTGGGAAAAAAATTCACAAATATAAATCCGAACTATATTTTGCTATGGACATATTTGAATATGGCGGGAAATATTTCCTATCTGTCATTGATTCTTATTCTGGTTACTTGATTGTAGAACACTTAAGATCCAAAGCTACAGAGCACATAGTAGAGCGTTTGAGGCAATTATTTGATCGCCTGGGATATCCAACAACTCAGATGTGACAATAGCCCATTTGGTTCATTGACATTTAAACAATTCGCGGAGGAATGTAACACTAGAATTGCCTTCTAAAGTCCAAGATACCGAGAGAGTAATTGTCTTGCCGAAAAAGGTGTGACAATTGCTAAAAATTTACTTAAGAAATGCTTTGAGGAAGGCAAATTAAGCGAATACCGATACAAATTACTGGACTACAATACAACTCCAGCCGCATCTGTGGGTTTGCACCCCAGCACACTTGCTTTTTGGTCGATTAATTCAATCATGGCGATAAAGTTCTGATACGGAACGCGCAGAAACCAAGGAATTTAGCTCCCATATGGAGGGATCCCTACAATGTAGTGGCAATTCAAGGTCCTGTGAACGTTGTCATTAAAATTGGTAAAAGAAATGTGGTGATGCACAATAATAGGTTAAAACCCTATTTCGCATAGAGGGACCGACCTGGAGTTAATTACGCGGTGTTAGGTTGTACAATTACACTAGTAGAGACCGAAGGAGAATTAAGGTTATGAGCAGGCAAAGCAGAAATAATATCTACGCACCATAAGAATAAAATAAAATAATCAGGTTATAGAGAACCAAAACCAAATCCCAATGAATCAGTAAATGTTAGGGTGGGGGTAAATTTGTATTCCTCATATGAGTTAGGGATATGATCGCTCGTTGTTCTTTGGATTAACTCGTGGCGTGGTTTTGAAGTCGTATGCCGTGGTTGCCAGTTGGTTTTTAAAAGTGCTCTCGTTGAAAAACAAATTCACGTCGATTATTGTCCGTTATTTATATTGAAAATTTGTCGCTCGTGTATTACCATCCGTGGTGCAACACAATGATTCATTTTTAACTTCGTCGTATAGGTCTATTATTTTTGTTAATTCTGTCGTCGATGGTCTGAAATGTATTGAACTATACTATACTTTAAAGTAAAATTGTATAAAGTCTAGGAAGTCGATTTAATTTTATGAGTTATTTTTAAAACGAAGAAAAATAAAGTATATTGAAACAAAACGGAGACACAGTCTGGTCATTTAGTGCAGCTAGTCGTTTTGAAGTGCGAACATTGTGCCAAGTGCGAGAGGAAACCACAAGCAGACATTGGGCACGCCTAAACTTGGTTACTGCCAGAGGACCATCGGTAAAAGTACCAACGAGAAACTATGAGTACACGCTCATTCTATATATATTTATTTATATTTTGTTGCATATGCATTAAAATTTTGCATCAGCATTGTGTACTGAGCTATTGCTCTCTTTCTCACTAGCAGTTTTCCTGTGGTTGATATTAAATGAGCAGTTCTTCTTTACCCTTTGAATCGAATAAAGAGTTTTGCCTAACCGCGGATTATAATCGTTTTATTATATCCCTTGGATCGGTTCTGATGCTGTATTATCGAAAAATATACTGATAATATTAAAAAAAAATCATATATCGGTTCACTCCCCGAACAAGCATTTAAATCAAATTCTTACCAGTACCTTTCAGAGGAACAGCCACGCTGAGCAAATGCTCAAAATCGTTGGGCATCACAAAAAGAGAAACTTTATATTCCAAAGTTTTGACACTCCCATAGGCAACTGGGGCAACAGTTTACCATCCCAATACAAGGCCTAGAGTGCCTTTTCTTTGTCATTTTACTTCTATTAATCATCCGAGCTCAGTAAACGGTCATGGCCAAGCACAAACGTATTCCCAATGCAGAAATTTCACTAGTAACCAATGTGTGCAACCCCTAAGTATTACTCAATCTTCTTGGCATATATATTGGGTTGTACTACATTAAATGTCCGATTTTCGTTCAGTCGGAAATAAGAAGTTCTCGAGTGAACCTCTGTGCCAGAACGTTAAATTTTCTTTTTTTATTAAGTAAAGTGATACGCGTGAGAATTTTAGGGTTCGTCACAAGTACAGTAATTTTTTTTTCTAGGAAACGTTTCCCATGTTGTTAACAGTTCAACGTCTTCTTTTTTGAATTTAAAATGGGACATAATGCGTCATTGGCAATGAAAAATATTAATGATGCATTTGAGGATGTAGCGGTAAACGAACGCACCATACGACGTTGGTTTGGAAAGTTCCGTTCGGGAGATTTTAGCTTCGAAAATGAACCACGTGGGAAATCGGAAACGTTAGTTGACGACGATGTTTAAGAGCAACGGTGGATAGAGTCCCAACGAAATCGGTGCGGGAGATTGCACAAAGTATGGGAGTATCCCCAATGACAATAAGTCGACACCTTTCTCTCATAGGAAAGGTAAAGAAACTCGATAAGTGGGTACCCCATGAACTGAACGAGTCCGAAAAACTACGGCGCCTGGAAATCTGTCCATCGCTTGGATTAAGAAACCAAACTGAACCGCTTTTGCACCGGAAAGACATCATCATCATCATCGGCACTACAACCGGGATCCGGTCTTGGTCTTATTTAGCAAGTCCTGGGGCTTGTTAAATTTTCCATAATGATTTGTTTTTTCCGGGCAAGGTCATTAGTCTTGCGCCAGAGGCTCCCCGACGGGGAATCGAACCCCGGTCTCCCCCGTGACAGGTGGGTATACTAACCACTATACTAGTCAAGTCACCTGTGATAAAAAGTGGGTTCTGTATCAAAACCCTAAAAGACCTAGGCAGTGGTTGGATGCAGGTGAAAAACCAAAACACACCCCCAAGCCAAACTTCACCCAAAAAAGGTTATGGTGACAATTTGGTGGATATCGAAAGGACCAATCCACTTTTAATTTCTTCAACCAGGAGAAACGATAAACGCTATTAAATATTGGGAGGAAATCGACATATTGCATGCCAAATTGGCTGAAAGGGAAACTGCGTTGATCAATAGGCACGGCCGGATCCTTTTGCACGACAATGCTAGACCCCATATCTCGCAAGTAATAGTGCAAAAACGGTTGAAATTCTTCCGCATCCACCCTACTCTCCTGCCATTTCCCCAACGGACTACCATCTTTTCCGCTATCTGGATTCATTTTGCCGACAGAAGGTCTTCCGGAACCGAGTAGAGGCCATAAAAGCCTTTGAAGATTTCATTGCCTCAAAAAGTCAGCACTTTTACGAAAAAGGAATATTTGATCTTGTATCACGTTGGAAGAACGTCAAAGACGCCAACGGATCTTATTTTGATTGAATAAAAATTTGCGGAAAAATAATATTGGCTTTTAAATGTTTACTATAAAATCGGACATTTCATGTGATACAACCCAATACATGGAAGCCCCGTCTGAGATAAGAATTAATATTGGTTCCCCTATCAAGGTGGAGGGGCATAATTTTGAAGTAGTGGACTTCTTCATTTAATTTGGATCAATAATAGCGTCTGGTCCGTAAAATTCTTGACGGAAGACCAACGGTGGGGAGGCTGCGATGGAGATGGTAGGATAATGTAAACATTTCATGTGATACAACCCAATACCTTTTACATCACCGAGTCTCGAAGCGTAAGCATTAATATGAAAATCACCTCGTTGATAAAAATCACCTCACTCTAATGTACAGTATTTACTGACGTACGCAAACTTTCGTAAAAGTTTCGATTTCGCATGTTACAATTAATTAGTGCCACCCATTAGTTAATAAGCTTAATATCTTAAGGGTATGTCTATGGGATATTGTGGCTGCTCTACTGTGCTTTCAATTAAAACTTATCACAAAATCTGTACTATATACAAATGTTGTAAAAACGGAGGCTCACTTGTGGCTAAAAGGTTCTCTCCCTGACAAACCATATTTATTTACTAAAACTTTATAAAAATGAAATATCATTTTCTTCACTTACCGAACTCTGTAAATAAGGGGTCAGTTAGGAAGTCCATATCCTCCTCAAGTTACGATGATATTCGTCGAAATAACACATCCTTCTTAATTTGTCTTTTTATTGATTATTTTTTTCAGGTTTTTAATACCACTTCAATTCTGCGGTTGTCGACTATTTGCGAAATTATTTATTTATCATGGACAATGCAAAAACGTATTTGTCATTGAATATTAACGGCATAGGTAGAACTTCAGCGAGTTAGGATCACGCTTGAAATGTGTCGCATATCTGTAGATTAAACCACGAATTTATACCTCAGTTTAAAAAAAATATTCTACTCAGATATGAAATAGAGGACTCGCTGCGCTAAAGGTATCAAATGGACTTTACTTTCTCAAGTTTTAAAACAGCGTCCATCTTGATTAATACTGTATTAATAAGCCGTACTGTTTTAGACAGCTGTAATTTACTATAAAAAAAACGCAGAGAAATGCGCGAGAATTATAAAAAATATTAACTTTTCCGATGTGGTGTTTTTCTTATTGGAGCGTTTATAGCATATTTATATTTTCAGATCCACCACTTCGCATCGTTTTGCAATAATATGCTGAAATGGCGGAGTTAAATATTAAACTGATAGAGAGTAATTTTTTAAGTTCGCTTTTGCAAAAATGTGCATATACCTCTATATCGTTTGCTTCGATAACTACACAGAGAATAAATACGAGCACACAAACGATTATTTATATACATATGAAATAAATGTACGCGATAATTAAATTTTCTATTACCTGCGCTTGTTTTTTATTTACTCTCACTTAATTATCTTTTTCTTATTTTCCAATTTATTTATTGTGTTATTAATATTATTATTATCCGAGTATTGTTCGCCGAAAGACACTAATTTAAAATTCACTTGATATTTGGATGAGACAGTCTAAAATTGTATGAATTCTAGTGAGTTTTCTAAATGTATAGCTGAAAATAAGAAAAAAAAAACGAAATCACTTACAAGAAGCCTATTATTACAAAAACAAGAGTTAGCAATAGCCCTCACTTCTTCTACCACTTTACGATATGAAGTCTCTTGAAGTCACGCGATCCATGACTTAAAATAAGTGTGAACTTAAAGTATCCGAGGACCATAACAAGAGTTCATGCCTAAGTCAAAACAAAAATTGTACACCTCAACCTCTTGGTTATTTAACGAAGTACAAAACACACTATCTTACGCACTTTGTTGTATAGCTGACCTGATATTTATTATTGAATGATATTCCGAATTTGATCAGCAGATTCGCGCTTCTATGCCAAGCAACAAAAACATACGTTTTGAATGACTTACAAACTTGTAGCGCTTTTAAAATCATTAGAATGCGCCGGGATGACATACATCGGGTTCTAGTATCTATTAATTATTCAAAAACATCAATATATCTACGTACAACTACATGCGCAGCTCGTGATATTATCTATTCAAATATTCACTATCTTTATTTCAAGGTGTTTACTACTGATAAAATTGAATTGCCGATGCGGATGTATTGTCACACACATCTCCTAAATCCAGTGTTCAGAATTTTATTCCTCCCTTTTATCGGCCCGATTCCTGAGGTGTGGAAGATCTTCGACGTGGAAGGCAGTCATCAAAATACTTGAGCTGCTGAAATGTAATGGGAAAGGGGATGACTGGAGATATTGATTGAGAGATTCTTGACTCGATTTCTAGATTAAATGGATTTCCCCCAAGGCGTTTTTCGCCTTAAGATTCTTCTCAAAGAAGTGGGGAAAATTTTATGAACCCGCACAGCAATTGTTCGTCGCATTTATATACGTATCTTGTATCTTAGGTACTTGGTGTCGATAACCGGTTGGTTAATTGACAATGATCTGCATGTCAATTTCTCGTTTATGTCACTGTTGATTGGGAACTTTTGTTGGTGAGTTTGGTGGTTTTCATTGTACGAATGGAACAATAGTGAACGCGTTAACACCAGTGATTTATGCGTCGAACACATTCCTTATTATTAAACTAAGATCACACGCGGTGCACGAAAAGCCGACCCGACAACGTAGCACTCCCACAACAAATACATGAACAACACGTACCAAAATGATGGCGTCTCAGATACAACTGGATGCGAATTAATGTTAAACACCTTGAGAAGGCTGTGGTGACGAACAAGTAATAATAAAAACAAGATACAAAGTAAAGTCTAAAAGCTGTCTGAGGTACCCAATAAACAATGTTTATGGGGCGATTTTTTTTATTAAACAAATACCATTAAAAGTACACTGAACAAGTTACAGAAATCGTTATAGGAATTTCCGTAGATTAATCTTTACTTCTAAATCAAAACATGGAATTGACTACTTTTATTCCCAAGAATAATAAGCGGTTTCTATTGAACTGATCGCGCTGTTGGTAAAGTTGTGGGTCAGATATTCGCTGCGTGGTTTAGCTAACAGCTATTCCATCCATAAAAGCGGCAGCTTATTCGGTTTCCCCGTATTGGCTGTGGTAAAGTTGTGGTTCAGTCAACTGCTATGCTATCCACAAAATTGTATTCAAAAAGAATTGGATTCACCCGTATTGCTTGATCATTTCCGAAACAAACTTCTGTTTGTATCGGCTAGAATGCAGTCACTCTGACATTGCACCCTCAGATTGTCTCTTGTTCCTATCTCTATAACGCTGTCGATGTCTTGCTTGCGTGAAACTAACCATAAAAGAGACTTGTAAAACGCACATGCGTCAGTCTTGCAAAGACAAAATTCCTGAATTATAAAGGTTCTAGCAAAAAATATGGATAGGTCGAACTTTTGCTAAAAAACTGCGATTTGTTTTTGCCCAATCTTATAATGAACGCTCGCAAAGGAGGCTTTGTGATGCCCTTAAATTTTAATGCAGATAGATAGATAGACAGATACGATATCTCGTAGATCGAGAGTGGGAAAGAAAGTACATATAGGGGAAGGAAATGACAATGCATATGGTCTCGAACGCCTGAAAATTGTATTTGATGGAATACACGTGACCAAGGGGATCGTGCGAGGCTCATTCAGCTCGATGGAAAAACGATTAATTATATCTATCAGACTATCTAAAATGAACTTTTCTTGTGGTCCGGTGCACACTATCTGATCGACGATTTTCGTGGGCAAATACTTAAGAGAAGGAATACCACTTTCAAGTTTGCTTCAGCAATGTTTGTATTAATATCAGTGTGCCGTGAGTAGGATATGCTCACAGCTTAGTCAAGTTATCGGAAAAAGCGACGATAGGTCAAATGGTATACTGCGCCCCAATGCCCACCCGCCCGGTGCAATATCCCATTAAGCTATAGGGGCCGTGAAATGGTCTGAAGAAATCGTTATTCATTTTTCTGAGCTTGACTAAAAGACTAGAAAGGTTATAACAGGCGACAGGGCGGTCCCGGTTTTGCCTCCCGGTGAGATAGTGACCGCAGTGAATGGCTCGGACTAATGACGGGAATACGACGTGAACTTATCCTCTGGAATGATTTCATGAGGTAAATTAATCCCCCCTTCGAATCATCGGAACCATCTCAGGTGGAACAGTTAAATAACTCTTGCCCAGTCATCTCCGTCAAAGTTTAACTAGTAATAAGAAATTCTATCCTAATAAAGTCCTGTATGAGAAATCAGAACCAATTTCAATACTGAAATCATTTGTGGTCACACTGGAAAGGCAAAATGAAGCGAAAATATTCTTACTTCGGTAGTCTTCTATCCGAATGATAATATCTGGAGAGTATTCTACAGAAATGGTTTATTCTCCCAGAAGTGTTGCCTTTCTGGATAGAAGAGGTCCTATCCAAGGCAAGCATGGTGTCATCATTATTTACAATGCTTGGCGCCACAGATAAACGGGGTCTTCATGATAATATCTTAAATGTTTTAGATCGGCTGAACGAGATACATCAATGAGAGACCGAACCTATCCAATCTGGTGGTGGCTTACGAAAGCAGCTACTACTCGACAGCATGTCATTTAATTGACAACACAACACCAGCATCTAGCTTAATATTACTATGAAATGAACGGCGCGTGGCGCTGTTCAACGCCAACTGTTTAAACGTGCGTGCAATACCGATTGTACCGTCGCCTGTTTAACTATGACAGACTGAGGAAATACTTTACAAGGCCAAACTGATTATTTTTGTTATTTATCCTTATGTTACTAACCCGGTACACGCAGAGTGCGGGGTAGGGGGGGGGGGGGGGGGGGGCTGATTTCAACCCGGCCAGGACTAACCCTGTCCCTGTTCAATCCAAGTTGACATACTGTCTCCACGTGACACCCCTGTATAGCTACTTTGGCACCCGCCAAGTAGTGAACCAATGCATGCAGCGGCAGCCTGAGAAAGATCGGCGCAAGGCTAATAGGCTTACCCGGAAATACAAATTATTATGGATAATTTAACAAGTCTCGGATAGGACCGCATGCCGGTGGAGAGACTTGCTAAATAAGGTCAAGGGCTATGTCAGGGGAAACATCATGCAAATATTTTGACACATAATCGAACATTAACAAATTCATCATCGCGTAATCGGGTTCGTTCTCGAGGCTCTGTCGACGTTCGACTGATAACGGCATTTTGTAACATCAGGGGCAATGGTTTCGCCAATACGAGCGTAAACGGCTTCCACCAATATTTGCAAACAGCGAAACCTGATAACCTTGCCCTCTCTTTTTTTTTTTATATACTAACTGAGACCCAGGTCGATTCGTAACCCGATTCGACATACCTTCGTTCCTCAGGATACGACTTGCATTCGAGATTCCGTTTTAAGGGTGTAGTCTGCGTCTTCACGCGGTCCGATCTGGCTTGCCAAAGGATGGAGGCGTTAGAACGCATAATAACTTGCACTTCATGTCGCCTAAAGGTGGCTGAAGACATGCTAGAACGATGTAACTCCGATCCCATACTCCTAAAATGCGTCATGACTGGCTATGAGGCATAGGTTTAATAGTTTGGCATCCAAACCAGTCAATAAGCTTCGGAATGGTGCTTTCCAACTGAGCCGAAATGGAAAAATCACACCAAAGTCGACCAAATGACAAGGTAATGTTGACTGCTTTCTTTGATTATCGTCATGTTGCTGATCGCTCAGAATTCTTGCCAGAAGATCAAACGATAAATAAAGAATTTTATCTGGGCATTATGCAGTGTGAAAGAGCAAATTCGTCGACAAAGCCAGGTTTGTGCCAAGAAAACTTTTGCATCACAATAATGCAGCATTGCACGAAGTATCATTGAGAACAAATTTCTGACCAAACCAACAATAACCACGTATTCACCTGATATGGCTCCGACCGACTTGTTTCTCTTACCAAAACTCAAATTACTACTTCGGGGCATCAGCTTTCACCGATAGAAGACACAAGAGAAAATTCGCGGCGAGAACTGAAGTCGATTCCGGAAAATGCGCACTGTAAACTAACAAATCGCGCTCGAACTTCACTTCACGATAGAAGACAGTTGTGCCAACTTAGCGAGAACAAGCATTTTCGTAATCCCTTTAAGCGGGCTTTAAAAAGTATCAATTCCCGGTACTTTTTTAACAGAATGTAATGTTTAGGAATAGTACATTATGAATTCTTTTCTTTTTTTGACTCTGGTATTTTTTTTTTACTGTGTGATACTTTTGAAAACACTCACCTCTATGAAGCGGAGTCTCACAAAGCTTACACATATAAGAAGTGAAACATTTCTTTTTATTTACTGCATATCGGTGATTGTATTGTTGGATTTATTGACCAGTAATCGTCTCTATAATTCATTTTAAATAAAATAATTAAGGGAATCTTTAAACTTTTTAATTTTACTAGAAAAATAAGACCAAACGACGATAAGACCAAACGACGATAAGACCAAACGACAATAAGACAGAACGATTTGAAAGAATTTCCGCTCAAAATTCCTGTAGATGTTCTGCCTGTTCTAAAACATAAAGAAATCACAATAAGGAAACATAATATCTGGGTTATTTTCTCTTCTAAAGTCATTTAACGCATCACGAAATGCATATACGTATCTGGATTGTTTTTTTTTTTTGGACGAAGAACAATAAAGCGATCTACGGTACGCCAAAACAACTTGAAGGTTGCCTACAAAGAGTTGTGCAAAACAAAATATTCATTAAATGCAACAAAAGCACGCTTAGCGTGCGTCCTGCCGATAGTGTGTTAAGCTGAAAATCCGAATATGTTACGATCGGGAGGAGGCACCTACAGAGGCTTATTTTCATATAAACAAAAATGGAGGCAGCTTTTAACATCTCAATTCTCTTTATATTGATAAACAGCCGATAATTGGTTTAGAGCGTAAACGAAATAGAGGAAAAGCAATTGTTTAAACGTTAGTCAACATAGGTCAATTTCTCAGCAAAAGGTTAAGTATTACCATACATACGCTAGAGCTTAAACATTTGTTGTATAGGAAATAAGTCAACGATTTCACAAGAAAACAAAAATAGTTATGAAATGGAAATGGAAAAAAGAGCATTTAAATAATTTACATTATTCAATCATTAGGTAATATTTAAAAGATTAAAACTTGGCGTGGCATTTCTCAGCAATAAATTGTCCGACGAGTTGTGCGATAATATAATATAATACATAAATAAAAGTTTGTTTTTCCTTTAAATTGAAATTTATTCGATCTATTCGTTTCATGTTACATTCATTTCATTGTTATTGACATCCATTTATTTAGTTCGTAAATGGTACTTTCGTTTCTTTATTGAGTACATTAATTTTCAAATAATGATTTATTGTTTGTAGTTTACTTACAACATACATGTATATATATATATATAGTTTCGTATTTAGTTGAAATGAATTGTTCTTTTGTTTTAGTGTTGCATTTACTAAGTCTCTAGTTTTGTAAAGTTCTTAACAATAGAATACTTTTAAAGAATCCAACATTTATTTTATAATTTCTCTTCGTTTAATTTTTATGATTTTATTTTGGTTTTTAAATTGTTCTATATTCACAGCTATAAACAAATTATATACATATACATATGCATATATATATATATATATTATTTAAGATTAGTTGGGGTATATTTATATACATCATGATTTGAGTTATTAAATTTTTAAAATACCTTAATACGTAGATACAAACAAACAAGTACACGCGCTTTTCCATATATATGTATACATTTATTTAATGCCAATGAAAAAAATATGTATTGTTATTGTGACAATGTTCATCGAGAAAGGACACATCTTTTAGTTCCATGTTGGATGGGAAATGTATCTTTCAGTGTTTCAATAATAGAGAGGTAAATCTAGGATTTGATGATTTGTGTAGAGACTAATTACAAATGCTTCCGAAATTTATTTAAAATCAGTAAACAAATTTTTAAAGGGAAATTAGACATGAGATCGTGAATGCAACCTATAAGTGGAAATAAACTGAAAGAATAGCGTTCAACAGCCGAAGAAATTGGGCGCAATGTTCTATTTTTATAAGTAGGTACAGATAAAGTATCAGTTAACAAAAAGTAATTGGAGTTGGACCATAAAAATAAAAACTTTAATTTTTTTTTTCGATTCTTATATTTTCGGTTTGACTTTAGAGTATGTTCTTTTGATCAGTACTGAGTCGGAATATGACATCAGATACATAGTATAGTTTATAATCTTATATAATTGTAGGTTACACAGTATGCCACACTTATGTGATAAGTAATGCCTTTCGACCAATTGAGTGCAATAGCAGTAACAACAGGCAAATTAAATACGGTTGGAAAAAACTCATACATCATTACGTATGTGTACGAATTACGTTAGAGGAATTTATGATTATTTGCGGCTACTGCTGTAAGTATGATCCACAGAAATCTCGGATTGGAAAGCTGTAACTCTAGATATGTTGGTTTTTTCCGTTTACATACGAATAGAATTTTTTTTAAAACATTGTTCTATACAGGTTCACAGGCAACGTTATCACCATCCGACAAACGAAAAAGGATGCGTGCGGTTCATAACAAAACAACTCAGTTATGCATCTAAAGTGGTCCAAACGGCAATTTGATATGTATAAGCTCTTGTCTGATTCAAGCATTAAGAAAGGAAAACAAATGAATTACACTGTGGCCTCTCATATTTTCTAGGGAATGTGGGACCCATTTTATTAACTTTTCAATACCTGACTACACCATTCAATCTTATCCTTAGGGGAGATTCCAAGCTGCCTTTGTCATAAAATAAGAGGATTTGTACTTTAAAATAGTTAATTCAATCCATAGCAGGGCATATTTAAAACAATGCTAGGAGAGGGGGTTGGGAATAGTGAAAACCTAAGTTGTTTGTGTTCATTGATAATGATATGTATATTGCCCAACCCTCTTTGAGCAAAATAAAAGAAGATCAAAACAATTATATTTAGTGAATATTACAAAAGAGTGTCATTTGAAATCATTTGCTGGCAAACGAATATTTGCACCTCTTCACCGATGTGCTTTCTATTATGTAGTGCAAAAGAAAAGTACGAAGAAGTTAACACCTAATGTTGGAATACAAATAAAGTTCCTGTGAGACATACCTCTGTCATAAGAAACACCAAATTGTCTCCAAATTTATAGCACAGTTCTTTGAATTCTCGAAGGGAGCATTTGGCTTTATTTGTGCATCCTTACACAATAATGTGCTACGATTCAAGCCGAATACTAAGTCAAACTTTAACATTGAACGAAACTAACATTCTGTAGCTATAATGGAAATTGCACCAATCAAAGTAAGTAATTTGTTGACGACATAACAGCTGAAAGTAAGCTGACCTGTTTGCAATTGAAAGTGATGTAAATATCGAGCTTCGATCACCAAACTACGTGATTTCAAAAGTCTTACGTTTTACATTACACTTTCGTTGGAAAATTATATATATATATATATATATATATATATATATATATTCGAATTCCATATTATATTCAGAGTAGATATAGGCTTTATCGTAGGAACCATCCCATTAAGGGGTTATGTCACTGTACTTTTTTCAAAAAATAATTTTTTTTTATTGGCTTAATTGATGGATAATCTATTCAAAAATTGTTTTATACCAAAGAAAAAATTGTATCACTTCATTTAAAACATTTTATTGAACATAGTCAGGGCGTATGACGTACGGGAGTGGGGTGAAGCTGACCTCTTAAATGTATACTAACAAAGCCATCGACCTGAAAATTTGTAAACAAGCTAATGAGACATAGTACTATAGAATACAAGCACAAAGTAGACCTACTGGCGCCACCTGTAGGGCAGCCGGGAAACTTTTCACCCCACCCTCGTATGAAATGAAACAGAGCTTAAAGTTTAAACGCGATTGTCTCAAAACTATGTTTTTCAAAATTGGCTTGCAAGCTAACTCTCATTTTTTTTACGATTGAGTTCAAACTTTGCTGTAGGTTCTTAATTCCGCAGTGTATGCCGTGCGAGTTCTGCCAAATATAAAAAAGTTATTAATAAATGTCAAAAAATCGATTTTTTTTCAAAAGCTTGCCATTTTTTCAAAAATCTAGAACAATCTAAAACTAGACATTTCCATGTGCTTTAAGAAGAATTTGTTTTATTTTTGAACGATTAAAACTGTTGAAGAAAGAACGTGTTTCTCGAAAGAACGTGTGGCGCCATTTTGTATTTTTTGAAAAAAAAATACCTTAATACATATAATATATTTTTTCCCATCCAAAAAAAAAAATACCAAAGAAGTGGTCGGTGTTCGGGTTTCTACAGTGGTATAACCCCTTAAAAAAAACGTTAAGGTTTAACGAAAGTGAATTTCGTTGCTGGCAAATATTTGCCCTTCAGAAAATATAGTTGGGTTCCATTTTCTCATTGAGGATATTCTATTTCAAATATTAGACTATCTATCTTAAACGGCGGGTCCAGAACATGAAATTAATAAAAAGAATTTTTGTTTTGTTATCAGTATCGAATTTATACTTTAACACCGTTTTATACAAACTTTAAATGAGAGTCATTGCCAACAGTAATTAATCTAATGGCTAGAAAATAGTTTGACACATGGTAACCTATCCCTTGCAAATAAAGTGTGCCTTTGTATTGCTTATTGTTGATGCATTTGTGTTGTGATTTATAATTTACCTGCTTTAAACAAACTGCGGAAATTGCCCCAAACGAAATGTCTACCAAAAGACGGTAGATAAGTGCGCTCTGGTAACCAGAAACTTCACTAAATACCTTTCAAAAATAGATATGGAAATCTGTTTATTGCTTCGTCGCACGGACAATTGCCAGGACATTACCTGGCTCTTCAAAAAGAGCCTGTCAACCACTGCCTAAAATAACATTTACCATTCTCCAAGAACACAATGTATGCATATAATATATTTTGAAATACCCTATTGCACTGGTAAATAACTTAAACAATAGAACATTTGTAAATACCTAAAAAATTGTGGGTAAACAGTTTATTATTAACATTTTTTAAATTTTTTATTGCCCCTCGGCATTTGTGTAGACAATTTCGACACAAATAGAAAAATATGAAAAGGGTTGCCTCAAGTTAGAAAAATGGGTTTTTAAAACAAAAATAATAATGATTTGGGATGAAGGCTGGTGCACCAAATAATTGTAAAAGAAAATCTTTCGAAAAATGATTGTCTGTTGTT
Source organism: Microdon myrmicae (assembly GCA_963931805.1). Classification (NCBI taxonomy): domain Eukaryota; kingdom Metazoa; phylum Arthropoda; class Insecta; order Diptera; family Syrphidae; genus Microdon; species Microdon myrmicae. The sequence goes on along the minus strand of OZ007500.1, from coordinate 894,873 downwards.
ATAAACAAATCAGATACATCTACTTGCATATAAGGTGTTAGGAAGCGATTGGATTAGGTTTTTGATGTCGGTTACAGAATTTTTGAAACTTGTGCCTTAGAAAGCATATAAAAATTCATCAAGTCGAAAGTGTAAAGTTTTACTTTCACTGCCGCTGCACTTTGTCTGACATAGTAAATATATTGGATATTTTTGCTTCATTTGAAACTTTAATTATAACTCTTTTTTCATTTATTATTTATCTCTTTCTCTTCCTCTTTTTTTCTGTTTTTTGTTTTTAATTGATCTAATCAAATACCGACCAACATTAAATTGAAATATCCTTCATATACGAGTATGTGTAGATATAGAAACATTTATGCACGTTAATTTATTTATATATATATATATATATATATATATATATATATATATATACATATATATATATATATATATATATATATATATATATATATATATATATATATATATATATATATGTTATGTATGTATGTATTCCTTAATAATAGTTATACCCTCTAGGGATGATTTTCTCATTTGTAGTACGTACTTACTCTTTGATGTATTTTATGATTCTGATCTTTTCTTATTTTAAAACGCATTTCACTATAAAAAACCAATTTCATTTTATGTGTGTGAAATTCTATTTGACTTAGTCGCCGTTAGTTCGCAGATGCTTAAGTACATTTGCGTAGCCTTGTGTCTTGATGGAGTCATCTTGAACTGTAGTATCGATCGATGGACGTAGTTTGTGATATGATTGATTGATGACACGTAGCTATGAGGAGGACACAAAGTGTAACAATTGCTAAGTGGGATGGGCTCGGAACGCCGCTGCTGGTTTGCATGGCAGCCGGGTGTTCACCTGCGAAAATCAAATAAATTACCGGTGATAGTAATTGACATGGATGGAATTAATACTGAAATGTAAAATGGAGTAAGGTTTTTATAATTTCTTTTTATTTGTTGTTTAACACTAACTCAGACATTTTTTAAGCGTGGCTGCGTATATACAATCGCTTTTTTTTCTACATTAAAATTTTCTAAGAAGGTAGTGGGGCAATTTTACAGTTTATTAAAGTACTTTAGGCATTTATTTCATCAAAATTATGTCATCTAAAGGTGTTTTGTTATTTTCTTTCTTTATTTTATTGGTACCCTTCTAACGTAACGCACAAATTCTGAAAAATACCGGCACATGTTCTCCTTTATCGTTGCTTGGTATTTGCTTGTAATTAATCAGGAGAGTGAGACCTATTGCTGTATATTTTGGATCGTGAAGCTAAGTGCAGATCCTAGTTTGAGTCACCTCGTCGGGATATCAATTCATCAGATAAAATTTCACGAACAATTGGTAAAGATGTGTCAGAAGTGTAAGATATTATCCCATCCTGCTGGTACGACGTGTTACGATGTCAAGTTGAAGTGAACAAATTTTTAATCATTGCCGCATATCACTTCAAATTCATAATACGAGTGCGGCTTTTTAACCGATAAAATCTGGGTTGCTGATATTCATCATCATCATCGGCACTACAACTGGGAACCGGTCTTGGCCTTATTTAGCATTCCTGAGGCTTGTTAAATTTTCCATAATGATTTGTTTGTTCTGAGCAAGGTCATTAGTCTTGCGCCAGAAGCTCCCCGACGGGGAATCGAACCCCGGTCTCCCGCGTGACAGGCGGGTATACTAACCACTATACTATCGAGGAGCCGGGTTGCTGATATTGCAGCCCAAATATTTCTCTATAAAAAAATGCGAAATAGCATGGCTCTGGTAAAGTTACTCTGACGCAGACATAACATTATCCAGAACCACTTTGATTGAGCGGCTAGAGTCCCTCATCCACTGAATCAGTGTATGGTCAACGCCATAGCAAATTAATTTCGATAATAAGACTAGGTATTAAACGCTTGTCCTTGAAATATCCATTACAAGTACTTGGTTTTCACAACAGTAGTGCATTTATAGCATTTTTGCGACGTACGGAAGAACGTGATTCCAAGCAGTGAAAAAGTTAAAACCGAAGAATCAACACATCAAACCACCGCATCTACACGAGTATTCTTCGACTTGCTATGTAAGTTGTGGATTGCTACACTAATACTCTGGAATCCGCCTCTGATGATTTATTTTTTAGAATCTCTTTTATGTTCTTCACTACGGTTGCCTGTTCGTATGTGTCTATTGGAATCGCCATGCGTCGAGTGAATCTGCTTTTCCATTATACTATCAGATGTCCTATGGACCTATTGCGAGAAGTCCATATAGGCAGTCAATGAGGTGGTGATTTTATAATTTTCCACTGATAGTAGATAGTGCTATGGGATATTGGGTAGGCGGGTATGATAGTTCGGCTTTTGGGAGTTGTTTGCATCTATTTGGAACTTAACCAATTGAATAGGTCAGAAGGAAAAGATCTCGCAACGGTTTAGCGAGTAAAGCAGAACATCTCTTTGGAAGAATAGAGGGAATGCTCTCTAGACCATCAGATTTGTTAATGCTCAACTTTTCCAGTGCTCCGGGAAAAGAACGAATTGGAAAGCGATTCATAGCGTAGAGGTGAACCTGATGTGATAAGCGTTGAATTCGCTGCGAAATGGTAGGTAGAACGGGATAAAAAAATCGCAGCCTACCAGACCAAGATTTAATTCTCGAACCTACCTGGGTCCTTGATGAATTATAAAGTTTGAACACTCAATTTGTTTTGTTTGTTTGAAATACTACACTAAAATGGTATATTATATATATATATATATATATATATATATATATATATATATATATATATATATAATGGAAATGGGACATATAATAATGGAACTTAGACTGAAAGAAAAAAGCTAGTTTTTGCTGTCAAATCACAGTATGGGGGTTGTACCGAGTTATGTTGACTTCGTAAATCGTTCAGAAGTGGTAAGACTTTCGTAAAACGGTTTTCGAGATCCTTACCATTTAATACATGTACTTGAACTGAAGCTGGTATGGCGGCTGCAGGAACGCATGTGTAGTTACCGGAATCTCGAAAGGAAGCTCGTGTTAGCATTAGACGGCTGGTGGTGCCAACATCCGTTTTTTCTGTCTCCAAACTGATACCACCGCGAACCGAATCAAAATCAACTACCGATGAGCCATGGTACCTGTTTAATAAAGAAAAAAAGTAATCAAATAAGAAAGGTGTACGAAAACCTGCATATGCAAATTGTAAAGGAATTCAAAACTGAGTGAATTTATTTTTCTACTGGGTCGGTAAGTTTAGCCATTTAACGCGAATCAATTTTTCAGCAGATTAGTCAGATATCAACTGTATTTGCACTAGAAAACCTTTTACTGTGCTAAAAAAATGAATCATAAAAACGATTTCGGAGTGCGGATATAGGATTAAGGTCGTATCAATAAAATCGGATAGGGTATCATATTTTACAATAGCGTCACTGAACACACATCTTGCGCATCAAGATACATAACTGTGTTGCTCAATATGTGACACCTAAACTTTAATCTAAAAATTACACAGTCAGCATGAAGCTTAGAATAATTACTAATCTAGTTACTTTATGCCAGATCTTCTTGCAGCTCAAGTAATTTAAATTATTTTGGTCTTGAAGTAGCTAACCAAAACAAGGCAAATAAATATCGTAGCATAGGATTTTGAAATGTATCTTCATGTGTGGCGTCATTTCAAACGTTTATTCATGCAACTACAATGACCTCACCTTAGAATCAATGACAAGAACGTGACATAGCTCTTATTGCACTTCTATTCGTTAAACTAACAACGACTAATAAACGGTCTCATTTTCCATAAAGAAGGAAAGATCGATGGTTTTTGAGTACGTCTTTAATCAACGTTATCCAGTACCACACTACATAAATCGGGTATATATCGTGGATTTCCCCTATCCAACTATTAAAAAATGCCTATAAGTCAGTATTCCATAGAGGAACTATTAATTAATGATATGTATGAATGAGTGAAGGTTGAATTATGGATATTGCAACAGCAGCTGATAAGCAATTCATATATACATATGTCGCTATAACAGGATGTGCAGCAAGTACAGACATTAAATTGTATTCATTTAAGTTGAGATCCGGAAAGTCCGTATCAGTGGTTAACTGGTTGGATACATGAGCGGTCATTGCAGAGAAATTTCACTTTAACCTACCGATGTTGCACTGGTTGACGCGAAACTCTTGTGTCCTCGCAACAATTTGCACAATGCCAAAAATTAATGCTGTCTCAGAGTGCAATGTTATGCAGAAAACAAGGAAAAATAAAAGAAACTCATACTTAAAATTCACCATTTAATTCCTAGTCGCCTAAAATCCAGTTGAAGTCATTTATTTATTTGTCACTGTCTTTGGCGTCAATTATTATTTATGGCAGACACCCGAGATGACATTCGAAGACGAGCATTTTACAACAGAGAACTTGAAACCCTTCAATGAAATAAATATGTTAAAATTTATTCACATTAAGATTGGAAGCTACGGAAGTCTCACAGGCCGAACAGAGACTACCTAAAACGGGATCCAATGGAGCGCTGTTGAAACAAGGCTTACGTGAAAAGACTACAACACCAAGAAGTCATGTGTGCAGGGAAGATATATATGAAAATATATGCAACTTTCACAGATGGTACTTTCATAAGCTGGCTATGAAACCCTTAACACACTATGCTCGTTTTTCAGGAAAATATATTTTAACATATTTGAATTTAACCTGGCTTGTGATTAACGAAATATATCCTGTAAATATAGTTGGGCTGTATAAGATAACAAAGGGGATTGGGAAATGATATGAACTTCGTGGCGATACCCAGATAATGAATACTGAGATTAAACCTGCAAAACTAGATTACAACTTGAAAAGAAAACACAACTCTTAGGCTTCTCTGATTTTCTCTTTCCCCTGGTTTTCTTCTATTTTTAATTCTCACCTGGTTCGGTCAAAGTTAAAAACTTTAGTTCGGTTTCGTCTAATGGATTATAAATTTTGCATAGATGAAGATGTCAATATGATTTCGAAATTAACCAAGCCGTTCTGCCTTTGTTTATATAATTGAAGGTTTGTCCTTATGCTAAGCCTCATCGAAATGTTTGAAACGTGTTTCTTTCTTAAAAAGGAACTTACCAATTACAGACTTATTACAAAAGGGAACAGTTACCTAAAGCCTATTTTCACACTCGCGGAAAACCGAATCGGTCACTTTCATAATTTGTTTGATACATCCGACGCAAGTACAATTTGAAATGTACACAAGGTGCGATCTAATTTACCAAGGAATCAATTCCTTACCATAAAACTGACGATGCATGGATGTTCACAGAGCACGCCAATGAAATTGTGCTATCGCGCTTCACATGGACTTCGGTGGATCCTAGGATTTTGGCACGTGCAGCTGCAAAAATACAACAATTAGAATAAATATTTCCGGGTATTTCTAATTATACCAAATGTATGTACATGCAATCGCATCGTGGATTGAAACATATATGAGATATAAACATTTTACCCGGGTCTTTATGAATTACATAAAATCATAATAAAACATTAATTAAGAGTCAAGCTTACAAAAAGCCTGTATTCTGATGAGCTACAATCACGAATTAAATTTTTCAAAGAAGTACGTAGATTGGTAGTATTATATTATGTATATATGATATGTGTGCAGGATATTCTTTTGGATTTAGTGGATTCCTTATATTTTTGGAAAGTTTGTTAGCACATGGTATTTTAGTTAAAAGCTAAATAAACGAATGTTCAGGCCAACCTACAATCCATATCTTGCAGCCGAGTTAAATAAGTTAACTCAGTACGAAAATAAACCAAATCGGGTACTAGACATCAGCAGTCATTCCTCAAAAAACACTCAATCTTTTCCTGGTGTTTCGTCCTCGTTTATGTATACAGAAAGCCTTCACGTTTTTGGTTATTTCTATTCAGTGATGACGTTAATACTTCGACAGAGCTAGAAACGAACACCATATATCTTGGCACGACATACGTCACGCGACACAGAGTAGAGGACGCGAAATCCAAGCCGAACATATGGTTTCGTTCCAAGCGCAAAGAGGCTATTAGCTCAAGGGGTTTGAGATTTCGATTGTACAAACTAAACAATGAAGAGTTAATTCAAAATCCTTAGCAATAATTGCAATGCAATTTTCTCATTTAACAAGCAAAGCTCTGCCTTAAATAGAAAGTGGGACAAACATATGTTATACATTATTTGTACAGGACTTGTAAACTCTATCTCGTATTTCACTCCATCGTTCATCGCTCATAGAAAAGGAACCTACCTATGATTACGTATGAAGGCAATCCACCACTGCCTGATCACCCCCAACTCTACTAGCATGTAAGAACTATACAGTAAGTCTAATTAAGTTTCAAACTCATTCTGATGTTCGAAAAATGTAATAACTGTACATCCGTTTGTCCAGTTCGCCACTTTACTGTGAAGAAGTACTCTTCGATCTTTTGTCTCTCTTAGCGTATCGCCTCATAGCACTTAGCATCTATTTTATGATCAACTTCATTTTTGAACCGTCAATTCTAGAAATATACGGTTTCATTAGTGACTGACAGAATGGTTTTGGTAGCAACAGAGCTACATAAACTCTTAATAGAATAACCTACCAGAAAACTGCAGGCATTTGTAACGCTGGATATCACCAAAAAACTCGACAAAGTTTGGCATCGCGTGCTATTATGAAAATTGCACTTCATCAACAATCTATGGCGACTCCGACAAACACGAACAACCATAGTGAAGAATACATCACTTAAAGAAAATCGAAAAATAAATCATCAGAATCGTATACTAAAGCAATGAACATGGCAACCAATAGATTTACTATCAAGAAAAAAAATTTTCGTGTACACGCGGCCGTGCTTAGGTTCAAATCTTTTCTAGTCTTTGCGGCGTGGATTCGAATCACGTTCTTCACTAAAATTGCCAAACCCTATAATCCCAATCCACTTTTTCCCTCACGGTAACTCGTTGTGTTTCCCCTCCTCAAATATTTGCCCCCAAAAACCCATCACTCATAGAGTGTGCCCCGATTCAAATTATAAGTTACTTTTAGGCGAACAGACGATAACAGGGAATCATTCTTCAGTCGACCTACACAAGCGTAGTACATTCCACCTGGTCATGCGTTCTCCGCGATTTTCATTTTGAAACCTTGAAACCAGTTTGCATCTAAACTTCCTTTCGTTATTCTGTTCTCCTTTCTCCGCTCGATGTTCTTTAACATTTTAGAGTGTCACAAACTCCTGTATTATCAAAACAGACAAAACACCAAAGTGTAAAAGATATTAACGTCATATCAAAGATTCGGAAATCTGAAATCTGAGACTAATGTTAGACAAGCCGTTGATGGTGATAGGGGAATATGATTCGGATGTACAATTTATTGTAAACTTTTTGGTATGGACGACTGGTTGATATTGGAAGCTGGTGTGACATGAAAGGCCCCGATAGAGAAGTAAAGATGGCCTTGATGATAACTACGAATATAACAAGTGTTTCAATCTATTTTAAAAAAAAGTACTCACTCAAAATGTTGGTCTCCAGTGGCTTACATGTATTGTGTGCGAAACACAATCTCTAGATGTCTAGCGTTATCAATGGTCAGCTAACATGGGATAACTTATGTGTTTTTGAGTTCGAAATGCAGGGAATCCAGGGTCCACTATTCCACGAAGTGCATAGAGTCTTGAACCAGCAAGTTAAAGAATGAATTGCCCTCGATGGACAAGGAGGTAATTTATAATGATGATAAGTTACGTGAAAAGAATACGGAGCCCCGTAAAGCATCAGATTCTGTGGAAATTGAACACCATTCAGTATAATCTGAAATGAGCGGCAAAAATGAAGTTTCCCGTCCATTGAATAAGAACGCTATCAACTCCGCAAGAATATAATTTCGACTAATAAAATTTGGAAAACTGTGAGCGGCGAAATTAGGAAGTTCGTATCACACCGTGATTTAGAGAGGCTATATTTGCATTAACGCATATAGCACCAAGTCGTTTTGAATAGGTGTCACCTAGTCAGATAATCAGTACCATGAACACATTACGTGGTTTAAGTACGCGGTAAATGATTTATTTACTTTCAATTTTTCACTAAAATTGATATAAATGAGGTGACCGATTGGCGTACTTTAGTCTGACTGATATTAGCGCCAACACCTCCACGAAACTTGCATTTTTTTATACCCGACGGAGAAAAACTTATAAATTATGGAATAAACAGCAAAGATAGAAAAAGCGTAATATAAATAATGAAGAAATTATGATTAGTACGTTGTATTTAATATTGCAACGGGTGTTAAAACTATGCTGGTATGGAAAATTTAATAATACGAGGACTGCACAGTTGGACTGAAAAGTTTTCGACCTAACAAAGATACAAGGCATTTTTTCTTTAAATTTATTTTTATTTTTCTACATAGTCTCCTTGTAACTCTACACACTTCTCCCAGCGATACTCCCATCTCTCTAACCCGTCCACATAGTACTCGGCGTTTTTCTCTGCAAAATTACTGTTCACGAAGGTGATTGCCTTCTCATTTCAGGAAAATCTCTGTCCTCCGAGCGCAATTTTAAGATTAGGGAACAAAAAGAAGTCGCTTGGGGCTAGATCTGGTGAGTAAGGCGGATGCTCAGGCAGTTCAAACCGTAATTCGTGGATTTTCGTCATGGCAACCGCTGAGGTGTGAGACTTGTGTTGTCTTGGTGAAACAGGATTTTCTTTTTCTGCAAATGTGGCCGTTTTTCCGCAATTTCCGGCTTCACTTGGTCAAGCAATGATTCGTAGAATGCTCCTGTAATGGTTTTTCGTTTTTGAAGATAATCGATTAAGATGACTCCATGACTATCCCAAAAAAACATTCGCCATCACTTTCCCAGCCGAAAAAAACAATTTTTCCGTTTTTTCGAGCCGATTCCCCCTTTGCAGTCCACTGTTTTGACAGTATTTTTGTTTCGGGCGTATAATGGTGTTTCCAAGTTTCATCATTTTTATTGCGCCTAAACTACGCCAACAGAGCGTTGGAACTGTTCATTCGAAAAGTCTTTGGTCTAACGCGAGCAAACGCGCGGACAGCTTTCTCGTGCCTAAATCTTGATTTAATATGTGACAAACACGTTCTTTGGACATTTTCATAGCCTCTGCTATCTCTCTCACTTAATTTGGCGGTCGTCTAGCACCATTTGGTGAACTTTAGCGACGTTATCGTCAGTTGTTGCCGTTTTTGGACGTCCCGAACGTTGATTGTCTCCCAAGCTCTCACGGCCACGCTAAAATTCAGCTGCCCAAAATTTCACTGTGGTAAATGACGGTGTAGAGTCCCCATACACAGAGTCCAACTCATCTTTAATTTGCGTAGACGTATTGCCTTTCAAAAACAAAAATTTAATGACAGCTCGATACTCAATTTTGTCAATTTTCACAAACACACTCACATCGACTCACTCAAACGACTGTCAAATAAAAACTACGCTTGCAAAATGGCTGAAATTTTGGTAAGTAACTGTCAAAAGATGCACAACTACATTCTTTAGTTTTTATTGACGAGTGCTGCTATCTTCACGTTGAAGTCGGAAACTTTTCAGTAACCCATGTACAATCTGACTGCACCAATTTCAGATTTGGTTAACGTAATTTGGATTTAGCACAATGGGATAATAAAATTCTATGCCTACTTTGCACTTGCTTGTGTATTACATCAAGTTGAGGAATATAAAAGTTTTCATTTATTTAACATTATAACAAACAGAGCGAATTGAATAAATTTGGATGTAAAAATCTTAAAAAAACAAGAATCAAAGTAGAACAAAAAAAAAGGAAAATTCTGAAGTGCATTACAAGAGCTTTTGCTAAGCAAGACCACAAACAAACACAAACAATAGGAAAAAGCCGAACTGGATTGCAAGATTTTAGCTACCCAAACACACAAAAAGCAGAAGTGAACAAATTAAAAAACGAGCAAACCATAAATCTGACCTTTGGCATCGTAGTACTGGGGCTCAGAATATTTATCTTTAAGTTCGGCCTCAGCTGCAATTAAACAAAAAACAAAAACGAAAAAATTTAATCAGAGCCAACAATATTTTGAGCCAAAGTACTAATAAAATGAATGTTAAATGTATAGGTTCTCATATGCAAAAGCTTCTAGAATAATATGGGTTTTACCAGGACATTTTAGAACGTATGCATCCTCAAATCCTTGAGTTTACTTACAATTGCAAAAAGTAACTTCTTGGCTGTATTCAACACGGTATTAATGGTTAAAAAATTCAGGAAGCACATGCGGACAATATTGTCTATAAAAAGTGATAAAGCCGTTTTTTTAGAAAACCTTTTTCTATTATCATAATTCTGTTTTTCAGTATGGTTACTGGGTAATTTTTAATCGAATTCTGGTATATTTGTAGGTTTCATCTTAGTTATGTGCCGACATTGGTACGGATTGACTAAGATTGCCTGACAAGTTCACTTTACCGACGCACTCAGGATACTTACAGAAACACCCAGATGCCCAACTGGTTACTGCCACTGTTCCAGCAAAGAAAATAAAACTCCAGGAAATGGTTGATGGTATATCGTGACTTTTATTAATGTTAGTTCCTATATTACAACAGCGCAGGGACTTTATTTGTATTTAAGAAAATAAAACTCCAGGAAATGGTTGATGGTATATCGTGACTTTTATTAATGTTAGTTCCTATATTACAACAGCGCAGGGACTTTATTTGTTTTACAGTTGTGACTTCACAGGTGACTTTAATTGTTTTTAAGTTGTAACTACACAAGTGACTTTAAATGTTTTAAGTTGTAACTACACATCTCAATTTAGCAATATTACAGGAAACCCGGTCGATTCCGCGCACTCGGTAACCTCGGAACACTCTGAATTATTATCTTTCCTCAACTTGCTATGTAAATTATTGGACACTTGTCCGTTTCGAAACACTCACATCGACTGACTACTTTCTCCTCGGTTGGGGTGAGTTGGGCACTGTGGTGAGAAAGACAATGCAATTTTCCCCCTGGCTCGGCCAATAGGAGTGGATCTCCAGTGCATAGATCCTAACGAGGGTGTGTCCATTTGCGCGCGGATCACTTTGTTTACTCGTGATGCGAGCTCGTGGGTGCACGAACCGTGGGAATGAACATTCACAAGATAGAACGTCTTTTAGGAGAAATATGTGCAGCTGTTCAAATATCGCGCTGGGGATTAGGATGCGTTTGGGATGATTACACAATGATGGTTTTGTTTACATCCATGACAATTGCGTATTACATTCAGAGGGAGTCGCGGGTCGAATTCCAGTGTGAGTATTTACACTGGCAATGAATTCGGCTCTTGGCAGCTAGGCGCGAGTTGCACTGGTGCTTTGAAGGTTGCATAAAAGCCGCCCTGGGTACGGGTGCAACGTGAAAATCTGTCGCGCACGTGTGGGACAGACAACGCAGGCAGCAGGGGTTCCGCTGATTGTTTCATTGTTAATTTCGGTTATCTAGTATGGCAACCAAAATGTTTTCTTTAAACAAATGCTGAGATGCATTGCTGTATGGGGTACTGGCGTACCGAATTTTTCCAGGGAAAACGATATTACGCATTGAATGCGTGAATGTCCTTGGTGAGGAAAATGGCTGCGGTGTTGGATGCGATTTGCATAATCGAAGGATGATAAAATCGGTGGGAGAATGCTTGGGGGAGTTAATGTGCTTGCATAAGCGACAAATGGTAAGGTTACTAAAGTTTTAGGGCAGGAAGATTTGGGGATAAGTTGAAAAGGTGGCAGTGGTGTCAGTAGAACCGCCACATATTCTTTAAAGAAGTTGCAGTACCTGAAACGGGAAAGATGCCCTCCTTTGTTTTATTGGGTTGGTTTCTTTTCATATTAGATCCTACTTTCAGGCTGTATTAACTAAGGCCCTAAGAATACTAATAGTTAGCGAGAGACATCGATGGTCCAAATTTGCACGTCTTACGCTTCAACAAATCTGGAAATGATCAAAAGTATTGTATATGCCTAAAAAAGAAGACGAGAAAGGGCTTATATGGTACCGTAAGCAGCAAAATGGTTAGAATCAGGAACTTGGTCTCAGCGGTGCTCAAACGATGATCAGACACACAATAACGAGAGCTGGACATGGCTAAAAATGGGTGCAAGCAATTCCATTGGAAGAGACCAGTCGTAGAAATCAGAATGACAAAGTTGACGAGGAAGTTGGTGACTTAACGGAAGAGTGCTACCTCCCAAACAATGTAGCATTGTCAAAGAACACGGACACGCGTGCAGTGATATAAAGAAGTGAGCTCAAAAAAATCAAAAGCGGTTTCATAAACGAATTCACTGGAAGCGAATTTTATCAGTGACCTACAATAGCCCAGCTAACGGAGACTGTAGCTATTCAGCACAGGGGGAGTTAGCTGACCCATAAACCAGCTCAAAAATAAAAAGCTACTATTTTCATGAAATTATAATATAGACTGGTCGCGATTTATGGATTTGAAGTTTTATATTCAACCGAATCATAAAGATGATCACAACCTTCGGGTATTTAATCACTAGATGATGGAGAGTTTCAAAACTCAATACATCATCTATGGACATTTTCAATTGACTTTAAGGTGACTTGCTCCTGTTTTCAGCCAGACGTCGAGGAGAGTAATGCATAATGCGGGCGTAACAACGAGAGGTGCCATCTTGTATAAGTCAACCCAAAGGTGGAGTAACATAAATGTAGAAATGTAGGTCCCTTCATCGTTGGCTCAATATGTTAGAGACACCTAACGCCGAAGGAACGCTGAAAAAACCCTGATGCTATCAAAATATATTCAATATGGACGAACATGGAAAACGTCTTGCGGTTAGGTACTTGATAAACGACATCGGGGCTCGTAATCGGGACAATAGGAAGAGTTGATGACTGGTAATTAAGACCGGATCCCAAGATAAGTAAGCAACTAAATTCCGAATAACAGCCCGACACTTTTTTATTAGAAAAACACTATAATGCAAACATATAAAACTCTTATTGCTCGTTGAGTGCAGTAGTTTATAACAGCCATTATGTCTTTATATACTGTAATAAAGAATGGAAGAAGCACAAGGTGAAAAAACGGAAAAGGAGGTGTCGTTCAATGTTAGTGCTAACATTAGTAGCTGTAAAAACGTATTCAGAAATAATATCATTCCACTCCGGAATTGGTAAACACACAGAAAAGGCAAGTCAAATGACATCAAAGCCAATAAGTGCAAAAAGGAAGAAAAAAAACAAAATAAAATGAGTAAAGCAAAAACATTTAGGTACACCGAAGAGTTTTGCCGTAAATAGAATTTAATGGGACAAAGTGTAATATCAGCAGTAAGCTCTATATTCAAACTCAACTTATGGCTTGAAAGTAGCTTTCTCACTTTACCAGAGCTGCACTCACCACATCTCTTTAGCAGAGACGACCACCATAATGTGTATTCCTTTCCCAACCCACAACCATAGTATGAAAGAGGATACATCCCTCTAGTTTCCTTAACATAACGTCCGCAATTGATGACTGTGTACTTAAAATTTGGCTCGTAATTTTAATGGTCTGTGTTTCTGATTGTAAGTAATTAAATTGTTTAATTAAAATGATGTTATGTGGGGCTTATGGTTGGAATAGCAATAATAATAAGTGGCCTTTAAAAACAAATGCCTTGGAAACTGTGAAATTTTCCAGAACGATTTGGGTGGATGCCCACATGCCGTCAGAAAGGTAAATTTAACGTAGAAACTTCGATTATTTTTACAAAGTAATTTGTTGAGGATAATTTTATTCGCAATTTTTAACCTGAACTTCTGAACTATTCTGAAAAAAGGCAAGAATTGGAGCAACATGCTGTTCTGAGCGAAAACCTTCTTACAATCCGCGCACAATATTGCAGACGAGGATACCGGTTTCTCTATATAATAAAGGGTGGTTAAATTTGAAGGGCCGTTGTTGAATGTAAACCACACCTAAACGTCAAGTTTTTTTCGGCATTTCATTTGACATATCTCAATTTCAGACTAACTCAATTTGAACCGTGGGAAAATACACAATCGAGCAACGCGTTAAAGTTATTCAGGCTTATTATGAAAATGGGCGTTCAAATCAAAATGCATATCGTGCACTTCGTGATTTTTCTCGGTCAATTTAATCGTCCAAATGTGCGTACAATCGGAAAAATCGTGCAAAAATTTGAGCAAACCGGGTCTGTAGGAGATGTGAAAACACCAGAGCATGCTCGTACAGATCGTACTGCAGAAAATATTGCTGCTGTTCGCGATAGTGTGGCTGAAGAGCCGTCCACCTCAACTCGTCGTCGTGCCCAACAATTGCACCTCTCACGCTCGTCGTTGATGAACATTATGCATAAAGACTCAAGAACTCAAGCCTCTTGACCATTTCAAGCGTCGTCAATGGTCAGAAATGGCAACAGCGGATGATGAATTTTCGAAGAAAATCATCTTCAGTGATGAGGCACATTTTCACCTCAGTGGATTCGTTAATAAGCAGAATTGCCGCATTTGGGCGAATGATAGTCCAAGAGTGATTGTCGAAAAACCAATGCACCCACAAAGAGTGAAGGTGTGTCGCAGAGGGCGCGGCGGCCATTTGGCCGATATTTTGTTCCACACATAATTGAACCATACCAATATTATCATAATAAAAAGAAATGACAATAATTTCCTAAACGATTTGTGTTTTATTCAAAATCAACATCGGCCCTTAAAATTTAACCACTCTTTATTTTTATTGAATTCGAATTTTCCCTTGACACCTCTGGATACCTACTGTGTCACCCGCCAAGTAGTGAACCAATGCATGCAGCGGCATCCTGAGAAAGGTTGGCGCAAGGTTAATAACCTTGCCTGGAAAAACAAACTATTATGGCAAATTTATCAAGCCACGGATATGGACCGGATACACGACGACGACCACGGAAACGAAAATGGCTAAACGATATGAGCATTTTCTCATAGAGCGTCCGATCACTATCATCTTTCAACATTTTGAATTTCCGTTTTTTTCTTAGAATCTAAATTACAGGCTAGACAGAAAATACTTAAATTCTAGCTTAGTTATATTATATTATAACTTACTGGGCTTACGCAGACACTCTTTTGTAATTATGTTTATTTTAATAACAAAGAAAAACTAAACAAACTTTGTGTCAATTTTGTTTTTTTTTTTTTAATTGCTTAAGAACAAATTTATATTATAAAGCTCCGTGAGCTGATGGGATACCAGCTGAGCTGATCAAACAAGGAGGGTCAGCGGTACATCACGTAATTCATGAGATCGTGGTGCACGTGTGGGAGCAAGAGGGGATGCCGGAAGATTGGCGTCGTGGAATAATTTGCCCCATATAAAAGAAGGGAGATATCACACTGTGCAGCAACTATAGGGGTATAACATTGCTGAGTACCGCCTATAAGATACTCACCACTATCCTACAAGATCGGATAGCCCCATACGCTTAAGTCATCATTGGTCAATATCAGTGTGGCTTCATCCCAGCCAAATCAGCGATTGATCAGATATTCACCCTAAGGCAGGTGATGGAAAAATGTCTGGAATTTAAGATTCCATTATATCATCTATTTATAGACTTTAAGGCCGCCTACGACAGCATAGCCAGGGTAGAACTATATAATGCCATGAGAGAGTTCGGCATTCCAAACAAATTGATACGACTTTGTAGGTTGATCATGACCAACGTAACTAGTCAAGTAAAAATAGCGGGATTGCTGTCCAAACCAATTAACATCTTTAGTGGACTCCGACAAGGGATCCGAGACCAGGGTACTCAATAAAAGGCACTCTGAACTCTTAGCCCCGTTCGAAAGGAAGGTCTTAAGGAGAATTATTGGCCCCGTATGTGAGGGAGTACAATTCCGGAGACGCTACAACCATGAGTTGTATGCAATCTACCTTGAAACTAATGTTGTAAGGAAAATCAAGCTCGGTAGACTCCGGTGGGCGGGACACCTAGCTCGAATGAGCGAAGAGGAGCCTGCCCGGAAAGTCCTTTGTGGTAGGATGTATGGAAGGAGACAGCGCGGCAGACCTTGTCTGCGAGGGAGGGATGGAGTAGACCAGGACGCCCAGAGCCTGGAAGTGCCAAACTAGATGGATTTTCTGAATAGAATCAAAAGCTTTCGATTCAAATGTACAGCTTTTTCGGAAAGAGAAAGAATAACTTGATAGTATGGATATTATATTGAAATTGTGGCCGTGCCGCCAAACCCCACGGTACACTTACCTAAAAACCCCCATTACCTCATCCCAAGACGCATAAGTTTTCGCCAATGCAATCGCATTAGGCACCTGAAAATGCGTCACGCATTAAAGAAAACTTACCTTTCATGCATTCTCTTTACAAACCAATTCTCTGTAAGATTTCTTTATTAGCTTATCAGTAATTCCAAACCTATTTCGGCATCTATGTTGCCAGACAAATTCCCCTAGACAAATTCCTGAAAACAAAAGGATTTGAATTACATACTTTGTAACCTTCACCAGGGATCATAAATAATGCGCTGTCTATTTTCCAACTTCGCCATGTTTACGATAAATTTCTTTACGTACACATTGGCCTGCGACCTTTTTCTCCCAGCAATAAAATTCCCTGACTCGCACAATGTGCAAACCAAAGCAAATACGCATTCCGCGTCTCTCGGCATCAATTGAATTCAAAGCATAAACAATGCAGATGTAGAATCCGTTTCCCACAAACGGATTGCCCTGCATATGCAAATGCAAGCAAGGGATTTGTTTCGTCCACCAACCAATTAGCACATTTCCACATCGCATCGTCGTTTCTTTGTTTAGCCGCACATGTTCCAACAAAGATCCCATTAGCATCCGACGATTTCGGTTTTATTTGCTTTACCGAAATCGTATCTTAGGAATGCACTTTATGCCTTTCTTTGTTCTAGGCACACACACCACTGCACTGGAAGAGTGCATCTCTGTGGCGGCCACACCCTTAAGAGAAAAGTTTTTCTCTCTCTTCCCTTTCCTTAACCCTAACCTAGGATGGAATTCATGTCAGAGTTCTATCCTCGGGGTGTCTTTTACCATCCGCAGACCATCACGGTCGTGTCGCGCCGCTCCTCGTCGCGCGCAGAGGATGCGTACCTCCCTTAGTCAAAGTGTAATTCCGAGTTAAGTCAAAACTTGCATCGTTAAGTGTTGTCGTTCTCATTAAGCTAAGTTTGTTAAAGTTTCAATCCGAACATATTGTCTTTCAAGTTTATATTATACAAGTGCACGGCAATTTAGTGAAGTGGCAAGAATAGACTAATCTACATTAAAATAATGAAAGTGTAAACCATTTTAGATAAATCGAAAACACTAAGTGCCCATGCATCATTAATTTTGTACTCTCAAATCAAATTAAATAAAAAACAGTTTGAACTATTAAGCCTTGTGTGTTTTACTGCTTGTGGACGTCCTTCGCCGAGATTCACCATGTTTTTCTAGTGAACGGTAGCCTATCGTTGTTCGATCAGCGGAGTGTTGTGGACTGTCTGTTTGTACTTTTATCCTGTCGTTGTGTCCGGTGAACTATTTACAGCGGAATTATGATGGGTGGAGAAGGAAACCCAGTGCAGTACGCCTGCACACCATACTTCTTCCCCACAAAATCATGTAAAGGAACACTGAACCAAAGTTAACACTACCAATATATTTCGAACTGCCTCAATTAAAAAATAGGCTCGAGCAGAGATACAAACAGATTGATTCCTTAAACCGAAATCTAATTAAATTCCATAGGGAAAGCCGATCTCGTTGAAGACAACGTGAAAAAGACGTAATTTGCAACGTTTACAGAAATCAAACCAAAGCAATGTCCTCAGTCATCGGTGCAAAATAACGTGACATGAATATTTGTCGAACTTCGCAAAGTCCGCTTCAAAAATGTAAGTTATCTGTTCAGAGCTAACACCCCTCTCCTCTTTATAGGAGCTTAATATTCAATTTTGCAAAACAATTTATAGACGCAGTCAACTTGACAATTGCCAGCAGATTTGTGTTCAGATTGTTGAAAATTCACTGTGAATAAACTTTCGCCCGGTGAGTAGGGCTTCAGAGTATACTCACTCCTAGGACATGGCCTTCTTTTGGATCTTGGCTGATGGACCGGTCTGAAAAAAAAGTTGGTTTAGGTAATAAGTCAGTGGGCTGTACGTTCCGTCGTCGGGAGAATTGTTCGACAAAGTTCCGGAGGTGTGGCTGATGTCCCGGGCTAAAGCTGAGATAAGACCTGATGATAAGATAAGGAATTCCGGAGGTAAACTATTATGGTCCCCCATTATCTCCCGGGGGGACTACGTCAGGGGAAACATCATGCACACGTTTTGATATAAACAAAACTGTAAACAATTCGTCTCCGAGTAATCGGGTACTGCCGCGAAACACTGCCAACGTTGGAGGGATGGCTGTGGCGTTCCTAGCTGATACACACGACCAATAGTGAAGAACAACACCACCAAAAGCACACCCATTAAAGCCGTATACCATAGCAATAATATAGTACCTCCACATCAGTCAAATGTACTTGAGTTTAGAAATCGAATTCGTACACGCGGCCAGTAGCCTGATGCTTCTATGCTTCGCTTTTCACCCGTTTAATCGTATGTTCAAATCACGTGACACGCGACGTGATCTGTACGACATAACACACACTCCCATACGCACACAGAACTTTACTATCTACAATCACACGACTTCTACGCAGAGCACCGGCTCACTCGGCTGCTCTGACATTCTCTCGATCGCTCTCTCGCTCGCTCCTCGCTCAGTCGTTCGCATTTTCAAAGTTCATCGTAACGAAAGTTACCGGGAAGGGGGTGATGTGGCGATTCTAGCAGATACACACGACCAATAGTGAAGAACAACACCACCAAAAGCACATCCATAAAAGCCGTATATAATATAATATAACACTTCCACATCAGTTGAATGTACATGAGTTTAGAAATCGAATTCGTACACGCGGCAGTGGCCTGATGCGTTGAGCTCTGGTTCTATCTTTTAGCGATTCTAACCGTGATAGCGTCGGTTTGAATTACACGCTCTTCACTAACGTCGCAAAGGTTATATGGCTATTACCAATAACTTGGATATCATTTGGAAGAAGAGTTTTGTCAAATTTCTTTGTTGTTTCTATCACTCCCCGAATGACGGTCGATTGGGTAACACTTTTCATCTTTCATGTACCGCCGACTGGATACAAATCAGCCACCCAGCTTCTACGATTGTCGTTCTTGACGACTTTAACGTACACAACTCCAATCGGCCAGTACATTCTTTGATTGCCTCTGGCACAGAGCGTTACCAAGTAAGCTTCGTTCATACGAACTTTCCCAACAACTTTGCGACTGGATGGTGAGTTTCCTCGAAAATGGATCGGTACAAGTTGTTATAGACGCCATATCTTCGAACCTCTCTAGTAGCTGCTTTTGCTCATCTATCGCGGGTTCTGGTTTGCATTCTTGTCTGAGGTGGTATTGGTTTTCTGTGACGGTCCATTTCAATGGTACGGGAATTTCGCGTCGGTAATTGTAACATTCGTGATCTAAGATGAAATTTCTCCTCTGTGTCTGCACACGCTTCTAACTAGACACCAGCAATCCTTGCGCTTAGCGAAACCCGGGAAATAACTGATACAGACATTTCCGATTTCACACTACCTGATTATAACTTACTGACTCTATTCTTCCCACATCGTGGTCTAGCCACACACATACGTAGTGATATTGCTTATCAGCTTCTGCCACAATATGGGGTCAGCTCCAATTTAGAATTTAATTTCTCGTGATTAAAACTTCACGTTCCTAAGCAACTTATGCTTGATACATTGAATTCCGAATTCCAACAAGATATATCAGTGATTATCTAACCGAGTAGAATTCAATACCTTAAAAACCCAATCCTGCCTTTTGTCGTCAAAGGCGAATGCCAAAGTAAATATACTGTCGATGAACGGCACTTCCATCGATGAAGCCAAGGAACTATCAATCCTCGGCACTCGAATTAATTCGACTCTTAATTGCAATGACCACATATTTGAAGCTGAGAAAAGTGCAGCCAAATGTATGGGGTTACTTAAGAGATGCAAAAGATACTTCACTCCATCCAACCTGGCCACTATTTACGAGGCGTATATTCGTCCCAAAAAAGAGTTCAACTCCCATATTTGGTCAAGCGCATCCAAAACTGCGCTACATGTGCCCGATAGGATGCAAACACGAGCAGTAAAACTTATTGGGGACTCGGCCGCAAGTCGTTCAATTCCGTCGTAAGAACATAAGCGCAACGTAACATGCCTATTTGTTTTGGAAGTAGTATCACGGTCGTTGCTCAACTGAACTTGCTGAGTGTTCCCCCTCCTCAGACATTTTCCCGCGATACCCGTCAATCTGAGTATGCGCATTAGTTCATGTTGAAAGTCAACTTCAGGCGCACAAACAAACACAGGGAGTCATTCTCTAGCCGAACCACACGAATGTGGAATGCTCCACCTGATCATGTGTTTCCACGTCGTTGTAATGTCCAGGCACTTATCCACTTCCTCTCCTTCCACTCGCACGGTGCTCTGACATTTAAGGGAGCTTCAAAATCCTCTTTTGTGCGCGCGTTAGTGTAAAAAAAACTCTATTCTTTTAATTCAGGGGTGACTCAGGCTTCTATTTTGGCACCAAGCTTGTTTCTGCTTCCTATTAATCTATTAGAATCAAAGGATAACAAAATAATCAGTTTTGCGGATGATAGGACGTTTATTTCCATATTTTCGAATGATCGGCCGATTAACGTATTAACGTCGTACCAGCTGAGATGTAGCCAAACCGACTCTCTGATGCAGGGTCTCGATACAAACTTACAATTGGGAAAAGCCAATCCCTTTCAGTTCACTGCAACGAAGATATAATACACAAGGTTCTCATAGAAAAATGGACCATCGTTTCCACAGCTGATGATAAATGGCCAGACCAGTAATTGTTAGGGCAAACACCATGCAAATATTTTGATAAAAAATCGCACTTTAAGAAATTCGTAATCGCGTGATCGGGTTCGTCCTCGACACTCTGTCGATGTTCAACTGATGACGGCATTTTGTAACATAAGGAATGTAAACGGCTTCCACCAATATTTGCAAATAGCGAAACCTGATATTCTTGTCCTAACTGAGACCCAGGTCGATTCGTCAACTGATTCGGAGATGTTCGCTGTTGGCCATAATTTGGGTCAACTCGTGGAGGAACCTACGCGAGTGCCGGACACCCGAGGTGATTATGCGAACACCCTGGATCTGTTTTTGACACCCGAGCCAAGCGTTAATACCCTGGAAGTTGCTGCGCAACTGGGAAACTCAGTTCACTGTTTGGTATTGGTCGCACAGCCCCTTGCATTTCAAACGAATAATCGATATCAGAACCTTCTCTATGTATGGAGGTATGAGGCTGCTAACTGGGACGATTTGCGAGATTTCTTCGCATTCTTTCCGTGGTCGGAGATGTGCTTTCGAGACTCCGATGTTAACGCATGTGCTGAGTCGGTCATAGAGATTATTCTTGTCGGGGTGGAGATCTACATTCCGCATTCCATCAAACGAAATTCATCTGACAAGACTTGTTTTGATAAAACATGCGAGCAGATTACAGTGGCAAAAAATAGAGCTTTTAAACATTGACGCTCTATCCCACCGATGTTAACAACGAATTTTGTTAGAATCAGAAACGCGTGCAACCAGGCGATTGATACCGCGAAGAAGGCTTACAATGACAGAGTGACCAATAAACTCCTTACGTGCCCGACTGGTTCGCGCTCCTTCTGCTCAACGGCAAGGGCTGTCAGAGATAACTTCGTTTCCTCCTCTTTTCCCCCGTTTATGACGGGCTGCCAGACACTAGTCACAAATTCAAAGGATAGAGCTAATGTGTTCGCGAATTTATTTTCCACGAATTCAAACCACGATGCCGGTCTTATGGAGCCACCTGTAATCGCGTCGGTACGGTCTTTGATGTGGGATGTGAGGTTCCGCCCGCGTGCCATTCAATGCATTCTGCGAGGACTGGACTATAAGAAGGCAACCGGCCCAGACGGAATACCACCAGTAGTTCTTATGAACTGTGCTCCAGAACTGTCGCCTGTTCTTGGCAGGCGGTCCACGAGAGACCTTTTGACCCTTATAACCGATATATGGACATCTGCGGTTGAGGGTGAGTATGGTATGGTGAGTCAAGGGCGGTCGCATTGGACACTTCCAAGGCTTTTGACCGCATCTGGCACCAGTCACAATATTCAATAATATATTAAAAATAAAAAAAAATAAAAAAATAAATATATATCAGGCTACCTTATATATATATAGCATTTAGTTTAAGCATTTAAACGTCTTTGAATCAATCAAATCAGAATTAAAATACGATGCACAAACTTACAACACTAAATGTCAATGGGAAATGGAATAAAGTTGGAGGAGAAGAATACACTTACCACTAATTTTATGGATTGTGATGCTTTGGATTATGAGTAAAGCAATTAAAAGCAGAATATTACAAACGTTAGAGATTTCCGCACATTGAATTGAGTGCCACTAAAAGCGACATTAAAACATAAACTGTGGAGTAAAATTGACTATCCTAATAAGAAATTTCATTTGGCATAGCGCAAACTTAGAGGCAACAACCGATGGCATCCCTATTAAGGACATCGATTAACAATTAAGGAATACGATTAACAAATAAAAGTTTATAATCCCATCTTAAATTCCCTCTCATTAACAAGCCAAACAACATTCATGGCCGACATTTCTGCGTGGTGTAATTACTGGATTAGATATTTCGGGATGATACTGTGCATATATTGAGAACTTGCGTTCGCACTGCAATAAAAAACCGACTGCCAGTAATTGTTGGATTAAATAATACATAAGCAGCAAGACCTACTCGCCACAAGTTTCAGACACGTGGGCGTTCAGGTTCCATTTCATCTGACCTCTGACCAACAAAGAAGACGAACAGTCTTATAACAACCAAAGCACCAACCCATTTCCGAACACCATTATCTATTATGGTTTCATCATTTTCCTGCCTCAGTACAACAACCCTGTTCCTGTTCATGTCAGCCATCTCTGGGAATAACTTCGTTTCCGAAATTTATTCCCTTCCACTTTAAACGACTATAAAATCTCTATTGACTCTCAAAGTAGCCTTAGAACATCTGAAATTTATTTTTATTTTAATTATATTCCGCACTTTCCCGGTAGGAATTTAGTAGAGTTCTAAGTGGCGTAAGTTTCCAGTGGGCCAAGCATATTCGTCAGTTCTTTGCAATTTCAAACGACCATTTTTTTCTTGCATAAACAATAATAAAAGGCAGCGACTTTAATTAAATTGTAAATTCGTTCCACAGTGGGTGGAACATCCCAGCTGCGAAAAACGTTTCAAAAAGTTTCAGATCCATACCTTGCCACCGCTTAAACTTCTATAGTGAATATTTTTGGGGCCTTCGCCTCAATGTTTGACTGAAGGTTGAGAACACTCACATGCTTCTTGGAAAGGAAATTGTGGGACGAACGGTAAACTTTGATTTGATGACAAATTTGTGGCAGTATTGAACGAAATGTTGAAAACTTACCCATGTGTCTTTGTGTGGCGAGGAATATATCTGTTTTGTTTAGTTACACCAATGCGCGTCGCAGATCTTAAATACGTGGGTAAATACGCTGCTGGATTTGATGTGGAATGATGGTCTGATTTGCGTGTACTTGACATTATACTTTGAAGTCATTTATAGTTTGACTACTTGATACGATGTACGTATAGGTATTTCCTGTTTAGGTAGGTTTGGGTGAAGGTATCGATTGGCTGTCTAGCACTGTGCCTTGCAGATATAGGTTTAGAATACATTGGCAGCTAGGCCGGCTTCTCTTAAATAGCGACGAAGGTTATTGAGTCCAAGGCCCATCTGCTCAGTGAAATGTCACTCCATTAAGCTATAGGCTCCGTAAATTGATCGGAAGAAATCATTGGACTATCTTTCGAAGCTTGGCTGATGGACCGGTCTTCCTTCAGATTCCGCGATATGGTCGGGGAAAAACTTTGACTATGCTTCCGACATTGGGGGTTGGCACCGACTAAAGTTGGGAAAATGGTATAACGATATCCTCTCAGATAAAGAATTCCGAAGGTAAACTCCTCATTTGGATTTCCAGGGGGACTATCTCAAGAGAAACGTAATGCGAGGTCAGGTCCCCTCGCGTAACATTGTACACATTAATACGAATGTAAAAGGCGGTCACCAACTTTCACAAACAGCAAAGATCGATATTCCAGCCTTAATCAAAACTCGTTAACCGACTCGAGATGTCATCCTTACCTCGAATACGACATACAATATCGTTTTAACGCGTAATCTGCGTCTTCACCCGGCCTGCTCTACCTTTCTTCGCCTACCGTCCGTGGTCAGAGGTTTACTTTAGATATCCTGATGATAACACTTGCCCGTCATCGGTCATGGAAATTCTTCTTCCCTTGTGCACTAATAAGGAAATTGAACGTGTCGCGTATGTCACCCGTTTGTGATGCACCCACAATTATACAACTTTTGAATTGTAAAATCTTTAATATTACCATGCATTCGCGGCTTTGAATATTCCAAGTTAGTGTGGAATTATAATTTGAATATTCGTTGGATTCCTTGTTGCAAAAGTGTGATTAGGCAATCAGGGTTGGTATAACATTGATATACCTTATTGAGTATTCAATGCGAAAAGGTATGATCTAGTACATTGAAAGTAGTAACTGCAACTCAAGATGTTGCCGACAGAAAATCGTGATTTGGATTTTTTGTGACGGAAATGATTTTTTGGAACTACACCTTTTCTTACTAACCACACTACATATTTTCCGTTTTCCTCCTACGTTGTATCCTTCAAAAACAAGATGATAACATTATCACTACACCGAGTCGGAATGTATGCTTTAAAATACGATTAAACAATTATGATGGTGATTATCACCCAGTCATTTTGAGTTGATCCTTGTTATCTGGGTTTTTTTAATTGTCTCCGAAAAATGAACAATTGAAATGTGTTGCCTTTCTATAATCAAATGGACAATTAAAATTCGTAACTAACGAGTGCAATGATATGTCTGAACACCAACAACTGCGTATATATATTTCTGTATTTTCAACCATATTTTGTTAAACGATGGATATGTAGAAAAATTGATTTGATGCGACGACCATGTGTAACTATTACGTGTATGGACGTTTTACAGAGAATGCGAATCATGAAAGTGTCGCATTAAGCAGAACATATATTTGGTCGCACTCAATGTGCGTAATGGCGTCTCGGAACTTTTTATTTCCCTGCACGTATCTCAGTCATAATGCTCATTCGGATGCAAATGTTTCATTAATCCTGTGTGTTCCCTTTTATTTGTGAGTGTCCTAATATTTCCTTGGGAACCACCCATCCACTGAGTCACCCTCTTGCTCTGCCGTAGTAAATACGCAAGATGCTTCCAGGAAAAATCTCGCATATATCACTCATAAAAATATAAATGAGCCCTCAACGCTGAAGCAACTGAATGAGATTTTTTTCTTTCCCCTTATTTCCGTCCTTCTTTTCGTTACCATATAGCGAACAGTCATGCGGTGAAAAGGAGCCCAACAGTGACTCCAAATATGTGTCCGTAAGATATGAGTACTCGTAGTTTCGTACGTGACGGGAACGTACAAGATTTTACGAAGCGGAACCCTTCAGGAATTTAAAATTGAATTTCGGAGGGAAGTGAAAACAGCGTCGACAGATTCGCTTGGATTCTTGTTCCACCGAAGTGGTTAAAAAAAGGCATCAGCAGAGCTCGTCGTGCTATACTAGATTTACTTCAGATGTTTGAATATACTTCTATACGAATTACTCTATTATCTCTTTATAAGAATTCATGTATGCTTATTGAAGACTATGGTATCTTGAGTTTTATAATACCCCATTTAGGAAAACCAGCTCAGATCATTAGGACTTCATTCATTGACAGAACAGTTATTAACCCCATAATACAATGCGAAATGGATGGATATTTAAGGCTGTCCAAACAGCGTTTCAAAGGTGTAAAGACTATATTCGTGACTGAATAAAAGTACCAAATTTGCCTCATATCAGTTCTGTTGGCGACGCACCGCGACCAACAGCGCGCCAATTACCCGGAAGACGTAGCGGACATTATACCACACGTTACCAAGGGTGTCATATGCCTGTATAAGGAGAGCAGAGTGTTAAACACTTCCAACCTACTTCTCGATATTCACAGAATATTCGAATACAAATATAAACTAGTAGGATTAATCCTCGAGCAGGATAATAACCTGGGGTCATTTATACCCCAAACACAACTACTGCATCGACTACTCTCAGAGAGGTGATATTTCCTATTACCCTGTACGAAGCGTTTCCATTATTCCTATCGATGAGCACTTATTATAGTTAGCATACAAGTAGCTCGAAAACGTTCAGAACAGAAAGGATTCACTTATATGGAAGTCCCGCGTTCTATAACCCGACCAGACCCATGCCCTCCTCAGTACAAAACTGAAGAAAGTAATCTTCCCAATAACATTCGCCTCTATGATAGAGGATATCTCGATCCATTTCTTAGGACCCACCTTTGACTTTACCACACACACAGCCACCGACAATAAAATTATCAAAATTATTAGACTTCTCTCGGGAGAGGCGAACCTATAGCGTCGAGTGGGCGCCCCGAGATGCCATCAAATAACTGTTGCAGTTCTTTTTGAACAGTTGCAGGTTGTAACGCTCCGGGAACACTCGCGTGGGAAGGCAGTTCCACAGCTTCCCCGCTCTGTAACGGAACGAGTTCTGATACAGGGATGTTCGCGCCGTCGGGAGATGAACCACAAACGGGTGCGATCCGTCGGATTGTCTTGTGGAGCGCATATAAACCGAATTGCGTGGAACAATGCCAAGAATCTCCGAAGAACAGCACCCGTGATAATATCTGTAAAACAGACAGTCGGCTACTTAACCAACTCGATGTGATAGCGACTGTAGTCCCGACGTCAGCGCCGAGTCCCCGGTCAGGCGGATCGCTCGTTTCTGTACGCTCTCAAGTAGGTCGATGGTATGTTTAGGAGCCGAGCTGCAAACATGAGAGCAATATTCGAGCGCGGGTCTAATTTGGGATTTATATAGGAGAAGAAGTTGGACCGGAGTAAAATATTTCTTGGCTCTAAAAAGATAACACAGTTTTCCTGAGGCTGATCTGGCGATACCCGATACGTGTTTATGCCATGATACATTCCCACAGACCGTGACGCCGAGCAATTTCAAACTTTCCCCAACCTCGAGGGCCCGGCCACTCATCATCAGCTGTGGAACCGATGATCCAGTTTTCTTTGTGAATGTTGTATACTGGGTCTTCGTTGCGTTGAAATCGACAAGATTGGCCTTTCCCCACTGCAGGACTTTATCCAGATCCTGATTCAGAGAGTCAATCTGTCTACATCTCAGCTGGTGCGACGTTGATGCACCAATCGGCCGATCACTCGAAAAGGAGGAAACAAGCGTACTATCATCCGCAAAACTGAACACTTTGTTATCCGTTGTCTCCAACAAATCATTTATGTGAAGCAAGAACAAGGTTGGAGCCAAAATAGAAGCTTGGGGCACTCCCGAATTAACAGGATACAGATCCGAACACTCGCCGTCCACAACAACCCGGATCGATCGATTCTCGAGGAAGCTCCCCGTCCAGTCGCAAAGCTGTTGGGAAAGTCCATATGAACGAAGTTTGCTCAGCAATGCCCCGTGCCAGACGCGGTCAAAAGCCTTGGAGATATCCAATGCGGCCGCCCTTGACTCACCATGCTGTTCAATCGCAGATGTCCATATATCGGTTATAAGTGTCAAAAGGTCTCCTGTGGACCGCCTGCCACGGAATCCGTATTGACGATCATTCAGAAGTCCGTTGCACTCCAAATACTTAACCAACTCTTTATTGATGACTTTTCCATTACCTTAGATAAAATAGACAGTAATGCTATCGGACGGTAATTTTGTGAGAGACACTTTTTTCCCGTCTTTGGGATTGGCTGAACTCGAGCGATTTTCCAGCAGGCAGGAAAGGTCCTCCGTGCATAAGATAAGCGGAAGAGTCTGCCAAGAACCGGCGATAGTTCTGGAGCACAGTTCTTAAGGCCTATTGCTGGTATTCCGTCCGGGCCGGCTGCCTTCCTACAATCCAGTTCACGTAGAATGCGTTGAATAGTGCGCGGACGAAATCTCACATCCCGCATGGAAAACTGTACCGGCGAGCTTTATCCTTTGGATTCGTGACTAACGTCCCGCTGTCTGTCACCAACGGAGGGAAAGAGGAGGATGCGAAGTTACCGCTGACAGCCCTTGCCATTGACCAGAAGGAGCGCGAACCAGTCGGGCACCGAAGGAGCTTATTGATCACCCTGTCGTTGTGAGCCTTCTTCGCGGTATCAATCGCCTGGTTACACGCGTTTCTGATTCTAACAAAATTCGTTCTGTTAACATCGGTGGGATTGGAGCGCCATTGCTTAAAAGCTCTATTTTTTGCCGCTGTAATCAGCTCGCATTTTTTGTCAAACCAAGGTTTATCAGACGAACTTCGTTTGATGGTATGTGGAATATACATCCCCATCCCCAGAAGAATAATCTCTGATACCGACTCCGCGCAAGCGTTAACATCGGAGTTTCCGAAGCACACCTCCGACCATGGAAAGGATGCGAAGAAATCTCGCATATCGTCCCAGTTAGCAGCACCATACTTCCATACATGGCGAAGCTGCCTAGGCCGGTATTTTTTTTTTTGCATTTGTAAACATTTTTTTATTTTCTTTCTATATTCTTAGTTTCTAAATTAAAGGCTAGACAAAAAATGCTTAAATTCTAGCTTAAATATCTTATATAATAACTTACTGGTCGTTCGCAGACGCTCTAAGCTAAACATTACTTAATATTTGTATAATTTGCCTTTCGGCGACAGAACTTTGTGGCAATACTTATAATTATTTGAAAGACAAAGAAAAATTTGAAAAACTTTGTCAATTTTTTTTGTTTTTTTTTTCTTAAAATTTAACTTACTTAACTTACCTTTTTTTTTTTTTTTATGTAAAAGCACTTAACCTAACTTAACTTAAATCTTATACTACCCTAATTCTAGAAAAGCTAAGTCTATGTAAGCTAGCTGATGATAGTGTGATTCTATACCGACTTTGGTATCCAGGTCTTTATATGCCATTCAACCACCAGAACTGTTGACGCTGTCTAATACTATCGTCCCGGTCTCTGTGGGAGATAGCCCTACTGAAGCGCAAGAGCTCTTCTTCGGTGCGCGTTACTTCCCGGTCGTAGCACAATCGCCCGTCTACAGATGATCTACTTACATGATAGATCAGCGGAATTCCGGATCTATCCTGCATAAGCCCTTTCATATCCAAGTCAAGGAACGCCTCTGGTGGAACAAAGCCGTTGCGACGCACGCTCTCATAGTACAAGGTGTTTGGATAATAGGCCCCGAAAATTAGGTCATTGGACGAGCTTATTGCTCTCGCAATATGTCCTCTGATTAATTTAATCATAAAATTATCCACCCTATTTATGTACGCTTCATTATATAAAGTCTCATTTGAGTAATACTTTTTATAGTCCGATTCCGGTGTCCGATATAATCTGAGACAACTGCCTAGGCCGGCTATTCGCTTGATATGCAAGTGCTTGCGCGACAGATACCAAGCAGTGATCTGAGTACCCCAGTGGCGCAGAAACCTCCACGGTATAAATACTCGGTTCGGATGTCAAAAACAGATCCAGGTTGTTCGCATAAACGCCTCGGGCATCTGGCACTCGCGTTGGCTCCCCCACGAGTTGAGTCAAGTTGTGGCTTACAGCAAACATCTCCGCCAGCCTCCCTGCCTCGTCGGTTCTGTTAGAATGTAACAACCAGTCGGAATTGTGCACATTAAAATCCCCAAGGACAACAATTTCAGAAGCTGGGTGGTTGATCTGTATCTAGTCGACAGTATGTGAAAGATGTTCGAAAAATGTCGCCGGTCGATCGTCATTCGGGGAGCGGTAAAGACAACAAAGAAATTTAACGGAATTCCTCAGCACGACCCTCAACCATATGATGTCCATATTATTGGGTTCCAACGCCTCCATCCTCTGGCAAGCCAGATCGGACCGCGCGAAGACACAGACTCCGCCCTTAAAACGGAATGTCGAATGTAAGTCGTATCCGGAGCAACGAAGATATGTCGTTATAGCCCTGGATTAAGGAAAGAAAAACACCGTCCACTTTGGGGTCATTACATCGGATCTCGTTTGAAATGCGCCGCCCGCCCATAACACGGGCATTCTTTTTATTTCAAAGTACATGTGTCAACGCGTCATCGCGATTAGGTGGTATTTGGAGTTCAAGGGAGAAAAGTTCGGCGCACACTAAAATAACAATTTACATTAAATGAATAAACATGTACTCAAATTTCAGCATGAGAAGGATAGTAGACACATTATGGTGTTTCAGAACAATATTTTGAAACTCTTTAACGGCAAAGTACACGGTGGCCGGTGTTTTTTTTCTTCAAAAGATACCTCTAGACAGATCCAGGGGCATGCTGGGTTTTTACCGACTAAAACCTCCTCCTGCCAGGCTCTTATTCCCGTTGATCCCCACGGAACTTTCTTTTAGATATTTCATTGCGGGGCGGGACGGAGTTTACCTGTTACTCCGCTCGTCACGTCGCAACTGCTGCATCATTTCACAGAGAATACCACTGGTTACGGACCATGCCTGTTTTGAACTAAGCATGTATTCTATTACTCCAGCCGGAGTAACTGTCCGTCTCGTGTGTCTCTCCAAAATCGTCCGTGCGGTCTCGAATCTCACGCACTCTGTGAGTACGTGTTCCGCATTTTCTGTTTTGCCTTCACAACACACGGTGGCCGGTGTATATGATCCGCTTTGCTTGTAGAGATCGATCATCTGCATTTATCCATACACTGAAATTTTATTTGTATCGAAAAAAGTAAAGGTTGTTCTAAAATTTACTAAAGACGTAATTTTAATAGAAAACAAGAAGTTTTAATTATAAATTGTCAATTTGATGTTGATTCATCTAGTATAGTCATGTAAATGGCTCCCACGACTTTTTTGATACATGCGTACTCTATAGTCGGAAATTTCCGACCATCTTGTATAAAATTGGGCAAATTTCTTTGATACGCCGCCTCAATGACTGAGTAGATAAGGAGATTGTGTACACGCAGGTTGAATTGACGACAACGTCTTTTAAGAGAAACCGGCAAAGAGTTATTACAACCTTCACTCTTGCACCTAGAAAGTTGGTCCAAGAACCCTTTAGTTTCAGGATCCCAGCATCTCTGCATCAAGTAAGGTGGATGACAAGTCAATAAATCGTCAACATTTTCGTGCGATTATTTTTTACAACTTTCGGCGTGGATTAACTCAGCAACAGTGCATGGATGAACTTAATTCAATTTTTGGCGATGAAGCTCCATCAAGGACCAATGTTTATCGATGGTATGGTGAATTCAATAGTGGTCGTAGTTCACTCCAAGAAGAATTTCGTGAAGGTCGTCCAAAATCAGTTGTTGTTCCGAAAACCATTGATGCTGTGCGCGAACTGATATTGGAAGATCGTCATGTGACCTATCGTGAGATTGAGGTAACCTTAGGCGTTAGTGGGACCAGCATACATTCAATATTGCATAAACATTTGACTGTCAAAAAAATTTGTTCGCGTTGGATCCTACACAATTTGTCAATCGCCCAAAAAAAGGCTCGTGTCAATTGGTCGAAAGAAATGCTCAAAAAATACGGTCGCGGTGCTTCGAAACACGTCTATGACATCGTGACAGGTGATGAATCGTGGATTTACGCGTATGAGCCCGAAAGTAAACAGCATTCGACTGTCTGGGTGTTTCAAGATGAGCCAAATCCAACAAAAGTTGTTCGCGCACGAAGCACTTCCAAGCAAATGGTCGCCTGTTTTTTGGAAAAACTGGACATGTCGCAACCGTACCACTAGAATAACGCAGAACAGTCAATTCTGAGTGGTACACAACCATTTGTTTGCCAGTTGTCTTCCAAGAAATCAGGAAAACCAACCGCCGAAGACGGATCACTCTTCACCACGACAATGCGAGCTCTCACACATCGACTGCGACAACTGCATTTTTGAGCACCCAAAACATCGATTTGATGGGTCATCCGCCGTATAGTCCTGACTTGGCACCGAATGACTTCTTTTTATTCCCGTACGTAAAAAACAAACTGAGAGGTCAACGTTTTTCGACACCTGAAGAAGCGGTTGCTGCATTCAGAATGCATGTGTTGGAGATACCTCAATCAGAGTGGCAAAAGTGCTTCGACAATTGGTTCAAACGCATGCAAAAGTGTATAGATCTTCATGGGGAATATTTTGAAAAACAATAAAGTGATTTTCGATGATCAATATTTGTTTTTGTTCTCTAATCCCGAAATATAAAAGGCAACCCTCGTATGTTCGCACGGGGCAATTTTAGTCGAGAGGCCTCAAAGAATGGTTTGGATATGCCGCACCTTGCGAACATTTACCCAAATGCAGACGTCAAAAACGGGTTCTTACAGTTACTAAGATATGCTCTTGGTACGTATCAGAAACAATCGTAAGGTTAGTTAGCTTTTTGGACGAACGTATTACGCAGGCTCTTACAGAAAACATGACTAAACACTTAGAAATCAGACCTGCAAGGAAAAATGTAATAAAACCATTAGAGGGTATAACAAAGATTTTCTTTTCATTGTTTGGGATCTGCGTGACAGAATACTACATTGTTCCTCTAAGAATCCACGTGAACTTTCTTGTGGTGGCCAATGATGCCGCATAATAAAGAATTGCTCTGACAGAAAAGTTATTTTTTAAAAGTACTTAACATTGAAAAATAGTATTATCTGCAAAACTGATCAAAACTTTTAATATTACCCAATAATCTTCAAATTTGACATATATATTTTTTACATGACATATATATCATTTCCATTGAGACTCTAAGACTAATTCCGTAGAAATTTTACATCTTATTTTTTGCCTAACAAAATGGAATATTTTGCCTCGTCAGTCGCATTTTCAAAGACCTTCGCACCAAACAATGACAGGGTTTGGATGCATTTGTTTCTGAACGATCACTCGAGGATTTTCTGAACTGCTAATTCAATGATATTGTTAATTAACACAGTCATCAAGATGAAAATTAGCTTCATTGCTTATGATGACTCTTTTTGACACATCGCTATCCATTTGTTTTTGTTCCAAAATCCATTTAACGGAGTCGCTTTGTTGTGTGGGGACAGAAGACTTTTTAGTTCTTAAGGGGAGGTTCTCATCAAGAACTTTTAAAAAATCATTTTTTTTTCATTTTTTAATAGCTTATAGTGTGTAGAATAAGTCCCCAAAACGGTTAATGCGAAAATAATTTTATAAAAAAGTTAGAGCATAACGAGGTCAAGTGAGGTCGTTTATTTTTCACTTCGATATGACTTGTTCAGTAAGCTCTGAAATCAAGCAATCGATCTGAACATTTATATACAATCTAATGAGACATAGTACTATAGAATCTAACATAGTAATTAGCTGGCGCCATCTGTAGGTCAGGCCGGAAACTTTTCACCCCACTTTTTTTCGAAACCATGTTCTTCACATTGGTCTCGACGAAGTCTCAAAAACTACTTGACGGATCGCTTTCATTTTTTTTTCTTTTAAAGTAGATTCGATTTATTGGATCCTGAACTATTTTTTTTTTTTTGACAGAACTTAACAGCGGAAAAAAGTGAAAAGTAACAGAAATATAAATATTTGCCATTAATTTAATTTTCAACTTAAGTTAAAGATTCTAGTTCAGGATCCAACTACACTCATACATTTTTAAGAATTCTTTGATTTTTCATTTCCGATCATTTTCACAGGTGCTAGAGTGATCATAGTGCGACTACTTCTTTTTAAGACGGTCACAAAACCGAGCTCGGCAGAAATTTTTGTGACATTATCTTGTAAAAAAAAAGTTCATTCTTATGACAATATGAATGAAGTTTCCGTCACAGGTTGCCTGGTGGTGCTTTGCATCCTCAATGAATGCATATTATGCTACATTTTCCCCACAATGCCTTTTGCGATAGTATGTCCATTTCTATTCTCAATATCAGGAAACTTGAAAACCGACAACAGGTTCGAGTATATTCACTACCGTTCAACTGTCGCTGCACTGCCTCAGATTCCCGAATAATGGTAAGCATCAAACACTTCCTTCTCTTGACGCAAATACGACAAGTCGGACAGTTTAGTGATGGTGACGGTAGTTGAATGTGTGAATACATATTCTAATCTCCTGCATACGAAGCAAGTAAGATCCTCCTTGACGATTCATACACATTCAACTGAGTGCGGTTTGCTTTTCCTAATGCTCTTCCTAGTATCCCCGATGATACGAGCACTAGGGGCTGAAGTGGGTGGTGATTTTGGGATGAAACTTGTTTTATGTTCCCTTCGTAGTGTCTGTAAATCTGATTTAATTGTCCATTCGTTTGTAAGTGCGCCTTGGATCATCCTCTTTAACGTTTTGCTGTCATCATCGTCATCATCATCTCGTTGCTGGAGCCAATTCAGCACTTGGGAAGTGATGTCCTTCTACTTTCGGTTCTTCACCTTTCCACAGTTAATTTTTTGTTCTCCTTGCGTTTTGATATTTTATTTGTTCAGAAAATTCTAGTCGCCATTCATTTTGGTTCTCGGAGTTGGGTGTGACTGGTCCATGAAAACAACGACTCACACGAATCTTATGAGACAGTATGGTTAACACCCTCTGCGAATTTATTTTATAATCCTATAGGACATTCCCTCACACATGACTACACGGTGGGGAGAGAAACCATTGGCTATCCGACATAGTCTTTTGGAGCACTATGGTAGGTTGTACGTGATTACATTTCAAACGTATGCGTCCTTATGAATTCACGTAATTCTTTCAGGGATTGATGAGCTATTCCTGTTTTTGGACATTTTGTTATAACAACGTACACAAGGGATTGATTCATTTTATTTCGTCGTATTGTCTTTACGAATGATTTATGATCCCTGCTCTTACGCTTATTGTCTGTGGAGTGGGGTACAAACACTTGATATCAGATTATTATGAAACGCAATTATATTGTTGTAGTTTTTTGTTTTTCTGATAGGTAGCATATTTTTACCTTCTGGAAAAAAACAAATAACAAATATTAGCCAGAATTAATTTAGTGGTGGAAGTTTGATTTATTTAAACTTATTTATTTAAAACTTAAATTCAAGCACGGAAGAAAATAGGAGGAACAGATGATATGCTTGTTGTTTTGATTTCTTAGATCTTCTTTGTGTTCGCACAAAACCTCATAATTGTTCGATGTTCATCTATAACGACAATGTCTGCTTCGTTGCATGGCGGCTCCTCAATAAATTAGACTTCTGCCCTCTGCTGAATATGTGCCATCTTCGTCTTCTCCCAAACTGTCTGTTGGTCCTTTTGGTACACACTACGTCACTATGCTATTTATTCGGATTGCACTTACTTTCATTTAATTTGGACCTTTCCATTCATGGTTAATGAAAATCTAATTAAATACTTTCTTGTTTTGAAAACGTATTCATTATATGTATTGAGGACATGAACAATAACTCCCGTCAGCTTCCCCAGTCTTTGACTAACTATATCCAGTTTCATACGCTAAGTTGGTTGAGCTCGTCTCCCATTTGGTTTGCCATCTCCCTTGATGCCACTTTCATGGGCATAAATGCAGTCGCTTACTGTACAAAGCATTTTGTTAGTGTATTAAATTTGTTTTATAATTTGCCTTTCGAATTTTAGTACTAACGATGGCGACGGATACGTTCATGGTCCCTATGGGACAATTCGTTTCCTGACCATTCGTTTTCTATTGAGAAAGTAGTAAACTGGGCTCCTTTGCGTTGAATGCAAGTTGGATTTTACCTAGATTTTTGTTGAAGGAGTGGTTGTGACTCCATCTTAGTAGATGTGATATGAATCCATTAACAAATTTATCAATAGAAAGTAAAGATACTGCAGCAGTTTCGCCTACAAACATGTAGTGTCGTGTGAAGATACTGCTAAATGATTAATGTTAGCGATACGACATATGAAGAATGGTGGATAAAAAGAAAACAAAAGAACGCATACGTCAACACAAATTTAACGGATTACAGAACGGAGGCAGCACTTCGCAGACTTTCTCTCATATAAAAAGGGTGTAATTGTGTCCCAGTCAGTCGTCAAAGACGCAATCTGCAACTATTACCACATCCAAGACTGACCGGTTTTGTATGATTTTGTTCTAATCAAACCTTCATTTTTGTGACTAGAGACCCGTCGCGATTCCAACATAACATGCACGGGCAACCGTCGTGAATGACACAGCACCAAAAGGGAAACAAAAACATAAATCACCAGAGCTGTATATCAGAGCATTAATGTAGTAATCCAAGGCTTTTTTTCTTTGAAAAAAGTTGTTTGATCACTCAATTAAGAGATCAATTAATTCGAATGCCAAGAAAAGAAAATGCTTTAGTTTCAATGATGCAACATTGGGATTCGCCTTTGACGACAGGGGATGACACTAGGCGTGGAAGAATTGAAATCCATCGAGAGGGAGAGCGATAATCGCTATTACTGTATCTTGTTCAAGTTGGAATTCATGTAATGGGGCATATTTTGCGGTTTAATAATGATGTTCAAATAAATTAATCAAGCATGTTCGAATGGGTACGATAAACTTAAGATCAAAAACAAACGAGTGAATTGAAAGTAAGGATCGAAAACACTTTTATAAAAATGGGAATAGAGTGGGTGAGAATGCGGAGTCAAGAGAAGTACATATATTTATTTGATAGAATGCAGATCTGATGCTATCCAAAATTACTGGTATTGGGTGACACTAAAAATAGTTTTCTGGCCATTGAACTATTGAAACTATAGGAAATAGATTTGGAAAACAGGGCCAAATTTTATTGAAAGATTTTGCGATATCTACTCCAATGTGTCGAAATGGGTATGGGTCTTTTTGAGAATTGATTGGACATTCACTGAATTCTAGCTGGCAATATATTACATGAAATATATGGAAAAATAAATCCATTATTTTTACACATATTTCAAGACTTCGGATCAAATGTCCATCGTTTTGTTTCATAAGGCAGTTCTCATAGAAGCCTTGATCTCTACTTGCGAGAAACTCGCCGAAGCGATTTGCACAATCTTCCCTTGATATCACTAAAGACGTTTTGCAATGATAAAATATATGGTAATCGCTTCGTGCTAGGCCCGGATTAAAAGGTGTACGTATCAAAATTTCACAACCAGGCTTCCGCAGTTTCTGGAATGTCATTACAGACGTGGGCGGGCGATGCCTTGAATGAATGTTGACCGATCCTGGTCGCTTCCAGTTCATCACTAGCCTCAAGCGGTTCAATTGTTAACAATAGAGACCCGAGTTTAGTTTTGGCCATATGGAAGTAGCTGATAGTAGATGATTTCTTCCAGTACTACCAAATGCAGAAGCAAAATGTTACTGGTCATTAATCCTGGTCCGGCCACTTCACTGTGCTTTGCCACAGTATAGACACAATCTTGTCGTGAGTGACCCAATTCTCATCCCCAATCACCATCCGTTTAGGAAATGAGACGATTTTATTCTGTGTGACCAAGGCTTCGCAGATGGAAATTCGATCCATCATGTTTTGTTTTTGCATGACAAACGTCTTTTGAATCGTGTGGCATATAGGGCGTCTCTTTGAGTTCAGCTTTATACCGATGGTTTAAAACTGTTTCCTGGTAGCACCTGGGCGATACTACGACTGCTAACATATGGGTTTACTTCGATCATTTTCATGATTTCATCGACATTTTCGACGAAGGGCCTACCTGTGCAAGTTGTTAAAAATACTGGTGGTATTTGAATATGAAATCACATAACTTTAAAGGATGCACACAGTTACGAGTAAGCGAAATATAATGTAAAAGCGATCGAAGTACGATATGGAGATTAGAAAAATGTGTAAAGTAATTCCGTGATGTTCAGGAATTATATAAAAAGGTTCACTACTCACCAGTAACCTCCAAAAGAACGGCCAAGTTGATTTTCGGCTCCGTGTTTACTTGACATTCATAGATACCACTATCCCGTTGTTGAGCATATTCGATCTTCAAGTCCCAATCATCGCTGCCTGGTGAATGAACTACAGAAAATCTTTGATCCCCGGTGTAAGTATAAATATTCGTTGTAAGAATATGTAAGTCACGTTTACGCATCCAAGAAACCTGTAAATGGGTTATGATTCCAATACGGATGTAACATATGAGTCAAAGACGTAAAATCAAAACTTACGGTTCGGTTGCCCTTGTTTTTAACTCGACACTTAAGAATTGCTGTATCGTCGACCACCGTCGACACGTTCCGTGGGCTTATGTCGTCAAAGTAGGGTCGGTCAGCGTCAAGGAAACCTGAAAAGCAAAAAAAAGAAATGCAGAATGCGATTTAATACTTGGTGCAAACGTCGTAGAAAACATATATACAAAGAGCTGAATCTGAAATTGGAGTTTGCCTTTTTGTAACACCTATGCTCGAATAATTATAACCCACATCTAACGCTCATTCCAGGTGATAGAGGGATTTCTAAAGAACTCTGATGATGTATAGTGTAGAGTTTAAATTGGACCATGGCAACAGTCGCAGCAGTTACATTTTTATTGACTTTTTGTTTTTAAAATGCTACACAAATAATAGTAGTAGTAGAAATTATTTCGTTTAAATTCAAATGCACTTTCAAGTACGAATTCAATAACTAAGTAGCAAAACATAAGGAAGATGGCATTTAGTGTTTTTATACAATTAAAAAAAAACAGAGTTGGAGTAATTAAAATAGGCCTTTTAGGTAAAATTCACAACAAAAAATATATGTTATAACACGTACGTCCCTGCTATACCTCACAAAATTATCATGCCGGGTTTCCTTAGTACAATCCGTCGTGGTTATCCTGTATAGACGCAGTTGTATTTTTTGTTCGCGGCATTCGTTTTTGTGTATATGTGAATATAGTGCAGTGCGGAGAAATTTTCATCTGTTTCCATTCTACAATAACAACTCTAAATGCGGGCATTTATTTACACAATATAAAAAGTATCAAATCAAATATGTGGTTCGATCCGAGGTGTATGGAGGCTAAATTGTTTCCGGTTGTATAAATCGAATAACACAAAGGAAAATCGGAGAAATTCAAGAGCGTTATAAGTGACCGCTCCTCGATAGTATAGTGGTTAGTATAGTGGTTAGTATACCCGCCTGTCACCCAGGAGACCGGGGTTCGTTTCCTCGTCGGGGAGCCTCTGGCGCAAGACTAATGACCTTGCCCTGAAAAAATAAATCATTATGGAAAATTTAACAAGCCTTAGGACTTGCTAAATAAGGCCAAGACCGGTCCCCGGTTGTAGTGCCGATGATGATGATAAGTGACCGCATCGCGCAAAGTTTTTTTACACGACCAGAAAACAACACAAAAATAATACACAGTTCCACAAGTAGTAGACATTTTTCTTCACATTTGTCATCTCATCATGGGATGCAGTGGTAGTTGTTTATTTCATCCTTCGGCGGGAAGATGAATCCTGGGCTGTGACACAGAATAAGAACCGCATATTTCGCTTTGTGGTAATTAGTCGAAACTATTGGCAAAGTTCCGTGAAGGAAACAAATCTCAGTGGTTGGTGGGTTAAAGAATATTGATTTGAAATTTGTCTATGTTCGAAGCCTCGTTGGTTGTACTCTTACCGCCTGAGATTTTGAAGGCTGCCAGCATCTGGCGACGCAGTGGTTGGCCAATATGTTTACTGAGGAAATGCATCGCCAAACCGTGTGTTTCCCAACAATGTGTTGGGAAATACCGTACACATGGGACTGTAGACCACCCGTCTTGAGACACCATGGGGCGCGGAACGCGAGGTGGCATAATATTTGTTCTACTGGGCGAAGGCTGTTGAGATCCTCCGGGATTTATTGGCACAGGCAGAGTTGCCACAATGCATCAGCTCCACCTTGAGCGCAAGCAGCATATTTGCTTTTGATCTCTTACTGTTGCCCGCATTAGCATTCCATTCTTTAAGGAGATTTTCGTATTTATTCTCTAAACCGCTGCGAAAGTTCTTCTATTTGTCATATTCAGCTTGTTAATTGCCCAACAGATGGAAGTCTACAAATATCCATCTATTCCCAAAAGGGACAACCCTTCATTCCTTTTGTTTTCGGCCAACAGCGCTGGCTTCTATTCTGTTGAAGATTATGAAGTCACTGATCAACAGTCATCTTTCGAAATATCTCTAAACAAATGAGCTCCTTAATGAACACCAACATGGGTTGGTAGCAATAGGTTAACAGGTGATCAGGTGGTATAAAAGTGGAGCTACTCCTTCCGCTATTTCGGTGCAAGTAAGGTTAGCGGATTAGATATTTCAAAAGCCCTCGATAGACTTTGGCCAACAAAATATTTCTCTAGGGATTATCTCACCGAGTGGAATCCAGCGCCTCAAAAATTCAGTGCTGCTGTTATAAATTTGCATATAGCAGTTGCACTTAACACACAAATCTTCACAACAACACACTTTCCCTTGGTTTTAATGGAAACGCACGAAATGAACACACAGCGTCAATTAAAATGCACTACTTTATTTTTGAAAATGTGAATCATTTACACAATGCACAGGACTAACACACAATTAATTTAATATGAATTAGTTTTAATTTTATTTTAAGCCGATGGCTTGTTTAATTTAATTTACACGCATACAACATGACTTCAGTCTTGGTTGACGGTTTTTTTCTTCGACTCCGATGTTTGAAGCGCGATTGCTCTATCACTCTGTCCGTCTAGAACAACGGTTGCGCACAGACTCTCTATAGAATGTCCAAACCGGGCGACGTTCATACACAGACGGCCTATTATCTCTCCTTCGATCGTGCAGACCGAAGGATCATCATCATCATCGGCACTACAACCGGGAACCGGTCTTGGCCTTATTTAGCAAGTCTTGAGGCTTGTTAAATTTTCCATAATGATTTATTTTTTTCTGGGCAAGGTCATTAGTCTTGCGCCAGAGACCGAAGGATGCATCCATTGTTTACACGCACAATAGATCTTCGCAGTACATTTTTTGTTTATCTAACCTTGAAAACGTTTACGATCTGCGAGACCTGATTGTGTGGATGCGTGTAATACAATTCATAGAACCTTGTATTTACACAAGTCTTCATTTATGGTCAACGATGGCAAAGATATTTTGTATACTTTATTGCTTCGTTGCCATGGAATTGCTCTCTGTTTTGAATAGCACATTATTTTCTTTGTGCCGTCATATATTTTTCCCAGATGTGGTATCTGGATTAGATGATTCGCCCGTGTATCCATTTGGTATCTAATGCAGTTTTACAGATACTCATTGTATTGGTTATGTTGATTAGGATTAATCAACATATAGGGCTTCACATGAAGATGAATCCTGTTAATGGTGGGGGGTGGCCCCAAAAGGATGAGTATTAGGGGAGGGTAGGTTTTGCGTGTAACACTGCTGCCTGTCGTTAAAGACGAATCTCAACGTAAACACATTGTCGTTGAAAAATACTTGACTGAACTGTCAATGCTTGGTATTCAAATTGATTCGACATTTAAATGGAACGGTCATATGTGCACTTAATATAAGAGGTTTTTTATGAGATGCAAGAATTATGTCGCCCCATCCAATCTGTTCATAATTTACAGTGATATTCGTCCTAAATTGACACACAATGTCCATGTTTGGTTGGGCGCGTCTAAGACAGCCCCGACCGTGCTTTATAAGGTGCAGTAAACAGCAGTGAAATTCATTTGGGAACCAGGTATTAGTCGTTCAAATTCGTCGTAACAACATAGCCCAAACATATTTGCCTTTTTCCTATAGTTATTATCACAGTCGCCCCTCGACCGAACTTGGTGATAAGAGTTCACCTGTCGGAACGTTTTTCCGTGACTCCGTCAATCAGAGACCGCATATTAGTTCACATTAACAGTTAGCTTCTGACATATGAATAAAGGAACAATCTATGTTTAATCGAATCACATGAGTGTTGAATGCTCTGTCGGATCCAGACATTCAAACCAAATGTACTTCGATATTTCCTTTCGTTGGCGTCTTCCGATTCTTCCCCTCGCACTCTGCTTTCACATTTAACGCTCCCTCAAAAAGGTACGACAAAATTCCTGGTACTCTAATGAGCCTTTCGGCAAATATGTACCTATAGAAAAACGATCATTCCTTCCTTAATCTCGCGAAGTTTTTTTTTTGCTTGGTGCTGTAGAAAGTGGTTTGGAAGCATCCTCCAGTTGGCCCACTATTGTTTTGTACGCTAATTGTAACCCGTAAACACTGATTCTAAAACTCCAATCCATGAGAATGAAGAATATATAATTCCTCGAATTATTTGTGTAAATAGTCATCTCCGTACTGGTAATTAATTTGGGGGAGCTTCGTTCTTCACCGCCCACCTCCTCCGCATTCTTAAACTATTGTCCAACTGTCTACTTATTCATTATTCATTTTCTAGTAACGTAACAGACCCGAAGGTCCGTACTTTGCAAGACATGAAAACTGAGGATATCTGAATGGTGTCATTCTATCCAGCATCCTTACAGGTCCAACTCTCTTTCTCTGAACTTTAATGAAAGAATTTCTTAAGTCATTGTGACACAAATAAAAATTATCCCTTCAATCCTAATCGGGCACAAAGAAGTCATTTGAATAAATTTTCCGTACAATGTAGAGGCCGGACGTTTCGTTTAGCGCTTCTTCCTACTATGTCACATTTTTTTCGCAGTAAGTTTTCAAAGGATGTTCTCAGGAGATAGAAATGGCCGCGACTCGCTGTATAAACGGCAGTTGGTCGCTTTATAATATATCCATAACTTGGCGTATTGTTTGTTCTCATACCC
Source organism: Microdon myrmicae (assembly GCA_963931805.1). Lineage (NCBI taxonomy): Eukaryota > Metazoa > Arthropoda > Insecta > Diptera > Syrphidae > Microdon > Microdon myrmicae. The sequence continues at coordinate 851,689 of OZ007500.1, read as the reverse complement.
AGTCATCAGGTTTAATTAAATTTTAAGACAAAGTTTGATGAATCCCCCACACTACCCCATCCATGTGCAATAACTAAAACAGAAAACCAAAATTCGTGGCACCATTATGACACCGGTATTCATAGTAGTGGCAGTCCGCTGTTGTTAGGGTTTAACTAATGAGAACTTAGATAAACCCCAAATAATCACCTTAGTCCTCTGGTTTGTAATTTTCTGGGTAGTAGGTCGGTGCCACTCGATGGGGTTCAAACTGAACACTACTTAATTAAACAGTCGTTAGAAGTGGGCTGAATTCAAATACTTTGGAAAATACAAAGGGAAAAAAAAACAAGACACAAATTAAAGGACGCCTTAGAGAAAGAAAACAAAAAGAGGAGATCGTCAATTTGAATGGGAAAAGTCGCTGGGATTTATACTATATAGGATCAGAAAGTGGGGGGAAATTAAGCGGAAAGTAGGAACTACAATAAGTGTCATCAAAAAGTAACGGGAATATATAAATTGTTTCCATTCGGCTTTCTAAATTTATTTGACCCATTTTAGAGCATCCTTGTGAAATTGCACACTTCTACCAACGTAGCTTCCAGCCTGACAACAATTCTCTTTAAATAAGCGTTTGCGATTTTGTTTTTATCTCATAGTAGTAAAATAAAAACACCTTTAATGCTTGTCTATTATGCTATACGTCATCTGTTGAGTCCTTGACGAAATGCTAGGCGATCAATGGCGTCAAAAGACATTTGTTTTTGCTGAAAGTTTTAATTTGTTTCTAAATAAATTCTGCTGGACAATCGTTTAGTGCGTAAAACAGTAGCCATCAGAAATTGGTATTTCGTATATTTAATGTACAAGCTTTATTACACTCCCACTTCGATCTATTTTATTGAAACGGCCACCAAAGGGTATGTGATGATTATCAAGAAAACCTTGGACTAAAATTTCTCACATTTTTGAAGGACGACTAAAGTGTTTAAGGGGGGAACCTCATGTAAATAGCCTGTTTTTCAGGATTTTTTCATTCCCTTCGGATCATGGCTCTGTCCACACCTCGGTTCAAATCCCCTCGCTTGAACCACTCTACACTCTGAATCCTATTCCAAATTTCACCAAAACAAACTGGAAAAAAGTCAATAAGGATATTGCTGCTAGCTTTTCAAAATTTTCTTTACCGGAATCTTCTAACCTGCCCCCTACACAAATTGACCTAGCAGCGGCCCAAATAGAGCAAATACTGGGAAATGCTCTCTTCAGCCATACTCCCACTATCGTTCCTCATAATCACTTAGGAAAACCCCTACCCAACCTACTCACAAAATTATTACGTATAAAAAAACAACTCCGACGAAAATTGCACACTAGCTACTCACCTTTTATTAAACAACAGATCCAGCTATTGACCTCCCTGATAAATGGACAACTAAAAGTTTTCACTAATCAGACCTACACATCCACCTTAAACAGTATCAAACCAAATCGCGATCTATTTAAAAACATAAACAGACTAACGGGTCGCAAACTCAAGCCTCGAACAGATTATCTTATTCACCCAACTAATAATAACATCGTCCAGTCGGACACTGATATAGCAAACTGTCTCGCTGAACATTTCTGCAAAGTCCATAAGCAAAACGATACCCTCCCAGTAACAAATTTCCACGATACCGTGAACGATTACATTCCACGCTCACTGGAGCCATCCCTCACACCATTTATTACTGAATTCACCGAAAGCAATAAAGCATCACACCCCGTAGGAATCGACACATTCCTAAGCCTTGAAGAACTATCCGAAGTCATTACTTCACGTAACAATAAAAAATCGACTGGCCTAGATGGAATCCCTAACCTCCTATTCAAAAGACTCCACCCAGGCAACTTGCTCCCGATTCTCGTTCTTCTCAACCACATAATAAACGCTTCACATTTCCCTAAAAGTTGGAAAACAGCGGTGATCGTCCCTATTAGCAAATCTGGGCCCTCCAAGTACCCGGATAACTTCCGTCCGATATCGCAGCTAAACTCGCTTAGCAAGATTCTTGAATGTAAAATCTACAAAAATCTTCTCTCATTTGCCAGGGATAACTCCCTCATTCCTAACTCTCAATTTGGCTTCCGCTCACAACACTCCACTTGTCATGCTCTCTTAAAACTGACACATGATGTGACGACCCACCTCCAAAACCAATCCCCAACGGTATGTGTCTCCCTAGACATAGCTAAAGCATTCGACTGTGTCTGGATCGCAGGACTGTTATACAAACTTCATTCAATATATGGATTAAACATCCACTCCACAAAACTTCTCGCTTCTTACCTCTCTGATAGAAAGTTCATGGTGAAAATAAACTCAACTCTCTCGACACCTTATAGCATAACCGCAGGAGTTCCTCAAGGATCCATCCTCGGCCCACTACTATACCTTCTTTATACATCAGACGCACCGCAGCCACTGTTACCCAATACAACAATGCTCAACTATGCCGACGACACCTTAATTTATTCAAGCAACAAGCTTGTCAAGGAGGCAAGAAACTGTATTAACAGATATCTCCCAATCCTGTCAGCCTACTTTACCAAGTGGAGAATTCAACTAAATCCAACCAAAACTCAGCTCATAGTTTTTAAAGGCAGAAACGCGAGTTGTACAAACAACACTATTCGCTGCCATAATAAAATCAGAATTAAAATAAATAACAATATAATTAAACCCTCCAAAACCTTAAAGTATCTAGGTATAACCTTTACCAACAATCTGTCATTCTCCGCCCACATTAAAAATACGATTCGTAAAGCCACAACCCAACTGAACCTCTGCAGAAAAGTCATGTACAAACCGAATGGTCTCTCTCCCAAAGTCAAATCACTTATCTACAAACAAATAATCAGACCCACTCTCACATATGCATGCCCGATATGGTACCATATCACACCCGCCCAAATGGAGAAGCTACGCATTTTCGAAAGGAAATGCTTCAGACTTATCACTGGCCTCAACCGACATCCTAACTCCCACAAATATTACAACAGTAGTTCGCTCTACTATGCCGCTAATATTGAACGTATAGATCGACGCTTCCTCGAGCTGTCCATCAAATTTATCGAAAATCTTCCCAATAATCCCAATCCGATAATAAATGCGCTCACATCGACTCCGTCAGACAACCGAACTGCCTACCCGAACTGTCTCCACACCAGAACCCTCTTCACCTCTGGCAGGTTGGTCAACAACTCCAATGAGATTGTATACCACAATACTGAACTCTCACCTCACCAGTTTAAATATTGTAATATACAACCCTTCTCTAATATCTTGCGTTTCAATGACCAATCGGAAAGTGTTCCCCCAACCCATATCCCCGACTCATAGTACCCACCCTAACCCAAATTCCACCCATCAACCACTATACCTCCCGCCCCACCCTATTCTAACTTATTGTAATAATAATAGATTTAATAATTAGATAAGCTAGGCTAAGCTAAGTTAAGTTAAGTTAAGCAAATTAGTTATAGGTTAAGTAAATAATTATATCCTGGTTTTCTGACCTTTTCCAGGAAGCCCCACCTACTCCTATCTTGTCCACCCATGAAATATATAACTTTATAATAATGTTTGAAAAATGTACTAGCAAGTATGTGTAAACGATTAAAGCTAAGATAATAATAAGTTATCTGTATTACTTATTGTAACAAATCATTTATGGTCAATAAATACAGAAATGTAAAAAAAAAAAAAAAAAAATCAGGATTTTTTTTTGAAAAACGTAATGCGTAGATTAATTTGCAATTTAAGGCACAATTTAAAAAGAAAATATTTTGTTAAGACTAATCGTTAACAATAAAACGGTGCAATGGCGGCTTGAAAACAGCGTCTTGAAAATGCGCCGTGCAGCATGATCTGAAACAAAAAATACAAAATGGGTTCTTTAGTTTATGTAAAAACGCTCAGCATGACATTCCCCTTTTATTAAAATTTGCAAATTTGCAAAAAGGGCGAAGTTTTGAAAAAAAAAGGATTTTCTGTTATAAACAATTGTTAATAACAATGTTTTAAATAAAAAAATAAAAAATCGGAGCTGAGGCCAAATATCTATAGAATTTCTATACCAAACTTCATAAAGATCGAATGATTAGATTTTGAGCTACGTTGCACGGCGTGCGAAATTTTGCGTTTCGAGAAAAACGCGTTTAAAGTTTGAGTAATAGAAAAATCGTGAAAAAATTCGTTCTAACTTACCGCAGTTTCTTGCTAATCTGCGATTCCAGGGCCATAGAGTAGACCTTCCTCTTCTAATTGAGCCGTTTTTTCCTGTTGTCGAAAAGTACGAGCCTCTTTGGTGGCATCCGCCCAATTAGACTGTTTACTTTCTTTTGAAAATAAAGGACAAGGAGGTCTCGGATCACTTTCTAACTTTTTTTCTCGTATTTCTGAGGAAATTTCCTATCAATTTAGGCAAAAACAAAAAAAGGCTAAAATATTTCATTTTACATGAGGTTCCCCCCTTAAGATAGCAAATTGACCCAGTCTCCCTGAAATCTCTCTACAATTGATGAGGTGAAAACAACAATATTTTATTCGAAAATTGCAAGATGTAACTTTATTGTTTTTGAAGTATCTCCCAACAATGAAAAGGCCTTGTTTTTCGTGCAGTATTATATGTTTCATAGCTGCTAGTGTCGTGGTTTCTTTTTTTATGGTTAACAACAATTTACCACACAATTGGCGCAAAATCAGCCATTATTTTTGGAACATCCTTTCTGTTGTTGTTTAGATTAATTGTACGGTCATGTGTTTCACGCTTAAAATATTGGCAAAAATCTCTTCCCTTTACTTCTCGTATTGGCGTTCGACGATGTATGATGTATGAATAACGTATCTCCACAGAGTTGTCAATCAGAAGGTAAAGTCAGACGGCAATCTTAATAATCAATGATTGGTGAGAATAGATAGACGCAAAAACTTTGTATTCGCAGTTTTATAGCAGCCTTGGTTTACCAATTTCACCTACTGTTCTTTTCTTATACCCACGAATACGAATGCATTTAATATCTTTGAAGAGTTTTCTCGACATCGGTATCGATATCTATATATGGTAAACTAGTTTTGGAAAAATCTAACAGGCCAAGTATGAGGATAAAGCTTTGGGAAGTGAGGTTAAGTTTAATGGCTAAACCAAGTCGTATAAGGTATAAAGCGCCAACGTTCAAAATGTGATACAAAAAGGTCACGGCAAAATAAAAAAATTACTTGTTAAAAGAGAAGCGCTTGGCAATTGTGTAAAGTCGAAGTTTTCTAGTAATCGTATTACGTATACCAGATAACTGACGACAAATACGGAGACGTGGTTCCGAGTAGAAACCTTTAAGAGCTGACTATTTATTGAAATCTAGTAGAAATTCCCCATCATATTTTGGGGGATAAAGTAGCTAGCAAGTTTTTTTGAGTGGGGCACTGAGGTACCCGTGCCGGATTATATCTAGAGAGTGTAATTTAATATACAGAAGACAATTTGGTTTCTATGGCTGAACAGGATATTAACAGTGTCATATAAAATTACTAATTGGAAATTTATAGCAGCTATACTCTTCCTCAGTTAATTATGTGAAGTAAATAGCGGTAGGAAATAACAAACAATGATTGACGATCTCGATTCTGCTACATGCTCTTGAACGAGATGTTTAATGTGCTGAAACAGCATTTTTGGCAGTTTCACATTTGGAATCAAGGAGATGTGCTATTTAGATCAATAGGTAATTTGGATTCGTTTTATTGTGTACACTCGGGGTTAATACGCTTCTGAAGATTAAATTTACTGTCATGCAAATAAGAAATATTGAATATGGGGTGTTTAACTTATCTGGAATGCTTGCCTCTATTTACAAAACACTATCGAAGCAAATGAATTGAATTCAAAAACCATTCATTTACAAAAGCATTTTTACAGTTTCAGGCTTTATCAATAGTATTGCTTGATCTAATTTGCTGGCTCTGTGCGGTTATTCCAAATTATTCTAGGTACGAGGTGTGTTCAAAAAGCAACGATAATTTTTGAATAAAACGGGCTTTATTAAGGGGAGGTTCTCATCAAGAAGTTTTGAAGAATGGTTTTTTGATAGCGTATAGTGTGTAGAATAAGTCCTCAAAACGGGTTTTGCGAAAATAATTTTATAAAAAAAGTTACAGCTAAGAAGGTGACCTTAGTTTTTAGGTGAAAATTGAATTTGCGCGCTAGCGTATACATTACGTCAACAGATTTCAATTTCTCACCTCTACGACCATACTAAGGTAAAAATAACTAATGTATTTGTCACCAGAGGTCGGAGATATACTATGACAGTAATTTTTTGTGGAAGCGGCTCAACAGTTTTTTTTTTTTTTTTAGTAACATCCTTTATTGGATATGAATAGTACAATCTTAACAATTTAATTTAATACTAGGTTTAAATTGTACTTAATTTAGTTTAATTAAGTAGAGCTGTTCAATAGTTGAGTGTTTATTCCTAAAGCCAAATTGAAAGTCTGGAATATTGATGAGAGGCTTGAGTCGCTTGAGGAGTATTTTCTTAAACAGTTTTGAAATGGATTTCAATAGCGATATGGGTCTATAAGACGTTACTTCTTCTGCTGGTTTCTCTGGTTTCTTGAGCATTATTATCTGGGCTGTTTTGAATGAATTTGGAATGTATTTTAGTCGAGAGCAAGCATTAAATAGATATGTTAGCATAATGACAGCTTTTCGAGGTAATTCCTTGTACACGCCAGGTGATATTTCATCGATGCCTGGTGCTTTTTTGTGGTTCAAACTTTCGTCGATTTCTTGGGCAATCTCCATTGGGGTCACTGGTTTGATTGTTTGCTCAGTTTGATACCTGGGTGAAGGATCAATACTACTGTGGATGTTGTGTGGTTTGAACACTGAAGCCAGGTGTTGTGCAAATATTTCAACTTTATCTTCAGTTCTGCATACCCACAGTCCCTGCGTATCTTTTATAGGTGGCACTTGGATAAGGGGACGTTTAAATTTACGTGTTGCCTTCCAGAGAGAGTAATCCGTATCCGCTGACGGACTTAGTTCACTTAGATACTCATCCATACAACTCTGTTTATGGTCTTTAATTAATTTGTTAACTAGATTGCTCACCTTGTTGAATATTTTTTTATCTTTAGGGTGTCTGGATCTATGCCAGGTTCGTCTAGCTTTGCGCCTGTCTTTGATTGGATCTCTAATCTCAATAGGGTATGTGGTTGCTGGTTCTGGTTTATCACTTGGCACCGGAGTTGCTGTTGCGGCTGCGCTTTTCAATGTTTCGATAAATTGTTGTACTTGTTGTTCCAATTCTTCAAGCCCCTTTCGGAATTTTCCCCAATCTGTATATTTGTTTGTAAGATTTAGTTTTCTGTTCTTTCTGGGAACAGCTGCATTCAGTTTTAGTAGTTCTGGAGTGTGGTCAGACGTTAAATCAATTAAACTATCCGTTTCAATATAATTCGATGACACTCCTTTCGAAATAAAGAAATCGATCAGGTCAGGAGTTTTGTTGCTATCAGTAGGCCAGTATGTTGGTGAACAAGACGAATGAAATTCGCACTCTGCTTCTTTGATGGCTGTAAGCAATTCTTTTCCCTTGCCTGGAGTAATCAACCTTGACCCCCAAGCAGTGTGCTTGACATTGAAATCTCCACCAATTATAAACGTTGGTCCGAGCTTCTTGAAGATATTCGTGAATTCTTGTTTTGAGATTGTGTATCTAGGTGGGCAATATACAACACCTACATTTAAATCAGCTCCATTAAGGTTGATAGTAACAATGGAGGCTTGAATAAAAGTTTCTTTTATTTCTTCTTGTTGGAAGTGATCTATATTTTGTTTTATTATCAGAGCTGTACCTCCACGGGCACGGTCGCTGGGGTGCGTAGTCCAAAAGGCCATATAACCCCTGATTTTTATGAAGCTCATATGAGAAAAGTGTGTTTCTGATATCAACGCAATATCTATGTTGTGCTCTCTTATAAATGTTTCTAATTCTTGAGCCCTTTGGTTGAGCCGATTTGCGTTCCAAGTGATTATTCTTAGGAGCCGATTACTCATTGTCTTTATTTCTTAGATTTCTTGCTCGATAGTTTTTGAAAATTTTCAAGTTTATCTACCCTTTCTGTTAGCTGGTTGATGCTTTTTTTGATGTCGTCCTGGAATACACTGAGCATCTTCATCATATCCACGATGGTAGGCTCGTTATTGACAGGTTGTTGTCTGCTTTTATTATCTGCTTCCTCGTTTGGTTTGTTGTTCATTTGGGTGTTGTTAGTACCGGTTGTGGTTTGCCCCGCTCGCTCTGTATTTTTGGATTGCAGTCTTTGAGTGACTGTAGTTTTCTTGGGATGCTGTGCTTTTAGTTTTTTTTTAAATACACTGAGCATCCCTTGTAACTAGCTGGATGGCCATTCTCGTGACAAAGCGCACATGTTGCTATGCTGTTGCGTTGTTTCGAGCATTGGGTTGTGTGGTGAGGTCCAGCACACTTAACACATCTTGAATTATAGTTGCAGACATTTTTGGTATTTCCAAGCTGTTGGCAATTATAACATTGAGGTATCGATCTGACCTTTTTGGGTGGTTCAATCGATACTTTGCACCATAATAATTCTTGGATTTCATAAACTGATTTGTTATTCTCTTTTTGAACTATATCGACATAAAACAATGGAAAGGCTTTAAAGATTTTGTCTCCATTATTTGACGTGGTGCTTTTCCTGATGTTTGTTACCTTTACCACTTTATGGTTTAGTGAGCATAATTCGTTTGCAATCATATCTATGGACATTGAAGCTAGAAGTCCTCTGACTACGAATCTAAACAGTCTCTCACTTTTTAGTTGGTAGGTATGATACTCTAAATCTTGGGTTCTTACATCCGTCTTAAGGGATTGTAATTTCTCTTTAACTGCTCTGTATGCATTTTCTGTTTCGCATGTTATTTTTATATCATTATTAGATAATGCTTTAAATTGAATTTTGTCTTTCACTACAGACAAAATGGCATTTCTAAATGCATTAAAATCCCTTATATTCCTCACATTGATTGGTGGTGGCAGGGGAATTTTCCTTTCTTTTGTAACCGCATTTGTTGATTCACGAACTGACCTCATATTGTTTACAGTTGGTATTGTAATTTGTTTATGACTGTTGTCAGTTTTTCTTTTCTTATAAACTGTAGGGGTTTCCCTTTCCAGCTCTTCTTCATCTGTATGGTATTCTGTTGGCAAAGGGATAGTGGCACATACCTGCGATTGCATTTGGCTTTCCATTGTGTTGATCTTGTGAAGCATTTGATTTATCATCGCTTGTTGTTGTTGGCACATAGCTGCTTGTTGTTGGTATGCTGCTGCTAGCTGTTCATACGTCATAATGTTGCCGTTATTCATATTACCTAGCTGGATATTTTGTTGGTTGAATGATGTAGTGTCCATTATTAATATTATATATTATTTTACACGTTTTTTGTTTTGTTTTTTACACTTTTTTTTGTGATTTACACTATTCACTTAGCACCATTGATAGAGAACTCGCGTACGCGTTTATTTACTTTCAGTTTTTTTTTTGTTTTTTTTGTTTGTGTGTGTGTATTCAATGTGTGGCGAGGAGCCCGATTTAAAACGTCTTTGCCGTTCGAACGTCAAGTGAACACTGTTTTAGAAAGTAGCGTTGTTACGTCGTAACCCCACACCACCTTTATCCCATCGACAGAACAATTTACATTGTGAATTAAACATATAACATATAAAACATTCTTACAATTCACATTTTAAACATATAAAATAAAACGTAAACTTAAAATATTAGACATAAACCTCAATAACAAACACGATTTACATCATTTTCAAATTGAACATATAATACAGAAAACATTATTTTACAGTTCACGTTTTAAATCACACGTAAAACACACATTAAATGTAATGTATAATAAAACAATACAGGATTAAAACATTAAACATTAATCTGGCGCATTCAAACGCCCAGTTATTACACCGGCGATGATATCTCCAATAAACTCGAGATCGATCATCGCCGCTGAACAGGTAATACGATAACGGTTACGTCGTTTGACCCAGTTTTCTCGATTAGATAGTGGTGGCAAGAAAAACAACGAAGAAAGAACGGGTGTGATCGAGTAGTCGATGTGAGAAAATGAGCGACAGCAGAGGTCACGAAAGAACATAACCCGCGTGTGGAATTTGCGTGTGTTTTATTTTCCAACTCAACTTTTTAGTTTATTTTTCCACAGAAATTCATCCGTAAATCTATACAATACCGTACATTTACTGATCCTAAATTGTTTATTATCAAAAACATATTGTTTATTATTAAAAACCAAATATTAAGTTTAAACGAAAGTGTTGCCACAACATAGTATAATCGTTTCTGTGAAAACATAAATAAATCCTACAAAAAAGTAAACAAACGTGTCCTCATATTATTTTTAATTTTGCTTGCACGCAATGTATAACGTGCAACAATTGCCAACAACACCCCATCAACCATCGATGCAAACCGGTAGGATCCATCCTAGAAACTGTGAGTACACATATTCTATTTAAATATATATATATTTGCACCAGCGTCTATTTGTAGTTGACCAAAACGCGTTTTTCTCGAAACCATGTTTTTCACATTGGTTCCGCGATATCTCAAAAACTACTCGATGGATATTTTTTTATTTAAAGTAAATTAAATTTAATGGAGTCTGAACCTAAATGTAGATGATTTTTTCATAAATTTTTTTTCTATTCAACATTAAAGAGCAAAAAAAAAAATGCGAAAATCGGTACCTAAACTTTGCATTTTGTTTATTTTCGATTTATTTCTTGAAAATATAATTTAGACTTCGGAAAATATTATGATTTCAAAAATATTTTTGTTGTATGATTACAGACGCTTGCAAACAGCGCTACGATGGAGACCGATTGGGTACCTTTTTTTTGAATCGTTACACTGCGCCATCTATTAAATTGACAATTTTGAATATTTTTCCCTAAACATTTTTTTATGTATACCTAAATACTTAATAAATATGCGTACAACATTTTAAATTGATATTTGCTTTCGTCTTTGAGAAAAAAATTCAAGAAAAACACTTCAGTTTTGGGTCTCTAGATGAGAACCTCCCTTTAGTTAGATTTTAAAAAAATGTCTGACGTATTTTTATGTTTATTTTTTGACTGCTTAGTTTATTTTTGACAGCCGGGGGTTTTTAACTATCGGTAACGTCCACTAACGCTTGGGATTTTTTGGTGAAAATCAAATTCGATATTTTGTCTCAGCCACCGAATTTGCCAGATATATCATAAATTCTTTCTATTTCCAAGGCTGATAAATCCATGAAAGGGCAACGGATCAGTTGAATTACAGAGGTGCTTCCAAAATTGAAAGACACCAGGTGCGTACACGTTACATCTGAGGCGGACTATTTAGAAGGGGAGAAAACTGAATAATTTATAAAGATATTAATAAATAACGATTGTTTAAAAAAAACACATTCCCATTATTTTTAATACATATCCTACAGTGTATATAACATGCTTGTGGTGTGGGTGTGCTAAGAATAATTAGCTTATAGGTACATCCTTCTAACCAAACTACTCTTTTTTGCTTTATTTTACTGTATATAGGAAATGGGTTTTGACGTCATGTGGATAGAGTTCTATCAGGTCCTATATCCAAAGTGGTTATGGGAAATGACCAGAATTATTCTCAGTCGGTTTTGATTGTGAATTATAATATTTATTATTTATTCGAACGCCTTGCTGATGTAAACGAAGATTGGCTGGATTGCTACTCTCTTCTCCCCATCTTGACATAGAGTGAATTACTGTTTCCAGTGTTTTGGCGAATATGCATTATCCAGAGTTATTTAACCGTGTAGTATGTTTTCTTACAACCTTCGATCGCAAATGTTTGAAAAAATATTTGAAATTTCACCAATTCGAGAAGGATTCTTTTGTTTCAGTAACTAAAATTTATTCGAGTTCATCCTTGTACACCAATATGCTGTGTGGACCCCGAAAGGAATAGACAAAAATGCACATATTTTATAATACAGAGTTAGGTGCTTAATTTGGAAAATAATTGTCAGAAAGTCATCATCATCATCATCATCAGCGGCACTACAAACGGTATCCGGGCTTGCCCTTATTTAGCAAGTCTCTCCACCGGTATCCGGTCCTTATCCGAGACTAGTTAAATTGTCCATAATAATTTGTTTTTCCGGGCAAGGTTATTAGCCTTGCGCCAAATTGTCAAAAAGTGGCTGGCATAAATTGTCACAGAAGACATGAAGTGAAATTTTGTTTTACGAAGCACCAACCATTAATTACTTTTCATGTAAGTGTAGGATTACATGGCTCTGTTACCAGGTTACAGAACCGATTGTCCTGTGAGTAGGGCGTTAGAATATACTGACGGCTAGGCCGGCTTGTCGTAAGAGCCGACTAAAGACCGAGTGGTGGGTGGGGTCCCAACGCCTTGTTGCTCGGTGAAATACCACCCCATCAAGCTTCAGACTTCGTGAAATGGTGTGAAGAAATCCCTGGCCATGTTTCGGAGCTTGGCTGATGGACCAGTTCGAGAAAAGGTTGGTTTAGGTGGTAGTGTGTCCCAAGGTGAGATACCAACATTCCGCGATATCATCGGGAGAAATTTTCGACTATGTTTCGGATGTATGGCTGATGGCCCGAACTGAAACGGAGATAAGTCATGATGGTACCTTCTGAGATAAATAATTCCGAAGGTAAACTATTCAACAAACAAATATTCTGATAAATAACCGAACTCTAAGAAATTCGTCATCGCGCAATTGGGCTCGTTCTCGAGGCTCTGTCGATGTTCTACTGGTAACGGATTTTTGTAACATCAGGGGCAGCGGTTTCACCAATATGAATGTAAACGGCTTCTACTAATATTTGCAAACAGCGAAACCTGATGTCCTTCCTTTAACTGAGACCCAGTTCGATGCGTCAACTGATTCGATACATCTCGTTGCTCAGGCTACGACTTATACTCGAGATTCCGTTTTAAAGGTGGAGTCTGTGTCTTCACGCGTTCCTATCTGGCCTGCAAAGGATGGAGGCATTGGAACCCAATAATATGGACATCATATAGTTGAGGGTCGTGCTGAGGAATTCTGTTAAATTTCTTTGTTGTATTTACCGCTCCCCGAATGACGATCGACCAGCGGCATTTTGCGAACATCTTTCACGTACCGTCGACTGGATACAGATCGATCACTCGGCTTCTGAAATTGCTGTCCTTAGCGATTTTCATGTACACAATTCCGGCTGGTTGGTACATTCTAACAGAACCGACGAGGCTGGGAGGCTGGCGGAAAAGTTCGCTGTTGGCGGCAAACTGACTCAACTCGTGGATGAACCTTCGCGAGTGCTGGATACCTGAGATGATGATGCGAACACCCTGGATATGTTTTCCACATCCGAGACGAGCATTTAAATCGTGGAGATTGCTGCGTCACTGGGAATTTCAGATCAGTGTTTGGTATTGGAGGCGCAGCCACTTGCACTACAAACGAATAACTGACCTAAGCAACTTCCCTATGTATGGAGGTATGAGGCTGCCAACTGGGACGATTTGCGAGATTTCTTCGCATTCTTTCCGGTGTGTTTCGAGGTGTGCTTTGGAGACTCCGATGTTAACGCATGTGCCGAGTCGGTCATAGACATTATTCTTCTCGGGATGGAGATCTACATTCCGCATTCCATCAAACGAAATTCATCTGACAAGACTTGGGTTGACAAAAAATGCGAGCAGATTACAGCGGCAAAAATAGACATTTTAAGCAATGAGCCTCCAATCCCACCGAAATTAACAGAACGAATTTTGTTAGCATCAGAAACGCGTGCAACCAGCCGATTGATACCGCGAAGAAGGTCTACAACGATAGAGTGACCAATAATCTCCTTGAGTGCCCAACTGCTTCGCGTCCCTTCTGGTCCATGGCACGCGCTGTCAGCAGTAACTTCACTTCTGCCTCTTTTCCTCGCTTAGTGACGGGCAGCGGGATCCTAATCACAAATTCAAGGGATAAAGCTAATGTGTTCGCGAACGTATTTTCTACGAATTTAAACCACGGCCGGCCCTTCGGAGCCACCTATGATCGCGGGATTTGAGATTTCGCCCACATACTGCTCACTGCATTCTACGTGGACTGGACTGTAGGAAGGCAACCGGCCGAGACGGTATACCAGCAATAGTTATTAAGAACTGTGCTTCAGAACTATCGCCGATTCTTGGCAGACTCTTTCGCTTATCTTATGCACGGAGGACATTTCCTAACTGCTGGAAGGTGGCTCGAGTTCAGCCAATCCCAAAGATGGGGAAAAAGGTGTCTCCCACAAAATGACCGGCTGATAGCATTACTGTCTATGTTATCTAAGGTGATGGAAAAGGTCATCAATGCCGAGTTAATTACGTATTTGGAGTGCAATGGACTTCAGAATGATCGGCAATACGGCTTCCGTGGCATGCGGTCCGGAGTGGGGAAAGGCCAATCTCGTTGACTTCAATGCAGCGAAGACGCAATATACAACATTCAGAAAGAAAAGTTGATCATCGGTTCCACAGTTGATGATGAATGTCCAGGCCCTCGAATCTGGGGAAAGCATGAAATTTCTCAGCGCCACGGTCTGTGGGAATGTATCGTGGCATAAAAACGTGTCGAACATCGCCGAGTTCGCCTCGGGAAAACTGCGCCACTATTGTATAACCAGGCATATTGAAATCCGAAAGATCGGCCTGGGTTTCGTTTAGTGTTATTATCCACATTTTAACTTCTTTTGTTCTTATGTGTTGTAACATTTTAAAGTCAATTTAAAGAAAAAATTATCTCAACTCACAAAATTCGGATGAATACAAACTTTTATAACTTACTTTGTCCCTCCGTTACGAACACGCTCTCCATAGGCCAGCAAGCTTTTAACCCAACAAAAAAATGCGTTGCAAAACAGGAAAAGCGAAAGCACTGAAAGCCGGACAACTCCTTCTTCGCATTCAGTTTTCAGCAAATAGCGACGAAATTAAAAAATCATTGAACAAACTGTAGGATTACGAAATACTGACAGGTTTACTGGGTATCGTAATTGCTGTATAATAGAGAGATCGAAAACACACCTACAAGTTGTACAACGCAATTGACAGCGGATGTTAGGCAAGTGCACAAATTAATTATTCATCGGAGCCAACGTTCTTTCACATTTGATATTAATTAACATGTTTCTATAGGACACCAACGGTCTGTGGGCAAAAGGACATTGGGATGTGGCCCACATGGAATGTCAGTTTTACTTTGCGCATTAAATTTTCAACGAAAATAGTATTTGTTCACGTATTGAATGAAAGAACACCACTTACGGTTTGATACTAGGTGATGAACTTCCGGCGGGAATACTGACGGGGGGGCATATTAAGTATGCGGTCCCGTGACTCGTTTGTGTCAAAATGCATTTGGATTGCAATCAAGCTCGTAAATGATACCAAATGGACATACACAGCTATCCGGTACGATGGATGACAGAAATCTGCCGACGAAAGAAAAATACAACTGCAGAAGAGGTCATGTGCCACATATTCATAGCATATGTGTATAAATATACTGGAAGTGGTGGAAAAATTCTGTATCTCGTAGAATTGCCCTCTAGCTGATATATTCCCGATAAGCCTCTTAAAGCAGTTTATCTAGTTTCTGCTGAAGATGGCTCCCAGGATGAGGAAGTTGTTAGTGGTGGCAGATGTTAGTCCAACGATGATACTATACTACAGTAGTTTATGGCTTTGCGTACTTAATAAGAGGGACAGGAATCGTTTTTCTCTAATCAATAACAGTATTGATTTTCTACTGGCATGAGATGATATGAGATATAGGAATGTGTGTACACTGTAGCTGTTGGCGAACTGAATCTCTAACAGTTGATAAGTGCCCTTAAGGGTCGTATTAATTTTGTCTCCCTTTGTGAGTATTGTGGAATTGTAGCAATAAATGCCAAGTGTTCTTCACTATACTTGGGGGCAGTTGGAGTCATAAACCGCACAGGGATGTTACTAAGCTTATTGATGACTAATAAATCAATAAATATGCAAGAAAAATTCGTAGAACAAGCATAAATGATAAATCTTGGTAATAAATGCTACCCTGAAACTAGTTACTAAGGGTTAGAAAGTCAGCTAAGTGTTAATATCGACGTCAACAGTTATCATAGTTACACAGTTCAAGAAAAAATGCTGAGAAACCATAGTGTGTAACTAATTTATAATAAATCAAAAAATAAAGAAGAAGAACAGATTTCGGATATCAAGAACAAACCATAAATCTTGATAATAAATTCTTTACTAAAACTAGATATTCAGGGTCCGTTATTTAACAGAATGCTAATAATTATACAAATCAAGGAAAGTTGTATGCTTTTTTTTCAGGGTAGCAGATTTTAATTTCTGGAATCAATTATTGAAATTTTAATCCACAAAAACTTCCAAAGATGACCCGCTAAGTTTGATTTTCGAATTCCACCACCAGTCAAATTTTGCCGGAATCAACACCAAGAGAACTCAATGTTTTGGGGATGGATCCCACTTTAGTATTTCAGTTTTATGCAGGTAGCCATGAGATGAGTTTTGTAATGCAGTATTTCAAAAATCTTTGAACGAGCTTGTAGCGTCTCTAACAGATACACACACAATACACAAGCAAGTAGTGAAGAACACCGAACGAAAATCGACTAAGAAAATGCATCAGAGCCGTATACCATAGGGATAACATAACAATTCACATTAGTAGAATATACTTGAGTTTAAAAATCGAATTCTAAGCACGGCCAGTCGCCTGATGTGTTACGCATCGGTTCAATTTTTGGTGATTCTAACTGTCATAGCGTCAGTTCGAATTACACGTTCTTCACTATCATTTCAAACTCTATAAACTATTTCGATCGTCGCTCGTCAACAAACGTGTAGATGTGTGTCTTCCGCACAGAGGAAATAACAGTGAAGTGTGTACGTGTTTTTTGGCCCAGTATACACGATCAATACAAAAACAAGTGTGAGTATATTAAAGAGTGCGCGAGTGCTCGTGTTACATACATATTTAGTGGTTCGATCACGTGTATCATCACACAAACAAAAAATTAAAATTAAAAATCCGCGAAAAACATAAAAAAAGTGTCGCCCTGACCAATTGTGAAACGTCTTATATGTATCTCCTCGATCAGAAACTAGTTTACTGTTTTATATATTAACATTTGTAGTACAATTTTTGAATTACATTCGTCTTTTGCCGTCCAACTATTCACACTGATAGTTTTTAAGTTTTGAACAATTATTTACAATTTAGTAGTTTGGAAAAATTATTCACACGGATAGTTTTTAAATTTTGAATATTTATTTAAAATGTACTTCGACTACGAATTCTTAACCTCGACCTCTCTTCCGTAGCAGTCTGTATAGTTCATGACCTCACCGACTCGACTCCGCCATCGTTCCCTGTCCTGTGCGCTCTCCTTCCACATTCGACCATCCGATCCGATCTCCTCGAGGTCCAATCTAACATTGTCCTCCTATCACCGCCGCGGGCGTCCTGTCGGTGTCCTTCCCGTTGGTCTACCGTCAAGAATTCTACGCACGGTACTATCGTTGTCCATTCGCGCTACAGGTCCGGCCCATCTTACTCTTCGCGACTTGATTACTCTCACTTTTGTAGATTTGCGGTATAGCTCTTCCAATTCATGGTTGTGGAGTTTTCTCCATTGTCCTGCCTCCTCGTCATATTTACGGCTAAAGATACCCCTTAAAACTTTATTCTCGAATATGCGGAATTTGTTTTCTTCCCGTTTTGTTAGAGCCCATGCTTCGCATCCATATAGAACAATCGGCATGATTATGGTTCTATAGACACGGAGCTTTATGTTTCGTGATAGCAGTATGGATTCAGCAGTTTACTGACTGCGTGCCAACTAGCGTTGCCGGTATGCCGTCTTTTGTTAATTTCCTTCGACATTTCGTTACTGACCGTCAGTATCGTTCCCAGATATTTAAGTTCTTTAACTTTTTCGAATATCTTGCCTCTGACGTTTATATGTGTTCCCTGAGTTCCACCTGCTCTCGCCGTAATCATGTATTTTGTTCTGTCTTCATTTATTTCTAGGCCCACCTCATCTGCTTGCATGATGATTTCACCGTTTTTAGTTACAGTTACTAGATTATCGCCCAGAACGACGACGTCATCCGCATATGCGAGCACTTGTGTGACCCCGTTCAGGGTTGATCCGGCCATATTGTCGTCTTGTACCTTTCTGATGACATACTCGAGCACAAGGTTAAAAAGACACGGTGAGAGGCCATCCCCCTCTTTTAGTCCGCCCCGGATTTCAAATGCTTCTGAGAGGTGGTTTTCTATTCTAACCTGCCCTTTGATTTCGTTCATGCAAATTTGAATGAGGGCGGGATTCCCAACTCAACCACAATATGGTAGAGTCTTTGCCTTGCGACTGAGTCGTAGGCTTTTTTGAAGTCGTCGAACAGTTGGTGACCCGTCTCTCCGTATTCCCATTTCTTTTCCAGCAGTTGCCTTATTGTGAACATTTGATCGCTTGTTGACCGGTTCCTACGGAATTCTCATTGGTAGTCTCCCAGTATTTCTTCTGCGTACGGTGTGATTCTAGCCAGTATGACATTTGTTAGCATTTTTTATGTGGTTGGGAGCAATGATGTTCTTCTGTAGTTTTCGCAGTCAGATCTGTCGCCTTTTTTTGAAAATTCGAACGACTATTGAGGTTTTCCATTATTCCGGAGTGACTTCCTTATCCCATATTGTTTCAATCAGTTGGCGGATCTTTCGAGCGGTTGCCTCTCCTCCATGCTTCACAAGCTCTGCCGGTATGCTGTCGACTCCGGGAGCCTTGTTGTTTCTCAATCGATTTATTGCGTTTACAACTTCGTTGAAAGAGGGCTCTGGGATCTGGGGCTCGGCTGTATGTACGTCTGGTGCGTTTATTTGTGGTTGATGGGTGGGCACATTGAGCAGGTTTTCAAAGTGCTGCTTCCATCTTGTCACGATATTATTTGTTTCTGTGACCAGACAGCCGTTTGCGTCTCGAATTATTTTGGCTCTCCCTCGGTAGCCATTTGTAATTGAGTTTATGCCGGCATGCGTATACCTCTGATGTTCTTTGCTCTCGCATTTTCCAGGATTTTTTCGATCCGAGTCTTCTCCCATTCGCTTTTTTGCGTTTGAAAAGTTTCATTGTCTCTTTCCGAATTGCTCCGTATCTTTCTGCGCTGACTTCATCATATCTTTATAAGTGGATCACTCTGAGTCGTTTACTTTCTTCGATCTTCGCCCTGCACTCATCGTCAAACCAAGGTTTGAACTTAATTATTTTCTTAAATCCTAATACCTTTTGGGCTATTTGTTAGGAAGTGGTTTATTTGGTTACGCATTACGCCGTCGGGTGATATCAATGTGACTTTATTAATTTGCTTGTGCCTGAAGATCGTCCTTTTCACTACCAGATCTTTTGACGCTGCGAACGTGATAATTCGAATTCCATTATCATTTGAAACGTCGTGTAGGCTTCCTCATAGACAAAACATACATTTTCAAGAATTGCGATTAAAGATTTTATTAACAATTTTTCTGTGTTAACACACTATCGGCGGGAAGGGTATTGATATATTTTCCATAGACTGGCGCCAATCGGCGAGTATTAATACTGTAGCGAGCTTAGGGTTCGCTGGATTAATTATTTTTAATAAATAAGAGCCGTTAAATCGATTTTGAATTAATGTAACACTTTATTAGTCTGTTAATAACAACCGTTACTTTTACCGTACACTTAACGATTTCTTGACTTATCGCTTCCTTACGTATCGCGTCTTTGACTGCTTACTGCTTACTTCTTACTTATCGCTTGCTTCACTTTCTTACTTATTACTTTCTACTTGTCTCCATGATCTGTGTGCGACGTATTTATACCGTTTCCTCACATTCTGATTCGATGTTTCGTTTCCGTCCGTTCCATAGCCTTCAATGTTCTATTGTTCACAGTCTCCAGTTTTCCAGTACTTTATAAAATATTCTAGT
Source organism: Microdon myrmicae (assembly GCA_963931805.1). NCBI lineage: Eukaryota > Metazoa > Arthropoda > Insecta > Diptera > Syrphidae > Microdon > Microdon myrmicae. The sequence goes on along the minus strand of OZ007500.1, from coordinate 831,551 downwards.
ACTTTGTTTCGGACTTTCTCGAATATTCTAGTACTGATTGTCATATGTGTCACAATACCTTTTATGCTGAACGTGCGCTAAGTGTTAGTAAGGCATTTTCCAATGCTGTTTATTTTTTCATGTAATGAATATTTTGTTTTGTACAACTCTTTGTAAACAATCTTCAAATATTTTCGCTAGTAATAGTGTGTTAACATTAAAATAATATACTTTGTATAGAGATATACCAAACATGCGATCTGGTGGTACTTTAGGTAACTCTACTTACCTTTTGTAGGTGGAAAAGTAAAAAAAAGTGTGAAAATTGTTCAATCTTAAGACATTGCACAATTTAGAGTGCTTGTGAAGAGCAATTAAGGTAATATAGGATAATTGTAAATAGGACAGCATTTAGTCTTAAGTGAAAACTGTAAATTTGGTTGTAAAATAAATGCGAATTTTAAAGAGTAATGAACTTTGAAACAAAATATAAATTTCAGTAAGACATTATTTTATATTACACATACCCAACATTTTTATTTCACTCCATTTTAATAGAAATTTCTCCATGATGAATGATGTCATTCGCAGTATTGGAAAAAAGACTTTACAGTCGGCATGATGTTGATAGCTTTGAGGGTTTCAAGAAGGTTCTTGTAATATACATTTCTAGTTGTACAGAGTGGGGCAAAAGTAGTTGGCTGCTACTTTGTTGGAGATGAAAAAATTGGACTCAGTTTTGTACGGAAAATTTATTTGAAGGTCTAAATAATAATACTTCTCTACCCGTCTGTAACATAAAAGTCAAAGCAGAATGACATTAGACGCTGCTTGCAAAAATTCGCATTATATTACTTACTTTTACTTTTGCCTGTAGTTATTATGATTTTAATTAAACAAATTATGCCATTAGGTGTCAAAAATGTTACTATTAAATCATATATAGAAAATATTTATATCAAAATATCAAAAATTCACACGATTTCGAAGCTAATCAGAAGATATTAAAAACTTCATTAATTATCCATTCGTCTCTCAAAATGCGGCATCGATTTATGTTCACCTTTATTGAGGAATGTGTAATTGTAAATATTTATGGGACGCACGTCCACTTCCTGATTGTACCGAATCCGATGCGCATATTGGACGACATCTCCTTCGAGTGGATAGATAAATAAACGATTGAAGTCTAATTCGAATAAGTGAGTTAAGACACCAAAGTAATCAATAAAAAAGATAACAAATAGTACTTCCAGCAAGCGTTTTAATTTATTGAAAATATTCACTCGCGGGGACATTCCGATGCCGTCTCACAACATATAACTCAGATAATATTTCTTATAATTATTAATCGTCACTTTCGATCATACAACGTACAAATTGAACCGAATTATTTAACATAACATTGAGGGTCCGCGGACGAGCGTGTGCATATATATGCACACGCGGCGGTGGTCAGCGACACAACCTCACTAGCTCAATCACGTTAATCGACTGACTTGAAAAGGGAAGAAATTGGATACAACCAAAAGAGAACATACTTCTGCTCTCCCATTGCCACGTTCTTCGACGTGTGGTAGGTTACATCGGTAAACTGATGATCGAAGAGAGCGGGACAATGAGAGAACAGAAACACGCTGTACGATTATCGTGGGGTGGATTTGGTTGTATGTGCATGAATCAATGTACTTCTGAGCGGAACCCGTTGACCTGATTCGGTAGTATGGTGAGTTCAGTGTACATTGATCCATACGAAGACAGAACTGAGAAAGAGAGGGGAATTAAGCTGATGATATTCACCTGCAAAAAGAGAACTTTGATCCCCAGCGAATGAAGTGTCTGGGGAAAAGCCGAAGTAACGCTAGGGAAATATTATCACGTGATTCAATCGAATGTTCTGATAAATTTCCCCAGCGGATCTGCAATGATGCGACAACTTCGTCCGGCTGGATTTGGTTGTCGTTAATCGACATGGACACGAGTTGCCGTATGGCAAAAAAGGTAAGCTAAACTCATTTATGCATTGTCTGCGTGGTACAATGAGTTTAGCTATGTGTCCTTGGTGGAAACATGCTTTGCAGGCGAACAGGTAAGTAGGGGGAAATGGGGTTGGTTTGACGCGCTGTAAGGCGGTCGAAATTAGGTAGGAATTGTGGTTGAAATTGTGGGTTGTTTCTCATATAGAATAGAGAAACCCCCACAGTGCTTCCTATGTTTTTCAATACGAGAAGGCCAACATAATACAGTCTCTCCGGAAATAATGGTCGTTCTGCTGCGGGGCTCCTGTACGGCGGTAACTATTTCTATTGTAACTCCGGAACTTCTGAATATGTTTTTCAATCTGCTTTTACTGAAACGAGCCGTCGATTTCTTTTAAGTTCTGGCCGTTTGTAAGGATGTGGCGGTCCTGCAAACCTCACAAATCACAGTGGGGTTAAATACCTTTCGCCCAGCTATAAGGTCTTGAGAGGGTCGTTGAGTTTCAAATATTTCGAAAGTAGACGGCTAATCGACGACTCTACAGTCTTCGACATAATAGAAATCAATGTTATGGGTCGATACAAAGAAGGGAGTGGTCTGTCGTACTTCGTGGGAATTGCATTCACAATTAGTGACTTCCATGTAATCGCGCATTGAGCAGTTGAATAGGATAGATGGGAGAGCTTTCGCAGGGAAGAAGAACACCTCTTCAAAAGTATAGGGGAAATGTCATCCCCGCCGGATAACGGCGAATTTATTAGTGCCAATGGACGAGATTTCAGAACTTAAAAAGTGGGGAAATGTACAGACCCAAACTTCAATTTGCTCTTTAAGAGTATACCCTGACATGTTTATGCCCGTAACCTGACAACCAACATTGGGTACAAACACTCAAGGAACTGTTACTTGACCTAGGGAAACAAAATGATGGCTTCCTTTTGTAAATTGTTACAAGCAAAGTCTTCACAAACACAAGGTGAGACGACCGACATCAAGTGATACTTGTAAATATTTACAAAATGATAAATGTCACCTATTCAATTAGGGTGTGCATTTTTTTTAGAACTCTCTGCATTATAGCTTAGGTTATTTAATGAGTGTGAAATCTACAGAAACACTAAATCCAATATTGTCCTTAAACCTACGTTTCTGTGACCAAAGGGCGTTTATGGGAGAGTAAAAAATATTGTTAAAATGGCGTAAAGATCTTCATTGAATTCGTGTCTACATTGAATAAAGCACGACTATCCAAGCTCTTTTATGCTATCTCTTCCCAGAACTTCCCACAACGTCTTCTAACAAAACACATCACAAATATCTTTTCATTACTTTTAAAGATAATAATTTCGAATATTCAACGTCAAACGAAATATCTATCTTCCTCTAGCAGAAAAAATAAAGAGAAAACTGTCTAAGATGGGTATGAAAGAAATTCCAGTGTGAAAATATTTACCAAAAATTTCCATTACATTTACATACGTCTGCGGGAAACGAGTTGTTGTCCCTATTTTAATATCAGTCCCTGTGTTAAAAATATATTACGTTTGGTTATTGGGAGATGATTAGCATCAGTTACCCGCTTTATGTACGAAAATCGGAAATATGTCGCCTCTGTGGAAGATCCATCCAACATCCCAAATGCATAACCTCTTAGCGAATGACACTAGCATCCGATTCCCACGTTCACATCGGCAAATACATATTCACTGCTACCCTTAAACCTCCCAAGAGATGCCTGCGCATACCTTTTTGTTAAAGGTTAGAGTTTGCTTGTTGTTCAGAGCATAGTGCAAATGTAGCTTGCCGCCCATCACCCGCCTAGCTGACACAGAGTATGTACGTATCTGCATTCCATCAGATAGAGCACAACTTCTTAAATATAGATTGATGATGTGTTCCAGATTCTTCAAATCCCCTTGAATTCCAGCACCTCCTGCTGACGCCATTCCGCCGAAATTCACGAGATAGCAGTTTGCTTTTTAGTCGTATTTTCATTTCTGTATGAAAGGTCCCTTTGGTTCGTTTATCTCCAGCGTTTTTCTTCTTGTTGGCATTTATTATTTTTCATTTTTAGTTTCCATATGAAATCGAAAGGAATACGCTACCGGCGAAATCCCTGCCACCCAGCACCTACCCCGCCCTTCTTCAGCCGGTATTCTTTATCCTCGCTCTACTCAGGAAGGTCTTTTGTGACGGGTGGGTTTAATCGAAATCAAAACAGCTTCTGATTCCTGACATTTTCAATTTTATTGTTATTCTCGTCAGTGCAAGGTGACGACGACAGATGGTAGATGGACGGGGTTGATATGTAGTGGATGCTAAGTAGTGGGAAGTACGCGGTAAATGATGCTTACCAGGCACAGAATAATAAATTGGAACAAATCATGTTATTCCAGGTGCGCTTACGTTAGTCGCATTCACCTCTTCAACAATCTCATTTGAATGTGAATTGCAGTCGATGTCTTGAACCAAATCATTGTAACGAAGATTGACAGAAAGATTTATTTCCCACCAGAGTAATACCTTCTCCGTTTGTACGCTCCCAGGATCCCACCAAATACATAATACTTCAAATATTATTCTGATGATGGGGTTAAATTACGATTCAAACAAAGAAAAATTGATATGTGGAAAAACAATCGCATTCAAATTCCCTCGATAAGCTTACTATCTGCTGTGACAAGTTGAATAAAATTAAGCACAGATGTGCCTGGATATTATTTATTTCTAGTCAATTCACCTAATCTTACTGGAAAATAATTAATAACGTGTAAAGAGGTTTGGTTCAGTGAAAGTCTGCAATAATAATGAAAAGTTAAACAAACCCAGTAAACAAAATTACAACGGCAGGGTGAAGCGTTCTAGCTTAGTCTAGCACAGATGGCACTGCTAATAGTCATATTTCTGTTTTGTTATGTTGGTTCACTTGTAGCTGCACACGGGTCCAGTAAACACTCACATGTCTTGCTTAATTAAACTAAATTAAGTACACTTCTAAAATATTTATAAATTAACTTGTTAAGCGTCTACTATCTATTACCCAATAAGCACATTTAAAAAAAGTCAGCTTTTTTAATGTTAGGACAACGTGAGAGAGTTTTGCACAAGATGAGCGCGACATTTTAACAAGAATCGAGTTGATATTATGTGCCGATTTTACAGTTTATACCTCAGTGACAACAACTCAAGAAAGAAGATAAATCATCATCTGGAAATGCTAGTGTCTTATATGGGATTCCAAATTCACCACCTGCTAAATAGTCAAACAATTAATGGAGAACACTATATACTCCTTCTTGACCAACTAGATGCCAAAATAAGGGACGAACTGTCGGAAAAGAGGAAAAAGAACGAAGATCAATAGGTATTAATTCAACTTAGATTCTACGTTATATGAGTAGAGATCGGTTCCTCTACAAGCCAAATTATATTTCAAATGGGTTTTTCTACACCTACAACCACAATCCTTAAACTCGTGCGACACCTATTTAAAATAACCAAAAACCATTCGCCTCTATATCAAAAGAAAACTAGACTTTAAACCTTTAAAGGTTCATATTAAGACTCGTTTTTCTACTGGGGTAGTTTTCCCCGAAAATGTTGCGTTTTATCGACTTTTTTTTAAAAAGAAATGTGCACAAAACAATAAAAATAAAGGTAAAAATGCCTTTTTGGGTTTAGTGTCTAGTACAAAGCTTTATAAACAAAATCCCATTTCAATTTTGACTTAGTTTATTACACGAAGTTCGCACCGATTATAGAAAGCCCGTTAATACACGTCCTATACAGGAGTGAATAACAAATAAAAGTATTCTTTAAGTAAGTAACATATAATAGTCGTTCCACAAGATACTTTATAAAAAACCGTTTTTTTTATTTTAAAAGTCTATACTGTTCTTTTATGGTAGTTTAACTGGAATGGTTTCTTCACATTGCAACATCTCGTTTTTTTCTCACTTCACCCTGTATTCGCATCTTTCCCACCTGTGGCCTTTACGGCCACAAAATTCGCAGCAACATCGAATGCTATAGACTCTGTGGTTCGATGTTTCTGGTTTCTTGGATGCAGAGGATTGGTCGGGAAACCCCAACTCAGCCGCACTAAACTCGCAACTCAAACAAAGCTGTTCTCAGCTTTCGCCGACCAAAGCCCCAATTGTCCAACTTTGGACATTGGCCATAGAAACACTACCCGCCTAATCGTGGACACTGGCGCTGAGATCAGCCTCTTAAAGCTGAAGGCTCGACATATGTTGTAGATGTCCAAAAATCAACAACCCTCCAGACGTTTTTTGGCAAAGGTAAATCTAGGTGATGCTACAATAGGAATTTCAGGTTACACCAAGAAATTCCCTGCAGCCTCCAGGTAATGGACTCCTTGTCAGGGTTGCCGCATGCACTCATGTTATCTCAAGGCGAGATAGTGTAATGTACTAATTAAAACAGAAACGCATTTCCCATAATATACACCGGATCACAAATCAAAATCCACGATCATGAAACAAAATACCGGACGGCACACACCAAAGCACTGACAACATGAGAAATCAGAAAAAAAGTGTAACATGACAATACTCCATTGCCCAGGTGTTCCGATAGATGTATGTGATGTATGGCACACGATATCACGGCGCATGTTACTCACAAAAGGTATCACATAACAATACTCGTTGTTCCGTTAGATGTGTGTCATGGTGCATGGTACTCACCTATTAACGTGTCATCTGAGAAGTGACTCATTGTGGATTTGCCATGCAATGTGGAATGAGTGTTTGAAATTAAGAACATAGCTTTCAGGTCATGATTGGACGGCCAAAATATGATGGCATGTGAGCTACTTGATATCGATATGCATCGGAAATGTTGATGGGAGAAATAGTATTTAAGAACCGATTTTTGAAAGAATAAAGCAGATACAAGCTGACTACAATCAAACTTGCGTCTCATTATATTTTTCTTTTTGAGAGATTTTTATGGCACTCGTGCCCTCCCCTACGAATCTACTCACACTTTCTGGCAGAAACCTATGGCATTCGTGTCGTGTCATATAGTCAAGCGGAGATCTCTCCTTTAGGACCTTCTACCCCTGATAGCATTGTTCAACGAATTGGACTCGACACCACATTGCGTTGACCTCTACAAACTTGAACAATACGCTTCACCTTCATGTCAGATTTTTGCATTATCCTGCTTGGTGACGCACGAATCCGTTTGAGACGAAGAAGCTCCTGTTTTGGACATTTCACGTAGAACGGCTCGTTTTACCATCGGCGAAAATTTTGTTGGTCTCCCAGATCGCTTATTTCTTCCGTAATTTTCAATACCGGCTTGTAGAAAATTCTTCACTACACCCTGAGAGCGATTTATTTCTTTAACAATTTGTCTTTGCTTAATTCCACTATTGTTTCCCACGTGGCGTATTTAAAACCTAAACAAATTTCACACAAACAAAAATCTGTTTATTATCACTCCGGAATGACGGCACTGCTTTTTAAAGAGCTTTAGTTATACCAAGTTATGCGTTACTAGACCTGAGATCGAAAAAAGGCCTGAGTTTATACTTTTTCACAAGCGAAATTTGGGATTTTTCAGAAAATTATTTACCATTCCTGGTAAAAAAGCAATTAAGCAATTAAAGGGTTTTCCCTAAGTTGATGTCGATTGACAATATTTTGTCACAAAACTAGTCATAAGAGTTTATTACTCATTCCCAGAAAACCGAAAATTGACGCTTGAGTCTATAAATTTTCACAGCACTGAATGTAATAGCATATCGGGTAAAAGATGCTCCCGGTGCAAACGTATTCTTCTATATAAAATTTTTAAATCCATTTTACATAAATCTGATTGAATTTCATTGATAGGGACCTTAACCTGTCAGTTTGTGTTTGACAGCCATTGAAAGCAGACAACCTCACGAATTCTCGAATAAGCTACCCATGTCGTGTATTCCGATATCATAAATGAATTAAGTACCCTTTGCCAAGTTTAGAAATGCCGTCAAACGGACAACCTAGTGTTAACAAATAGAACACATTAAATAAAAGTTATTTTAATAAATCAAGAAACAGTTTCGTGCACAATTATGTATTCAGTGAATGTCTGTACTGAGTTTTAAAGATTAATATAAATACAAATTACAATAAACATAGAGTACAATAAATCAACAAAACAACAAAAACGAAAGTTAAAAGTGGCAAATCAGTATCTCACAGTGCATTAAATAAAATCAAAAAGAAGTGCATATAAAAACAGTTGAGTGAGGCGCAAAAAGTGTTCGAGACAATAAAAACAAAAACAATAAAAAGATAACACTTCGGTCGCAAATTGCACCCAAGACCCACCGGTCTTGTATGATTTCTTTCCCACCATCCCTCTATAAAAGTAGTTAGAGAACACTTGGACTTTTTTCTTCTCCTTTCAGATGCCGCGAGACCGAGCCCAACATCCTCACGGATGTGGGTGATTCTGGTTATCGCAAGATGACCAGAAGTCAGAGACAAGATGAAGGACACATATGTCCTGTCTCGCTAAGTTCGGCCTTCTCGCCAGAATTTTTTTTTTTTCACTTCGGTCGCAAACGCGAAAATTAAAACAAATAATATATTGCTTGTTAAGAAAGCAATTTTTAAATCATCGTTTGGCGCGAGTGCAAGTTTACTGACTCTTAGCCGACGGTAGGCGAGTTCAACTCAGCCTGCGGGAGAAATCGAGTTGCCGTGGTTCAACAGGTCGCCTTTGTTTTTTTTTAATGAAAACAAACTGGAAAGAACCAGAATGAACACGGAGGACGATAAAAACGCGACAACACACAAACGAAAAGGTGCTCCGAAAAACTCCATTGTGACGCGAAGCAAAACCGCGAAATTGACAATGGATAAAGGAGATCAACAATTGGCGGACGACAGTGGGCTTCCCTACCCCTCCAACTTTAACATATATGGGGCAAATAATTCATTCACTTCTCTTGCATCCTCAGAGTCTGAGGATGAAGAGGAAGAGATAAGTGAATTGGAGGCGAAACTTGCGATGGCAAGAGCCCGATTACAAGAAAGATGCCGAAAGAAAATAATAGCGGCTCTCGAACAAGAACAAAACCCGCAACAACTACAAAAGCTAAAGCCAAAAGTCGGCCAACAGCAACAATTTCACATCAACTTCAACATCAGCAGCATCAACAGCAACTACCAACACAAAAGCGATCAACGAACCAGCAAGCAACACAGCAGCAGCAAAGTAACAATAACAGCGGAAAAATAAAGATGCCACCAATCAACACCATAGATGTTGACTGTAAGGAATTGGTAAGTCTTTGTAAGCTGGCCATAGGAAACAATTTGGCAGTTAAAAGACTGACGGGTAACAGGCATGCCATTCAAACATATACGGTGGCAGACCACGACAAAATTAAAGAGGTCTTCACGCCGAAACAAACGAAGAGCGTAACGGTTCTATTAAAGGGTGTCGACCCTGAAATGGAACCGGAGGCTCTGCTCGAAATGCTTCAAAACCTGAAGCACGAAGATCTCGAGTTTACCGCGGTAAAACCATTCAAGGCAAGAAGGGAAAACCGCAAGCTACCCTTCTGTTTGGTTCAATTAACACCCAGCAGTAGAATTGGTGGTCTAAGAAAAATTACAGTCTTGGATCATCAAATGGTCACATGGGACAAATTAAAAAAAAGGCAGAGACATCCTGCAATGTGTCCATTGCCAAAGGTTTGGTCACGCGGCGGCTAACTGTGAAATGCAGCGCCGTTGCGTAAAATGCGGAAAGGACCATAAGGCAGCAGAATGCCCTCTGGGAAAAGAAAGGGTAGAAGACAAAGCTCTTCTAAAGTGCGCAGTGTGTCGGGATGAGGGACATCCCGCTAATTATCGGGGTTGTCCTAAATTCCGAGAAATAATGGCAAGAAGTGTGAATCGGCAAAAAAAAAAACACAGAGCCAGCTGGTACAACAACAACACCAGTAACATCAAAGCGGTCGTACGCACAAGTTGCGTCGGGTGGGAGAACACCAAATCAGGCTACATCACAGGTAGCCACAAATACTCACACACGGACTGAAACAACACCGCAAGCAGACGTGTTCGCAATCCTGCTCAATCTGCAGAGATAGATGACACAGCTACAAAGTCAAATAAACGAGATCTACTCGCATTTGCCGAGTCTAAATAACAAGTCGATATAAACCCTCTAACCACAACATCAATACAAGCTCTTGTTGAGAATGTAAATTCACTAATAAGAACTGAGAGAAGAGCCAATCTTTTTAACCTGTTGCAAGAGGAACAACCTGATGTACTTCTGGCGGGGGAAACAAAGTTAAACTAGAGACATGACATAGGACATAAAAACTACGATATTATACGAAGAGATCGACCCAACTTCTCTCAAGGGGGGGGGGGGGGGGGGGGGGGTGTCGCAATCTTTATTAGAAAAGGGATCAATCATAAAGTAATATATAGTGGAGAAGTGCGCGGGTTCCGGGTGCTGGAAGCCTGTATCGTGCGCATACCCCTTCAGCAAGGAAGGGGTTTCTATGCGATTGCGGTCTACGCACCTGAGGAGCACCAAAAAAACCTATTTATAGCGGAGCTCGAGACACTCTTTCGATGCTCACGATATTGCAGCTGGGCAAAAACTACTTTATCCTAGGGGGAGATATGAACGCCAAGCATAGAAATTGGGGAAATTATATATCTAATGCCAGAGGAAATCAGTTGGCTGGTTGGTTAGATCAGTTTCATATTGAATATAGAACTGACCTGCTAGCTACGAAATATCCATCGTTCCCCAGAGGTAGATCGTTCTTAGATATCTTGCTAATCGACTCACGACTGAGATTACTTAACACCAACAGACGAAACACAAACTGTTTACGGACAATTGAATACGACAGTGACCACTGTGCATTCATGGCAGTAATAGAGCTTCCGAACGAGCTCGCAGATCTGGAGGAATTCGTGATCCCGCAACCCTATCACTACAGGGCAGTGCGATGGCCGCGGTTCACCAGATCATTAACAAGAGAACTTTGTTCGAATGACTTTAATCTGCCAGTAAACAGAAACCTGACAAATGACGAAATCGACAAATACATTCAACAAATGGACGAAACTGTAAAACGAACAATGGACAAAACAATCCCCAAGACAACAGTTACAGATCACATTAACATGTACAGAAACGCAACAATAAACGCACTCCACAAGAAAAAGAGCAGACTGCTATCGAAACTTAAACAATTACACAGACAGTTTACAGACAGACAAGACCAGGAGATAATATCACTGAAATCCCGATTAAAAAACCTCCAACAATTACTTAAAGCTAATTATAGATTAGCAACAAATTTGTATTGGAACAACAGAATTCGAGCTATAAAAACGAATAACCCGAATATGTTCCCACAAATAAATAAAATATTCAGGAGAAATAATGAAAACGAGACTCAGTGTCTCCAAATTCCACGAACTGATGTAAGCAAGCAGCTGCTAACCAACATTGGCATAGATACGGAGAACGCTATCCTCAATAGTGAGCTCTTCGTGATCGAAGATCCTTTGGAGAAAGTGAACGCTGTGGGAGCTGTCTTTCAGGAAATGTACAAGGTGAATGAAAGCATTCACCGAAATCATGACCTGGAGGACAGAATTCTACTGAATCACCTGCACCTCCGAAATGAAATTTCACTTTGGCAACCGGAGAAGCCGGGTTTTACCGAATTCAGTGACGATAATCTGTCAATTGACAGTAATGCCAATGGTGAGGCTAATAGCCTTTTAATCACAAGGGAAGGAATCCAGAGTATCTTCGACTCATTAAGAAGCAAAAAGTCAGTGGGAATACATGGAGTACCTAACATCGTACTCAAGAACCTGCCCCCAAAGGCAATAGATATATACACGGTCCTGTTTAACAACGCGTTGAATAATGCATATTATCCCGCGCGTTGGAAAACGGCTATCATTCAGCCCATCCCAAAAAAGGGCAAAGACTGTACAAACCCAATGAACATGCGTTCGATAAGTTTACTCCCAAGCATCAGTAAAGTATTTTAAAAAAATCATTAACAAAGCTCTGCTAAAATGGGTAGACGACAACAGCATTATTCCAAATAATCAATTTGGCTTTAGGGCGGGTCATGAAACCACACATGCCGCAGCTAAACTGGTCTCCGACATACAATGGAATTAATGTAGGAACCAATGGACAGGGGCCTGTCTGATCGACTTGGAAAAAGCCTTTGATACCGTCTGGATCGAAGGGTTGTATTACAAACTGGTCAGACATGGCATACATAAGCCTTTACTATATGTACTTTACGATATGTCAAAGGACAGGAGGTTCGTGGTCAAAAGTGGTAATGTGACCTCTAATAAAACGTATAATATCAAGAATGGCTTGCAACAGGGCGCGGTACTCTCTCCGATTCTTTTTAACATTTACATTAGCGACTTATTAGATGCACTTCCGCAGGCTATTGCGTACGCAGACGATCTCATAATTTACAGAACAGCTCCGAAAGTTGAGATCATAAATAGTTTAATACAGCGAGACTTCAACAACGTGCAGCGCTATTGCGATGACTGGAAACTTAAGATCAACTTCCAGAAATGTGAAGCCATCCTATTTAGAACTCCATTATATAAAGCCACGTACGACACAAGGAAAAACTGGCGAAAGCTAGTTATCGTGGGACCGCATGGAGAAAAACTGGAAACCAAGAGTTTAGTTAAATACCTTGGCGTCTGGCTAGACCAATATCTGTATTTCAACAGACATGTAGAGGCTGCTTTGCTCAAAGCGAGGAAAACTTTTGCTATGACAAGGAGGCTATTTCATAGTAGCCAACTTGACAGCAGGGTAAAAGTCATATGCTACATGACGCTAATCAGGCCAATGCTCATATATGGTTGTCAGTATGGTTTAACATAGGTTGTCCAGTATGGTTTAACATAGGTCCAATCTCCCACAGAGATCGGGACGATAGTATTGGACAGCGTCAACAGTTCTGGTGGTTGAATGGCATATAAAGACCTGGATACCAAAGTCGGTATAGAATCACACATCATCAGCTAGCTTACATAGACTTAGCTTTTCTAGAATTAGGGTAGTATAAGATTTAAGTTAAGTTAAGTTAAGTGCTTTTACATAAAATTAAAAATTACAACAAAAAAATAGGTAAGTTAAGTAAGTTAAATTTTAAGAAAAAAAAACAAAAAAAAAATCGACAAAGTTTTTCAATTTTTTCTTTGTCTTTCAAATAATTATAAGTACTGCCACAAAGTTCTGTCGCCGAAAGGCAAATTATACAAATATTAAGTAATGTTTAGCTTAGAGCGTCTGCGAAGGACCAGTAAGTTATTATATAAGATAATTAAGCTAGAATTTAAGCGTTTTTTGTCTAGCCATTAATTTAGAAACTAAGAAGATAAAAAGACAATAAAAAAATGACCTTAACCTGTTTCTTCAAGACATATGTGGGCTTGAAAGCATAAGCCTTAGACGTAAAACACCCCAAAGAAAGAAGTCCAATGACGTTTAATCACATCATCTGGGCCAATTCAGATCACTGAAAATACACGACTCGAAGTTGACTCATCACTAACTGGATTATTTGTTGGGTTGTCTGGTGTGTGGCATGGTCTAGTTGCGAATTATGTACAAGAAACTGGATGCAGCAACAACGAGCCCCAACGACTGTTACCGTCCGATCCATCGCATTTTCAAAGCCGATTAGTACAGTGATACCACCAGTCAGAGATGTGATGAATCAAACAGACGAAATGGTATTAGGTTTTAAGAGAACACTTATGCCCAAACGTTGGTTTGACGATGAGTGATGGGCGAAGATCGAGTCACGCAAATGTTGAAGGGTGATTCACTTAGAAAGATATGAAAGAGACAACGAAGCATTTCAAATGGGTAATACCCGAGAGGAATCGAGTCGAAAAAAATGATAGGAAATGCCAGAGCAAAGTACATTAAAGGAATATTATTATTATTATTTATTGGTCTGTAGAAACCCGAATGCTTATGTCCTAACACTTACACCACCGTTCCCTGTCCCGTGCGCTTTCCCTCCACGCCGCCACCTGATCCACTTTCTTCAAGATCACGCTTTTCATTGTCCTCCCATTGTCGTCGCAACTTTTCCACTCATCTCTTTCCCATTGCTCTTCCGTCAAGAATTCTATGAATGGTTCTGTCGTCTTCCACTTTCCCTACAAGCCCGAACCATCTTAACCTTCGCGACCTGATAGGTGTCACTATTGTTGGTTTGAGGTATATCTCTTCCTATTCATGATTGTTACCATCAGGTGAATGTATGCTGGCATAAACTCGATTCACTAATGGCCCTTTGGTTACAGAAACCATCAATATCGTGGTAGGGTGGATGCAATGGATTGAAAACCTGCTTAGTGTACGCTCCTATCAACCGGAATTAAATACGCCGAATGTACATATAGCCAAGTGACAGATCCATGAGCCCTTCTTCAACGAAGTAGTAGCCACAATAAATCGACTGAAAAACAAGAAATCCCCATTTATGGATGCATTTGGTTCTCAGCTATCACTTGTGGCTTTTCTGAATCAAACATGAAAATGGACCTCATCATTGATCATCCATTGCTCCTGTTCCATAATGCATTCAACGAACACTTTTAAGAGTGGTCAGTAGGCTATAGGTCTTCATTGAATTGCACTGTGTATGCATAAAGATTCATATCTTTTCAATTCTTGACAGCAGTGCCGAGTGGACGTTACTGAACTCTCAGCTTCGGTGTTTTGTGTTAAGCAGTAGGCGTTAGGTCTTGAGTGAATTGCACGTTGTATGCATAAAGACAATCATTCCAATTCTTGACAACAGTGCCGAATTGAAGTTCTTGAATTCTCGGCGTTGGTGTTTTGTGTTAAGCAACCGGCCGAGCGTTTAAGATCACAAATTGATCCAGTCTCCGTGAATTTTTAAACTGTACTCATCACATAATCATTATTCCGACCGTACTTTGTACAAAATAGTTAATCGTAGACTTTTTTTAATGTTGCTCAGTAATGAAAACGCGTTGTTCCTTCGTAGCACTCGTCGTTTTCAATAACTCTGAATAGTCTGATTTCAAGCTCTGTTGTTATCGCTAATAACACTTTACCACAGAAATGACACGAAATTCACATCCTGTGTGAATTTTCGAGACGCCCTCTATACACTACTTCAAATAATGCCTTAAGTGCATGGCAATTTTTATACCAATGAGAAAGGATTAAAAATAAATCCATAACTAAATACTATTGTATAATGCCAGAGGATACAGTGCAACATGCGAGTACGTGCGGTTACCTTACAACCCAAGTTACACATTCGTGGGGTTGTTAAGTGTTTTATTTACACTCACTCAATTGCTCTTCTCCACGGTAAACCTTAATAAAAGTTCGCCTTTTGCTTAAATTAATTGTGTAATCCGTTTATCCGCAACGCATTTTGGAACAAAATGCTTAATGTTATTGTCATTGCGGCAATAATCTGGCATTGGATAAGGAGGCGATACGAAGGACCTTAGAAGCACATGCTCGCAGAACCATATGATGATTGTAAACCGTAAAGAACATACTCTCACCTAGTTAGTTGAGTACAATTAGAAGTACATTGAAACCATTTTGTTACTTTTGTCCGTACCTAGAGCAATAATTGGAAACAAGCAGCAACTCGGTATGTAACGCTTATATAAATATCTGGGCTAACTTTTTCATCGTTATTATTGCTCCATGACTTCTGCTCGTTATTCTCTTTTGGCATTTCTTGGCGACGGAGAAACTGCTCCAAAATTGTCATCAGCACACGAGGGGATCATTAGACATAAAAGAAGCATCATGTCATGTAACAGAGTTTTAACCTTTTTTCGTCCTGGTTTTTTTTTGCACTTACGCTTAGACCATCATCAGCAACGGCACTATTACCACCCCAACTCTTGCCCCTGCCTTGCACCAAAACATCGCATCAATGTGACCTTTTTGGAAAAGCAATTTTCAAGTCATTTGTTTTTATTTTGATTTATAGCCTTTGTATGAAGAGTCCTTTAGGGGTGATGGGCGAAAGTCTCTGCGCAACGAATGTTTTATTATAGTTACATTACCAGAAAAAGTACGAAGGCTTTTAGTTCATTTCACAGTATGTATTCATATAAACATAGTCTTGACCAAAAACTGAATTTAAGATACTTTATACGTTCATAGCATAAACTACGCGGTAATAAAGGCAATAGGCGTGCATTGACTTTTATGAAGTTTTTAAAACAAAAAAAACTAAAAAAGTGTAAAAAAATTACATACGTAATAAGACAAAGTACAATTTTAAACTACTTATATATACGATATTTAAACTACCTATTTTAAACCAATTTGTTATATTTGTAAGGCTCACCGAATAGGGTTCATGATTTTATTATTTATAATACATAATTAGCTTAATTATTCCATTAATTTATTTTATTTTTAATCTTACGTCTACTCTGCAATGATTCTCCCTCAACCTGGTCAGAAGATGTTGTGCGGGATAGAACAGGTAAGTTTTAAGTGTTTAATATTATTTTCAAAGTTACATATTCCCGTTGATTCTTTGTACGGAAGCCATTATTGTATTATAAATAAAAATTTTATGTAGATTGCCTGTAAAGTAAAGAACCAGTATGTTAAATTAAGGAGGATGATAAACTCGAAAATATGATTCAGCACTTAGTGTCAAAAGATACACTTTTATAAACCGTTAATAAATGCGTTTTAAAACTTGAAAAAAAAAAACAAACAAGTTTTCTGAATGCAAAGGGCTAGCAAAAACAAAGAGTTAAGATTAATAATAAAAATCATTGCTCCATAATATTAACCATAATAAAAGATGTGACACTTTTGCAATCTCGTCTAGATGGTATTAGTATTCGTTGTATTATGTATGGTTTTTCAGCAACATTTAAATTTTATGCAAATTGGGCGGAGATGCGACCACCAAGTCGTATGGTCTAAATAAATAGCCAATTATAAGGACACTTTCAAAATACAATACCACTTGGCAAAGGTGAAAACCTTTTCCAAACACAAACTGCTACAAGTGTTATATCTGTACTTCAAATTCAGCCGGCCAACCTATTAAACAATCACCCTCAACTCACTACTTACAATCGACCCCTTTCAAGCCATGGACCATTACAATAAACATGTCACATGGATCCGACAACGATCCAGCAAAATATCCATGATGTAGGTTTATCGTTTCAACCGCCAGCCATTTCAATTTCTAATGCCCACCAAGTAGGCCTCATGATTATGTTCAATAGGACGAGTCAGGCAGAAATATTTGGAATATTGTCCAACCCTCTGAATATCTTGAATTGACTCCTGTGAAAGGATAGATTGGCTTGCCTCTTCTTCAGTCTGAAATGGCAGATAATTCACCCAGAATCGGATTAGGTTCGATCTCCCATGAATCCATCCAAGTATGACACTGACGTCGTCGGTAGAAATTCAATAGACCACTACAAATGAATGTACTGGAATATTTTCTCCTTAATCTGGTGGTGAAGAGTCACACCCAAAGGCGACCATTTTTAGGAGCCCACCAAAATATTGACTTACCTAGGAATTGGATAACAAGATTTCATCCGAACTGCCGGCTCGAAAATTGCAACTGCAACTAAGTAGTTGCCGATTTTTTCAGATAAATAAAACAATTTTTTTTAAATACAAAGAATAAACTCTAATCAATGATATATTTTCCATCTTGTTCAATTACCTTTTGCCATCTTTCTGGCAACTTCATAATTGCATGTTCGTAGAAGTTCTGTTTTTTTTCGGCAAACAACTGAATCAAGTGCGATTTCACAGCGTTATCATCATTGACAGTTTTACCAAGCGAAGAGGTTTGCAAAGATCTGATGGAGCAAGATCAGGGCTAGATGATGGATGTAACATCAATTGCCAACCAAGCTCCAATAATTTTGGCGAGTGACCAAAGATATATGTGGCCTAGCGTTGTCCTGGTGAAAAATGACAACTTTTCGATGGACCAACTCTGGCCGTTTTTCGTTGATCGCTGTATTTAATATGTCCAGGTGTTGGCATTAAACATCCCAATTGATAGTTTGATTCCGTGGAAGCAGCTCAAACTGCACCACACTTTTCCAATCCCACCAAATTGAGAGCAACATCTTCTCTTGGTGGATATCAGTTTTCGAGGTGGATTGTGTTGGCTCATCAAGCCTGGACCAAGATCGTTTTCGATTGACGTTACTGTAAACAGCCCATCGCCAGTGATAATTCGTTTTAAAAAAGGGTCGTATTCATTGCGTCTAAGATGCAAATCGCAAGCGTTGATGCGCTTCGTTAAATGAATTTCTTTCAAATCATGTGGAACCTACGCATCAAGCATCAAGCTTTTTAACGAGATTCATACGTTTTAAATGTTTCTCAATCGCTGTATGTGACACATTTAACTTTTTTGCTATCTCTCGTACAGTTACATGGCGATCTGACTCGATTATGGCTTTAATTTGATCATCATCAAGCTCACCTGGTCGACCTGATCGCTGTCCATCTTTCAGTGAAAAATCTTCGGAACGAAATTTGTCAAACCAATTCCGACATCGTCTTTTTTTAAGGCTCCTTCACCATACACATCACGTAATTTTTTAGCAGCTTGCGCTGCGTTCTTTCCTTTACGTAAATAAAAAAATAAAATATGACGAAAATGCTTGTTTTTGCATTCCATATTAAAACTGACGCCAAACTAATACTTTTTCACAAAAATTCGCGTAATTTGCTTTTAAAGGAAAGTAAGACTGACAGCTAACAAATGTCAAAAGGAAAGAAATATGTCATTGACAGAAGCCATTAAAAAATATGGCCAAAGACATCTATGTGTGAAATCGGCAATTACTTAGTTGCCAACCATATATTTCTCTCAAGAAAGGCGAACCTACTTTGCCCTGTGAATAGGACCTTATAATATTTTCACAACCGTGGAAGTTTGAGTAGCAACGTCAAGCCTTCCGGTGAAGTACCACTCCATTAAGCTGTACGCTCCGACAAATGGTCGGCAATGATCGAGGTAGACCGGCTGTCGAAGAATCGCCCAGGACTTGAAGATCCACCAGCAAACAGTTTTAAACCATCTACATAAAACGGATTCAAAAAGACCCTCTATTTTAGGATGTCACACGAATACGCCCAAAAATAAAAAATGATGATTCGAATTTCCATTTGCGAAGTTTTGACTAAATGGAACGAAATCGAACAATCTCTTAAGCGGGTGGTGACTGCGTATGAGAAATGGATCACATATAACAATATTGTGCGAAAACGATCAAGGTTAAAGGACAATAAGGTGATTGAAGCAGTACCCAAACCAGGACTAACGACCGGTTGTTTTGCTGTTGAGACTTGAAAGGAATCACCTACTATAAGTTACTTCCATATCACCAACCACTAAATTCGGACCTACAGGGTCAACAATTAGGGCATTTGAAGCTATCGATTGCCCAAAAACAGCCAATACGTCTATAGCGACTCGCCTTTCCGGAGTTTAACAACAATCTTAGTATCTCTCACGAGCAAGTGACACTAATAGCGATTATTACTCTTAGCAATTTCTTCCTCGCTTAAGGGGTTATATCTGTTTGGAGCGCAAAAAACAGGTTTTTTTTAGCGATTTTTTTGCAAAGATATTTAAGATGAATGATATACAAATAATATATCATTGGATTAAGCAACTCTTGAAGTTAGAAAACAACATTTTATTGGAATTTTTTTACAAAGTGGCGGCTGTACATTAGTTAGCCTAGAGCACTACTCCAAAAAGGCCGTCCGGGACCGGCAGTAGAAGTCTCGTCCAGCTCAACCCAGAACAAAAAAAAATTTTTTTTTATTATCTACATGAGTGTCGCTAATATTTTTATAATTGTTTCGCGAAATGGCGCTTGTTTCAACAAAAACTCGGTTTTGACGAAATATATCGACCTAAATTGTTTATAACTTTTTTCCTGTTAAACAATCGCCAGCACTTCAGTAGATAATTAAACGATGAAACTATAGTTCAAATTTCAAGTCACACGGATGAAAGCTTTTTGAGTTCTTCCTTCGGCCGATGTTGAAAACACGATTTCGATAAAAACGCGTTTAAAGTTTCAAAATGCATCGGTTTCCAAGCGGAATTCATGCATATTTGGCCCCGAAAAAGTTATTTTAAGAAATTTTGAATGTAGATCTGTATTTGGGCATTGTTGATTTTGATTCGAGGAATGTTTTGATGTAATTTAAGCCAATAAAAAAGATTTCAAACAGATGTAACCCCTTAACTTATAAAATGTTTAGCGCTCGCCACCATTCATGACCAATTCGAAATTCTGGCTATCTTCTCGACCGATCAAATCCTCCCTGGTAACGACCGAGGAAAACTTTTTATCTTCCCTTTTGTTGGGTGCAACTTCATACACACTAATAGACTGAGGACTACGTGTGAACTCAGCCACGATCGCCGCTGTTTACGGGCACGCAGCCACACGAAGCTCTTGTCAAACCCCGACTCATGGGAATATTTATATTTAGATCATGACCACGACAGATCTGCTCGCCTGGACTCACCATCCACTGGTACAATGGCGCTTTTTATTTCAACTTGAATCCAGGCCAATGTGCCACTATATAGGACCAGCATATCTCGTTTTTAGGGAAATGATGCTGCGCCTACCAGTTCCATGGAAAACAAGGATCGTAAAAAATTGTTACGCATTCGTTGTGCTCTTATTGCCTGAATTTGCGCAGGCTAACCTTGCGGCCGTGCGATGCTATGGTTGGTCAATTCATTCATCCAGCGTTCACCTTTTGAGTTCCACAACCATGTGGCGAAGAATATCCGTCCAGGCATGGAATACATGCCGCTCGTCGTTTGAACACCATGTAGCATGTATATGAGGAGGTTTGCTTGATAGTCAGTAGTTTTTCCGAGTTCATAGAGTCACAACACTACCACCAACAGAATTCTTGAAATTCATCCAAAATTGAAAAAAAAAAACCGTTATGTCTTAGAGAAATTCCTTCTTTAATTTCTTTAATAACATTTCACTATTGTAGCTTATAAAGATTAATTAATAAGTAGTTTATAAAGATTAATTAATAATTAGTTTATAAAGATTAATGAATAAATAAAAAATCTGAAGGAAAAAACAAGATTCCCAGATAAACAGATCAATTGAAAGTTTTTGTAATTCTGCTGCAGCTAATGGAGGTGATGGGAGTCCTTCATATTCAAGTTTCAACGAATGAAATGTAATCAGCGCTTTTCGACCATGACGAGAGGTGTGTCGTTTTTGGATACGATATATAATTTTTCAACCGTTGCAACACATTTACTCGCCGATCATTCATTCAGTCAGTCATATTCATCGTGTGCTCGTTCATAAATAGAATTGAATTCGTCGGCGTTAAGTCGCCGCCGATCTATCGCGGTTCACATCGAACCTTGTGACTCTGTGTAATTATTGTGTGATTTATTCGTGAACATTCCCACTCTGATCGTCTTAGTGTGTAGACGCGTTTTGCCACTGCCACTGCTTGACAGAAAGAAAAGAAAAAAAAAACAAGAAAAAAAAACAAAAAAAAAAAAACACGTGTGCGCGTGTGAACCATAAATGTGGTACCGTCATTAAGAACGGTCTGTGGCAGAACACTGTTCTTTGTGTAAAGTGATAGTGTAAATTACTTAAATCTCGGTGATACCTTATGAAAACTATTACAAAATTGGTAAACCGAAACAAAAAATAAACGACCGTATCCGGATTTTGCGTTCGCAGATGCCGGGCAACGGTCCCAGTGCTGCCCAACGATTAACTATAAAATGGAAAAAAAACCATCCACAGTAGCTTAAACGGCCCGGAGAAAATCGCTACAATGACTACTCAACCAACCATCGACTACCAGAAGAAGTACAATGACCCCATGGAACAAATAAGGCTGTTTACAGCCCAAATGAACCAACTGCACGACAAAATACGCTCTCTTCAATCACAGACCAAAACCTATGACGATGTCTGCATGAAGGAAGTACATCCCCAAAGATCAGACATCTCCTTAACAACCAACATCAAACCATCGTCATCACATAAACGGTCAACGTCCCAATATACCAACAAAATAGATGACCAGTGGCAAACAGTTGGACACAAAATTACAAATTAGGTGAGGCCACCACCAATTTACATCAAAAATGCAACTAGCATCAAAGAAGTAATCAAGATGCTCGAGAATGCCCTAAGACATCGAAACTTTACCACAAATTCCAAAGGCTCCTCGATCTCGATCATGACAACAACTTTGACGGACCACGACACGGCAGTAAAAAAACTCACAGAGAAAAAACATGAGTTCTTCACTTTTCAACATGCCCAGAGTAAACGAAAGACATTCATCATAAGGCACATTGACCCAGCATGGACGAATGAGGAACTCCTACTCGAAATATCGAGGATCTGCCCGGAACTGATTATACACAGATTGGACTACTTCCAAACTCCTCATATGAGAGAAAACAATATTCGGAGTTTACGAATCGTACAGATTCCACCGAACGAAGATGTTAGCCGGCTTAAACAAATAAAATATTTGTTTACGCATTAAATTGCGATTGAGGAACCACACAAACAGGACGTTCTCCATTGCAAAAGATGTCAAGGTTCAGGTCACTTAGAGGCTGCGTGCCATTTAAGTGCACGATGCGGGAAATGTGCCGAACAGCATACACCTGGAGAATGCAAGGTAAACCCGCCTGGTACTGAACCAACAACAATTCAAAAAACAAACGCTGATGGATCAACAAGCACAAATAAAATCACAGTAACGTGCTGTAACTGCGGAGGCCCACATCCAGCGAACTTTTCCCAATGTCCCGAAAAGCTACGAATCCTCGAGAGACGATCGGCACACACGACAACAAATAAACCAGCACCAACCAAAGGAACTGCAACTAAACCCTCATCACCTCAATCATCTCATCTCGCGGGATCAGGAATACCCTATGCAGAAGTTACGAAAGATTCCCGAAACTGGACTAAACCTCATCAACCCAATTCCAACGTTCTCAACCTGGACATCATGGGTTATATTAGAAGCCTGAATACGCTGCTACCCACCCTGAAACACAGCTCGGAAATAGAAAAAAAAGGTCAGATCTTAGATTTAATAACTTTCCACATTCTTTCCCTTAATGAATAGTTTAACCCTAGTCTCCCTCAACACAGAATCCATATATTCCCACACTCGTAGACAACACCTCCGTTTGTTTGTTGAAAAGTTCTTCCCAGATGTTCTTCTTCTCTCAGAAACTTGGCTTAAATCAAACTCTCGAGTATTACACATTTGTGTCCAACCCGCGAACCACTGGCCCTCATGGTGGTACTGGAATTCTAATACACAAGAAATTCCAATTTACTGAAATCAGGTTCACTAACATAACTAATGTCGAATACACGGCAGTTAAACTCTTCTGCAGAAGTAATAAAGTACTGGTTTTGTCGTCTATATACATTCACCCTTCTCGTGAACCTAACTTCCCTAGTGCAGACATTTCTCAAATAATCCAGCAGTCTCTGCCGGCACATTTCATCATAGGGGGAGACTGGAATGCTCGACATACATCATTTAATGACAACAAGTGCAACAAATATGGCTACCAACTCGTAGATCTCCTCCCACTTCACCCATATGTTTACGCAGACTGTCCATTGTAACCTACTCGAATTTGTAGTACAACCAAATCAGCAATCGATTTCTTCCTAAAATCCACAGATATCTATTCATCAAATACCCATACAGTGTCCTTTACATTCCCATCCGATCATGGGTCCGTTCACTCCACGGTTCAAATCCCTTCGCTCGAACCACTCTACACAGTGAATCCTATTCCAAATTTTTCCAAAACAAACTGGAAAAAAGTCAATAATGATATTGCTGCCAGTTTTTCAAATTATTCTTTACCGGAATCTTCAAACCTATTCCCTACTGAAATTGACCAGGCAGCTGTAAAAATAGAGCAAATACTGGGAAATGCTCTCTTCAGCCATACCCCTACGATCGTCCCTCATAACCACTTAGGAAAACCATTACCCAACCTCCTCACAAAAATTATTGCGCATAAAAAAACAACTCCGACGTAAATTCTAAAATTAGCTACTAACCCTTTATTAAACAACAGATACAGCTTTTGACCACCCTGATAAATGGACAACTTAAAAATTTCACCGATCAGACCTACACGTCTACTCTAAACAGTATCAAACCATACCGTGACCTATTCAAAAATATAAATCGACTAACTGGTCGTAAATTCAAGCCTCGAATAGACTATCTCATCCAACCAACTAACAGTAACATCGCCCAATCGGACACTGATATAGCAAACTGTCTCGCTGAACACTTCTGTAAAACTCATAAACAAAACGATTCCCTCCCAGTCACTAATTTCCACGACACTGTGAATGAATTCATCTCAGGCACACTGGAGCCATCCTTCCCACCATTCATTACCGAATTCAACGAAACCAAGAAAGCGTCACATCCCATGGGAACCGACACATTCCTAAGCTTTACAGAATTATCTGTATTGATTACTTCGCGTAACAATAAAAAATCTACAGGCTTGGATAGAATCGCTAACCTTCTATTTAAAAGGCTTCACCCAGAAAACTTACTCCCCATTCTCGTTCTTCTCAACCACATAATAAACGCTTCACATTTCCCAAAATGTTGGAAAACAGCGGTGATAGTCCCTATTAGTAAATCCGTTTCTTCCAACAACCCGGCTAACTTCCGTCCCATATCATAGCTAAATTCGCTTAGTAAGGTTTTGGAATGTAGGATATACGAAAATCTTCTCTCGTTTGCTAGAGACAACTCCCTTATCCCGAATTCTCAATTTGGCTTTCGTCCACAACACTCAACTTGTCATGCTCTGCTGAAACTGACACATGATGTGACAATGAATCTCCAAAATCAATCCCCTACAATATGCGTCTCTCTCGACATAGCAAAAGCATTCGATTGCGTTTGGATTGCAGGACTGCTCTATAAGCTACATTCAATGTTCGGATTAAACACCCACACCATAAAACTTCTCGCTTCCTACCTTTCTGATAGAAAGTTCATGGTGAAAATAAATTCAACTCTTTCGACACCATACAGTATAACCGCGGGTGTTCCTCAAGGTTCCATTCTCGGACCATTATTATACCTCCTTTATACTTCAGACACCCCGCAACCACTGTCACCTAATACAGTAATGCTGAATTATGCCGATGACACTTTAATTTGTTCAAGCAACAAGTTTGTCAAGGAAGCAAGAAACTGTATTAACAGCTATCTCCCGAATCCCTCTGCATATTTTATTAAGTGGAAAATCCGACTCAACCCAGCCAAAACTCAACTCATAGTGTTTAAAGGCAGAAATGCGAATTGTACTAACAACACCATACGCTGCCATAACAAAATCAGAATCAAGTTAAATTATTATTATTATTATTATTATTTATTGGCCTGTAGGAACCCGGAAGTTCATGACCTCACCGACTCGGCTTCGCCATCCTTCCCTGTCCTGGGCACTCTCCTTCCACGCTTCACCATTCGATCCGATCTCCTCAAGGTCAAACCTAACATTGTCCTCCCATCTCCGTCGCGGCCGTCCTACCGGTCTCTTTCCCGTTGGTCTACCGTCAAGAATTCTATGCACGGTCCTATCGTTCCCCATTCGCGCCACGTGTCCGGCCCATCTTAATCTTCGCGACTTGATTACTCTCACTATTGTAGGTTTGCGATATAGTTCTTCCAATTCGTGGTTATGGAGTCTCCTCCATTGTCCTGCCTCCTCGTCATATTTACCTCCAAAGATGCCTCTCAAAACTTTATTCTCGAATAGACGGAATTTGTTTTCTTCCCGTTTTGTGAGAGCCCATGTTTCGCATCCATATAGAACAATTGGCATGATTATGGTTCTATAGGCACGGAGCTTTATGTTACGTGATAGCAGTCTGGATTTCAGCAGTTTACTGACTGCGTGCCAACTCGCGTTGCCGGAATGCAGTCTCTTGTTAATTTCCTTCGACATTTCGTTACTGGCCGTCAGTATCGTTCCCAGATATTTAAATTCTTTAACTTTTTCAAAGATCTTACCTCTGACGTTTATATGTGTTCTCTGAGACCCACCTGCTCTCGCCGTAATCATGTATTTTGTTTTGTCTTCATTTATTTCTAGGCCCACCTCTTCTGCCGCTTGCATGATGATTTCACAGTTTTTACTAACAGTCTCTAGATTATCGCCCAGAACGGCGATGTCATCCGCATATGCGAGCACTTGTGTGACCCCGTTCAGGGATGATCCGGCCATGTTGTCGTCTTGTACCTTTCTGATGACATACTCGAGCACAAGGTTAAAGAGACACGGTGATAGACCATCTCCCTGCTTTAGTCCGTCCCGGATTTCAAATGGTTCTGAGAGGTGGTTTTCTATTCTAACTCGCCCTTTGTTTTCGTTCATGCAAATTTGAATGAGCGCGGCATATTTTTTTGGGACTCCCAGCTCAACTAGAATATGGTAGAGTCTCTGCCTTGCGACTGAGTCGTAGGCTTTTTTGAAGTCAACGAACAGTTGGTGAACCGTCTCTCCGTATTCCCTCTTCTTTTCCAGCAGTTGTCTTATTGTGAACATTTGGTCGCTTGTTGACCGGTTCCTACGGAATCCACATTGGTAGTCTCCCAGTATCTCTTCTGCGTAAGGTGTGATTCTCGCCAGAATGACATTTGTTAATATTTTGTATGCGGTTGGGAGCAGTGATATTCCTCTGTAGTTTTCACAGTCAGATCTATCGCCTTTTTTGAAAATGGGGATGACTATTGAGGTTTTCCATTCTTCCGGAGTGACTTCCTTATCCCATATTGTTTGGATGAGCTGGTGGATCTTTCGAGCGGTTGCCTCTCCTCCATGCTTCACAAGCTCTGCCGGCATGCAGTCGACTCCGGGAGCCTTGTTGATTTTCAATCGATTTATTGCGTCTACAACTTCGTTGAGAGACGGCTCTGGGATCTGAGGCTCAGCTGTATGTACGCTTGGTACATTTATCTGTGGTTGATGGGTGCGTACATTGAGCAGGTTTTCAAAGTACTGCTTCCATCTTGTCACGACATTGTTTGTTTCTGTGACCAGACAGCCGTTTGCGTCTCGAATTATTTTGGCTCTTCCTCGGTAGCCATTTCTAATTGAATTTATGCCGACATACATACCCCTGATGTTCTTTGCCCTAGAATTTTCTAGGATTTTTTCGATCCTAGTCTTCTCCCATTCGCGTTTTTTGCGTTTGAAGAGCCTCATTGTCTCTCTCCGAATTGTCGCGTATCTTTCTGCGTTGACTTCATCATATCTTTCTAAGTGGATCACTCTGAGGCGTTTACGTTCTTCGATCTTCGCCCTGCACTCATCGTCAAACCAAGGTTTGGACTTAATTGTTTTCTTAAATCCTAATAAATCAAGTTAAATAACAATATAATTAAACCTTCCAAAACCTTAAAGTACCTGGGAATAACCTTCACCAATAATCTGTCCTTCTCCGCCCACACCAAAAACTCGATTCGCAAAGCCGCAATTCAACTTAATCTCTGCAGAAAAGTGATGTACAAGCCGAATGGTCTCTCTACCAAAGTTAAATCACTTATCTACAAACAGATAATCAGACACACTTTCACATATGAATGCCCGATATGGTACCATATCACACCCGCCCAAATGGAGAAGCTACGCATCTTCGAAAGAAAATGCTTCAGACTGATCACTGGCCTCAACCGACATCCCAACTCCCACAAATATTACAACAGTAGTTCGCTCTACTATGCCACTAATATTGAACGTATAGATCGACGCTTCCTCGAACTGTCCATCAAATTTATCGAAAATCTTCCCAATAATCCCAACCCGATAATAAATGCGCTCACATCGACTCCGTCAGATAACCGAACTGCCTACCCGAACTGTCTCCACATCAGAACGTTCTTCACCTCTGGCAGATTGGTTAATAATTCTAATAAGATTGTATACCACAATACAGAGCTTTCACCTCACCAATTTAAATATAGTAATATTCAACCCTTCTCCAATATTTTGCGTTTCAACGAACAAACGGAAACTAGTTCCCCAACCCACATCCCTGACTGACAATATCCTCACTAACCCATTGATCACTATGCTACCCCCTTCCACACCACACTAACTTATTTCAATAATAATTAGGTAACTAGACTAAGTTAAGATAAGTTAAGTTAAGTTAAGCAATTTAGCATAGGTTAAGTAAATAACTATATCCTGGTTTTCTGACCTTTTCCAGGAAGCTCTACCCACTAAAATCTTAATCCATAACCAATATATAACTTTTATCATATTGTTTGAAAAATGTACCAGTAAGTATATGTAAACAATTATAGCTAAGGTATCATAAGTTATCTGTATTGCTTATTGTAAAAATTATTTATGGTCAATAAATACAGAAATGTAAAAACAAAAAATTATTCGTGAAATTGCGACAAGTTCGAATTGCAAAAAAAAAAACTATACAAACACACGTTATTTTCGCTGGATGTCGTAGTCGAAATCTGTATTTACAGATGCCAGACAACGATCCGAGCACTACCCGGGACTACATATTAGAACGGAAGAGAAGAGCCATCGAAACCTTACAAAACTCTGCCAAGAAGATCGCAATCATGGAAAGTCAAGAAAAACAAATTGGCTACGAAAAAAAAAAATTCCAGGAAGCCGTGGAATCCATCAAACAACTTACAACACAGGTGAAGCAACTCCAGAAGGAAATTCATTCCCTACAGTAACCCACCAAAAACAGTGACGATGCCAGTATGGAAATAACGCCCTCTCCAAACTTAAACCATCAAACATCTCCCCCAAGCAACTACCAACAACCGGTAAGGAATCCACCAAACAAGCTAAGCCGGCACCGAGTCCCCTGCCTCCTCAGCACAAAAGTGTTATACCACCACCAATCTACATGAAAAACGTGACCAGCATCAAGGAAATAATCATAATAGTAGAAAATGCCCTAGGATACCGCAACTTCACCACAAACACTAAAGG
Organism: Microdon myrmicae; assembly: GCA_963931805.1. Classification (NCBI taxonomy): domain Eukaryota; kingdom Metazoa; phylum Arthropoda; class Insecta; order Diptera; family Syrphidae; genus Microdon; species Microdon myrmicae. Next base: position 802,423 of record OZ007500.1, on the reverse strand, counting down.
CTCCTCTGTCTCCATTGCAACAAGTCTGGCTGATCACGAGAAAGCCGTTAAAAAGCTTGCGGAACTACGGCACCAATTTTTACCTTCCAGCACCATCTGCTCAAACCAACAACATTCATAATTAGGCATATTGAACCAACTTTGACCAACGGAGAACGAGCGACTGAGATCTTCAGGATTTGCCCAGAGCTGAAAATCCGCAGGCTAGACTATTTTCAAACTCCGAGAAAACAACTTAAGGAACCTACGGATTACCCAAATCCCTCCAAATGAAGACACCAGCAAGCTTAAACAATTTAAGTATTTGTTTACGCATAAGATCGAGGAGCCCCATAAACAAAGCATCCTCCATTGCAAGAGATGCCAAGACTCGGGGCACTTGGCGGTAGATTGCTACCTAAATATTCGATGCGGCAGATGTGCCGATGAACACCAACCAGGAGAATGTAAAGTCAGTCCCCAAGGTATGGAACCCGGCAAAATCCAAAACACAAACCCCGATGGATCCATTACCACTAAGGAAATCGCTGTGACATGCTGTAACTGCGGAGGTCCACATCCAGCTAATTTCTCCCAGTGCCCTTTTGGGATGATAGTGAAGAACGTGTGATTCGAACTGACGCTATAACAGTTAGAATCACAAAAAATAGAACCAAGCGCAACCCATCAGGCCACCGCCATGTGTACGAATTCGATTTCTAAACTCAAGTACATTCGACTGATGTGGATTTGTTATGTTATCACTATGGTATACGGCTCTGATGCATTTTCTTATTCGATTTTCGTTCGGTGTTCTTCACTATTTGCTTGTGTATTGTGTGTGTATCTGTTAGAAACGCTACACCCTCATAAATTGAAAATTCTCCAAAGAATCCGCACTAACCAAATCTACATCGCAGAACACATTACCACCACCTAGAAGACCAGGAACATCATATGTGGATGTCATCAAAAACAATTTAAACACGCTGGCGTCACACAGCCCCAACTCCATTGGCCTCAACCTGGACATCATGGGCTACATCAAGAGTCTACAAAGTATGCTTCCTCCGTTGAAGCATATGTCGGATATCGAAGGAAAAGGTCAGATTCTCTCACTTACAACCTCCCATATTCTCTCCCTCAATGGCTGAACTAACTATAGTCGCCCTCAACGCAAAATCTATATACTCCAACATCCGTAAGCAACACTTACAGTTGTTTGTTAAAACGTTCTCCCCAGACATTCTTCTCCTCTCAGAAGCGTGGCTTAAGTCCAACTCCCGAGTATCCATTCCCAATTACACATTTCTTTCAAACCCCAGAACTACTGGATCCCATGGAGGTACTGGCATCCTACTAAATAATAAACTCCAAGTCACCGAAATCAGGTTCGCCAATGTTTTCAATATCAAATACACGGCACTTAAACTTTTTTGTGAAAACAAAAAAGTAATCATATTAACATCCATTTACACCCACCCAACACGAGAACCAGACTTCCCTGACTCTGACATATCTCAAATAATCAGACTCTCTCCCCGCACCATTCATAATCGGTGGAGACTGGAACGCTCGTTACACAACATTCAACGACATCAATTACAGCAAATACGGTTGTCAACTTTTGGACCTCGTCTCGTCAAAGCAATACCGCAGGCATCGAACGGCTGGATAGACGGATCCTAGAACTGTCGATAAATTTCATAGAAAACTTCCCTAACAATCCCATCCCTCTAATAACAGACCTACCATCACCCTCTTCCAATACGGGAACTCACTACCGTAATTGTCTCCAAATCAGGACCTTCGTCACCTCAGGCAGACTGGTTAACGATCTAAACGAGTTCGTGAACCACAACACAACCACAACTGGCAACCAATCAATTCAAATATAGCAACATCCAAACATTCTGCAAGATTCTTACTTTTAACACACAACCGAATGGCACCCCCTCCTTCAAGAACATACCTGATCTTATCCCTTACTACCCTCAATCAAAACAAGATATCCCACAACCGCATAATCAAAATTGTAAATATTATTTTTAAGTCAAATTGTCACTATCATTGCAATATCAAATATTGTAAATTGCAAATAAGATTAGATTAAGTTATGTTAAGTAATTTTAAGTAGGCTAAAGTAAAAGTAAAGTAGGCAGAGTACCTGGTTTTTCTTCTGACCTTTTCCAGGAAAAATAAAATTACTAATATATCTAAATCCCATTAAATCCTAAGCACATGTAAAAAAAACTGTTTGAAAAATGTTAACAAATAATATGTAAACACTTATTATGTAACCAATCTATTATAAGTTAACTGTATTACTTATTGTAACTTTTAATTTTCGGTCTAATAAATGCAGTATATATATATAAAATTGCAGGCGTTTTGGATAAGTTTTGTTACAATCATAAACTTCTTCTTCGAAAGAACCTCCTTGCGATTTATGGAGAGTCATAGCACAACCTGCTCTAAGGTGGAAATGTTTGTGTTTTGAATTCATTGTATCCTCATCATGAAAATTATATCCAGGTCATTACCATAAAATAACCGGAAGCCAGTGCAATATTAGTCTTAAGATTCAAATAAGGGTTTTTTATTGTAGTTTTCCCTTAATTTATTATTTGTTATTCATTAAAATTGTGCTATTGTCATTATATAGATTTAAGATTATAGTTGTAAAGGAATTGCTATCCTAAATCTCTTAAGTACTAGTTGTAAAATATACCATAAATGTAATTATCTACCAAATAAAAAATAAACTGAAGGTTTCCTCATTATTTATAAGTAATTTTTAGAGTCCCCAAATTATTGCTGCATTTGATGAAAATGTATTGTAAAATTTGAAACCTACTTTACGAGTATTGCTTTAGTATCCTTTCACTTTACAGTTGTCCTCTCACGGGTAATTTGTTTCAAATGTTTCGGATTTACCTGGACATAAAGAGTCCCACTTCGAAAACGAAAACATTAATCTACTTATAAATATTTTATAACCAAGATATTTACTTGTTTCTGCGATAATTGTTTATTGTGATAAAAATTACTTTCAGCTTTCATTTTAAATTATTTCAAGAGACCGTGGGTAAGTATTATAAAATAATAAATGCTCAGTAAAATAAACGAAGACGACATATCCACTCATATCAGATTACATCAAAAAGTTTAGAAAAAATATCATAATTCCCCAACTTAATGACATATTTTATAAATGTATTTATTATTGACGTTATGACAATAAAGTGTCATATATTCAATTCAGTGCAAATTTTGACAATAAATCGATTTTTCCTGAGTCACACAAAAAACAAATTATCTCGGCCCACCAAGTAGCAAGACTGCCCGCAAATCAGATCGTCACACTCCCTACGACACGATATACTAGGCGAACATAAGTATAGTGGAAGTGAACTTTGTTGACACAAATTGCATGCGGGACACTCACTGCCTAAAAGAAGACAGCACATTTTGATTTTCAAAAAAAATTCAAATGCTAAAAAAGCTTTGCCGGCGATCGCCAAAGTTTTAACAGCGCGCTGTCATCTACCGGGGAGTATAAAAACTAATAAGCATTAAGATCAAAGCCTCGGTGACACTTTCATTTGAAGTTGATTTGCAAAAGAATTCGAATGCTAAAAAAGCTTTGCCGCGATCGCCAAAATTCTTACAGCGCGCTGTCATCTACCGGGGAAAATAAAAACTAATAAGCATCAAGATCAAGGCCTCGGTGATGCTTTCATTTGTTGTTGATTTGCAAAAGAATGCAAATGCTAAAAAAGCTTCAACGGCGATTATCGGAATTCAAACAAAGGGCGCGGGGACTAGAAGAACTAATAAGCATTAGGTTTATGTCGGTTTTTGCCAGCGGAGCACAGAACCAGGTGACGCTTTCATTTGATTTTGTTTTTCAGGATTGAAAAGCTAAAAAAGCTTTAACGGCGATCATCGAAATTTAAACAAAGCGCAGCCGTCTTCTGTGGAGTAGAAGAACTAATAAGCATTAAGTTTGCATCAGCTGAGCACGCAACCAATGTGATCAAGGGCTCGGTGACGCTTTCATTTGGCACGAGACTACCTCCACTGCAAACATGTTCGCCTAGTACATCTATACCGTTTGCGACGATAGTGAAGAGCGTGTGATTCGAACCGGTAAGTTCGTAAAGGATACCAAATTTTGCTTTGATTTTTCAACTTGGCTTTTTGGTGGCCTGTACTTCACTATTAATCGTGTGTGAATCTGTTTGAAACGCCACACATCGATCAGGAGTTAATGAGCTTGCCGATGACCTGAGAGTGGTAGAATTGGCGGTTGATATTTGAATTTTGTTGCAGGTGGTTTGATTTGATTGGCTCGCAAGTGTGGTGTATTAAGGTGTCGTTTTTTTAATTTCTGTGAAGCCCTGTGTGTACTTTGTCTGGAATACAACAATTTGCATGAGTGTGGGAAATTCTAAATTGCAGCATGGAATCATTTTCATTACCTTTTCCGAATGTCCGAATGAAAGAAATGAAAACTAAAAGAAAAGGAAAACAAATGAACGAGAAATAAAGAATTTCATAAATATAATCATAAAAATGGCATTATTTAGCAAGCCCTGAGGCTTGTTAAATTTTCCATAATGATTTGTTTTTTCCGGGCAAGTTTGCGCCAGTAAATAAAAATATACAAACCCTGAAAACATTAACAATTCACAAGTCGACGCTTCTTACTTACTGAGGTAAAGAATATCAATTGGTCAAGGTCCAACCCGATCCGTCAAAGCAAATTCCGTCACCTAACTGGAGGAAGTTTTTACTATATAGTCTGAAAAGCATGAAATTGTAAACAATAACACAAAAACATGATTCCAGTCAAATTGTTCTATTCATTTGAAGGATAAAAACATGGCAGTAGCATTTGACAATGATTTCGGCCATATTGTCGCCGGGTATATTACTAATGAAACGCATTTACGACGTTAAATTTATGGACGTCTGGATTAATGGCATTAACATTTTCAAACAAAATATCATTGATCATGGTGTGATAACAATCTGCGTTAAGCAGCAAGTTCCGGCTTCATTTTCGAAGAAATAAGGTCCGGTAATGCCAGCTGCGTGTCAACCGCACCAAGCGGTGCACTTTTGTGGGGTCTGGAGGGTCTCTTGTTGATTTGTGCGCCATAAAAATCACGAAGTCTTCTATAGAATGCGGAAATCAACGACTGATCTTCAAAGTAAATTGGGATAATTTTGTGGCGTTGATGTGAAGGGCGGCCTTGCTTCTACCAATAATCGCAAAGTGGTTACTTAGCAAAAGATACTCTGGCAACTTTTGTTTGAAGTTTGAAGAGATAAACTCGTTAGAGCATACTTGATGCCACCCGAGATTTGATTCAAGAATAATTGAATGCATTTGACTCCAGAGGAACTGTAATAGTGAACTCTCTGCCGCATCATTGTAGTTGAAATGTGAACTTAAATGTTGATCGTCAGTATTCAGGGTTAATACTGGTCTGCGATGAAGGACACATTAGAGAAGTAACAATAGCGCATCTACGAATATATCAATAAGACCAAATCTTTCGGTATTCTGAAAGTTATACAAAGGCAACTGAATTAAAAATGTTATGCCACTTATTAATTATTAAAAACGGTAAGATGTTCTTGCTTTGTTGAAAATTTGTTTTTGCCAGATTTCATGAGCAATCTTTTTTTTTTTACATAAACGCGCGCACAAAGGGGATATGGGAGTACCCTTAAATGTCAGAGCACAGTGCGAGCGGAAGGAGAGGAAGTGCATAAGGAAAGGAGGTATCGATGTACGATATAAGAAGCTTTGCCATGTATGATGGTACGGAGCTGCTAATTAGGACGATTTCTTCACGTCCTTGCCGTGGTGGGAAGTGTGCTTTGGTGGCTCCGATCTCGGGATGGAGATCTACATTCCGCATTCCATCACAAGAAATTCATCTGATAAACCTTGGTTTGATAAAAAATGCGAGCAGATAACAGTGGCAAAAAATAGAGCTTTTAATCAATGGTGCTCCAATCCCACCGTGCTTAACAGAACGAATTTTGTTAAAATCAGAAACGGGTGCAACCAGGCGAATGATACCGCGAAGAAGGCTTACAATGACAGAATGACCGATAAACTCCTTGAGAGCCCAACTGCTTTGCGTCCCTTCTGGACAATGGCAAGGGCTGTTCGCTTCCTTCTCTTTTCCTCTTCGAGAGACGGGTAGCGGGACACTAGTCAAAAATTCAAAAGGTAAAGCTAATGTGTTCGCGAATTTATTTTCAGCGAATTCCAACCTTACTGACTGTGTTATCTAAGGTGATAGAAAATATCATCAATACCGAGTTAATTCAGTATTTGGAGTGCAACGGACTTCTGAATGATCGTCAATATGCATTCCGTGGGGGGCGGTCCACGAGAGACCTTTCGATCCTTATAACCGATATATGGACATCTGTGATTGAGGGGCATGGTGAGTCAGGGGCGTCCGCACTGGATATTTTCTCCAAGGCTTTTGACCGCGTCTAGCACCGAGCATTGCTGAACAAGCTTCATTCACACGGATTTTCCCAATAGCTTTGCGTCCTCAAAAATCGATCAATCCGGGTTGTTGTGGACGGCGAGTATTCGGGTCTATATCCTTTCAATTCTGGGGTGCCTCAAGGTGTGCCTCTATTTTGGCTCTAACCTTGTTTTTGCTTCACATAAATGATTTGTTGGGGTCAACGGATAACAGAGCGTTCAGTTTTGTGGATGATAATGCTTGTTTCCTCTTTTTCGGGATCTGGAAAAGGCCCTGCAGTGAGGAAAGGCCTGTGGGTTTGTTTATTACTATGGCATTGACAGGAATGCAGGTTAGATAAAAAACACCCACGTAGTTCACAGGGAAAAGGCACACGTAGACCGAAACAAAATTAATCTGGTGAACCCTGGCTTCAGCACTCAAGTTCCTGCGGCCGGTGCACTGCAAAATCCAAACGCCAAATACAAAAAGAAAACACGATGTCTTGTTTAGTTGAATGTTTATTTATTTCTGCCGGGCTATTGATGTATAATAAGTTCAAGACGTGAATTTGCATTAAGGTGAGTCTATACTTTATTGTTTGGAATAACATAAAATGCACTTATTGGTTAAACAAAGCAAACGAAAAAAAAACGAATATAACACCTAATGTTGACACTGGACGTTTCTCTATTTATGCAGCTTCTTGATTTAATTAAATTAGTCCTCCGGATCGCCGCGTAACTAGCTAACATAATTAATTTTGGATGAACACAATTAAGTCTTTGCCTGTCTTAAATATCACTTAAACGTATAATAATGCACGAGGTCTTTGATTGAGGACGACACTCTTTAAAAATGAATTTACTTAAGTACGATTACTAAGGCAGTGATCACTAAGTTAAAGAAAATAAGTCTGCAATTAACGGTCTCCACTGTTACTAAACTCCGACTCCGAATGCACGTGAAGACTTTGGCGTATCAAATCTGACTGATCTCCATTCGCCACCATCAGAATGATATGGCAACGAATAGCCTCAAAAGGGGAGGAGCTACACGATCAACTCGAGGCAGTCAATCGTGATTGGGTTGAAAGACATGGGTTACATTTTGCATGTATGTGTGGTGCGTCACATACTATCATCAGTGGACGAACATGGATAGATGCAGGCGTCGTTATTGCATGTCATCGTGATGGAATTAAGCTGATGGACATGCCGTTTCCCAGGTCCGCGGACGGTTGGCGGCCGTTACTAGGAAATTTCGACATACCATAAACAATCCTGAAGATATGGATGCGACGTTTAGATTTTGCCAGTTGTTAAAGGTAAACACTTGATGGCCACATCCAATTCGTTGCTTGTTTGTGGTCCATGATCGGTGGAAACCGATAATGGAAAATTAGCTGGTGCAGAACATGCGGGAAATGTTTGCTTGCGTCGGCCGAAACCTTGTCGACGGTGGCAAACTGGTGAGACTGGGTAGCCGCACGATTAGGGGTGACATGGGCAAACAAAACAAGCACATTGGGAACTCTGTGTTGATTTAGTTTTCATGGCATGGCGTGGGTAGGCATAAGGTTATAGGGACGTGATGCACTGGGTGCAATGCATGCCTAAAGGCGAAAGTTTTTGATGCCACGGCCAGGTGGTAACCTTTGCCGTGGGCTTAATGATTTCAGGAGAAAGATACTCTTATGCAGGTGAGATGATTGACGGTATTTGCAGTGGAATATGGGGCAAGAGCGATGCGCGGTTCTTCGGGCCCTGAAAAATCCCACAGGCCAACCTCGTCGACTTCAATGCAACGAAGACAAAACACAACATTCACAGAGAAAAGTGGATCATCGCCTCCACAGCTGATGAAGAATGGCCAAGCCCTCAAATCTGGGAAAAAATGAAATTGCACCGCGTCACGGTTTGTGGGTATGTATCATGGCATAAACACGTCTCCAACATCACCGGGTCCGCCTCGGGAAAACGGAGCTATCTGTTAGAGCGAAGAAATATTTTTTTCCGGCCCAACGTCTTCTCCTATATAAATCCCAAACTAGACCCGCGCTCGAATATTGCTCTCATGTTTGGAGCTCTGCTCCTAAACACACCCTCATCCTTCTTGAGAGCATACAGAGACGAGCGATCCGTCGGATCGGAGACATGGTGCTGACATCGGGACTACAGTCGCTATCATATCGAAGGCGCGTAGGTGACCTCTGTCTGTTTTACGGATATTATCATGGGTACTGTGCTTCGGAGATTCGTGGTATTGTTCTGCGGAATTCGGTTTATATACGCTCCACGAAGCAATCCAACGGATCGCACCGGAACGGGCATCAGAACTAGTTCTCTTACAGAGCGGGAAAGCTGTGGAATTCCCTCCCCACGTGAGTGTTACAACCTGCAACTGTTTATAAAGAACTGCAACAGTTATTTGATGGCATCTTGGGGCGCCGGCTCGGCGCTATAGTTTCGCCTCCCTCGAGAGAAGTGTAATATACAATTTAAAAAAGTTGTTTAAATGAAATGCACAATATTTTTTGTTTTGCATTTTATTATTGTAAGAAGCTCTACGAAGAAGTATTAAGTTTTAGATGTCTTGCCTTCTTTACATCTGAATTTGCTTTTAAAATTAAATAGTAGACAAGAATGTAAGTTACTGTCATACGGGTAAATTTATCTTCATACTCGGCGCCATACCCTTAAAACAAATCGAAGGAGTGGTAGTATTACATTTATGTATTTCTTACTTTCTGTGTCCAATTATACAAAATATCGTATCCTTGGCTGAATGCTCCATTGTTTAAAGGAAATCGTTTACGTCGCCACTGTACTATATCGACTCCTAACCTAACTGGCTCAATGGTTTTAAATTAAAAAATAAACTGCAGCGAAGGACGATGGCCCATCACTCAACCAGTGCATTGTTCCCAATGGTCAACTTATTGCAATCACTTTGTCCTTTTTACGGCATCTTTCTTTTCCGGCTTCAGCTTGCTACCACATTCCCTTGCTAACGGTAGAAAATTGAAATCGAATTGAAGGAAGGATGAAAATATAACACACAAAAGTACATGAAAAACTGATGGGTGGACGGGATAGTAGTGGGAACGTCCAGGCAGGGAAACCGTTATGCCTTAGCACTAGAGCTGCGGTTTTCATTTTAAACCGTTTACCGCATTCGGAGAGGATATGTTGCTATTCGAAGATTTTCTATGCGCAGCTACAGTAGTTTAGCAACCACCATTTATATGCGCATCATAACAACCTAAGACCTTGGTTGCACGGTCGAGTGTTGGCTAACAGCCGAAGAGATCCACCGAGGGGAAAGTGAAGCGAAACGGTATAGAGTGGATCAGATAAGGGGGTTCCCACAACATAACTTACAAAAACATTTGCATAGCATTTGTTTTACTCATTTTCTATTTGCTGTCTAGTTTATCTTCCTGTCGTGTGTATGTGTAAATATGGAAACAAGGGATCAAATCATGCGGATCGGGTCCTATTTAAGTAATTTTGGGTGTTGATATTAAAAGTGAGAATCGAAAAGAAAGACAATATGTAACAAAAGCTACAATCTTTACGTAAGAAGTAAAAAGTAAATGTAAAAGCAACTATTAAGATGAAAAGACACGTTTTATAACTTGTGTTGACCAAAGACTCTCCATGTTTTGCTTTTTTTGACGTCCATGATATCTTGTCAAGACTTTTAAAAGAATGTTTTGGAGTAAAATACACACTGGACATATCAATGCTTCATGTAAGTTTGATGAAACTGTAAAACTGATATCATGGAACCGTATTAAGAATCGAATGCAACTTCAAAGGCATAATGGACATCATTGTTATAAACCGTATTATCAAATTAAACATATTACCTTTATGATCAGGCTTTATGTCAGAAACCTCTATAGAGTGTATGTATTATTCGGCAATAGACTTAGCGTTTGAGATTCGAAAAGCGTGTGAATAATATATCGTTTGGGCCTGTTATAATCTTTCTTGAGGCAAAAGGAATTTACATCATTACAAGAAGAGGAATATTTATCACGTAATTCAAAGTATTAAATGGTTTGGGAGTGGAACGATTCCTTATTAAGAATACGTTCAATATTATGTCACGAAAATATTATCATTGTTCAAATAACCACTTCCTTTATCATAAGACAAAAAAAGGAACCAGAGGCAAATCTCCAATTCTGACACAAAGGCGCGTAAGTATAAACTCAGCTTTTTTTGTCAAATTCAACTTTATTAGAGAAGATACTCATAGCAATCGAAGTGATATGATTTGGTGAGAAACTGCGAACTGTTCTGCAAGCTCTTTTAAAACATGAAGTTCTTCATCGTCAATTTTTTTTACTGCACCTGGATGTGGAGCGTCCTCAAGACTAAATTTTCCTTGACGAAATATTGCAAACTACTTTTTCACCGTTGACTGACTCTCAGAATGTTCACCGAAAGTGGAAATAATCAATTCCATATTTCAGCAGCATTTTTTTTTCATTTTAAAACAGAATAGAATGCAATGGCATAAATGTTCCTTATCGACATCCATCTTTTCTCCAATTCATGCACACGGAATGACAACTTGTAAATTACTAAAACTTAGTCATAAAAACAGAAATTACTAAGCTACATATATCCAAAATGGCAAGAGAATTGGATGCGTTCAAGTATGTTTTTAATGCAACAAACTTTAGAGCCGAGTTTCTACTTGCACACCTATTAATATATTGTCGCCTTAACGCAACAGAATTTGTGACAACTATAAATGCTAAAGTTTAGGACGAGAGGAAGAAGAGGACGAGGATGAGGAAACTAGTTATCTATGTATATACATCGGTCTCGAATTCCTAAATATTACAATGACGAGAAAGCAAATGATAATGTAAAGAGTACCACCCTTGTGTGCTTCTGTGTATATCTGAAATCGGAGTGTACTCTCTTGACAGTTCGAAACGCGGCAAAATATTTGGGATAATTCACCAGGTCAGTTAACCAATGCCTGTGAACATACCTTTGACAAGAGATAGGTAGTGTCACACAGCGAAACCTTACACCCCTTCTTATTCATTAGAGTACTGGCATCATTTCATTATTTTGGATTCACTTCAAATGATTCCCCTCCGTCGTTCAATAAAGTAATTGACAAGGAGTTTTTAATTCCATATTGGAGTATAATACCTAAGCCGACGCCAGATATATAGAATGACTATCGAATCCTTGATAGCACCATTTTTCATAAAATCCTAGTTTAGAATTAGATATGTTTTGCGAAATAAAAACGAGACCAATTAAAAACGCAATTGCATCAATCCTATTAAGGAAATTCGGGCATATGTTGTTAACCGCGTCTTGTCGAATCCATGCAACTGTAGTGTTGAGGGTTATTCGAAAACACATTGTTCAAAAAACCGGCTCGATAAGCGGAAGTAAAGTAAGTCAAAAAGAATTCGAGCGTAAGCTGACAGGGTTGATAACAAACTGTAGTGAACCGTTTCGAAGAGTGAACTGCGGATAATTAATAATATACTCGTATAACATGTGATATACAAATAATTAGTAATATTTAAAAAAAGATTTAACTAGTGTGAAACAAATTGGTGTGTAGAAATATAACCAATGATGTCTATATACTATTACTATTTATTAGCCTGTAGGAACCCGGAAGTTCATGGTACCTCACCGACTCGACTCCGAGATCGTTCCCTATTCTGTGCACTCTCCTTCCACGCTTGACCGCCCGATCCGATCTCCTCAAGGGCAAACCTAACATTGTCCTCCCATCTCCGTCGCGGCCTTCCTGCCGGTCTCTTTCCCGTTGGTCTACCGTCAAGAATTCTACATACGGTACTATCGTTGCCTATTCGCGCCACATGTCCGGCCCATCTTAAGCTTCGCGACTTGATTACTCTCACTATTGTAGGTTTGCGGTATAGCTCTTCCAATTCGTGGTTGTGGAGTTTTCTCCATTGTACTGCCTCCTCGTCATATTTACCTCCAAAGATACCCCTTAAAAAACGTAAAATGGGTAGACGACAATAGCATTATTCCAAATAACCAGTTTGGCTTTAGGGCGGGTCATGAAACCACACATGCCGCAGCTAAACTGGTCTCCGACATACAATGGAATAAATGTAGGAACCAATGCACAGGTGCCTGTCTGATCGACTTGGAGAAAGCCTTTGATACCGTCTGGATCGAAGGGTTGTATTACAAACTGGTCAGACATGGCATACATAAGCCTTTACTATATGTACTTTACGATATGTTAAAGGACAGGAGGTTCGTGGTCAAAAGTGGTAATGTGACCTCTAATAAAACGTATAATATCAAGAATGGCTTGCAACAGGGCGCGGTACTCTCTCCGATTCTTTTTAACATTTATATTAGCGACTTATTAGAAGCACTTCCGCAGGCTATTGCGTACGCAGACGATCTCATAATTTACAGAACAGCTCCGAAAGTTGCGATCACAAATAGGTTAATACAGCGAGACTTCAACAAAGTGCAGCGCTATTGCAATGACTGGAAACTTAAGATCAACTTCCAGAAATGTGAAGCCATCCTATTTAGAACTCCATTATATAAAGCCACGTACGACACAAGGAAAAACTGGCGAAAGCTAGTTATCGTGGGACCGCATGGAGATAAACTGGAAACCAAGAGCTTAGTTAAATACCTGGGCATCTGGCTAGATCAATATCTGTATTTCAACAGACATGTAGAGGCTGCTTTGCTCAAAGCGAGGAAAACTTTTGCTATGACAAGGAGGCTATTTCACAGTAGCCAACTTGACAGCAAGGTAAAAGTCATATGCTACATGACGCTAATCAGGCCAATGCTCATATATGGTTGCCCAGTATGGTTCAACATAGGTCCAAATTTGATGGAAAAGATTCGGGTGTTCGAAAGAAAGTGTCTCAGAAGTTGTCTCAGATTATATCGGACACCGGAATCGGACTATAAAAAGTATTACTCAAATGAGACTTTATATAATGAAGCGTACATAAATAGGGTGGATAATTTTATGATTAAATTAATCAGAGGACATATTGCGAGAGCAATAAGCTCGTCCAATGACCTAATTTCCGGGGCCTATTATCCAAACACCTTGTACTATGAGAGCGTGCGTCGCAACGGCTTTGTTCCACCAGAGGCGTTCCTTGACTTGGATATGAAAGGGCTTATACAGGATAGATCCGGAATTCCGCTGATCTATCATGTAAGTAGATCATCTGTAGACGGGCGATTGTGCTACGACCGGGAAATAACGCGCACCGAAGAAGAGCTCCTGCGCTTCAGTAGGGCTATCTCCCACAGAGACCGGGACGATAGTATTAGACAGCGTCAACAGTTCTGGTGGTTGAATGGCATATAAAGACCTGGATACCAAAGCCGGTATAGAATCATAGTATCATCAGCTAGCTTACATAGACTTAGCTTTTCTAGAATTAGGGTAGTATAAGATTTAAGTTAAGTTAGGTTAAGTGCTTTTACATAAAAAAAAAAAAAAAAAAAAAAAAAAAAAAAAGTATGTACATATATATTAGGTAAGTTAAGTAAGTTAAATTTTAAGAAAAAAAAACAAAAAAATTGACAAAGTTTTTCAAATTTTTCTTTGTATTTCAACTAATTATCAGTAGTGCCACAAAGTTCTGTCGCCGAAAGGCAAATTATACAAATCTTAAGTAATGTTTAGCTTAGAGCGTCTGCGAAGGACCAGTAAGTTATTATATAAGATAATTAAGCTAGAATTTAAGCATTTTTTGTCTAGCCTTTAATTTAGAAATTAAGAATATAAAAATAAAAATAAAAAATGTTTTAAAAAAAAAAAAAAAAAAAAAAAAGATACCCCTTAAAATTTTATTCTCGAATACGCGGAATTTGTTTTCTTCCCGTTTTGTGAGAGCCCATGTTTCGCATCCGTATAGAACAATCGGCATAATTATGGTTCTATAGACACGGAGCTTTATGTTACGTGATAGCAGTTTACTGTTAATTTCCTTCGACATTTCGTTACTGGCCGTCACTATCGTTCCCAGATATTTAAATTCTTTAACTTTTTCTAATATCTTGCCTCTGACGTTTATATGTGTTCCCTGAGGTCCACCTGCTCTCGCCGTAATCATGTATTTTGTTTTGTCTTCATTTATTTCCAGGCCCACCTCTTCTGCCGCTTGCATGATGATTTCACAGTTTTTACTTACAGTTTCTAGATTATCGCCCAAAACGGCGATGTCATCCGCATATGAGAGCACTTGTGTGACCCCGTTCAGGGATGATCCGGCCATGTTGTCGTCTTGTACCTTTCTGATGACATACTCGAGCACAAGGTTAAAAAGACATGGTGGGAGGCCATCTTCCTGTTTTAGTCCGCCCCGGATTTCAAATGGTTCTGATAAGTGGTTTTCTATTCAAACTCGCCCTTTGTTTTCGTTCATGCAGATTTGATTGAGGGAGGCATATTTTTTCGGGATTCCCAGCTCAACTACAATATGTTAATGTCTTTGCCTTACGACTGAGTCGTAGGCTTTTTTGAAGTCAACAAACAGTTGGTGAACCATCTCTCCGTATTCTCACTTCTTTTCCAGCAGTTGCCTTATTGTGAACATTTGGTCGCTTGTTGACCGGTTCCTACGGAATCCGCATTGGTAGTCAGTCTGCCAGTATTTCTTCTAATCAATAATGTCTGTGCGAAAATTTTAGAAATCTTAGAAGTTACTGACAGTACTCTCTAGAAGATCAAGGGGTGTATCATACAATAGTTTGTTTCTCCTACGCATACGTTTTACTTTACGTACGAACTGCATTGTACGGTAGAGGCGGTCAAACACTACATGTTTGCGCATTTCGACGATTGAACTAAAAATTTGAGTCATTAAGGCCTTTTATTGGCTTAATTGATGGACAAACTATTCAAAAATGTAAAAAAAAATGTTTTATACCATCATATACAAAATCTTATCAGTTCATTTAAACCATTTTATTGAACATAGTCACGGCGTGTGACGTACGAGGGTGGGTTAAAGGGTTTCCGGCCTGACCTCTCAAATGTATACTAACAAAGCAATCGACCTGAAGATTTATATACAAAATTTATAAACAAAATTAGACCTGCTGGCGGCATCTGTAGGTCAGCCGGAAACTTTTCACCCCACTCTTCGTATGAAATTAAACAGAACTTAAAACTGGATTGGATGTATAGATTTTTCGGTATGGGAAGGTATATGAAGATAATGGAGGTCTTGCAGTTGCCGATAGGCTTGACTTGTTACAATTATTGCATAGAAAACATTGAAACGAGAATCAGTCCAACCGAGTCGTCGTTGACGGATGCTGCAAAAACGCTGCGCTCGGCCTATAGATCGCTGGAAAAATTGGAAGATGGAGCAAATATACATTTGGAAGGCAATTTGTTCTGTGCTTGCATTGCTGACTAACGGCAAACAATTTTCAAGTTCAAAGCATAGAAATCCGAACTTAAAACTTTAAACGCGATTATCTCAAAACTATGTTTTTCAAATCAGTTTGCAGGACACCTCTCTCAATTTTTATGCGATTGAGTTAAAACTTTAACTGTAGCTACTTAATTAGATTCCACAGAAAATGCCGTACGGGTTTTGCCAAATAGTAAAATTATAAACGTTATTAATAAACAAATGTCATTTTTTCGCAAGAAATCGTTTTTTTTTACAAAAGGTTGCCATTTTTTTAAAAATCAATATTTTCAAAATCGCGTGCGGCATTCTATAGACATTTTTATATAGTTTAAGAAGAATTTTTTTTTATTTTTGCCGAATCAAAAGCGTTCAAGATATGCTGCAAGCCCCGGAGCAACATTTTAAAAACACGTTTTTTCACAACAGTCGTGTGGCGCCATTTTGCATTTTTTTTATTAAAATATAAAAATGTGTAGCTTAATATATATATAAACATGTGGTAAACTGAGTTTTATTAATAATACATTGTGTCCCATCAAAAAAAAATACCAAAGAAGTAGTCGGTCTTCGGGTCTTTACAGTGGCATAAGGCCTTAAATCATCATAATGAAATTATACTGAAAATGGATGGACAGTGTATGGACCGCATCATTAGGAAAAAGCTAGCAAAAAAAAATAAATCCCCAGTACAACCATAAGGTTGCAGCTGTCACCACTATAGATCGACTTTTCCGAAAGTCTCCAATAGTTTAAGTCACGTTGCGCCTATGTTCTAATGAAAGAGTTGTATCTGTGTCCTCAATGAGTTCCAGTACATTCAATTCATCGTTACTTTTCTCCAATAACGATGTTAAAGCTATAGCTGATACATTAGCTGGTATAATTCTCCTTGGCATGCGAACCTCGATTCCACACAGAATAAAGATTATCAAACAGAAGACGAATATGTAGTAAGCTTGCCAATACAGGGAGGCGATTATGTCTAAAGAGTAAAGCGTCCCGTTGTACAAAATAAAAATATTCTACACTCTCGTGAATGTATCAGAAGTTTCTGGTCATTTGTGAAAAACAAAAAAAAGGCATTCTCCATATCTACTCCTTTATTCATAGTTGATGACAGTCCAGTTTTGTTACTGCTCATTTCGCAGCTTACTCAAGGGTGTATTATTACAACTTGAGCACAAACAGCACACCATTGCTCCGATTCAATTTCGTACTATTGGCCGAGTATTCAAAGAATTAACAAATCCTCTGGCCCGGATGGCTTTCCCCAAATTCTTTGGAAGAAGTGTTTTTCTTCACGATGTGTTACCTCTTCCATCTGCCTTATCGAACCGCCCAATTTCAAAATAGATCGAAGACAGCGAATATTCAACCAATTCTGAGAAAAAGCGACAAATCATCCCAGTCTTCATATCGGCCTAACTTCTATATTGGCGAATGTGATGGAATCGCTGATTTACCGTCAATTTCCAAAAATTAACGACCGCCACCATGATATTCAACAACAGGTATACAGGAGATCTTATGGCGTATCTTACCGTAAAGGTGAGCGACTCCATTCACTAAAGTGGTGAAAGAAAGAGTGCCGATCTGGATATTTCAAACGCATTCAACAGGGTTTGGCAACCATCCGACGATACAGCAGTAGTTAAATACTGACCTCAACAAGATATATGTTATCAATGGGATATATCTAACCGAATAGAATTCAATTCCTCTAAAACATGGTCGTCAAATACAAAACCTAATATCGGCACACTGTCTCTGAACGACACTTTCAACATCGAAGCCGGGGAACTCTCAATTTTTTTCGCTGGAATTATTTCATCTTTTAATTGTTATGACCAATAAACAGAGACACAAATTTAATTGGAGCGACCACATATTGGTGGCTGTGTAAAGCACCACCAAATATTTCTTAAGCGATACCAGAAATACTTTACCCAATCCCACAATATACATATATGTGCTTTTTATGTTTCGGCTCGTGTTTTTTTTTTTTTTTTTTTTTTTTTTTTTTTTTTTTTTTTTTTTTTTTTTTTTTTTATTGGTTGCCATTTCAGTTGGGCTGACATTTATTGGATTTTTGGATTTTGATAATCGTAAGGAGTAAGGACAATTTATTATGAACAACTAACCTTGCCAAAACGTGTTTAAATTATTAAAACATTTTATCTAAATAATTGTTTGTAATTAAATAATTATGAGCGACGAAGGTTGGCTTGCTTTGTTAATAAACAAAATAGTCACTATTGGGGCTATTTCCTCGAGGACGCTCGAGTTCCATTTCTTGGGAAGATATACCATCGAAAGCGATATTTATGATTAGGTCGTTTTTTGTTTTCAGGTATTAGGATAGAATCAATACTATGGAGATGCGTTTTTCTGGTGAATATAGGTCAAGAGAAGGTAACAGATTTAACAACTTGAAACATATCCTGAGACCCCGCGATGGATGAACTACGCTATCACCTAAGCTAATCGTTTTCATTTCTACTTTATCTATTTTCACGATTTAATTTTGAGCAATATTTTGGGTAACGTGTCCCCGAATAACGTCCCAGCGAAAATTGACACCATTGTAGTGTCACAATAAACCATTTACACGTCACAGCAATTTCACAATCCATTTACGCATATATTTGCGCCTTGTACACTTTCCCCCTGCCACAAATAGCTATCAGTAACAGTAAAATAACCGGGAATACTGTCAAAAAATACTGCGAGATGATCGTGGAACACAAAATAATATCTCAAAAACCTTTCAGTTTAATTGATGCTGGCCGAGCACTGAAATGGACTTGTTGGATGGAAATGCATGGTGTAACGAATGTATCTCCAATTTCCTATGGATTCTTATTCATTTACATCTAACGCACGGCCGTGTCTCGCACCTAAATTACTTTGACGGCAAGAATGGAAATTAAATTTTAATTTGATTACGTGAAAGAGGTTTGGTCGGGGGTATCGACGAGAGGAAGACAGAAGGGAAAGTGAAATATGGAAACACAAACACAGGACCTGTGCGAGAAGTCGTGCGGAAAAATTTGGGTAAATAAGATAAATCCCACGGGTATTTATTTATTCGTAACATTTTAAGGCTGTAAAGTTTGTGGAAGCACTTCGAATGGCCCGAGGCAGACGGAGGAAGCATACTTATTCTTAAAGTTTTTACGATAATGGGGTGTGAGCTAATTGTAGTCGTAATGGAAAAGTCTTTCGTAAATCGAATTCGCATTTGGATACGTGAGGAAGATGTTAAGGATCCCCTGAAGTGCCATCGTTGCCATATTATGTACTCTGATTTTTGTTGTTGCTGTGGGTTCTAATGGCAAGGAGAGAGAACGGAATTTAAGCGGATTAATGTTTCAGAGGTGGGTTCCAAATCGGTAGTTTGGAGAAATACGCCCTACCAAATCGTTTCAGTTGCGCAGAAGATCAGATATTGTAACAGCGGAATGCCTCCGTGAATGATTGTTATATTTGTGTACGCTTTATTTCTATGACCTTTTGTTTAAGATAGGATCCCCAGCCGGTTTACAGCTTTTTAAAGGTCTTTTCTTTTCCCTGTCCTTAGAGCGATAAGCAGTGCGATCCTTATTATTTTAATTCGTCCTTTTTTACAATCTTTGAAAGAAGAGTTAAAAATATCATAAAATGTAGCACCATTTATTCCTCGGTAATAACTTGCGCTTCCGTTTAGATAACTAATGGGGATTGAAATTAATATTGATAAATATCGTCTTTATGTGGAAAAAACTAATACCGATCAAATGATCGCTTCGCCGAAGATAACCAGTGACGTATAAAATAGAGATTCCCACCGTAAACGAAAATAAAGTCTATTTAAGAAAGGATTTGTTGCAACAAATGTGGGAGAGAATTTCTATGCTTTACCTACGTGAGTGAAACACTAACAGCTAACTCTAACACAAAATACCTAACTCCAAATTTAGGTATTTTGTGGGGCCATTAACGGGGTATTGCTAGGGTAGTGTATGGTTCCTCTTTGTGATGATAAGCTTTTTCTGCTGAATACATCAGAAACCCATTTCTCCAAACAACGTCTAGCCGATACGCAGAACTAAAGTATAAAGGTAGTATCTACTCACACCCTTTTTTTATGAATTTTTTTCCAACTTTTTCTAACTTCTCTACCTAGTCTTCCCGTCTTCATTTTATACCCATCATGTTTCTTTTGAATTTATAAGGTTTTAATCATTTGTACGCATAAAAAATAATAAAAATCCGTTGTTGCCAAAACAAGGTCATATATTTCAAAATGTTTGAAGTGTTGGTGGTTCATAATTGACTCCATAATCTTTCATAGGGAGGAAGTTTGCACTGTCGTTCAATAGAAAAAAGGACACGATGACTTGTTCTTTTTGTGGAAAAAACTCCTATAAGTAAAGTAAAGTTTCCTAATAACAGTTGCGAATTTCATTATTTTTCCAATCACAGAGCTGAGACGATTGTCATTCGTGTTTCTGAACATCCTTCTGTAATTCGCCTCGTTGTTGCAAAGAATATGAAGTTTTCGTGTCAAATATTCAATCTCGATATTCTAAAATTGCTTTATATTGTATGTACCAACAACTTTAAATAAATGAGTAATGAAATTGTTAATTGACGCAGAATACAAACGATGTCCGTCATCGTAATTATAAAGTATTTTTGAAAGTATACACTTGGAAACGTAGTTTTTCGCTTTAAAAGGGATATACTTTTGGCATAAGATGTAAAATAGATAGAACTTCATATAGCAAATCTAATTTCAGGTTTGGAACGTAGGGAAAAGTGTCTGTTTATATAGGTACGAAGGCAAACACAAAGGATAATTGAAAGAAAATGAAAAAGAAAAGTTGTTTCCCTGATTCTTCGTCATAGAATGTTGGGGCAGTCAGATATCCATCTATTTCTTTAGATATTTATATTCATTCGGTTGACTCGATTTATCTTTGATTTGGAATTTGTTTGCCGTCTCACGGCTGGTGTTCCTCAATTTTAATTTGGAACCCGATACGACAGCGATTTGTAGATTCCCAAAATAAAATAAGACGTGAGGTAGCCGAATGTTCACCAATTGGAGGGAAATAGCTTCGGTTGAGACCTTGGAATGAATCTCATTTTTCCGTTTTTCGCTTGACGTCGGTTCCATAATTCGAACATCTGCTTGATCAATCGGAAAATTTATGTATCACTATTTTTGTTGTATTCGAACCAGACTATTGTGGGTATTACTGGAATTCACAGTTTCAATAGCCTGTTCTTTGGTTTCCCTATCTTTTTGTGTGTATACTCACTTAGTTCTCATTTTAACACCAATGAAACGTGCCGTTGATATCTTGTCTTGTCCTATTCATATATTCATTCAGGTGAAAATAACACTAGTAGATAGATTTTGTCACTGATGTAAGGTCTCCTTGGGGAGACATTAAGGTGAGTGCCAGTCTTTGCTAGTCGAGAGCAGGATATTGCAATTATTCGGATAAGCACGTTGAAGAAATCAAATACCATAGGAGAAGAAATGAAGTGTTGTAAAAACCGATGGACCAAAATGTGTGTAAATGAATTTGAGAGTTTTTCTGAATGAGGTGTAATTTCATTATTGGCCGAGGATAGCTTTGGAGACGGGTTCGATTTAAGTTATTGCGATTTGCTTTAAGACTATTCGATCCTATGGAAGTTAACGAAACATTGAAGTTCATGCAATGATTAAACTTGGAGTATATTTTTGTTAATTCGAAGAAATTTCGCTCCTAACTTGCAACGGTTGGCCGCCGAATGCCAACGAAGCAACAAAAATACGCACGGTGCACATATCTTAAATATTGAAAAAGTTATGCAGGTTGGAATGGCCGAAGCACAAGCAATTAGCAGCCATAGAAGGTGCGTGGGACAAGTTGCTGGCCGTATATCAACGCCAACATCAAAACGCAGTAGACGAAAAAGGAAACTCGGAAATGGTGATTAATAGGTACAGCGCCTTATAACAAAGCTTTATCCCCTTTGGGTTTTTTTTCGAAACCACATTTTTTAAAGTGGTGGAATCTGTTACGCGCGAAACCGTCCGTCCCTTAATACTTACCCCATTGAAGCCAGTCTCCACCGATAATCGAGGTACATGCAGAACCCTCCACTTAAAGGATGAAGCGTTCTGCAAGCCTTAGCATTACCCCCATACATTTTGCACATTTCCGCAAATCAATATTGAATCCAATGTCAAACAAATTGAACTAAACGTTCAATTGCCTCACATTGTATTCAATTTATAAAATCCATCACGTGATAAAAGAACCTAAAGTTCATTTGGTTCGCCTACCCGCAAAATTCCCTGGGCCAAATGTGCGGACTAGATGACCCATTCTCAAACATATATTGTTGAGAATCATAAAATGCACGTCGGCAATTTTATGATCCTCTAAAAATGTGTTTATACAATACCAATTATAAAACAAACCACTTGCGCCATAAAACGAATCACATGTTCATTTTATCGCCCAGCAACATCAAGGATCAAAAATTCTCATCCGCAAGATCGGGTGTTGACTGTTCCTTTTTTGTTTTCCCTCTTATGATCCCAATCCGGGAAAGATAAAGTAAATGAATTGCGGGTGGCAAAAGGGATAATGCAAACAAAATAATGTATCCTCTGATCTGCACGATCGAAGGAAAGGATTTTCGTTCGGCCAGACGAACAGAAAAACAGAGAGTAAAGGAAACAGGGTTCGAGCGCTTGACCAAAGCGGTCAGTGACTGTGGGGCTTTGGCATTGTGTTCGTGGTTCCGAGTTAGAGCTTGTTATATAAAAATATACTGAATAAAAGGTTCAAAGTGAAAGAAAATATTGAAAACGAGTCGCTCCGAAAAACCACCAGTGTTTTTAAATTCAAAAATTTCGTTGTTGTGTACCTAAAATAAAGAAAAGAAAAAAACATAGATTAAAACAACGAAAAACACGACCTTTTTCAATGAATACGAAACGAAACAGTGGGAAATATCTCAAACCGGCCGTTTTGGTATCAGTAAAATTCGAATGCGAAGAATCAAATAACTATATCAGTTACGTGATAGTAGTTGTATTGTATGTCCTAATTTTTGAATAAAGGAAATTTTTACCGCTGAAGATTGCGGAAGACAAAAATTGCTTTTTTTTTGCAATTGTTCTCCTCACGAAAGCTCTAACCTCTTAAAGAAAGTAAATTAAATACTCGTTTACAGTGTTATCTATCGCTTCGGGTAATACTCATAAGTAATGCAAAATTGAAAATGAACAAAACTATGACCATCACGGATATGCACGGCCTAAGTGGACAACAGATGAGTCGGAATAGACAACTTTGTGGTTGGTGCAACAGCTATAAAGCCTCTTTTAGTAGCCACCCATGCCGATCAGGGTAGCACATACACTAATGCCAGAGGACAGACGTCGGCGCTGATAGAAGTCACTATTGAGCAAAATGAATACGCAAGACAAAGCAGGAAGGAATCTTTAACAAATACTACCCTCATTATATCAACTTATAAGCAGGCCAGTTGTCACGTACGTCGGCCACCACCATCATTTGATACTTTGTATTTAATATAATTTTGTTTTAAAATAGTACGATGGTAAGGTGGTGGAGGAATTGCACGATCCAGAAGTGAGTTTTTGAACACGCCCTGATTTGGGTGTGGATCGTGCAGTTCTTCGAGTTCGAATTTGTTTTTCGAGGTGGACGTGAATGGAGAGCGAGAGAGACGGAGGGTTGACCTTTTTCTTGAATACGGTTCAATATTCCGTTGTTGACGTTTTTGTTCTTTGACAACGGAAAAAAGAAAAAAAACGTTGGTTCTATGTAGACTGTTACGAAAAAGAAAAAAGAGCAGCAAGTGAACCCCGTTTTGTTTGATCGGTGCTGAAGAAATTTGAATGTAAAAAAAAAAAAGAAAAAAAAAAGTAATAAAAAAAAAAAGAAACCTCGGATGAAGTGAAATTTTCATTATTTATCGAAAAGCTTGCTTTCGCCAAAGTAGTTTCACTGAGATTAGAAATACTCATGCTGATAGGGCGTACCAGTTTGTTCCCGTTCTATAGCAACCAAATCTCTGTTGAGAGATAAATTGCAAATTAATGGAATGTATCGGACTGTCTTATGGAACGAAAATAAACTAAATTCTTTGGTTTGATATCACTGATTTCCAAGGAGTGGTCGCCGAGGTTATATCGATCAAACACAACATTAATACACGGAAGCAGTTATCCCCCAATATCAGGAGTGGTCGCCGAGGTTATATCGATCAAACACAACATTAATACACGGAAGCAGTTATCCCCCAATATCAGGAGTGGTCGCCGAGGTTATATCGATCAAACACAACATTAATACACGGAAGCAGTTATCCCCCAATATCAGGTAACCTATTTAGTATTCCAAACATAAAATTTTTTGTGGCTACTTACACCACACAGTAAAAGACGTTCCAAGCCATAATTATCAATTAATAAGCGAGAATCGTCGTAGTGTACGACCAGAAATTAAATGAACTTGTAGCGTTTCCGCCAAACCCTACGGTCTACTTACCTGAAAAACCCCCATAACTACTACCCAACTCCCTTAAGTTTGCTAATGCAACGGTATTAGTACCTGTAAATGCTTCACGCATTATATAGATCACCATCTGTAATCATAAAATCCCTATAAAGAAAACTTACCTTCATGCATCCCTTCGCATACAATTTTCCGTAAGATTTCTTTGTTTGCTTATTTGGTATTCTGAACCAATTCGGTACCAGACAAATTCCTGTAAACAAAATAATTCGGATTGCATTCAATGTGACCGTCATGGCAGGGACCATAAATATCGCGCCGTCTATTTTCCCAGCCGCGTCATATACCTTTTCATACACATTGCCTGGCAACCTTTTTTGTTTGTCTTACCAACAAACAACCCAAGCAGCTGCATATAATTAGCGCAATAGACGCTGAAACCAAATTCTCCAGCATTTCCTAATGCAAATATGAACCCGGTTTCTATTGCAGCCAGAGATGCCATAAACATCCAATTCGCTTTTAGCACCTTTTTCTCCTAACGTCGAAAATAGCGACGAGGCATCGTGTAAACAATGACCCGCATTACCAGCGGCGCATGTGGTCATTTTTCCCTATTGTCCTTGCCGCCTGCCTGTTTTCGAACACATGCAACAACATTGAATCTGTTCGATCGCGCACATATACCACTGCGCTACTAGTTACCTTAAGAGAAAAGTTTTTCTCTCTCTTCCTTTTCTTTTCCTTAGCGAAATCATCTCTGCATGAGATGACGATCATGGAGTCGTCTTACATCCGTTGACCAGCCTGGTCACAGGCGATCTCCCGCTCACCGCTGCGCACGGTAGCGCCAATCTAGCCGAGTGCGTCGTTGATATCTATCGTGCTTATTCTATTTTTCGAGGCATTGTGTTGACATCTGCCCAATGTAATAGATACGTGTATGAGTATAATTATTTTACAAGGAAGTGCACCTAGTTCATTTCGAAATATGCCGCGGTCTGAATAAACGAATTACATATATTACAAGTGTGTTTTAATTCTACCAATCATTTGGAGCTCCTTGGTGAACAGTTTGCTGCGGCGGAACAATCGACGAATGGAAAGGAACTTGTTTTTTTTGTGAGAACGAAGTGGAACCCAGCGCCCATGTCGGTGCTACGACTTCGCTCTACAAACTGTTCAACAAAAGATCCTTAAAAGTATTAATGAGATCTTGCAACACAATGATCGAAGGAGACGCAGCGCAAATGGCCCATCAACTAATAGAGACCGTAAATTCAGCGTTTGATGCAGTAATGCCAAGAAGAAAAAAACGGCTACTTGTGAACGGAGAAAATTAAAACACTACAAGCCAAATACTTACAAGGCTGTAACACCCTAGAAAAAGGACTGACTGCCGAGAGCAGCTTTGCAAATTAACTAGCCAACGTGTAACTTAACAGTGGCTATAAAGACAAGGGAAGAGACTTGAAAAAACGGCGCAGATTCGGATATAAACCTTTAGGGTACAGCCTACAAAATGATCAGGTAAAGACTGAAAGGACATAATTTTTCACACATATCTCAATAGTAGAAAATCTCGTTCCTCAGAAAAGTGACACGGCATGGAACGTGGTCGTAAATGCAGGTACTGAGTTCAGTCCGGCCCTGACGCTATAAACATATAAAGTGCAAACAAAAACACCAGACAAAATCCCAAACAAACTCTTCATTCCTACTCTAACAATGAGAAGTAAGATATTTCCAGCCACGAATTGCCTAGAAGCAGCCACATTACCTGATGCATGGAAAGCGCAACCCTCAGCATGTTCCAAACAGCGCATAAACAAACCACCAAATAGCACATCACTCTATGGTCCCATATGTCTTCTAGGTAGAATGAGAAAACGCCCGAAGAAGACTATGCTTCCTAGCGCAAGGCAACACTACATTATCATCATTTTAGCCTTTCTCTAGCTGTGTATTAGAAGAGTCCTTAACCGATGGGGCGCGCGATTCTACCTCGTAAAAATCATTATAAGGTACTTAGCTAACAGAGAACTGACGTACAATAAACGACGAGGGGATGCAATTTTATGACATGGCCAATTACTGTGGAATATTATGTACAACGAAATCTTACAAATAAAAACACTGAGAGTGGAGATTATTGGATTTGCCGAAAACATCGCGGTTGTTCCCGTGGCTAACCATATATATGAAGTTGTGGTTGACACTAATGAGGCGGTACGACTCGTTAAAGAGTGGCAAAAGTGTGGTGGACTAACACTAGTCGACCACAAAATTGAGGCTGTCCTAATAACTAGTCGAAGTAGATAAATTTCTTGTGGCAATTTACTAAAGATGACATTAATCTGGAAATCTTGGATTGGTTTTGTTTATATTCTTTTCTCAGGAGGGCGTGATCGTAGTAAACGTATACAAATGGTACGACTATTTCTCCGGATTTCACTGGTGTATCACAATAGATACTAAACCGAATGTAACGTTTCATTACAAAACCTCTTTGTGAAGACGAAGCACAAAATCAATATCAAATTTCGTCTTACCTGAAAATGAGGTTTACTAAACCACGGACTGTTAATTTTCGGAACCACGAAACTGATTCTAATGAATCTTGGTGCATTTTGTTCACTAGCGAATCCTACTTTGTAATTTACCACAATTTGGGCAAAGAATCAAGAAAAAAAAATCGAATTTTTTTTCACTTTTTTTTAAACATATTTTTTTAAATCGATTTTTTTAAAAGGGTGGTAAATTCCTACCTTCGAAATCTTCCTCATTATGTATATACATCGAGAAAAGCTTCGGGGTGATATCTAACAAAAAAGATAAACTTTCTTGAAAACTGATTTTTTATGCCTTATATTTCGTACTAGTCCCTTAACTAGCTAAAGGCATACAGGAGAGTAATTTGAATACTCAAGTACCGTGTTTTCACTAAAAGGGATTGTGTTCCAATTCTTTAGAATGTACTACTCCTTTTATGTCAGATTAAAAAACAATTCTTTAACATGATCTTTGCAATCCTCTATCAGATATATCGAAGAGTTGCTTATTTAGCATGTAATCGTTTCCCTACTTTAGACATTCAAGGAGAAAGTGCATCCGTACCTTCTTTTCTTGTGTCAGGACTAGCGTATGTTATTGAAGACTATCAATAAATGACATCCAATTGTATTACAAATTACAAACATGTTGGACCAATTACTGCAGTTCTTGAATTTCAAACGACTTTTGTCTACAAATAAAATTCCCTTTCATATCGTGTTAGTGCTTCCCTGTTATTCTCAGTTGGTGTTTCTTTACTACACTTTAAAAACATAAACATTTAATCAAATAAGCTAATAATCACTAGTGATTGATAACAATAAAATGTCACTGCATGCTAAAAGATGGCGAAAAATATAGAAACGACTAAACCACTAATAGAACTTTTATGAGACTAAGAGTCCTTCGTTCAATTCATATAGGTGTTTGCAACCATCAATATTCATTAAACATTGGATACCCCAAAAAAGGCAATTTTCAGTGCGCTGTGTACTATTGTGTCTTTGGATACTCAGCGAATTAGTGACACAATTAATTTATGTTAATTTAAGGGTCACGCCCACATGCTGGCGATTTACTTATTGGAAGAATTAAGAATATGAACATAAACTAGACTCACCATTTACTGCGGATAATGTCGACGCGTCAACAGACTGATGGAAGCACATCGTTAAATGAAGGACGAAACATATAATTGGCCGCCATTTGATTGAGGATTGCATTTTCCGGTAATTTGCTCCTGTATGTCCAGTTGCCATCGTGCAAGGACGCCTCATGGTGTTATATTTAAAATGACCCTCCACTCAATCCAATTAAACAGACACGGTTGTAAGACTGTTCCCTTCTTCGCCAATACGTTAATGGTACTCTCTACACATTTGTTACTGGGGAACTACTTTTTATAGTCAACGTTGAATTAGTTGTGCAGTTAACTCAAAGGGATTCGTTCCACTGCATTTGTCCTTTGACATAGTTATCAACTCCTTTAGTGAATAACTGAAGTTGAAAAACTTTTATCTTGTCGTTTAATGGTTAATCTGTAGCTCCGGATATTACAAGATGATTGTATTAGAGTTGTTTATTAGTTGCGTTAACTTGCTCGTACTCCTCTACCCTTGTGCGAACAAATTTTGCTCCACGATGTGGTGAATTGTCGTCTGCAAATGAAAAGAAAGTCTTTGGTTAACATTTAACTATATTTCGCATTTGCATAATAATATCACAGAAAAAAAGAATCTTCTTCTGAGTTGGAGCATTGCACACCTGTGGGGGTATAAGTTGTGGCATCTACGAAAGACACTGGTTCACTTCACCCGCCAACAATTACGTCGTCAAAATTGTTCTTAAGAGGAAAGAGGAAACGAAAACACCGTTTTTATTTGTTGAGATCATGTTCTTTTTTTTTGTTTTTTGCACATTATCCAGAGAGATGGTTTGTAATTTTTGTTTTTTTGTTTAATGTTCCTTTTTATATTTGGTTATTTTAATTCTACACAAATTTGGTATTTCTTATCTGGTGAGCACATGCATTTAGTTGAACACCGTTTGGGTGTTGCCGAAACGTCTCGCACAGAAACAGCAATTTAGTGTCACTAAAACTTTTACAAATTAATTGTTTTAAACACACTCAGATATAATAATTACTGTCAGCCTGTTCGTTTACTCCGCTTGAAATTGACTTTGTTGAATACATAAAGAAAAGAAATAGATATGTTAAAACACGGACACACTGACTTAACGCGACTTTTATTTTTGACTTTGAGCGTGTGTACGCTGCCGTGGTTGATCGATTACCTAGACCCGTGTGTGCCGTTTTAGAGATTGATATCGACTGGTGCCAATTGGGGATGAAAATTGGCATTTGGGATGTGCACCACGAGCAACCAATCGAGATCATATTTTCATCCGTGCTCTCTCATGTTCCCCGCCTATCGAGGTGAATAAACCCTTTGGTTAATTCGATAGTCGATGGACTAGAGAGAATGAGAGAACCGGAACGGCAAAGTGCAATGATCTCGGGGTGGATTTGGCTATTGCCGGTATGTACCAATGCCACTCTGAGGCTGACCCAGTGACCTAATTAGGATATTGTGGTGATCTCAGAGTGCAATGGACTCTAAAAAGGGGAAATGAGACGGGAATGGAAATTGGTTTGTAGCTATTCACCTGTATAAATAGATCATTGTTTTCCCAGCGAATAGAGTGGTTGGGAGAAGTCAAAAGGACGCGGCTGATGCTTGGGAAATAGCGTGAAAACCAGACTCGAAGACGCTGAAATAACCCCAGCGGTTTTGCAATGATGCGACAACTTCGTCTGGTGAGACTTGGTTGTTGCTAACCAAAATGACGTTGAGATTTCCGGTGGAAATCTCATGGGTTAATGCAATAGGGTTGTCGTATGGCAAAAAAAAGGCTAAATGATATTGTGCATTAACTGCATAGATGTATGACTTCCGGCAATGCTTCTTTTACAGTTGAATAGGGGTAGGAGGAATTGGGGTCGGGTAGGTGCGTTGTTGACAGGCGGAAAAGGGTTGAAATAGTGGATTGGTTCTCTATGTAGTATAGAGAACCCCCACACACCCATCGACTGACAAAGAGAACAAAGTACTCAGGGTTGACAGGTTTACGGCTCCAGTTTTTATGAAAAATTAATTTTATTATAGTTTGTGATACGCTGAATCACTGAAATCGACACAGAATCGAATTAAATTCTCAGCATTACTTGGCAGTTTTACGAGTGCGACAGTACGGCCCTTTACATCAGAAACTTGTCTCTATACCCTGAATTATACGACTGCTGTAACAGATGGTGCTTCACGTATGATTCATCTTTATTACTTAGTTCTTAATGTGTAGTGGTAAGCCTTCCGAGACAAGTTTAGTGGGACTACCACCCCATTTATTGGCTTAATTCAAGCAATATAAGTACTTATAAGCTCAAGTACATATAACTTTACAAACCAAAGAACGTAAGAACTAACTTTACTAAGCTTAACCCATGGTAAACAGGACATATTATGAAGGTAAGAATAGGAGCGGAAGGAGGTGGCAGGTTAGAGAGGAAAGTATAGAAAGTTCTCTGCATCCGCGAAAGGAGTTCATTGAAACCATAAGAGCTGCCGTGAGGGGGGATGTAGAAAAGGCGGAATTTACACGTAATTATTTCGAGGGTTTGTGTTCAGAAGAATTAAGTTAAGGAGGTAGGTGCAATCGACTCGATGAATGAACACTATATCAGCCGCGATCCGCGCTCCTCAAAGGTTCTGAGGTTGAATAATTTGAGGCGGTTAATGTACGGGGCAGGATTAAGGGGTTTTTCCATCCTAGCCCTCGGAGAGCGAACCGAAGGAAGCGACGTTGAATACTTACGATTCTACGGATGTGGGTCGTGTGATAAGGGGACTGTGGGGGTTCTCTACATTACACGGAGAATCAACCCACAATTTCAGCCCGATTTCGCCCGCTAACAGCGCACCACCTCAACCCCAATTCCTTCCACCAGCTATTTCACCTGAAAAAAGATATATCCCAAAAGGGCGCATTACTGAATTCATTATTTTATGCAAGTAATGCATATTTGAATTCAGTACCACTTGCCATACGGCAACTCCATTGCATTAACCACATGAGATTTTCACAGGAAATCTCAATGACATATTGGTTAGCAACAACCAAGTCTAACCAAAAGATTCTGTTGCATCATCACAAAACCGCTGGGGTAATTTTCAAATTCTTCGAGTTTGGTTCTCACGCTCACAATTCCCAAGCTATTGCAGCGTTCCTTCGACTTCCCCCAGACACGCTATTCGCTGGGGTGCAATACCCTCTTTATTCAGGTGAATAGCACAAACCACTTTCCATTCCATTTCATTTTCCCCTTCGCTGAGTGCATTGCACTCTGAGATCAAACCGATGTCCTAACTAGGTCACTCGGCCATCACCAGATTTTGCGTTCGTGCATGCAATAAGCAATCATCCCCAGGATCATTGCGTTTTTCGTTTCGGTTCTCTCATTCTCTCTAGTCCATCGACTATTGAATTAACCAACGGTTTTATTCACCTCGATGGACGGGGAAAATGAGAGAGCCCAGATGAGAGTATGATCTCAATTGGTTGATCACCAGCATATCCCAAAAAGACAATTTTCATCCCTGATTGGGATCAGCCGATTTCCATCCACCATCGCGTGCACACATAGGCGTTATTCATCCCTCCAGGAGATCAGTCGCGTTTACTTTAACCCGGAGTGCTGCGCTGCTGAATTTTTTTCCCCCGGTTGTCTGCTGTAGAAGCATAAAATAATTTGAAAAGACATAATTAACAAAATTCGATTATACCGATTTTTAATTGATAAACAATATCACCTAGGAACCAATTCCTAATTAACCAAAATTGATTGACATTTTTAAACATACCAATATTGGAAGTGCGCAATTAATAAGTAAAAAAATAAAGAAAAGCATTAACAATAAAACTAACCCCAGTGCGTTTTCATTTATTCTTCTCTTCCCTTGGTGATCATTTGGCTGCGGTAATCGGTGGGTGTTTAGTGAACCCGTGTCGTACCGGCACACTACTTCAAACCCCCACAGGACCATACCTGGCTAGCATATTCTAGCAGTGGACGGACGGTAAGGTAAAAAGATCGAGTTATGTAGGGGTCGGAGAATTTCTTAGACCATCGTTTCATGAACCGGAGAGCAGAATTGGCTTTCCAGATCGTCTCGTCAATGTGAGAGAGGAAGTTAAGCTCCTAGTCGCAAGGGATCCCGATGTCTCGAATAGATTGGACAATGGTTAAGGGTTGTTTTTGAAGGGAATAGGGACACGAGGATGAGTGAATATATTACAGGAAAAGGTTATAGATTGGCATTTGGCGATGTTAAGTAAAAAATAATTTTTGTCACACCAAGTCGAGAAGTTGTCAAGGTGTGATTGCAACAGTGCAGAATCAAGTGGTGACTCGATGATCTTGTATACCTTGGTATCATCAGCGTATATGGACAAGCAAGAAATCATAATGAACCCAAAGGCGGCAAGGTTGGATATCATGGACCCGAACCGAACCGAAGAAATTCTATCCTTTAGATAGGAAGAAATCCATTTTAGCAATCCAGGTTCGAAGCCGAGAGCGGATAATTTGAAAAGGATTAGATTGCGGAAGATTTTGTCGAATGCTTCACTAAGGTCAGTTGATACCATATCGACCTCATTACCGTGCTCTACTGCTGAGAGTGTAAAGGAAGTGAACTCAACAAGGTTGGTTGTAGTTGATCGGCCATTGAGAAAACCATGTTGCCTTAGTGAAATAAAAGATTTGCAAGGAAAACTAAGAGATTCGTACAGAATACTTTCGAGAATCTTGGGTAAGTGGGACAGTTTGGCGATGGGGCGGTAGTTCGCGACATCGTTTTTGGGACCCTTCTTGTGGATGGGGGTGATGAAGGAGGTTTTCCAAATGTGAGGGAATACGCATTGAGAAAGTGAGAGATTGAAGATCAGTGAGAGGGGAACAGAGTAATGGATGAGCATTTCTTGAGGAGGATTGCGGGGATACCATCAGGGCCCAGTGTAAACTCGTCTTTGAGTTCCAGTAGCTTGGATTCAATTAAGGGTGGATCAAAGGAGTTCCGGAGAAGGGTCTCGAGGGAAAAGTTAGGTAGGTAGTTGAAGTATGACGGGTCAGGAAAAAAGGAGTCATTAGTGAATGACTGATTGAATTGAGTGGCGAAGAAGTTAGCAATAGTAACAGGATGAGATGAGAATTTAAGTTTTATGATTTGACGAACTGAAGGAAGGATATGGGGTCATTTTTGAGATTGGTCTGAGTTTTGGTAAGATAGTTGCGATAAAGGGTGTTGTAAAGTACCGTGAATTGGAGGTAACAGCCAAGAAAATTGGAGTAGTCGGGAATAGCTCATTTCCGAGAGAAGGTGACCCATAACTTATTCCCTTTGTTACGCAGGGAACGAAGCTTGTGATTGTGGCATGGATGGGGGAAGAGGTAGATATTTTTAGTCTAGAGTAGAATTCGGTATATAAGTGGATAATGGCATCTTCCACGAATAGGTGATCGTAGTTAAACGAAAGGTGGCCTAGGTAGTCGTTTGTGTGGTGGGAGTTAGCTTTATGGAAATCGTCGGCGTAGTGATTGGAGGGAGAGGCAGTCGATGGCGAGTGGGCTCGAAAGAAAGTCACAAGAATATGGGGGTGCTGGTAGTTTATAGATGTAGGGACGAAGGGGCTGGACGAGACTGATGTATTGATAGGGCCGGTTATAAAGATGAGGTCTGGCTGCCTACACAAGTTCGAACGTTGCTGACTTGACAGAGGCAAGAACCATCTAGCCGATCAATGAAGAGACTACGATAGCCAGTATAATGATATGTGGAAGTAGCGAACTGTAGACCCCAGTTATTGAGTTATTCTTGTACTCGTGGCAACGAAGATGTGGCGAGCCCGTTGACGAATCAACTTGAGCCCTGATCTTGCAAATTGTTGCGCTGGAAGATAGCCAGGAATTTCTCTCGACCATTTCACGTAGCCTACAGCTTGGTGGGGTGGCAGGGCGTTGAGACTCCACCTACCACTCGGTCTTTAGTCGCCTTTTATGACAAGCTGGCTTAGCTGTGAGTATATTCGAAGGCCCTACTCACAGGACAGGCCCGAAATCTGTTAATTTACACCGTACGTCGACGTTCTGTGGACAAATTATTATGTTACGATCGAAAAGTTACGCTCACCGAAACCGTCTGTCATTTAATGGGACTGTGGGGGTAGGATTTTTACTCGTGGCGCCGGCAAGGGGGCGGGGTTCACTAAACACTACTGATTGTCACTGCCGCAGTTCTCTGAAAACTCCGCCTTTCGCCACAGCAAGAGGCCAACACCAAGTTGATTGATCACACCGGAAATTGTTCGAAAGGAACGCAGCACGCTGTTCTTCACTCCAAAGTTGACCAAAACTGTGCACAACCAGGGAAGAAAAAATGAAACACCGTTTTTGTTTTAGTGTTTAAAGTTTTCTTTATTAATTAGTTCACCAACAATTCAAAAAGAACTGCAACAGTTATTTGATGGCATCTCGGGGCGCCCACTCGGCGTTATAGGTTCGCCTCTCCCGACTAATAATAATATTATGAAAAAAAAAAAAAAAAAAAGTTTTCTTTATTAATTAGTTTGTGGGGGCGGGGGGGGGGGGGGGGGGTGCGTCGGCATGTACGCGGATTCTACCATCCACCCACTACTTCCACTAAATGTTCCTGGTGAGTTCGGTCCAACGTTGATTAAAAGAACGAATCCAATTCAGCGACACCGCCACGTTTGGCCACAACCGAATGCAAAGGGAAAAAACCGTCCGCAGTTGGCAATTAAAACATACTATTATTTATTCTGGAGAGGTTTCTTTTTATTGTTATTTAGGGTTCACTTTCGGTTCTACGATTTTACAAAAACTGACGCGTATGTAGCGTACGTTCAATATAAATTGGACTCACTATGTCAAAATTAACAAAAATACAATAAAAATTGAGGAATCAATAAAAAATTGTTTATCCGATACGCGCTTTCTCGACTTAACTTTTCGATTCAGACCGTACCGGTGCCGGTACGGTGGATGGCGGTGACCCGTCCGCTACGGAGATTGAATTGCGACTCCACCGATATCCTCTCCAATAAGGATATCGTTTTTACCTACCACCAGAGACACGTAATGCCTCGTCGTCGTCGCTATTATCGACGTTGGGAGAAAAAAGGTCCTAAAAGCAAATTGGATGCTTATGGCATCTCTGGCTGCAGTAGAAACCGGGTTCATGTTTGCATTAGGAAATGCTGGAGAATTTGGTTTCAGCGTCTATTGCGCTAATTATATGCAGCTGCTTGCCAGGCAATGTGTATGAAAAGGTACATGACGCGGCTGGGAAAATAGACGGCGCAATATCTATGGTCCCTGTCATGACGGTTATATTGAATGCAATCCGAATCATTTTGTTTACAGGAATTTGGTTTAGAATACCAGATAAGCAAAGAAAGAAATCTTACGGAAAATTGTATGCGAAGGGATGCATGAAAAGGTAAGATTTCTTTATAGGGATTTTAAGATTATAGATGATGATCTATATAATGCGTGAAGCATTTACAGGTACTAATACTGTTGCATTAGCGAACTTAAGGAAGTTGGGTAGTAGTTATGGGGGTTTTTTTCAGGTAAGTGGACCGTGGGGTTTTGCGGAACCGCTACAAGTTCGCCAACAATGTTTTCTTTATTTAGTAATTCACCAACGATGTTTTCTTTATTAATTAATTGTATATTGGTTTCGTACTTAACGGGTCAGACAAATTTACTTTTGTTTTTCTAGGATTTACACACATGAACTTCGAGTAGAACACACCACGTCAACACAACAGTAATGTTCCTATTGTTCTCCTGGCACCATTGGCTGCATATTAGAATCGTTAAACATTTTCTGCGCACGCGGATCCTTATAGCAATGGATATCAACCCGGTAAACATGAACAAAAGAAAACGGAACTCCCGACTTGGCAATAAAATGTATGTACGCAATCCGGTTCTGACGCGTAGCGTCCCCGATGTGTGTGTCCGATTAGCTGGATAAAATCTGACTCCTGTGACTGTCGCACGGAACATGCAGTGACTCCTCACTGGGGTGGATTGCCACTTGTGTGGTGGAAAGAAAAAAATAGAATCTTCTTTTCGTCCGGCGAGCAATGAGAAATCGTTTGAGGTCTCGCTGGGAGGGTTCCACTGGTCGATCGTGCAGATCGTAACGTTTATGTGTACCATGGAAAGACGGATAGACGAAATTCTTTCATAGTGGTGGAACAAAGGCAAGAATCAATCCAGGGTGTCGTGGCAGTGGAGGCATAGTTAAGTCTACATAGGAATTTTGTTTCAGAGAATTTCTGCCGGGCGGGTCGAATCAGATTTTTCTGTTTGCTGTATATACAGAAGAAGTCGTTTTCCGGTGGCAAGCGTAAGAATGGCTATGGTTTGTCGGTTAGACAACATAACATGGGTCGTGTGTATTCCGATGATATTTATCGGTTAGACGACGAATCGTGGAATTAGGCTTGCAGCTGTGCAAGCGAGCTGCTTGTTATGGCTTTGTCGTTAGGCATACGTACACAGCGAAATTACTGTGTACATTAGAGACAGGAATTGCCAGTAAGGGGAATCAATGAGATTCCAAATGGTTTAAGTGGGAAATGAGCCGAAATGGTTTTCGGGAAAACTGAATGCGGCTTGGTTGCGAGTGGAAGAGAAATGTACTCGTTTGCAGGTTTTGAAATGTATTCTATTGCAGGTTGGGAATGAGGAGTTGGATTACAATTATGGGGGGTTCTTCAGGTGAGCTTTAAAGAACCCCCACTGGACTATACTCGGTACAGATCCAAGAGACCTTATTAAACAGCACCAATTGTGCCTGTTTGACTTGCTTTTCGAAATTGGTACAATAGTTGTATCAGCGTATACAGACATACCTGTCCTATGGTTAGTGTGCACTTAAATTAGATTTAAGTTTTATATATAAA
The DNA here is from genome assembly GCA_963931805.1 of Microdon myrmicae. Taxonomy (NCBI): domain Eukaryota; kingdom Metazoa; phylum Arthropoda; class Insecta; order Diptera; family Syrphidae; genus Microdon; species Microdon myrmicae. The sequence continues at coordinate 765,356 of OZ007500.1, read as the reverse complement.
AAAATTAGATGTATGTACTAATATAAGCAAAATAAATGTTTTATTTGTAAAAAAAAAAAAAAAAAAAAAAAAAAAAACGTTACCGTTTTGTAAGTACAACATCACCAACGAAAGGCAATAGTTTATGACGGTAGGCATGGTATGTTTAGTTAAGAGCGTTTGTGTAGGATCCAGTAAGTCTTTAAGCTAGAATTTAGGCATTTTTGTCTAAGATGTGAATTAAAAACTAAGAAGAAATATATTTAAAAAATGTAGTAAAAATGAACAAAATTGCGATTCTATTTTTTTATCAAAAAATCACAAACAAGCAATGAAGTGTGAACGTGAGCATTATCGAGAATTGTGGTCTTGTCATAATTTTTGGAGTTTTCGTCGGATTACTGGATCAAAACAGCGCATAACTTCCAGGTCATTTTTCTTATTGATTGTACGACAATTGTAGGAAACAGTGACAGGAACCATCATATTTGATCGAGTTTGTCACATTTTCATCGATCTTTGTTTTTCAGACTGATTTGACTGGGACGATTGGGGCTTCGTTTCGATGTCATACCCATATACCCATGATTTGAAGGAGTTCTGGATCATTGTGGACTTCATTCAGTAATTCCTGAGCGATGTCTACGAGACGTTGGTTTTGGTTGAAATACAGCTTCTTCGGAACAAACTTTACACATGTTTCATTTTTGGTGACTTTCAACGTCATGTTTCAACGAGCAAAATCGTCCCCGTCATTAGTAACCCATCTGATAGTGGTTCGGCGATGTTCCGGAATAATTTCTTAACTTAATCGACGTTATCACCGGTTTTTGATGTGGTAAGAGGTTAGGGGGGTTGTTATTTAAACGTTCTCAGGGTCCTCTTTGCAACGTTTGTTACGTGGTAACTTCCCCCCCACCACCCTTGTCGCTGCGAACGAAACACTGAATAACTTGGAAACTACAAATTAAATAGAATCAAATTAACTTCGAATAAATATAAAAACAAAACATACATTGTGAATGACTACTTGAACTAAACACGTCCAAGTAAACAATGTACATTTCAAATTTTAAATACACAATTGGTATAAATAAATCTACAACATTGAAACAGCGGGTGCACGAATCCATATAAGTTTATATGGCCATGATGTTTGGATCAGTTTCGGGGCGATCATGGCCAGACATATTCAACGCAAACGGTGTTATGAGGACAGAGAGGTGACGGGGGATGAGATGCAGAAAGAGAGTCTTGTGTGTAATCTCCAGGGTGGTAGACGTTTTTTCTTCGAGTTCCGTTTTTGCTGTGCGGTTTTTCTTTTGTGAAAAAGATATGTGCTGTTCTTCTAATGAATGAGGAAAAAAGGGAAGAATAGGTCTACGAGAATAGGCCACGGCAGTTGTCTACGTTTTTTGTACCCAAAATTATTGAAGTGAGATTAATAAAATTGTGCATGCTGAGGAAAGGTTGTCCTGTCTTATTTTTGACCTTTGCCCGAGGACGGAGTTTCAAAGTGTAGTTGTTTCTTGCCAACTGGGGAATAGGCGGACGATAGTTGTCCCACGGACTGCGCATCGGAGGAGAATACTCGCTGTACCACATTACTAACAGCAATCACCGTCCGAACCATCACCAAGACCAAAAGCGGAAGTTTTCTCAGCATGTTCCTCGCATGTCCCAGATAGGACCCACCGAAACAACGTAAGTGGAGAATTGAAATTAAAAGTTAAAAACCACCCCCAACCAATATTAAAAAACTCAATCCAACCATTAAACACACTCTTACCTGGATTATAGAATAAAATAATTGGCACTATTCAGACCTAACACAAGTGGCCACTTAAAAATTAGCAAATTGACACGACTTTACATTTAACCATATACACATATATATTAGAATATAGTAATTTATATATAATCATATACACCCAATGGCGCAGCCCAATTTTTGTTACAATAATCGTTACAATTTTATGGTGCACACTCGTAAACCCACATCCTAGTCTTTTTTTTCAAGAAAAATTTGATACTAATCCTTTGACATATTCTTTCAGAAATTAAAAAATTGCCGACCACACAAAAATACCTATAATTGGTCGACTGTCAGAAATAAACTAAACATTCTCAAAATAATTGCAAATGCCAAGATACATCAGGAACATGTGTACCAACAAGATTAAAATGTATACTTGATAATCTTATTTATAAAACCCGCGAAATGCAACAATCTTGTTCACATACTAAATGCAATGCATATAAAAAAAAGAATGAATGTCACCAAAAGCCTGTTCCAAAACTCAGCACCTGAAATGAACTCGTGTCTCTCCGTATACGGAAATACATTTATTTCATGTTTTTCAAGAGACACAGCTAGTGTGACATATTTGAAAAACTACTTTGATAGTCTATGCTTTCAAGGATTACATACTAAAATAACAGGTGTAGAGCTCAAGTATTTCTGTATCGACATCCTTCTAAAGAGTAGCGCGCAGATGGCGGAAAATCGAGCAAGAGGGGGAAATGGTGTGTAAGTCGCTGAAAATTGATTTTTTCATAAAAAAACATTACTTTTAACCGTTGTTTCCGTACTTTGTTTCAACTTCTCCAGCACTTCCCCTCGTTCCTGCTAGAGTTGTATCTTTTGACACTATGAGGGTACTAAAAATTCCTGTAACTCTTGCATATTATTAAAAAAATCGCATATATCGAGGATTTTCTGATACACAGATAGTAACGTACACTATCCGGAGTTTACTTTGTAGTATTCACTTTCCCTTTGTCATATTAGTTGTCGTGGCTTGTATCCGTTTAAGCGCATTTAACGAAAATCAGTCAACTACTGGGGTGTTATAGAGTGTATGTACAAACTCTGCCACTGTTTGAACTAAATGTAATCAAAAAATTAAATAACAAGTCATTTAAATTTTTGATAATGGGTTTGCCTTTGACTTGTAACCAAAACATTTTTGAGGGTAAGCATCGGTGACTAGTAATTGGCAGTAATTCCCTGCGGATTTCTATGATATGCTAATTAATTATTTATTACACCTATCAGAACAATAGCGATGTTAATGGATAACAGTTTCATTGGTTGCGTAGCTGGTACATTTCAAAATTCGACTGACCACCGATTTCCTACAACGCATCTACCCAATTGTATTTACTATTCAATTGTAACTAATTGAATAGCAAATACTAATTGTAACTGTGGGTCTGGCATAACGAAAATAACAAGATTGCTTCTATTAATTAATTGCAGAATTCATGATCTGAATTGAAATTTACCAATCATGCAACATTTTTCATTAACCTACCAATAAAGGGATTGGTCAGAAATTGTGCATTTTTAACTATCAACTCGCAATTCATAATAGAAAGCGCGGAAATGGATTTTTGTAACCCACATACAAGTCAGTGAGAAAGAAATGGTGGAGGCACAAGAGGAAGTAATTTTCGAAAATACACTTAATGGTACACATTTTGAAATTAAATCCATTTGCCAAGCAAATTCATTTGCATCAAGAGTGCGAGTTGTGCGATGGTATCAAGGGTGTGTTGATATTGTCGACCAAAGGTCATCAATTGATACTGCGCCTCACTACAATTTAGGCTGCATAATGCTTCCCTCCAAGGGCTGTAACTGAATATTAAAATTGGATACTAATAATATCGTTAGTTCGAGGACATTATACAGATACATATAACTTTAGAGTTCATAGTAATTTTCTTGCCGGTTTTTGCAGGGATATGTCAACAAGCAGGTTGCTTTATAGGTTGTTGAATATACTACCTGTCTGGTTCCTTAATCAAAGTAGTTTCACGTGACGATAAATCTGCATTCTTTCAAATGCATAGGGCACTTTTTTATGATATCTTCTTCGCATTCCTTATAATCCAGCCCACGCCTTTGCTAATGACACATTGAGTGTGTTCCAACTTGCTCGACTAACCCATTAGGACTATATTTTCAAACAGTCAAATGTAGCATTCACTGAACTCCGACGGAGAGCGGAATTCCATGCCTCCAAAGGCTGATGCTGCCTCTAGTCGTCAAAGAAAAATCGAAATATATCAATGCCAGTGATGCATCATGAAGTGCAACGAACTTCCAATTCTTGGCATTGAAAATAAATCGATTCTTAAGTAGAATAGCGATATATTTAAAATTGCGGAAAATGCAACAACATGTTTAGAGTGTATTAAAATATGCAACGATTGCTGCACGCCATCCAATACAATTACAGTTTACAAAGCATATATTCATCCGAAAGTCGATGTGAATTGGCATTTTTCGTCAGACGCATAAATAGCAGTAATGCATCTATTTCAAGGATACAACAAGGCTCTGTGAAATATAGGGACCCACCAACAGCTATACGAATATGGTATTCTATCAACGTATCCTGCCTGTTTCTTGCCTATCTATGTATTAGAAAATTCGCTGCTCACTTGAATTTGGAGGCTGAATTACGCTTGCTTAATTGTGAGTGTCAATCGGTTCACTTTAAAATGTAAGTACAGACATGGAGAATTGTTCTCTAGCCGAACCACACAACTCGCCATTACATTATTTACACATTCTAGATTGATGTACAGTAAGATCATAGACGACCAGAAGGTCTTCAATTTTTGACTCGATACATATCTTTAAAGGGAATTTCAAGAAAGGTCTCACACACACAGTGTGTAGTGCAACAAAAGAGCACCCCCTGCTTTGTGGCTTTACAAGGATTACACAAAAAGCCACACAAATTTCTATTTCTGACCCTTCACTTAAAGAAAATTTTAAACTTTCATTTTCGTACAATTTAACGCAGATGAATCAGCCAAGTTTGTTCGAATTATTTGTTATTTTATAAGCTTGTGAGTTTGGCCTAATTATGGATGCAAATAAAAGCACTCGTGTTGAGGTTCCATCGTGATGTATTTTCCATGGAAATGGTCTGTGCACGCAAGCAAATCGTTATCAGTTTTTGTGCCGGTTAAGAAGTGGGCTACAGTCTTAGGCTGTAAATCGTAAATTCCCATGCTCACAACTACTAAAGTAATTTAATCCAATTCTGATTCGTTGTACACCATTCTCTCTCCTTCGTTATTTTTGATATATTTTGTTTTATTATTCATTGGAAATTATAATTACATACCTGGGCACGGCACCTTGACCCATCCTTAAATTTCAAAGCGTTTCCCAGATTTATTTTTGCTCGACCCCTCGCCTACATCAAATGAGCCGACAGTTCATTACTTGCTGTTCATCAAGAAATATAATACGATATAAATGCAAATCCATTTAGCTTTTCGCTTCGAAGTTTTTGTTTTTATTTTAGTTGTTATCGTTATGAGTAGGCGTGGGTATATGACCAAATGCTATACCACATTCACTTAGGTTGTCAGGTGATACTGCACAACATTGAGTGCTGATTCACTGATTTCCTGGAATATAGATAATGAGGTGGCGGACTTTCAATGCGACTTAGGCAGATTTTATTTGGTATGAAACTCTCTTGAAAGCTAAGTAATAAGATTTCCGTGAAGTAAATGATCATCTCTGTAATTGAATGAGATACGAAAATCAACCGTAATACGACAACTTTAAATCTAAAAAGGGGTGCAATGCTCGAAATTTTCAACTGGGGTGATTGCCTAAAGACATTCAATTCCTTAATTGTTTGTGGGTATATCAGAGTGAATTTCTTCAGATGGAAATATCATCATCATCGGCGCTACAACCGGGAACCGGTCTTGGCCTTATTTAGCAAGTCCTGAGGCTTGTTTAATTTTCCATAATGATTTGTTTTTTTCGGGCAAGGTCATTAGTCTCGCGCCAAAGGCTCCCCGACGGGGAAACGAACCCCGATGGAAATATATCCCTGTGTAAGTGTGTGGTAGATGAGTTTTTATCAATATAAAAAGGATTCGAATGCTTTTGGGATAACTGCCAACATATCTTGGCATTTATTTGGCTTGCTATCAATTTCTACACTCTAACTTAATGGCGATGTAATGACATCAGAGTTGGAATTCTTTGAGGTCGTCTTAGAAATAACCCGAATAATAGCATTTCCAATTTAAAGATATGATACCGAGAGGAGAGCAACTTATATATCCTTTTATGTATGTTTAATAAGACCTTTTCGTGCAAGTGTATACTTCAATAATTCAAAGGAAAATAGTATTCGCTACTGCACAAAGATGGTGTAATAACGTTCAAATTACGAGAACTGGGTTTAGGGTCCCAGGTTCGGACCTTTAGCTCTCAGAATCAAATCCCGATGATTGATATTGATTTCCATACCTCTGATCACGGATCTCTGATTTTGAGTCTATAAGTTCGCCTCTCTAATCTCGAATCTCTTGTATGTCACGACCTGAATTACAAGTCACCAACTCCGAGTGTTGTAAGTCGAATCTAGCAAATTGAGTTATAGTTCAGAATAGATTTTGAGCTCAATTAACAACCTGCTTCATTTAGCCATTTCTTCCGCAAACTATATTAACAAAAAAGACGCATAAAGGAAGATAAATAAGGCAGTATTTTCTGTGAAGTAGTATTTTTCCGTGACGGGGAAAAATTGTATTAATTGTAAATACTATATATTTAATGTATCTCAAAGACTTTGACCGTTAAATGTACTATACGTCGTTACCACTTGAGAAAAATTTAAATATCCTACCTGGCTCTTGACGTTCTCCAAATATGTTGGCCGAAAAAAAAATCGGACACATCCGAAGTGGGCGTCGCAACATAGGTATTACCATATTCATATGGTTTGCTATGCATGTGAATCTATTTATCACGCGTTTAAACCTTATTCGCGTCTGACAACGTGGAAAATTCTTGCAATAAAGGATCCACGAATGCTGGATTTATAAAAAGATTTTACAGGATTTTGACTTCATGCTCAATGCGCAGCGATGGAACGAAATAAAAAAGTATTGTGCGGATCGCTTTTTAACGTTTTCTTCCTCCTGCTCATTTTTTGCATACGGTAAAGGTATTGTTGACCGGAATTGGCGGTTCTTCCGGCATGAAAGCGCAACAACCGGACATACTGTAGCAAAGTGGGCAAACGGTAGCATCTGCTGTCATTGGTATTCATAGTCGCAGTGCTGTCAATGGGGACACTTGAAAATTGCAAGTATCAGAGTAAAGGTGGATTGTGTGCCTGCAAGTATTTTCGCTCGTTTTACTCTTGCTCTTCGTGTTGCAGGTTTTAAGGTCAGCTTCTGAATTATGTTTTTTCCTTGCATCACATGGGAACAGATGGCATTGTTGAGCTGTGGAAGTATATTGTATGTAGACAGAAATCAATATTCAGCCAATGTGTTTTTGCCTTTGTATTTTTGTAGATGTTGACGGCTTGGTCGAATCCTTTCACCCAATTCATCCTTCATTATCGTCTCCGGGCCAGGAGTCCCCCATATCCATACCGAATGCGTAGGAATGTAAATAATTAAATACAGCAGTCCAGAAGAAAATGTGCATGTGAGTGAGACGAATAAAACTTCTAGGGAAATGTAGTGAAACAAGAAGATTAACAACCTATTAACTGAAGGGTGGAGAACAACAGATGTGTATCCCAGGGGACTGTTCGACAGCTTCATGAATTTTATGTGTTAATTTATCGCAGTAGGGCATTTTTACTAGTGTAGGCGGCACCGTGGATAAGGATTCCAAAGCGGATACGAATAATATTGGTTCGTTTCTCGTGTGAGTCAATCGAATTCAATGTCTCAAAATGACAGTATCAACATTTGAATAGGTACCACAAAGCGTTTAAATATAGTAGGCTCATGATATATTAAAAATGTTTCATTTGATAAGTAGTGTTGTTAAATGCAGTGCATTACCATTGCACTTTTTATATAAGCATAGAAATCAAAACATCCTTTTAAATAGAAATTACACAATGTCCAATGGAATGTTTCATTACTCAAAGCTGCATTTTTCTAAAAAATAAATTAATTCTTATTACGATACGTAGTTGCGAAAATAAAACTATTATCACCATAATTTAAAATAATATTAAAACTCTTTCTGCGTTCATATCACCCAACAAAATCAAAGGACTTAGAGCAAGTCTTGATATATTATAATAATAACAAACTTGTATGAGTGAAGAGTTGGATGCAAATACAACGTTAAGGCAGCAGATTTGTGAATAAGGGAAATTATCTTCACACTGAATTTTTAGAGCCACATTGTTGATTATGGCCCCTGTGTGTGGGACAACAGCAAACACTATACCTAACTGAAGAAAAATGGTATTTTATACCAAAAAATTCAGCTATTCCATCGTACTTCAATGATGTGTAATGCCATCAATTTTTAAAGAAAATCACAATACAGAGGTGTATTAAATGAAAAACGATTCAATGAAATAATTGCAAAATTACCATTTTAAGCGTCAAGGATCTGCCAAAAACATTCGTGCAGATGTGGAAGATGCAAGGAGAGTAGAAACAACGAAGTTAAAGCTTGTCTACGGGTACAAAGACAAAGCAAGGAGCAATAAATACGTATGCCAAAATAACGTCCTTAGTGGCTACCTTCAAAATGACAGATTTTGTGGAGTATCCAGTGCAAAACTGTTTAGTTTACCGATTGCGGATCGCGGTAGTCCAGAGTCGACTGTCTGAATAATTAAGAGTCGGCAATCAAAACTCAAGGGTTAAACGTTAGCAATCAATAGTTGACATTCAACAATCAATAGTTGGTAGTTGAATGTCAACACTTGTCAGCACAAAGTTCACAATGAAGTCAACAATCAGCATTCATTCGTTAACATTCAATAGTCGGTTTGTCTACCGTTCTCAGTCCACTTTCGAAAATTAACAGTCAAAACTGACTATTAACAGTCAATAGTCGACAGTCCTCGACACTTCACAGCTCACACTGTGCAATGATCAGTCAACAGTCAAAATCCCAAAGCCAAGAGTGAATAAGCTAGCGTCGTCAATCCACAGTAGTGTGTCTACAGCCAACAATCGATAGTTAATAGTCAAGAATTAACAATTGAACAACGATAGCCGATAGTTCAGCCGATTATCGACAGTCCTCTGTCCGTAGTCGGCAGTCGATAGTTAACAGGCAACAGTCGGTAGACGATAGTTGATAATCAATACTCAACAGTTGACATTCGGTAGCAGACAGTCGGTAATTCACATTTGACAGTCATTAGTCAAGGATCAACAGTTGGCAGTCGATAGTTCGCATTTAACAGTCAATAGTAAGCAATCAGTAATTCAGGTATAGAATAATATACAAATAAAAATAAAATAAAGCGGATACATGTGACGATTGCAAAGACTACACAATACCAAAAAAGAATTTAAAAAAACATTAGCGGCATATACCCGAGCAGCAACGTAGCAATCATAGCCTGTATAGCTATGGCAAGATATGTGTTATGACATTCTCGCAAAATACGCGGCCGTGATCTGGTTCGCAGGCGATTTGGTTTTAAAGTTTTCAGCCTGGATTCCAATCACGTTCTTCACTGCTTTTTCACTGCTTTTTTCTGAATACTTTATTTATTTCTGGGACCATTTTCGATCCTCTGGCTTTAATGGCTAGAATGTTCTTGTGTCACTATTCATTTACGGCTGATCTATAGTTGTCCTGGAGCAGTGTGTAAATGTTTTTGATCAATGTGTTAATTGTTTTTATTTCGTGGCTATTTGGACTGCCAAACTGTCTGCGAAGCAGCTTAAGGAGACATTCCGGTTTGTTCGGTTCAAAAAATCAATTTTTTTTTTTTGCTTAATCGATAGTTTTATCCTTCAAAAATAATATGTTAAAATTTGGAAACGAAATCTTAGGCGGTTCCAAAGTTATAGGTCATTAAAGGGTCGGGTCTGCCGCGGATACAAATTCGCATCATAGGAGGCAACTACCGTGTATTTAGAAAGATGCAGAATATCCATTTGTGGGCATTAATTTGCTTCGCTGTTGGCTTGGGCCAACTGCCACTTCTTTGAATATTTCGCAATCTTGTGGGCCTGAACAACATGTTCATAAGCGGTAATGGATAGTCGCTCCTGTGTATGTTGTCCAAACTTTGAATGCGTTTTCCTCGAAACGACTTTTTTCAGTGCGGTGTAAGCGATAATATGAAAACGGTGCATGCGATTCTTATAAAAGTTCGCACACATATTTTTAACAAGCACACGCAAATTGTGAGGGCATTACTTTTTTATTTATTTATTTATTTTTTTAGTTATAACTAAAAAATAGATTAAAAAAGGGCCGAAAAATCAATGTTTTTTCCATAGTCCGCCATTTTGTTGTTTTTTATCAATTTTAAAATTGTTTTCACTCACAATGGGCTAAATGTATTTAAGTTCAATAAACTTTTTGCATTTGTCGTATTTTTTCACCGTTGACGAAAATAACCCTTACACGAGCAGAACGGATGGCTAACTTTGAACATCTGGAGCGCGGGGGGGGGGGTTCCGGTTCCGGAGTGACTCGGCAAAATTTACAAACGTAGTCGAAAGATGAATAAAATGTTAAAAAAAAATGGTTATTATATCTTTATTACTTTCTCTTTAAAAAAATCATGAAAATAACCTATTTTTTGACCCGACAAACCGGAATGTCCCCTTAAAGGAAACACAGCGCTCTTTTTTGTAGAGCGTCAATGGTTAAGTTCCTGTATCGATTAATTTGGTTCTCTGTGTGAGCTACTTTTTGATAGAAGGATTCATTGTGTTGGTCACACTGTTGTAAATCGTTAAGAAATAATAATTGCTTTTATGGTAATGAAGGTTTCTGTTAGTCGGTGGAAGCGCAGCTCTGTCTTTATTATGGGATCAAAGCGTGACCAATGTGCTTTTTAAAATCGAATAGAGGGATCAGGTCTCCTGTAGTTCATACACTATTTCACAATTCTCGCGACTCAAATGCTGTTCCATTAGAAGTAATGGGTTTTACGTTAAGATAAGCCGTTTTGTCACCGTTCTATTTTCATCCAGAAAACTACATTTAGATATTTACTTACGACGTGCCCATTAATAAAACAGATATGATTCAAAGCCCGGTCGCTTCGTAAATCTCCATCAATTCCACTCCAGCACTTGTCATTAACTGTCTGTTCACGTTAAGTTGTTTCCTTGATGATGTGAATCCAAGGATAAGATTCATTAGCAACTGTCACAGCTGTTTACTTTATATACACATAGTTTGTAACCAATCGATTTCTTGAAATGGAACGAACTAGCTGATTCCAGATTATTCTTGGAGTTCGTCAAAGGAGAAAGTTGCTAAGCCACAAATAAAACCTCCTCAACCTCCACAGTGCCTACCGTCCTTTCACTACAAACACCCTCACAACTTCTTCGACAAATCATTTCCAATCGAACTTACTGCCAAATTAGAATAATAAATTCATCTCGAAAGTGTACATCAACGATTCGTATTCTGCTTACGTTTTTGGTGGTTTGCCTTGCCTAGATCTTGGATTTGTCCATCCAAGTGTGCGCTTATATTTGAGAGCATGTAAGCATCTTTGGAAAAGTTTTTCACTCTAACAGAGACCCGTCGTTCGATTGAAAGTCAAAATTCGATATCGTTCATCTGTTTGTCAGTCGCTTTTTCTATCTACGGACAAATCTCAAACTAAGGGAGACGAATAAGAGGAAAAGTGTAAACAAACCATTGACATAATATTGCAAAGCATTCCTATTGTTCACCCACATCATCTTATTACTACAGAGTCATTAATTCTGGAAGGAAACCAGCCTTGTCTTTTCGTGTAGTGTAAATTCTCTATATTAGAGATAATTATATACGTTTACTTCGAGTGGAGGGTGGGAATCGGGGCAGTTACGCTTTGATTAATTGTATATTATTTTGCCCCCGCAGCAATCCCCTTAATGAATTGCCGATCAATTAAACTTGCACAATCTCTATAGCACATTTTAGTTGCATATCCGTATACACGTTTGCCCAAGTATCCTTTCATCGCCACACCAGCTCGCATGTTCCCGCAGTAAACCGTTTGCCGACACTTTCACTCTATACGACATTATCTGCGTAGCTTATTCCTCGACCTGAGTACGATGCGGGTCATTATAGGAGTAATCCGTCTGTGGAGAGATATTAAGGCAATTGATGTAATTAGACAGATTGAAAACTTTTTCGAAATCAGATTCTAAAGGCGTGTCATTGAGATACATGTACGAGGATGGAGGCTGGCAGAAGAATATCTGAAATGAATTATTTGAGACACAAAATAGAAAACAATGTGCCCAGATATTTCAACATCACAAAATAGAACTTTGTTTAAGAAAATCTTTTCAATTTACTTACAATATCGTGAGCTTGACACTAAATGGCATTTCATTAGGGTGACGAAGCAACATTTACTTCCTAATGAGATAGGCTCTTTAAATGTATTGTAATATATTACAGGTTGTCGCGTGACAATCATTATCTCAACGAGAGTTTCAGACACTCAATTGTTAACATTGGAAAAGAAATCGAATGGCGTGTCCAGACAATGCGAAATGTAATGATTACGTAGCTGTTATCTGTATTTCCAACTGCCTTCGTTATCGTGAAACTCAGATTTTGTCACTCTGTGAATTATGAGATTTCCGATTTGGCAGCAGTAAAAGTAGAATGTAACGAAATAATATTCACCCCTTATAAATTATTATACACTGGGGAACAGTATCCCCACTTGTTAAAAGTTTCCATTTCATCTGATAAAGTCACGTCAATCGAAGAATTTGGGAACAGTAGACACAATTTTTTGTCATTCCACAAACATTTTAAGATTTTCGATTCTAAATTCAACTTCTCAATACACATCCCAATCCCACGGGGGTATGGGACATGTGTGGTAGGCCATTACAATGATGCAAGAATTCCATATAACATTTTTTTTTACACTAACGCGCGCACAAAAGGGGATTTTGAAGTACCCTTAAATGTCAGAGCACAGTGCGAGCGGATGGAGAGGAAGTCGATAAGGAAAGGAGATGTCGATGTATATTGGTCTTGAATGTCTGGACATCACAACGGCCAGGAAACACATAATCAGGCAGAACATTCCACATTCGTGTGGTTCGGCTAAAGAATGACTCTCTATGTTTATTTGTGCGCCTAAAGTCCTCTTTCAACACGAACTGATGCACATTCACAGATTGACGGGTATTGCGGAAAAATGTCTGAACGGGCCGAACAGATTCAGCAAGTTCAGTTGAGCAACGACCGTGGTACCTATAGAAAAGAGATAGGCATGATACGTTGCGCCTGTGTTCTAACGACTGAATTGATTGACTTACGGTTGGGTCCCCAATAAGTTTCACAGCTCGCATCCTGCCGAGCACGTGTAGTGCAGTTTTGGGTGTATTGAACAGGCAGGGTGAACAATAAAAAACTAAACGGATTCCTGTTTAAATTAAGGATATATATTTTACACGTCCGGCACGAAAGCTGGATGCTAAGAAGAAAGAAAAAAAAGTTAACAAATGTGAGTTTGGCGTTTCTTGGTGTGGATGACAGTTGTGTGCCTTAATGGCCTGAATGCAATGAGAAGAGTGAGTGTTTTCATGAGTGTGATAGTTTACAATTTGAATACAATTTTTTAATTTGTTTAACACTCCCACTAAAAAGTTAACTTCAAATTGATTTCGCGGTTACGATGTTTTCTGACTGTGTTGTGAATTGCGTGATAAAATATTGTTTGAGTTGTTGTATGTGGTGACGTTGTAGTTCCTCTAGTGGAGTTTTTGTAGACCCTTGGCATCTTGTATGTTGAGCATCCTTCTTTGTTCCTCGAAAAATGCTCTCGTCAGGGGCTTGGTCATCAAATCTGCTTGCTGGTTTTTGGAGGCGACATGCTCTAAAGCAAAGATTTTGTTCTCGAAACTGTCGCGTATGAAGTGATATCTCACGTCAATATGTTTGCTCCTTTTGTGGAACTCGGGGTTTTTGATGAGCTTGATGGCGCTCATGTTGTCGATGAGGAGGGTGCTCTCCAGATCTTGGCACAGGTTGAGATCCTCGATGAGTCTCTTCATCCAGGTGACGTCCTTCACAGCTTGAGTTGCAGCGACATATTCTGCCTCAGTGGTAGAAAGTGCCACCGTCTTCTGTTTGCTGGAACTCCATGACACGGTTGACTCACCAAACTTCAGAACAACGCCAGACGTTGATGTTCGGGTCTCGACATCTCCTCCATAGTCTGCGTCACTGTAGGCCCGGAGTTTGTTTGAAACTGCGAAAAATGTCTTTCCCATACTTTCAACAGGAAAGTTCGGATGCCGACGTACGACACGTATTCCCTTTAATCCCCGACACTTACGTCGTCAAAATTCTTCACCAGAGAAATTGAGCACCAAAAGGAAAGATAAGTAATGAAACGCACTGTTGTGTAGTTTAATTGTTTTAGAATTTCTTTTATTTGCTATTCCCCAGCGGTTTCGCAATGATGCAACGGCGTTGTTTGGTTTGGTTTATTGTTGCTAACCGACATGATGTGATTTCCGATGGAAATCTCATGGGCTAGCAAAAATGGAGTTGCCTTATGGCAAAAAGGGTAGCTAAACTCAATTATGCATTATCTGCATAGGATAATGAGTTTAGCTATGCGTCCATTATTGCAACATGCTTTTCCAGGTGAATAGCTAAGTAGGAGAAATTGGGTTTTGTTTGACACGCAGTTGGCGGTCGAAATTAAGCGGAAATAGTGGGTGTGGTTCTCCATGTAGTATAGAGAACCCCCACAGCACCTGTGCTAAATAAAAACGATATGAATTAAAGTCCCTAAATGATTTTAACCTACAAATTATTAACATGGTTCTCCCTTGAATGAGGATTATTATTTTTATTCTAGATCACGTATCTGCCTTCCATTTCACTTGTATAAAGAACACTCAGGATGATATAACTAGTTGTATAATCTATTGCATGCTGGGTGCATTAGTCCTTTAATAGGCAATATCGTCCTATTCATGATTCACTTCATGACTGTACGTCACGTCTCAAATTTGGTTTATTCTCTCGTAGATATGCAGACATACAACAAAGAGGACAACAATGGACAAAAGTAGTCAAATAGTCATAGAAATTCAGTATCCACCATTCGCTTAATAATCCTGATGCACTATTCTATGCAACTCATTTATCGTATCCTTGTCCTTTATTTCTAGTTATGTTGAGTCAGCATCACCCATCTGTAATAGAAAGGGAGATCCTTCTGATTTTGATCAGTAAATTGATTCGATTTCACCCAAAAGGCTGGCTGACTGCTATTTTTATGCGAATGTTTTGTAAGTGGATCATCAAAATAGAAGTTGTATACAAACACATCAGTAATCATTGGTAACCCGTTCTAAATGACTTGACTTAGTGTAGACACTGACTACCACTAGGGATATGAGGGACCATAAACAGAATAAACGGTGCACGTTTAAGCTTTCATGGCCTCTATTAGCTCTTTTAACAGTTTTGCTCAACATCTCCGACGAATATCTGTTGGCATGAAGCATACACCTACATTCAGTCATCGCTTGTAGTGTTTAGGCTCTATCCGATCCTCCCTTTCTTCCATCTGCCAACCCAATTTCCATTACGTATCCTATTTAATGCGTGTGGCATACAACTTCGCTTGCCGATGCTGACAGTCATTAAATGGGATTTCCTCCTCTTTGTTCCACTATCCTGCTCACTGTTATTTGGCTTATCGTTACCGATATTCTTATTCTTGTTCGGTTTTATGGCTCTCCCCTTTCGGCGAAAAAGTGAGCATTGATTTAATGTACCCTAATTGGAATTCATTGGCGCTTGATTCCTGCGAAGAACACAATGATAAAAACAGATGTCCTTCGTCACATGGCTGTGGGTTAGAACTAGTGGCGATGGGATGAAACTAAATTTGTGAGGCAAATGAATTAAATTTGTATTGGCATTCTGGAACTTCTGTTATTCATGTTCTTTTCCTGTCCGATTTATTCCCCCAATCGATTCCTTCAAATTTAATTGTTCTGCTGCCATTCTTCTTTATGTATCAAGTTTTTAATCCCCTACCCACCGCACCCACTTTCGACTCTTTCGCTTCTCTAATACTACACCATTTCCGAGGAACGTCCCCTTTAGAACTATACCGAAGTTAAAAGTTAATCACCAGAAAAGACCCTTAATATCTAATTTTGCTCGATAAATAGTACAAGCCCTTGAATAGGAACGATATTTGAGAAAATGCAAAATCTTTCCCTACGTACCACCCAATAAAAGAAAATTTGCCTCATAGCTTTTGAAATGGGCACTCTAGAGTAGCGAACTCACACACACACCACCGTAATACCCAGCACTTCGGCTGTGCCAATATAAATGGTGGAGAGGAGCATTCGAGACCAACGATCACACTACGGTGAACGCTTTTAGCGGAAAAACCCCAAACCAAACAAATTGATGCCGAAATTTGTTTCCACAAGTAGAGCAGTATTAACGGTATCTGCCAACCGATTACCTCACAATCTCGATATCCTTGTGGCACTGGGAAACGTATACATATATATGGTGCATACATACATTCGCATTCCATCTCCATTCTGATGATTTGTTTCGTTAAACCTCGCGGTGGAGGTTCCTGGGAGATGAGCCATGAAAAAATTGGTTCCATATACCAAAAACTTGCCAAGGACCTTGGAGTACTCTGTGTATTTCTCGTTGACGTGGATCGATGCGCAGTTAATGATGGAATTCATTGGGAACTTGTTACATATTACTTCTACTTGAACGAGTTGACAGGTAGTATTGCCTCAGCTCAGTATCTCTGCCAGTAGCCCTAATGCAAGAATATCCTTTTTATACACTGCGATCAATACTGATAACAAACTATCTTAACTTCAAGCCAATTATTAACACACATCTCACGGGGGCGGCGTACAAATGTCCATGTTAAGGAGAAAAATACCTATCGACTGGTGACGGCTCATGTGGGAAACCGGAGCGACTTTATGACAGTATGACAACGATGCTCCAGCTTCTGTAACAGCTCATACTCGTAGACAAATTTGGTTGCACAATACTAGTCGTCAGCCGAACGACTGTTGTATGTCGGCTAACATCCTGGGAACATAGATGAAATACTCAATATAGGTGTTCGGCTTTCGTGTCACTTCGCTTTATAGACAAAAAGACAAACTGGCTTTGCATCCTTCCCCCAAATGCTCATATAGGCGAACACAATATCGAATGTGCAGGGAAAGCCTTTTTTTAAATTGTTTATTAATTCCTCCATGGTCGCAAAAGTGTATATTCTGTTAAAATAAACTCCCAAGTAGAGTTAAATATCCAGTTTTTGTTTTTTTTTTCTAATGTGCACATAATGTTGCATACTTGAGGATGGAAATATGACAGTGAAGGCAGGGGATTAGAAAAACATAAAAACAAAGGAATGAAGAAGACACGCTGCTCTGGTTCTGTATAGTTGCTACACGTTTCTATTGTTTTCACCAGCATAGCCCACCACAACAGCAAACGAACACACGTAACCCCTAAGCAAAAATATACCAAAATTTAGCTCTTCCTTCGCTTGTAGTTCTCATCAACCAATAGGAAAAACAAATGTGTTTGCTCTCCATTTGCAGCCATTTCATCATTCCTTGATATCAACTCCACCTCAACCTGAGTGGAAGTAGCACAAATTCGCTTTTGACCGTCGACTATTTCCCGAGCACTTAAAGAGTTGAACATTGACCCCCTACACTTTTAAAGAGATGTTCTTCTTCCCTCGCTGAACCGCTGCGAAACTTTTTCCATCTAGAGTAGAGGGAAATCAATGAATATTCAACTAATTCATCTTATCATCTCATCTCAACACTAAGTTCATCTTATCGATCTCAACACTAAGTTCAAATCTAAAAAGTTTCGACATATCGGGAATGAAATTAATTCCCTAATGACCGCCAATATGGGTTCCGTAGCAACAGGTTCCCCGAAAATTTGCTCCTTACCGAAAAGTGGAGCCAGTTACAGCAAGGCTGTTGCACTGGATATATCGAAGGCATTTCATATAGAGTTTGACTCCCTGGCCTATTGTCGAAAATGCATTGCTATGGAGTTGACGATACGCTAATTGAATAGATAAGAGACTGTGCAACCCTAGTAGAGAACACATCACCAACAGAGAATCGAACAAATTATCAGCGCCATATACACTCGGCTGTCACCTAATGTGGCAGGACTTTAACTTTAAATGGCGTAAGTTCGAATCCTGCTTTTCATTAGTTCTCAAAACGTTATAAGACTATCAGCCGGTCTGGGCACTCAATTCAAGTTGCTGTGAATGATATCAAATCTGTTCTCCGATGAAAGAAATGCTTGCGTTCTCTCTCTAGGCACACGTCGATGAACAGCAATTACATCAATTCTTGGCACTTCGACTCTTAATTCGAACGACCACATATTTGAAGCTGCGAAAAGTGTGGAAAGTTTTAGGGAATAAAAAAATTTAGATGGTCAATATTAGCACGAAAGATCAATCCCCATATTCGGTAGGGCTGATCTTAAATAGAGCTGGACGACAGTACAAAAACTAACAATTAAACTCATTGGCGGCCCGGTGCAAGTGTTTCAATTCCATTGTAAGATGCAACGTGCCATGGATATCTGTTTTCTATTGGTATTATTACAGTCGTTGCAACTGAACTCGGGGAATGTATTGTATTGGATGGCCAGCAGTTTATATAGAAATTCAACTTTAGGCATACAGATAAACACAGCCAATGGTTCTATAGACGAATCACACAAACGCAGAATGCTTCGACTGATCATGTGTTTCCTTATTATACAATGGTCAATGCGTAATGGTACTTTCTTTTCTTAGTCTCGCCCTCTTCTTCTACTCGTCCTTTGCCCTGACATTTAAAGTTAATTGTGCCAAACTGCCACAATAGCAAGAGTTTAACCTACGTATCTTACGTATGATACAACATCTTTACCGACTCAGACATTGAAGCGGCGTATCATGTCGAAGCTATGTACAAACCAGTATATGTTACCTCGTTGGGATATTAATTTTCCAGGGAAAACTTCACAAACAACTGGTAAAAGTGGCAGACGTGTCAGATGTTGCGCTATCTTGCTGGAACCACGTGTTACGATTAAATCTATTATAGTCAAAAAAGCTGGGGTGAAAAAATTTGTTAAACACCGTCACATATTGCTCCGATGAGACACTTGCCAATTTGCGAACGATGTGCTCGAGAGTCTGGCGAATTGCTCGGCGGACGCTTCCCACGTTTTCCTCGTTTCTTGGCGACGTATATCGCCCCGTCAATGGTTTGTGCATTGTCAAACCAGTCTCCTCAAACGCCTGTACTAACGTTTTGACAAATTTTTTACTCGGTGGTGCTCTAATGCGACGATTGTGTACAGATTGAAGTATATTTTCCGTGCAATATTATTGTTTTGTAAAACTGACGCAGAAACCATGTTCACTCCGCTCCAGCGAAACATACCATGTGGTTGAATTCCTGACAACGGCGCCAGCTATCGGCGTATAGCATACACCCGTTCCAGCCGCGGTATCGTTATAGGGAGCAGAACAAATGGAAAATGACTTTTGGGACACTCTGTATAACAAATTAAATAACGATTCATCAATTAGTCCTGTGTGATAAAATGTAAGCATACGATTATGAATGATGAATTTATGGGGTTGCTTCCTCGTCGTTGTGCCTGCTTTGACACCGTACGAGGATTCCACTATAGAGTTAACTTCGTAAACTAGGTACCGGTCTTTCCGTTGCCAAAAAACAGGAGCCAAATGAAACGCACCTGTTTTGGTGGAAAACAGCTTTTTATTTCAGTTTCCTTTTTTTGTTTTTTAATTAAACGTAACTAGTGTTCAATAGTTATTTGCTTTCCACTTAGATTAACTTAAGTAATGTTCACTATTCAAATATTTAAGATATATACATTGTTATGTGCTTTGCACTTAGATTAACCAGAGACAATATATAAAACATCCGATGTAGACGTGCAATTCAGCTCTCTAAGTAAATCTTTATCAACCGCAGTGAATTTATTATTAAATTCGCGAAATATTAATCGCAATCAACTCATTAGACTATTTATTCATTTATCGTGCATTTATTTCGGTTTTGTGCAAATTTAATACACTTTTTCATTGACAAACATACAATTACATTATTAATTAAACTGCTGTTTATCACGTAACCAATGTGTTTTAATATCACGAAAACATCGACTTTCACTCTGTGAATACTCAGTTTCAAAACGTGTGTTAAAAAAACGGACAACGTATTTATATATTAAACGAACATGAACACGGAGGAAGATAAAAACGCGACAACACACAAACGGAAAGGTACACCGAAAAACTCCATTGTGACGCGAAATTAACAATGGAGAAAGGAGATCAGCAAATGGAGGAGGTCAATGAGCTCCCAACCCCCTCCAACTTTAACATGTATGGGGCAAACAACTCGTTCGCTTCTCTTGCATCCTCAGAGTCTGAGGATGAAGAAGAGGAAATAAGTGAATTGGAGGCGAAACTTGCGATGGCAAGAGCCCGACTAGAAGAGAGACGCCGAAAGAAAAAAATAGCGGCACTCGGAAAAGAAAAAGACACCGAACAACAACAAAAGCCGAAGCCAAAAGTCGGCCAACAGCAACAGCAACAGCAACAGCAACATCAATAGCAACAATCAACACAAAATCGACCACAGCAAGCAACACAACAGCGGCAAAGCAACAATAACAACCAAAAAATAAAGATGCCACAAATCAACACCATAGATATTGAGTTTAAGGAATTGGTAAGTCTTTGTAAGCTAGCTAAGAAGAGCAAAGCTATGGCCGACAGCAGTGAGGAAGAGGAGGAAGATGACGATGATGTGTTATGTGAAGAACTGAAGGATCTCATCGATGATAACCCGATTGAAGAGGACGGCAGTGATGGTGAACACATTGAAGCTTCAGGCCGTTCCCTGAAACGGATTTACAATGATGATGACGAGTTGGACGACCGACTGGAAGACGACGACTGTGACCTTATTGAAGAGAATCTTGGTTTGAAAGTCGGAGGCAGAAAGCGTTCCAAGCGTCTGCGTCGTACACAGGACGAAGAAAGTGTTGGAGAGGAAGACGACGACTGTGACCTTATTGAAGAGAATCTTGGTTTGAAAGTCGGAAGCAGAAAGCGTTCCAAGCGTCTGCGTCGTACACAGGACGAAGAAAGTGTTGGAGAGGAAGACGACGACTGTGACCTTATTGAAGAGAATCTTGGTTTGAAAGTCGAAGGCAGAAAGCGTTCCAAGCGTCTGCGTCGTACACAGGATGAAGAAAGTGATGGAGAGGGACAGCACGTCGATGAAGGTTCAGCACGTGAGGCTATAGACGAACAGCTATTCGACGACGAAGACGATGTTGAACGCCGCTCTGAACGTAGTCACAGGGAAAGTGAGGCGGCAAAACATTTCAATGATGAATTGGAAAGGGGTCACTTTACGGATTTGGACAATGAAATCCGTAAAACGGATATTCCTGAGCAAATGCGATTACGCGAAGTTCCGGTTACGCCTGTTCCAGAGGGACCCAACGAGCTACAAGATGAAGCTGAATGGATTTACAAACAGGCGTTTTGTAAATCAACTGTTTCCGAACAAGAGAGATCAACGGATGTTGGAGGTCGAGACCGCTATTGTAAGCCACCACATACGGGGGAAAGATCAAGCAAGCCCTAGCTTGTAGGCGTAATCAACAGCTAGAAGTGCAGTTCATTGCGTTCTATAGAGAAGAACACGTGAAACCAGAATTAACGTGCGACGATCTATGGAAAGTCTATTACTACGACGCACGCTGGTGTTTACTGCCAGCTCCAAAGAACAAACCGCTCCAGTTATTTGAAAAGATGCGGGACTATCAGTTGGATACGGTTATGAAATCGACAGATGCTCCAATACCAGATGATACGCGTGTAAGTAAAGATGAAGATCTAGACCGGTTACGTGATGTGCAAACTCCAGAAGAGCTTAAGGGGGTGCACATGCATTTTCTCTTATACTATTCGCATGAGATCCATCAAATGCAAGAGGAATTCCGTCGTCAGGAAAAGGAAAAATGGCGGCAGGCTAGAGCTGACGCGAAAAGGAGAGCAGTAGAAATTTTGGAAGAAGGTCAAGAACTTCCACCGCCGAACGCCAAGATGAAAGTGGTGCATCGCGACCGACTGGCGGCTTTTGTTGGCCCGGGAGACCAGTGAACTTAGTTCGGGACGAACTAATCTAGGCGGAGGGTAGTGTGACGCTTATGACAATCAGTACTGGAATCTTCGAGGAAGTCCGAAACAAAGTACTAGATTATTTTAGGAAGTACTGGAAAACTGGAATAGAAAAGTCGAGACTATGGAACGGACGGAAACGAAACGCCGAATCAGAATGAGGGAACGGTATAAATACGTCGCACACAGACCATGGAAAGGAGTCATAAGTAAGGCAGTGAAGCAAGCGATACGTGCGGAAGCGAAAGTCTCGAGTAAGAAGTAGAAAGTGTTTACAAAGAAATCATTATGTGTACGGTAAAAAGCAACGGTTGTATTACAGGCTAATAAAGTGTTGTATCGATTTAACGGCTCTTATTTATTTTAACATAATTAATCCAGCGAACCCTAAGCTCGCTACAATATTATTGCATGGGTACAGTTAATGAAATAGTATACACATTCGAAATAATTTTTCTTTTCTAACCGAAAGCCATAGTTGCTAGCGCTATTAGATTTAAGTTACCATGTAATTTACTTACATTGTAATTAATAAATAAAAAATTTTTTTTCTTTAAAACCGAGGAGTGATATTTTTTTACACTACATTTCATTTACCCCTGCTATATTCGGGGTCTCGGATACCAATCAACTGTGTGTCTGAATTTAATTTCTAGTGGTGGTTTGCGATTTTTACTTTTTCTTGTTATGTACAAAACGAACGAGTGAAACCCAAACTAGAATTGAGTTTAATAAAATGATTCTCGACAGCCATGAGGGTTGTCCTGGTGTCGATAGTTACATCGTCCTGAGCTGTGGCATTCGCTATTCGCAAATTTACAATCTCCCCACCCTATGTGGGGAAAGATACCATCAATTCATCCAATCCAAGCCCTGTATGCAATCTATAGCCTATGCCAGAGTGGACACTTGCATACTAGTAAATCAGTTGGAAAATTAAAGTTAACTGAGCGTTTTGAAAGTTTTCCTTGACCTTAGTGTGCTGATGTGTTGGTTTCTCCCTCTACAGGATTTCATTTGTTTGCTTTCTTTTAGATTCATTTTCTTTGTTTGCAAAGTGGGAGATTTTTTCGCTTCTCTTCCTCATGTTAACGTTGCAATCGACGCTGTCAAACGCAAATGAAAAACTGGGTTTGAATGCTCCTTAGTTCGATGCCTGTGCAGTATCCGCTTTTTACTCCTTCCTATTTGTCGTAAAACCAGTAAATTTCCTCCTTTTGGTGGAGTTCGTGTCACGACGTAGAAAGAACTGGTAATAAGTTGCAATCAAGCATCTTGGTGTTGTCCTCAAGGGGATTCTTGGCGGTTCGTTGGAAGTCCTTTGAAAATTTTCTAGTAGTGATGCAGCTTCTAAAATTCCCAGCAGATATTACAATCTTTTCCGTAAAGTTATGAAGCCGCAAGATTTAATGTTCCACAGTTTACTAAGACTTACAACATTTCTGCTTGTTTGACACATAAAACAGGAAATTCGTCATTTAGGGTCTTGTCGCTGAGAATATTGTAAGCGTATTAGTAGCAAATATGAGACGGACCTCCGATGCGCATAAATTTTCTTTTAAATATTTTAAATATTTCTAACGATACCTTCCGGCATTTATTTTAAGAATCTTTCATCTGAGACAAAAGAGAAGAATAAACACTTTGAAACGGCTTTAAATGTACTTATTTTTATATGCTTCTATCACGAAAGGAGTGGCAAAACTATAGCGCCGAGTCATTGCCCTGAGATGCTATGTGATAACTTTTGAAATACTCGTATACTCGTATCTAAGTTTATTGATAGATCCTACTTTTATTGCAATCGCATTTTGAAGGTAGATTCGATAAACACACCAGATTGCAATGACCTGGAGTCTGCTTCGCTAATGCGGTTCGGTTGGAAAAGGATTGTTTATCCTGGGTATCACAGGAAAATATTTGAAGAGATGGTGAACGTTGCTCCTATGAGCTATTGAAGAAATTGAACGAGTTGTCCCTGAATCACTCACAAGTTTCACTGAATAACGCGAAATTTCGAAAAGTGCAGTAGTCATCAATATCGTAGGCAGTTCTCATGATTCAGATCAATAGCACCAAACAAAAAAACAAAGGAGCGCTTTTTGCACATCTTGACTAATCGACACCAACGATGTACCAAAACCCTGTACAGGTACCTCGAGAGTATTTTCCCAACTAAGTCACTGGGAAGGGAATGCTGTGGCGGTTTCGCGGTTATCTTGCCCTGTGAGTAGGGCATTAGAATATACTCACAGCTAGGGCGGCTTGTCGTAAGAGGCGACTAAAGGCCGAGTGGTAGGTGGGGACCAAACGTCCTGTCGCCCAGTGAAATACCACCCCTTCATGCTATAGGCTCCGTAAAATGGTCGGGAGAAATCCCTGGCCATATTTCGGAGCTTGGCTGATGGACCGGTTAGACAAAAGGTTGGTTTAGGTGGTAGTCGCTCCCAAGGTGAGATACCACCCCGTCACGCTATATCGCCGAGAGAAATCTTCGACGGTGTTTCGGATGTGTGGCTGATGGCCCGGACTGACACGGGGATAAGTCATGATGGTACGTTCTGATATAAAGAATTCCGGAGGTAAACTAGTCTCCCATTCGGATCTCCGGGGGGGGGGACCTATGTCAGGGGGAACATCAGGCAGATATTATGATAAACAACCGATCTTCGTCATTGCATAATCCGACTCGCTCTCGAGGCTCTGTCGACGCTCGACTGGTAACTGCGTTTTGTAACATCAGGGGAATCGGTTTCACCAATACGAATGTAAACGCCGTCCACCAATATTTGCAAATAGCGAAACCTGATATACTTGCCCTAACTGAGACCCAGGTCGATTCGTCAACTGATTCGACATATCTTCGTTGTTCAGGATACGACTTACATTCAAGATTCCGTTTTAAGGGTGGAGTCTGCATTTTCAAACGGCCCGATCTGGCTCGCCAAACGATGGAGGCGTTAGAACCCAATAACTTGGAGATCGTGTGGTTGAAGGCTGTGCTGAGGAACTCTGTTAAATTTCTGTGTTGTCTTTACAAATGAATGACGATCGGCCAGGGACAGTTTTCGAACATCACTCCAACAGAACGAGGCTGGACAAGGCTGGGAGGCTGGCGGAGATGTTGGGTGTTAGCCACGACTTGACTCAGCTCGTGGAGGAACCTACGTGAGTACCGGATACCCGAGGTGATTATGCGAACACACTGCATCTGTTTTTGACATCCGAACCGAGCATTTACACCGTGGACGTTCCTACGCCACTGGGAAACTCAGATCACTGCTTGGTATCTGTCGCGCAAGCACTTGCATTTCAAACGAATAACTGACCTAAGCAGCTTCACCATGTATGGAGGTATGGGGCTGCTAACTGGGACGATTTGCTAGATTTCTTCACATCCTTCCCGTGGTCGGAGGTGTGCTTCGGACACTCGGATGTTAACGCTTGCGCAGAGTCGGTCACAGAGATTATAATTCTCGGGATAGAGATCTACATCCCGCATTCCATTAAACGAAGTCCATCTGATAAACCTTGGTTTGATAATGCGAGCAGATTACAACGGTAAAAAATAGAGGTCTTAAGCAATGGCGCTCCAATTCGACCGAGGTTAACAGCACGAATTTTGTTGGAAACAGAAACGCGTGCAACCAGGCGATTGATACCGCAAAGAAGGCCTACAACGACAGAGTGACCAATAAACTCCTTCAGTGCAATGGCATGGGCCGTCAGCAGTAACTTCGCTTCCGCATCTTTTCGTCCGTTAGTGACGGGCAGCGGGACACTACTCTCACAAGTTCAACGGATAAAGCTAATGTGTTCGCGAATTTATTTTCCCCGAATTCAAACCTCGATGCCGGTCTTTTGAAATCACTTTTGATTGCACCGGTACGATCTTCGATCCTGGATGTGAGGTTTCGCTCTGGTACTATTCAACGCATTCTACGTGGACTGGATTGTAGGAAGGCAACGGGCCCGGACGGAATACCAGCAATAGTCCTTAAGAACTGTGCTCCAGAATTATCGCCGGTTCTCTTGTAGCGATTCTAACAGATACACACAATTCACAAGCAAGCAAAAATAGTGAAGAACACCGAACGAAAAAAAATCGAATAAGAAAAATACATCAGAACCGTATACCAAGCGATACATAAAAAATAATTCACACCAGTGGAATATACTCGAGTTTGGAAATGAAATTCTAAACACGGTTAGTAGCCTGGTGTGTAACGCTTAGGTAAAATTTTTTTCGTGATTCGAGCTGTCATAGCGTCAGTTCGAATCACACGATCTTCTTCTCTTCACTATTATTTGAAACGCTATACTCTCTTCCGCTTATTTTATGAACGAAGGACATTTTCTACCTGCTGGAAAATCGCTCGAGTTCAGCCAATCCCAAAGAGAGTGTCTTCCACAAAATTACCGACCGATAGCATTACTGTGTGTGTTATCTAAGGTAATGTAAACTTGGAGTCCAACGAACTTCAGAATGATCATCAATGCGGATTCCGTAGCAAGCGGTCTACGGAAGGCCTTTTGACCCTTATAACCAATATATGGACATCTGCGATTGAGGTGTATGGTGAGTCAAGGGCGGTCGCATTGGATATGTCCAAGGCTTTTGACCGCGCCTGGCATGGGGCATTGCTGTGCAGGCTTCGTTCATATGGGCTTTCCCAGCAGCTTTGGTACTGGCCGAAGAGCTTCCTCAAAAATCGATCGATCCGGGTTGTTGTGGATGGCGAGTGTTCGGGTCTATATCCTTTTAATTCTGGGGTGGCTCAAGGTTCTATTTTGGCTCCAACCTTTGAACCTATTTTCAAGAAAAAATAATCGAAAATAAACAAAATGGCGGACATGCAAACTTTACGTACCGATTTTCGTACTTTTTTTGATTTTTAACGTTGAATAGAAAAAAAATCAGATTCCAATAAATTTAATTTACTTAAAAAAAACCGATCCATCAAGTAGTTTTTGAGATATCGTGGAGACCAAAGTGAAAAACATAGTTTTGAAAAATCGTGTTTAAAGTATCAAAATACTATACGAGGGTGGGGTGAAAAGCCTCCGCCCTGGCCTATAAATGGCGCCAGCAGGTCTAATTACTATATCCGGTTCTATAGTACTACGTCTCATTAGCTTGTATATAAAATTGTCAGCTTGGTTGCTCTGTTAGTATGCATTTGAGAGTCTACTGAACAAGACGCCTCGAGGTGAAACTTGATCTTTTTATGCTGTAACTTTTTTATGAAATTATTTTCGCAAAAACGGTTTTGGGGAGATATTATATACACTATAAGCTATCAAAAAATGCAAAGAAAAAAAACGATTTTTTTAAAAACTTTTTGATGAGAACCTCCCCTTAATAACAGGTGGTGATCATTGTGAAGAAAATGTGTATATGCAGATTTTTAAATGACGTTCATTGGGAATGTTCTAAAATACGTAGGTGTGAAAGCCGTCAATTCCATGATACAAGCGGCTTGCACAGTCATAAGTGGCATGTATTTCGCTTAAACCCTTCATCTGGAGTTCGCGTGAGATAATTGCATGCTTTTATTTTTGTGTCGTCCATAACTCAAGATAATGTCACCAAACCACCATTCTACCACACAATTATAGTGAAGAGATTTATCCCACAACCCTTTATGAACAAAACTACGTCCTTGTCAAATCTCTCGCCCGGGTATAAAAAACCCGACGAACCTGGGATTAAATGAGGCTAAAAAGGTACAGTCCTCCAGAAAAACTGACTCGAAATACGTATCTTCTGTACTAACGAATGACCGTATGGGTTACCTGTAGGATTTCGCGGATTCTGTAAATTCTGTGCACGAATCCATGAATGTGTCAACTTAAATTTGTAGTGCCATAAGGAGAGGGTAGCGTAGTGCGTCTTATGTTATTACGAGACCCGTTCGCTTTCCATTATGACTGCGTATCTTTTAGTCAAGCGCTAATTTCATTTGTTTGCCGTTCTGGAAACGTGATGAACCATTCAACTTATTTTATTGTTGGGTTCGAGTTGTCGTTTCGTGGTACAGCATCATCTTTGCGGCAGAAATTGGGTGGAGGCGCATTATGAGAACATATTCTCCCCTGTCGTTATTTTTGTTATTGTTTAGGGTGTTCTCCTTCATTTTATGGGTTCTCTGTTGGGATATTTTTCAGCGCGTACACGCTAGTGAAATGATATGACACAAAGGAGGTAAACGTGTTTGGAACAGTGTATGTGAGTACAGGTAAAAGAGCAGACACGTCTTTGGCTTTTTGATTAACGAAATAAATAAATAAATAAATAAATGAACCAGAATCGAAGTGAGGGAAAATTTTTAATTTGAACGTAAAATCCATTTGGTGGCGTTAGTCATATATTTTCTCACTCGTATAGGGTGCGAAGGATAAATGAGCGTCCCTTACAGTCGTAGAGGGAGGTAGGCAGTAGGTTTTCAAAGATGGGGCGGGACAGTATACGAAAAATAAAGTGTATCAGGAAAAAAAGGAAAAGGTCAAAAGACCCAATATAAACGTGTGGGATATTGTCGTATTTCCAAAACCGTAATTAAATTGCTTTAAGTCAATATTTTTCGATATTCGTTCATGTACTCGTGGCTCACATGTCTGTGAACAGGAGCAAGGACCGAACTGATGAATGCATTCCAAATGAGTGAAGAGCATGGGTAATATGGTAGTATCAATGGTTGATAAAAGTAGCTATAAAAATTCAATTGAATGCTCGTTATTCTATAATGGCAAGGTAATGATACTGAAAATAATATCTATTTAAATTGTTTTCCACTTTTACGGTTGCTTGCGCGCTGCTTTTATTTGCATCGGTTTTTCTGAATATCAACGAAATGACTATTAAAAATCTGCCTGTCAATAAAAGATAAGGTACTTTTTCTACATAACCTGGAGGGGCAGACCTATATCACACACGGAGAAGGGTATCAAATTCAAGTCTCAAATAATTAAGTTCCTCAATAATTAAGTTTCCGGTTGAATAAATTCAAGTGGATTAGAAATGACTCCAGTACGCACATTCAAGGCGCAAAGTTCTTTCATGAGAGAAATTAAGACAAAGAATAGTACACTTTAAACACAGTCGGTAGACATTACTGGACACTTGCGAGTAGTATCAAAAACTCTATCATCTCATCCATGCTTAAGGTCATAGATGATAACCGTGCCGTGCCGAAATGACTCTAATACGTACATTCAACGCGCAAAATTCTTTCATAACAGAAATTGAGACAAAGAATATTACACTTTAAACATAGTTGATCTCTATCATCTCATCCATGCTATCGGTCATAGTTGATAACGCAATTGAGAAAGGAAATCTACTTGCTGGACTATTCACAGGCAACTCTATGCCGCCTCTTCTCAGCAGCACACCATGGAGGCCAGATTCGCTTTTGAACTCGTATTGTTATCTGAGTAGTCAAAGAGCTTCTTTTCAAATTTATCATCGCTCACTAAACCACTGCATATTCTCTGAAAAGAGCCTTTTTCAAATAGTCTGTTCCTAACATGTGCTACCCAGTGCTTATTCAACCAATTTTGGAAGTGGATGACCCGTTTTCTCCCTCCTCGTATTGACCAATACCGCTAACTTCTATCATAAATTATGGTGTTATTCATAAACTGTCAGCTTTCGAAATATTTGAAAATTTACCACGTCAATAGCGGTCGCCAATACAGTTTTCGCAGCAACAGGATCATAGGAGTACTGATGGCATTCCTTACTCAAAAAAAAGGAGTCACTCAATCCAGTACATCGGTGGTCCCACAACATATAATAAAAGCATTGGAGCTAGTAACTCAACGGATAAGGAATTTTTGGGGGATGAAGTATGGATGCCAACGTATGGCAAGTATTCCTTTAACTCCCCCAACGATGATCCGCAGAAAGAAAATTGTTCACCCGAGAAGATGGAATAAATAAACGCACTGAAAGTTATTTTTAGGTTAATCCATTTTTTTATTTCACTTATTAATATTTTGTTTTTATATATATAGTCCAAGAATACTGTTGATATGAAGCAGCAGAATGTAAGGCACGCCAACACATTAAGTGAGTACGCCACGGTGGCTTTCCACGAGTTAAAACTGTGTGCATTATAAAATCGAAAAACGAAGACTTTCTGACCGAATGGAATTGTAATTGATGTAATTTAAAACCGAACTAGTTTTAATTCATTCTAACACTCCTTTTCCGTGTCCAGTCATAATTTAATGAATAAAATTTCTTACTAGAAGAGTTTACTGATTGAAAACAATACAATTGAAGCTCACGGACGCAGTCGCGTGCGGACACGGCGGTGATGGAAAGACGATTCGTGGTAGGTGAGTAAGAACAGATTCGAAAAGGGATAAAGTTGGGTAATTTAATTTTTGCACTTGACAACTAAAAGAGAACATACTTCTGCTCTCTCATTGCCACGTTCGTCGATGTGTGGTGGATTACATCGGTAAATTGATGATCGATGAAAGCGGGAGAATGAGAGAACAGAAACACGCTGTATGATTATCTTGGGGTGGATTTGGTTGTATGTGCATGAATCAATGTAGTTCTGAGCGAAACCCATTGACCTAATTCGGTAATATGGTGGACTCAGAGTACATTGATCTGTACGAAGACAGAACTGTGAAGGAGGGGTAAATTAAGCTGATGCTATTCACCTGCGAAAAGAGAGCATTGATTTCCGGCGAATGAAGTGTCTGGGGAAAAGCCGAAGTAACGCTAGGGAAATATTATCACGTGATTCAATCGAATGTTCTGATAAATTTCCCCAGCGGATCTGCAATGATGCGTCCGGCTGGATGGAGAAAATGGAAAGGACGCTGACTTGGCTAGGGAAATCTGATCATGGCAACTAACTTAAATGCTTTAATAATTTCCCCAGCGCTCGCAAGATTAAGCAACCGCCGTTCGATCAGACTGTGCCGTTGCTAACCGACAATATGCGATTTCCTGTGGAAATCTCATGGGTTAGCGAAATGGTATTGCCGTATGGCGAAAATGGTAGCTAGACTCAATTATGCATTATCTGCATAGAATAATGAGTGTAGCTATGCGTCCTTGGGGAATACATGTTATTTCAGATGAATAGCATATAAGGGGAAGGGGTAGAAATGACGCACTGAAAGCGGTCGAAATGAGATATGGAATTGTGGTTGGAATTGTGGGTTGGTTCTCCATGTAGTATAGAGAACCCACACAGATTCACTTGCTGGTCATTTAATCGAAGTAACTCTCGATTGGCCATAATTTACAAGGCGTATACTGGAATAATATTATAACCGGAATTCAATTCCCAATTCCCATATTTGTTTATGTAGATGTAAAACAGCAGTGAAACTTATTTCGGAGCCAAGCCCAATCGTTTCAATTCCGTGGTTGGAACGGCCGCAGCGTATTCTGTCATATCTTCTCTACAAGTATTATTAAGGTCGTTGCTCAATTGAATGCACACAAGCTCTCCAAACAGTTTTTTGTTATCCTAGTTAATTAGAGAATGCGTATCTGTTCAGGTTGAAAATTAACTTCAGTCGTAAGATTGAAAATCGTTCTTCTGTCGAACTACACGGAATGCTTTCCCGATACTAGTCTTTTTAATATCCAAGCTTTCCGTATCATTTCCCTCTTCTTCCTCTCGCATTGGTATTTAAGGATACACCAAAATTTCTTTTATGCGCGTGTTTCATGTAAAAGAAAAAATCTTCGCAGATCGCATTTTATCATTGGCTTTAGGGTTTCTTAGAAGATACAGGAAATACGTCACCCCGTCCAATCAGAACACCATTTAAATTGCAAAGCTGGGATTTAATATCAATGATTGGTTGAACGCATGAAAATTAACATTGGACACGCTTGACATGATACAAAAAACATTATAAATCACAGAAGAAATTCGAAAAAGAGCTTCTATATCTCAATCGACTCCTGACGCAATTTTAAGCAAGTTACCTCTTTTATTATGGGTGTGACTGTCCCTGAGAGCAGACGACTATATGCTACTTTTCAAAGCTGGAAAAATTCCATGTGCAACATAATCTTATCTTCTGTACCTGATTCGGCCAGTAAATCTCGATTGCGTGGTAATGTGGTGGGTAAGCAACTTCGGAATGAGGTAAACAAGTATTCATTGCAGCCAATGATTAATCGTTTATTATTCATTACGATTCTGAATTATTCTCTGCAGTAGTATTTTTTCTCCGAAACGGGTGATTTTCTACTACTAGACACGCATTTTAATCCCATAACAGTCCAGTCACGTGGATACTCGTCCTCTAATTCTTACTCTTCTTCTTTGCAATTTTACATATTAAGGACCCATATGGGGAGGAAAGCATGCCCATCCTCTGTCGTCGGTTCCTTAAAGTTTGCCACAAGAAGGATTCAAATTAGTCCCTTTTACAATATTATTGGGGTGTTCTACCACAGAATCGGATCCCAAACTAATTTAGAAATATATTCTCAATTCGGTTTTATATGATGTGCCGAACGGAGAGGTCGAAAGAGAGGTTCGGTCTCTCTCCCACTACCTAATATCGACAGAAGACGTCGTTTCCCATCGTTGTAACAAATTTATTCCGATCACAGGGTTTATTGGATTTGTTAGACCCGGATTTTACACTACACTATTGTCGCTGGATAACTAAGCACCCTTGACCCTCTATTTGAAATATTATTAAGATCCTGTTGGTATACGAATTTCCATAATTTGTTAACCGTCCTTATTTAATGTTATGTTGTCCCGTCACAACCCGGATTTCACCACGCACATGCAAAAATTTTCACATTCAATATTTACGGATAATTAAACACACTAAGAAGCAAATGTGCAAGCTGGAGGTTGGAGTATATGAAGAAAAAGCATACAAGATGGTCGTTATCATTTTTTATCCTCTGCGTATATAGTCCGGACCCAATCACAAAATCCTGCTAGCACAGCGAAAAACCAAGGCAAGAATGAAAAGAAATGAAATAAACTTTCCATAAACAGGACTTACCTCCATCTCTCAACAAACCGCCCCAAATAAATTCGACTCTATCACACAAGGACCTAGAATTGTTGGCCGTGGTTAAATGCAACTGTGTCCTTGGTGATGTCGTGTACTATATAATGCTTCTATATCCTTTTGGAACCCTCTTGAGTGCAGAAGCAAAGCCTCTGAATCTGCTACGACTTCGGCTTATACCGGAACAGCGGGTAAAAACAACCAGCTATGTACTGATGTGGTCTTGTTTGCTCGCAAAGCAATGGATTGAGCAAAATTATAAAATGAATCAGAGGATAGTCCTTTGAAAATCCTCGCGATGGCAGCCGTCTAGTTTCAACTCACTCGCGAATGCTACCTCACTCGCGGGCGGTATACAAGTACAGCCGAAACCATGGAAACAGGCTACGATCGATGCTAGCGTCCTTATTGTTTGCCGGCATGTAGCCCAAGCAACCCACACACGTTCATACATTCATCTCGGAATATGTCTTGCAACAATATCGTGGAGCAAGTAAAAGAAGAAAATTTCATTTTGGAGACAATTAAACGTAATGCGGAGAAATGACGCGCGCAGCGAACAAACACAAGTTGCGCGTCTAAACAGCTTGAAGGACGTGATTATTGTGTGGATGGTTTATCGCTTTCCCCTACCGCCCTACAGCATCATCCATCATGTATGAGCTGTAATTTTGTGTTCTGTAATTTAGACAAATTTACGAGAATAAATTATCGCCACACTTAAACGCATATCTGTGGCAAAGGGTGGAGGATTCTAGCAGCAATTTCACACATAATATCGGCAACAAATTTTAGTTCCCTGTCGTCAAGATCGTTGGCTTGATTTTAAATTATCTAATGTATATACTTCGTGCAAATATTTGATTGGTATAATTTCTGTTTATATATCGGGTTTTCCAATAGGGACTTGACAACTTTTTTTTAAAAATAAAACGCAAACCATTTGAGATATTTCAAAAACTTTATTGTCGGCTTGAAGTACAATCAAAACATTTATGAATAGAACTCGACTTCGTTTATATGGCCACCGCGAAAGGGTGCGTTCACAAATTAAAAAAAAAGTTGTCAAGTCCCTATTGGAAAACCCGATATAATACATACCAAAGATTTTAGAACATCTTTACGATATCAATAGATACACAATGCGAACAGAAAAGAAGTAAATGGAGAGCGCCAACACGTTTGAGTTCACCATGTCGAAAAATTTATGTTGATTTCGTTCATATGAACATAAACAAAACATTAAAACATACACAAAGCCCGAAGCTGCAGCCGATTAAAACTTGTACCAAGAGTGTAACTATCAATGGAAATATATTTAAAAAAATCTATATCCGTCACCAACGAGGTACACTCTGCCAATCAGATTCAATAAAGGTGCAACACATGGTGACACGCTCTCGAGTCAGTTATGAGCCTGTGGCTTTTAAGCTTACCCGAAGAACCCCCCATAATTGCAACCCAACTCCCATTGTTTTTCGCTAATGTAATTGCATTAGCACCTGAAAACATTTCCTTTTCCAAGGACATTTAATGCATACAACGCATTATCTAAAATTCCTAAAAACAATTCTCCCAACATTCACGCATTTAATGCGCTATTCAAATTCCCTGAAAGAATTCTTTAATGTACAAATGCATCATAAATCCTAAACCATTTGACACCCTTTGTCATCATTAAAATGCAATGTCGGGCAGCTTGTTTATGCAGCTGCGATAAACCGACCCGCGATTCGTTTGTCCAATCGACAAACAATTACCGCATCCCAAGCATTATCTTCGAAACCGAATTTCCCAGCATTTCCTAATACAAACAATCAGCGAAATTGCCGCTAAAAACGAATTTTTCAACAGGCATTACGTTCGCAAACAAAAGAATTCGGTTTTTCTTCAGGCATTCTAGCGATATGATATACAATCCAAATTGTATCAAGTATCCCGAATGGATCACCACACCTAATGAGTTGCAGCTTATTTACTTAGTCGAACTCAAATCTCATAAATGCCTTTATCCCTTTCAAGGTTTCTGAATTTGTTTCCCATTGACCTTCTCGATTGAGTAAACATTGATCTACACGATCCCTTTGTCCTTTCAATTTTTCAGCTTTGCTTTCCCATGGCCTTCGCGCAAGAGTTAAACAAAGATCTACACGATCGCACACATACATCGGAATTTAGCCAGCAAGACGTTCTTACTGGTTACCCCATTTCGAGAAATGTTCTCTCTCTTCTCTTTGGTGCTGACAAACTCACCACAGAATCGAGGGTGAATCAGACCCTCAGCGAGTCATTTCACATCACCCGACCGAGCCGGTCGGTTTTCCACCACCGCTATCCGTAGCGCTGTGCGCACGCGTACTTACCAATTCAGGACTCGTAGTCGGTTGGCGTTTCATAGTATAACTTTTAATTATAATTTGTGCAAACGTCGCAAATAAATAATCATAAGAAAAGAAAAGTTCATTGTGGTTGTTTAGAATTCAATTTCGTGTGTACATTCTTTTTATATCGTTAGAGTTGTCTTACCACCAGAATCCAGTTATAACCATGATTCAAATGAAAGAACTTGTGAACTACCAAAACAATCGGTGTCTTATTTTACATTTTGTTTCCTGGTGATTGTTGCAGCAGGATTAAGTTTGTTCGAACAATGAAGAGTTGCGGGGACGGAGTAGAACCCTGCGTCCATGCTGGCGCCACGACTTCGTACCCCCACAAGCCCACCCTGTTAAGGTCAAATTTTCATTGTTGATTTGGGAAAACGTCTAAATGAATCAATAAAGACAAAGATGCCCCTTAGGCTATCAAAAGCGAACATGTTCGATAATAATTTATAAGGAAGTATCGCCACATTATATCTAGACGGCCAGTAGATCTTTGAATAACTTACTTCAACCCGTATCTTCATTGCCGATTCCTCAGCGCCACCGGAAACACACTAAGTATACTCTCAACTCAACTGACTGCCGAATGAAGAAGAAACGCCATTTAACTTAACCAAATACAGTAACTCGCAAAGCCCAAAAAAACAGATGGACCCACATCAACATCACCATCGAGTCCCTTACACTTTGGCACTATATGTCACTTCGCCACAAAGTGGACGTATCCATACAGTTCCAAACGAAATGCAAACCTACAAAAGCCGATTAGGTGATATCTGCAATGTTTATAAATTGTTCATCCAGATATTTAGATCGAACAATTGGTTTCAAACTAATTTATAGATCCCATGAAAAAGTCGCATCCCCCTTGGTAAGTCAGAGCCCGCTAGATTCAGAATAACTTTTTCCATCACATATCTGTATGAATGGCTCATTTTTGAACCCTTTTACCGATCGTTCACCATACACAAACAACATATTGACCGTCAAAGGCTTAAGTTAGATTTTGCAGAAACCCCTTAAACAAAGAACAGGTTATATAAACCCGGTTTTGAACACCAATAACATAGCAAAGTTGAGTCCAATTAACAATTATGACAGAATAACGAACCAGGCCTTAGAAACGAGCCCATCACATTCCCACTCAATCTCACATATTTCTCCTACTGATCAGGAGCTCAATTCCCTTAGAATCGTAACGTGTACTGGTGGAAAGTACCCAACGAAATCACATATACGTAACCCTGACACCCATTACCAAGTGCCTACATATATGAACCGATCTTGCACCGGTACACAAAAAGAATCACATTCTTAGATAATTTCGTCACCATTACTATAGGATAATTCAACCACTTACTCTCTTTTTTTCACCAATCGTAAACTTGCTAAACAATCAGGTGAATTGTATCATCAGGTATTTACTCTCCTGATTAATGGAGCACCATATCTGTGAAAGCATTTATGTCCACCTAGCATTCTTGCATAAAAATGAAAGTTTTGCACAGATTGACCAAGTATGCTTTCCTACTGATACTTCGACTCTTAGAAAAATATTCTTTGAACTCCAGGAATCGTTCCACAACCTCTTCCAGAAAATTCAGGATGTCCGTTCCGGTTACGCATCCTACGGCAATAATAAGCGCACATAAAAGAAAACCCTCGGTAGCATACTCTATAACCATCGTGCATTTGCCCAATCGGTGTGCCCGTAAGATAGTGGCATTGAAGACTACATTAAGTCTCATTGGGTACCTTATGACATTATTGCCCTCACAAATTAACCGTGCCTCCTCCCAGTGAAGCTGGTTTGAAACAGTGAAGCCAACTTGGCCACATCATTTTTTTACTATTCATAAATAATGTTGTTATTCTGAAAGTATTGGACCTATCCAATTACGCAGAAGAAAGAAATGTCCAAAAAAAAATCGTCATTATGAAATTGACCACTCTTCAATTTGCCACCAACTTTTCGCGTTTTCTCAAGCACAATAATTCCAAATGTCAGACCCCCCAAGGACATATATAATTTACTACAAATCCATTTCTTCAGTTGGAAAATCTCTTAGCTTAGGCAATTGATCTTTTTGGTTACACTTCCACAAAAATGTTACCTAGAACACATCAAAAACTTGGTTTTATAAAATGTTGGTCAAAAGTCTGTTTCCCAGACCTGTAACACCAACTTCCTGTACATGTCATTTGTTCTATCAAATCTCGAGTACCCAAGTCTCTAGTACGACGGTACTACACCGTATTGGCAAAATTGAATACAAGAAACAATTTCCACCTCCCAAAATAAATAGTAATCTCTCAAAATTTAGTAACTTCCAACGCGGCCGCCTCAGCACCTGGTCCTCAGGAAATCTGATGGTACATCTTAGAGAGACGGAGAATCACTCGATGCACTACTTTGATAAAAGCAAAGTTATCGTACCTTCTATCAAATTTCCAATCCTATAGAATTGACAATACCTCAACTAAATAGACAAAACACTAACTTTCTGACCTCTCAAACTAATTTTAAAACAGTACTTCGTCAAAGTGACCATTGTGTTCCTCACATCTATAATGTTAATCTTTATAAATGATCACTTTTTCATCCTCAAAAGCCGATCCATTCTGATGGTTACACATTAAGCTTGTGGCGACTTAAACAACAGAACGGTATGCTAAACTGCGTTCTGAAAAAACATATAAATGTAGACTATTTTAAATAGTGTAGTTCAATAACTCCAAAATCAAATGCTACATTTGGTCCTCAAGGAAATATCCAATGTCAACGAAATTTCAATTTTTGGCAATCGAAGAACGTTCACTCTGACCTGAAGCGGATATTTATTTGAAGGTACCAAAATTGCCGCAGATTGTTTTCAGATTCTTAAAGGCCGCTATTCATACTCGTATCATCTAATCTAGCGACAGTCGCTGGGATTCAGTCTCCAAAATTGTTCGGACGCATTAAAAACGACCTGACGTGCTCGCTAGGATACAAAAATGGCAGCGAAACACATAGGAGCTAAAGCAAAAATAATTCACTTACATCAATTGGAGATAAAAGTTTCTTTGCTACGGGTAATATCGCGGTCGTTACTTAAGAGAACTTGCCGAATGTATCCCACCTCTCGCAAATCCTCCCACGATACACGCCAACTATAGAATGCCTACTAGTTCACGCTAAAAATGAACTTACAATGTCCAAATAAACAGAGATAATCTTTCTGCAGCCGAACCACACAATTATGTAACGCCTAGCGATCATGTGCTTGCGAAGTTGTGAAGTAGTGATTCTCCTTCTCTTTTGGTGTTTCTAAGAGTCTGAGAATTATACATTTCGGGAAGCTCCCTCTCACAAAAGATGTGCATCTTCATGGCTACACATTTCACACTCACTGAAATCCCCACCCCCTTCCTCGGCGAAAATAGATCTTTAAATGAGGAGGCTGACTTTTCAGATGTAATCTTCAGCGATGAGGCTCATCTTCATCTCGATACCTTGTTCATTGTAAAAATTCTCTAATTATAGAGTTTCAAAACCCCTTGAGTAATGATTAAGAAGCAAAACCATCCACAACATGTTATTCCTTGATTTAGGAGTGGTGGTATTATTGGGGCTTTGAAAATGCGACTGGTCAGGTAATGGTAGTTAATATTACTCTCGCTACTGCATGATAATACGGTTTTGTATCAAAATTGTAAGACATAGATGTGGATACGTGGTTTCGACATACATCTCAAGAAACAATTCAGTTACTGTATAAGTAGGAAGGTCGTGTAATTTCCCATTCCACGCGATTTAGCGTCATTGGACTTTTTTCTTTGGGGGTATGTGACGTCTAAGGTTCGCAACACAAGCCTACGATCACACACATTTGAAGGAACACATTAAGCGCTTTTTGAATGAAATATTTATGCAAAATGATCTTGAGAAACTTCGACAAAAAAGTACATATGTGTAGTAAAACCTTGGAGCCATTTACCCAATATGCTGTTATCATCATCATCATCGGCACTACAACCGGGAACCGGTCTTGGCCTTATTTAACAAGTCCTAAGGCTTGTTAAATTTTCCATAATGATTTATTTTTTCTGGGCAAGGTCATTAGTCTTGCGCCAGAGGCTCCCCGACGCGGAATGTGCTGTTATAATACAATATAATTTATGGTTCAATAAAAACTGTTATATGGTTCAAAAAAAATTCAAAACTTGTGTTTGCTATCAAAATAACTTCTTGCGTGAATCTTGTGGCACCCATGCCTGAGGATTTCTAAACAAATTTAGCCAGTTTTTTAGACCAGGAGTTGGTTCACTTCGATTTTTTGGAAACTGTCAGCCACACATTTCATCCCTTTATATTAGATTTCCTTTTTTTGAATTCGTATTACACCGGAAAATGACATCATTCTATGCCATGCATCTTTCCCCACAAGTGTACTAGGTTCTCAACACGAATACGACGTCGGCCTACGGTTGTCCCATTTACCAACAGTTATTGGTGTAAAAAATTACCATAGTGAACGGGACGAAGATAGCATTCGATAAATCGCTAGAATCTCGCATAAAAAACCATCATACACTCTCCGACGGGACTGCATACTACTTTCTCTCGTTTAATGCAATTCCGGTTTCGGAGTACGCCTGATTGAACTTTCCCATGATTTAGCACAACATTGTAATTGAGTTTTCAAAGGGCTTCTCGTTCGCATGGAGCATTGATTACATAATACCCCGAAAGGCCTTGAAGTTGCTGTTCGGCGTGCACACACATATTGCATTAAACTACAGGAGTACAGGTTCAGTGGAATTTTATGATGGACGGTAGAATAATTCAACTGTTGGAAAAGAGCATTGCAGGAAAACTCGCGAAAAATAAACTAAAAAATCCACGTTATTAATATTCATTAGACTTTGTGCGATTAACCGCGGGGATTGCGCTACAAATCGAATAAGAGTTATGATAGCAGCGAATGCCAATCGGTTATCGAGACATTAATTTTAGCCAATTCATTCGTGGGATAATTATCCACAGAAAATCAGATATCCTAATTTAATTTGTTTATCTGCATGGTACCAATTTTAAAAAACAGAAACGCTACACCTTCATAAGTAAATAAGTGCCTCGTTTAGTGTCCGCATTCCCGGTTTATGGAAATTGATGATCAATTGCATATTCTCACTAATGACGTTCTCCAAATGTTTGGGTTTGTCAATCTAAGAGACTAAAACGAGCATATTGAGCACCACAAGATCTCAACCAAATACTTAGAAATTATCTGCCACAAACGTTTCCTCCCTGTACATCGTGACCGGCTGTTAGAGACTATGGTAGACCGCAAAAGTCCAAATTGTGCAATTCCTTCGAATTTTGTTAAACTCGAAACTGTCTTAAAATATAAAGATGTTTAACCGCCGCCAGCCATTGTGACCATATGCTCGTGCTCGTCCCTAATTCACTGCTAGGCGTCTAGGCCAGTTGATTATAATGTGTATTTGAACATCTCTTATCCTTTGGGTAGCCTCTGGCAGAAAGTTGTCAGTCGATGTTAACACAGAACGTCTGTTGCCCAAAACCATCTCAGCATTATATAGCTCCTTTATGTTGAGAAGTTATCCAAGAGGATTTCGGTATTTCTAATTATAGGCTGAGTATAAATTAAAATCGTTTGAATACTGGCTTTGACGATAAAAACAGGGAATTGATAGGACATTTTTGAATCGATATCGTATTTCGGAGGTCTGATGCATGTTGTGGAATTATTTTACAACATCCCTCCCCATATTCCACCTCTCTTACGTGAGCAGGCATCTGAAATTTTCGATTCAGGTCCTGTATCCCACCGTCAACTGGTGCAACACTTGCAGAAGATATATCATTTATCAATATTCTGTGATTGGCAGCGTATTGGACTTTTATAATTGACTGACTCCAAAGGAAGGGCTGGTTGAGTTATATCAGAATCCAAAAAGGGAGAACTAATCGGCGAGGTCGTCTGACAAGGCTGTTGAAAATTACAGCTGTGAGAGTTCTTAACATTCCACTCGTGTTAGCGGCCGTTGATCGACCAACTTCAAATACTTTTTATAAAAACCCCAAGGCTCTGTATCATATCATGGGCCAACTTTCATAATTATGTATGGTGTGTAATCGTATATCTACGTCGTTTGCCTTTTGTTTTATTTTAGATTCCCTTATAGCGATGCTTGAATTGAATGTGTACCAACGCCATTCCTAGGACGTATGGCCGGTTGCAACAGTTAATTTTTGGTTTATTTACTTCGTTTTTCCGTCCTTCACTGCCATAGAATCTACTCACAGTTAGACAAACTAGTTCAAAAAGAAACGGAATGTCACATACCAATCTCTTCAAAACATCGGAGCCGATATAAATTCATTCCACGAATGATTGTAATGGTTGGGCACAGTAAGTGACCAGCAAATAGCGATTTGGTGGACAAACAAATTTTGTCACGCCACAATTTGTATCACAAAGTTACATGGGATCTTCACTTTTCACTTTGCTTATCGGAGTTGCATTTGTGTTGATCCTATGATTCGAATTTCCCAATGAACGAGCACGAAATGTCTATTCTAATGCACTACACCAGCTTGATTCCACCTGCGACATGTAGCAATACAGAAATAAGAAAGTAAATAGGTACTCTCTCTTTCGTGGCTTTATTGACTGCCATTTTGCCCCTTTCGTACGTTTAATCGTTGGATACCATAAAGGCGCGAATAATCCCCTTCGAGTGCATGAGTTATAAAACAAAAAATCGTTTATTGCAGATTTTTCTCGTAGTTTGTTATGCTGGTCATCTATTAGAATTTTTAATTTTACCTTCACCAGCTGTGACAGGGAAATGTGGATTTTCTCCTTTGCACCTGTTCACAGCTTACTTTGACCTACAAAAGGGACGAATAAAATGGCAATGATGAAGTTCATTGAGGTGCGCGGCTGAGCACTCAAATCATCGTGTAATACGAGTATAATTGAGTTACATGTGTTCCTGGGGATCGGGAGGATAATCCGAACAAATCCTGGATACTGACTGATTTTAGGAAAGTTGTTGGTACATCTCTTAATATACCAATTAAGAAGAAACGTATACGATTATTACCTTATTTACAAAT
This sequence comes from Microdon myrmicae, assembly GCA_963931805.1. Classification (NCBI taxonomy): domain Eukaryota; kingdom Metazoa; phylum Arthropoda; class Insecta; order Diptera; family Syrphidae; genus Microdon; species Microdon myrmicae. Next base: position 722,571 of record OZ007500.1, on the reverse strand, counting down.
TACAACAGGCTATAACATATGTGCTCCCGCCACATAAGCCTACAAATTTAATCTGGTCTTGCTTCCGTGGCATACGACATGTCGCCTATTGTCTGAAATTGTCTAAGAGACCACAACAAAACACCAATGGGAGATTTGTTAATTGTTTATTTTACTCCCTCTCAATAATACTACGATGAAAAGTGAGGTATGGTGGAGAGTACAGAATATCAGTTATCTTACTTGTCAAGTTTTGGGGAGGTTTTCAATTAAACATCTTTGACCGACATTTGTTCACAGGAATATTTCGAAATAGCACCATGTGACTGGTTTTCTAGCAGTTCAGATTTACATCCCTTGGAGTAAGCTATGCGATGCTGTAGAAGGCTCTACGAGCTTCGGTTGTATTGAGTCTTCAAGTGGAGTAATCCACAATAACCACAAGCATGTGATGTATGCTGCTATCGATTGTAGCTCAGATCGTTATGGAAGGCAAATGCCAGCCTGTTTAGAGTAATGCATTTACCATTTGTACCTATGAATAGTTTAAAAAATGGTAACTTGCTGGTTGTCATAAACGTTTCTATTCATCAGAGTTCATTCTGTATACAAGTTCTTAAAAAATCCGTATTCAATCGTCGATATTATGTTGGTTCATGACACTTGCAATTGCACTGGCTATTAATATACTTGCATAAAAATTTGACAGTGTATCAATCTCGATATATGTATAATAAGCATATTCAACGTTTTATGATAAGGACAGCGTGTGCTGACTATAGGCTTGCAAATAAGTTAATTAAGTTTGCGCTAGGAATTATTAGGAAGGATGAAGGAAAATTTTATATAATAAGTTCTTTTTTTTAAACACATTTTTTATCAAAACAGTAATACGGATGCAAATTTTGTGAAAATCCATGTTGTCTTCAAACTTGAGACACTCCAAATTTGCTTGAATGGGTTAAAGGGATTGAACTTCATATCAGGATAGAGGACAGTTGTGCCAACTTAGCGACAAAAGAAATTTTGACATTATCCTTTAAGCTGGCTTTGTAAATGATCAATCCCTGATACTTTTTTGACAGAATGTACAATACACGAACTGGTAACAGTTGATAAAACAACCTAAGGGTAGTCATTAGCAATACATTCCGGGAGAGTGGGTTAAATTCATTTTCAATTAAGAATCCGCTTAACTTTGTACTGAAGTGGAAGGCGAGGATGTGTGAATAGACAGCACTTTGCAAGAAAGATGACAACGAAAGATATGGCATAAAGCTATCTTTGACTCAATTTACCATGTATTCCAGTTAAATTTGGATATGGTATCGTTAATTTGCATAGTTTAATGAGTAACGTAGCGCAAGATAGAAAAAATAATAAGTTGACAAGAAAGTAGTTGCCGATTTTACACATAGATAACATAAGTAATATTTTTTTGTGTGTTGTCAACGTTCTGATTTTTTCCTTTTGGCATTTGCTATCTGTCATTTTTAGCTTTCTATAGAAACAAACTGATCGCATTTTATTTACAGTATTAGTTTGGTGTCAATTTCAACACTGAGTGCAAAAAATAGCAATTTCGTGATATTTAGTTTTTCTATTTCCGTAAAGGAAATAGCGGAGCACAAGCTACTAAGAAGGTACGTGTTGTGTATGGTGATGAAGCCTTAAAAGAAAGACAGTGTCGAAATTGGTTTGATAAATTTCGTTCTGGTGATTTTTTCATCAAAGATGACCAACGCTCTGGTCGGCCCACTGAAATTGATGGTGACCAACTCAAAGCCATAATCGAATCGAGTCGTCACATACTGTATAAGAGATTGCAGAAAAGTTAAACGTCGCGCACACAGCAATTGAAAATAATTTAAAATGTCTTAAATTTCTTAAAGAGCTCGATAATTGAGTTCCACATGAATTGAAAGAAATTCATTTAACACAACACAAACATCAGGAAAAGCACCACGTCAAATAATGGAGAAAAAATCTTTAAAGCCTTTCCATTGTTTTATGTCGATATAGTTCAAAAAGAGAATAACAAATCAGTTTATGAAATCCAAGTATTATTATGGTGCAAAGTATCGATTGAACCACCTAAAAAGGTCAAATCGATACCTCAATGTAATAATTGCCAACAGCTTGATCATACAAACAATTTCTGCAACTATAATTCAAGATTTGTTAAGTGTGCTGGGCTTCGCCACACAACCCAATGCTCGAAACAACGCAACAGCATAGCAACATGTGCGCTTTGCCACGAGAATGGCCATCCAGCGAGTTACAAGGGATACTCAGTGTATCAAAAAAAACTAAAAGCACAGCATCCCAAGAAAACTACAGTCAGTAAAAGAGTGCAATCAAAAAATGCAGAGCGAGTGAGGCCAACCACAACTGGTACTGGCAACACACAATTGAACAATAAACCAAATGAGAAAGCAGATAATAAAAGGAGACAACAACCTGTCAATAACGAGCCTACCATCATGGAGATGATGAAGATGCTCAGTGTATTCCAGGCAATCACAAAAAGCATCAACCAGCTAACAGAAAGGGTAGGTAAACTTGAAAATTTTCAAAAACTACCGACCAAGAAATCCAAGAAATAAAGACAATGAGTAATCGGCTCCTACGAATAATCACTTGGAACGCAAATGGGCTCAGCCAAAAGGCTCAAGAGCTAGAAATATTTATAAGAGAGCACAACATAGATATTGCGTTGATATCAGAAACACACTTTTCTCATATGAGCTTCATAAAAATCAGGGGTTATATGGCCTATTGGACTACGCACCCCAGCGACCGTGCCCGTGGAGGTACAGCTCTGATAATAAAATAAAATATACATCACTTCCAACAAGAAGAAATAAAAGAAACTTTTATACAAGCCTCCTTTGTTACTATCAACCTTAATGGAGCTGATTTAAATGTAGGTGTTGTATATTGCCCACCTAGACACACAATCTCAAAACAACAATTCACGGATATCTTCAAGAAGCTCGGACCAAGGTTTGTAATTGGTGGAGATTTCAATGTCAAGCACACTGCTTGGGGGTCAAGGTTCATTACTCCAGGCAAGGGAAAAGAATTGCTTACAGCCATCAAAGAAGCAAAGTGCGAATTTCATTCGTCTTGTTCACCAACATACTGGCCTACTGATAGCAACAAAACTCCTGACCTGATCGATTTCTTTATTTCGAAAGGATTGTCATCGAATTATATTGAAACGGATAGTTTAGTTGATTTAACGTCTGACCACACTCCAGTACTACTAAGATTGAATGCAGCTGTTCCCAGAAAGAACAGAAAACTAAATCTAAAACAAATACACAGATTGGGAAAAATTCCGAAAAGAGCTTGACAATCAGATTGAATTAAACGTCAAACTTCACGATTGTGAAGAATTGGAACAACAAGTACGACAATTTATCGAAACATTGAAATTCGCAGCCGCAACAGCAACTCCGGTGCCAAGTGATAAACCAGAACCAGCAACCACATACCCTATTGAGATTAGAGATCTAATCAAAGGCAGGCGCAAAGCTAGACGAACCTGGCACAGATCCAGACACCGAACGATAAAAAAATATTCAACAAGGTGAGCAATCTAGTTAACAAATTAATTAAAGACCATAAACAGAGTTGTATAGATGAGTATCTAAGTGAACTAAGTCCGTCAGCGGATACGGATTGCTCTCTCTGGAAGGCAACACGTAAATTTAAACGTCCCCTTATTCAAGTGCCACCTATAAAGGATGCGCACGGACACTGGGTACGCAGAACTGAAGATAAAGTTGAAATATTTGCACAACACCTGGCTTCAGTGTTCAAACCACACAACATCCACATTAGTATTGATCCTTCACCCAGGTATCAAACTGAGCAAACAATCAAACCAGTGACCCCAATGGAGATTGCCCAAGAAAACGACAAAAGTTTTAACCACAAAAAAAGCACCAGGCATCGATGAAATATCATCTGGCGTGTACAAGGAATTACCTCGAGAACCTGTCATTATGCTAACATATTTGTTTAATGCTTGCTTTCGACTAAGATATATTCCAAATTCATTGAAAACAGCCCAGATAATAATGCTCAAGAAACCAGAGAAACCAACAGAAGAAGTAACGTCTTATAGACCCATATCGCTATTGCCATCCATTTCAAAACTGTGTGAGAAAATACTCCTCAAGCGACTCAAGCCTCTCATCAATATTCCATTTCAATTTGGAATAGAAAAGGCTTTCGAACAAAAGAAATATTGCCCAGCTGTCTTTCTTGATGTCTGTCAAGCATTCGACAGAGTATGGCATAAAGGTCTTATATATAAAATGAGTAAACTTTTCCAGAAAACTATTGCCATCTACTCGAATCATACTTGTCTAATAGAACGTTCAAAGAAACACACGAAGGAGCTCACTCTAGCTTCTATCCAATAGCAGCAGGCTAACCACAAGGAAGTGTCCTGGGACCTTTCCTCTACATACTATATACGTAATCCAATTATGGGGTTGTACAAAGCAATCCAATAGGGAAATAATTCAACGTAGCCAGAACAAATTCCTTCGCATTATCACCAATGCGTACCGTTTTGTGAGAAATCAGGAAATACATGATGACCTAGAGATCAAATGGATTTATGAAGATATCCAAGAATATGCTGTCAAACACGAAAGACGCCTACACAATCACACCAACGTAGAAGCTATTCAGCTCTTGGAGATTACTCACGAATTGAGAAGGCCAGAACGGACGAAACCTAATGAATTTACATGTTAAAATCTAACATACTAAAATCGACTTGGGACCTGAACACTGGTTCAGTAAACCCTTACACGTTTTACTTAATTAAACTAAATTAAGTACAATTCAAACATAGTATTAAATTAAATTGTTAAGATTGTACTATACATATCCAAAGAGGATGTTATTAAAAAAAAGAAGCTGCTTCACCAATAGAAAGCTGAGGTACGATACGGACGAGGACAGAAAAATGTATGATGTCTCGGCAGGGGTTCCGCAAGGATCCGTATTGAGAATCATACCCGACAATAGACAAAGATTGAAGTCTCACGTAAAGTAGGCTAAAAAAATGCCACATATGTACAGGCAGTCCTATCTAGTATATTGCCAAACATCGATGAACCAGGATATAGTAAGAGATTAATCCTGTCTAGGGGGGGGGGGGCATATCGATACTACCCTATGCCACGACAGTCTGGGCAGAAACTATCTACAAACAAAATATTTGAAAAGAATGATGAGAGCTACACATAGGCTTTGGGCATTAAAGACTACATGCGGCTTCAGGACGATGTTCGACGTAGCAGCATTTGTTATAGCCAGACTACTCCCCATTGTCATCCTAGCTGAGGAGATGCTTCGAATTTATGAAAGTAGTGCCATACTGGGGGAATGACGACGATGAAGCTAGAAGAACGAGAACCTACTATTGCTTTACGGCCAGACGAGACATGAGCTTAAAGGGCAGATGGACCCTTAAACTCATCCCATCAGTGGAAGTTTGGATAAAGTGTTCACGCGGGAACTGCAACTACCATCTTATGCAGCTCTTGTCAGGATTTGGTGGGTATCGAAATTACCTAAATCGTGTTGGATAGGGCAGTTCACCTCTCCGTTCACAATGTGAAAAGCGAGCAGAGGATCACGAACGTGGTATCGCCCAATCGTGTGCTTGCCGGTTTGTGGGGGGTTTCTCTATTCTACATGAGAAACAACCCACAATTCCAACCAACATTTCCACCTAATTTCGACCGCTTTCAGTGCGTCATACTTACCAATTTCCATTATATGTATTCCCCTGTAAAACATTTCAAACGGATGTATAGCTAAACTCATCATCCTTTGCAGATAATGCATAATTGAGTTTAGCTACATAAATGTCATACGGCAACTCCATTCTTGCTAATCATGAGTTTCCCATCGGAAATCTCATAATGTCGGTTAGCACAAACAAGTCTAAAAGAACGACGCTGTTGCAACATAGCAAAATAGCTGGGGTAATTTCAGCGTCTTAGAGTCTGGTTCTCACGCGAATTATTTCCCAAACATCAGCGGCGTCCTATCGACTTTCCCTCAGATCACCCATTCGCTTGGGATCAATGATCTCTCTTTGCAGGGGAGTAACATCCGCTAGGGTTCTCTCCCATTCGTATTTCTTTCCACGGTTCAATGCGCTTTAACTACACCATAGCCGTACCACTGGGTCAGTAGGTCGTGTCAGTAGCTGCATCTGATACCAACACACACAACCAAAGCTACCCCGAGATCACAGCATATCATGTTTTCTGTTCTCTCATTCTTCGTGTCCGTCAATTACCCTATTAACAAAAGTTACTCATACTTTGACGGGCGTGAGGTTGAGAGAGCAGAGGCGTGGTCTCTTTTGGTTGTCCTGTGTGTAGAAAGAAATATGAATTCCAACCCTAATTCACACCAGTCACTATTCAATCACCATCGCGTGTAGTCACGCTGCCGCAGGAGTCGCTATTTGTATCTGAACCTGGTTGTATCTGCGGATGAGATAGTTCGTTTAGTTCACGGAACAAAAAGCCCAAGGAGTCGTTCGATAGAGTTGGTGTACAGGTAAAGTTTTTTTTCGTTCCCGAAGCCTGTTTTGACGGTTCACCTATATTCGCGATTTGCGTACGTCCGACCAGCTGAACAGTCTGGCGTTCCCGTCGCGTACTGCATTCCCTGCTTGACAGAAGTGAAATAGTAAATCTCTGATTAATCCAGTGAGGCTGTGATTCATGTTGGCAAATACAATTAAGACCAATTTTTAGCTGTGTAATTAAGTTCAATCGCTATTGTGCCATTCACCAGAAATAAAATTAAATATATAAGAACGTGTTTTTATCATTTCTTTCTGCGGATCATTGTCGGGGGTTTTTAAGTGAATCCTGTGCCATACGCTGGCAACCATATGACTTCAACCCCCACAGGTTATTATACCCTTCCATGCATTCAAGACCAGTGTACATCGATAATTCCCTTCCGTCATTATTTACTTAACATTTCAGAGTGCCTCAAAACACACGCGGTCATCCGCATTATATATCAATATATTGCAAGCATATATAACTGTATCTTCTTACAACAGACAATAGTTTTGGAGCCAGTTTGTTATTTTTACGACATAAAAGACCAATTACTGAAACGCACTTGAATATCAAAAGATTACAACCCCGACGGAGCGATAGTGAGTATCACGTCACGAGGAACTGTTGCCTAGTTATATTCCTCCGCCTGACATTAAGTCCGGCCATAAACTGGTAAGAACTTGCAAAATGTTAGACATCGTCTATAAACACATTGAGGAAATCAGATGACTCGAAAATAAATAGATAAGATACGTTGCGACTGTATTCGAATTTAAGACCGAAATTTACTACGCTACAGCCGCCCTTGCTTTCCATTACTTGATTTTCAAATCCTGCAACCAATCTCCTTTTAGCATTTAGTGCATCGACTTAAATAAAAGAATTCAATTCCAACTTTGATGGTTCTCCAAACGCGAAGGCCCGTGTGTAAATAGTAAAAAAACCTATCGCATTCTACAAGACACCCCAAAAATTTGTTTTTCGTCTCCCTTGAGACTAGGATTAATTTAGATTGAGGGATGGAGAGAGCCCATCGGATACGGGTATGCAGGCATCATTCACCGAAAGTAGATGAAAGTTGGGATTAGGTTTTGATTAATTGTTCAAAGCGAAATTGATATTCGATGGCACCGAGTTCAAATCGGTTATGGATCTCCCATTAATAAATTCTGTCGGTCACAATTTATTTAATTCAGTGTCTGCCATCCGTCGAATGATGTATACAAAAACTTTGGGCGTTATTGCTGCTAAAGTCAGCAAATGTTATTTTGTAATTGATGGCCAAGAAGCCAACGATGACGAAAATACATAGATAGGGGCAGGACATGGAGTCCTGCGGAACATCGTCATTAATTTGATGGAATACATGTTCAAATTATTCAAGTAGTAAATGAATTGTAGTTTTTTCTTTCTTTTTCTAAAAGGGAGGCGAACATATAGCGCACAGATAGCGCCCTGAGATACCAATGGGTTTGTTTGCTTTTGTTTCGTAATAATTGCAAATTGTGGCGTTCTGGAAATTCGTGCTGAAATGAAGCTTCAGATAATCTTCCTTGTGTGGCAAAACGAGTTTTCGAACCCTTGATGACAAATTGATTGGATCTAACCTTGTTGCCTGTGAGGTGCAATTAAATTGAATTTACTTAGATTTTATGACCTGGAGGATCGTTTCCCTCGGCTTGAAATCAACGCTGTTAGGTTTTACCCATTGTAAAATTTTGTTTAGATCTTGACTTAGAGCTTCGATCTCATTGCAATTTAGCTGGTACAATGTTGATGCGTAACTGGCCGATGGTTCGCAATGAAATTTGTGCATTCACAGGGAATATTTTGAAGGGGGCAATATCAAATTTCACGAATAAACTTTTACTTAGCATTTTCTGAAGAAATCTTTTTAATCAAGGTGGTACAAAAGGGATGAGACATCCTGTTTCAGCTAGATAGCAATTATTGCTATATATATTATTGCAAACAACACATCGGCTAACTCAGCGTGCATAAGAACATCATAGGAAGACAATGCGAAACAGATAGGGCAGTAAGTAAGAACTTGCTGGTTAAGCAGAACGGATATCCGTAAGACCACCTGATGTCATTGGTAAAGTGAAAAAAAGCGCGGCGGGCTGCAATAAGCAGGACATTTAGCTCGTATGACCATCCCGGAGATTTACGGTGAACGAAAGTGGGAAAAAGAAAACCTCCATTGTAGCGACGGCATTGACCAGGCCGCAAAATGCGTTGAAGTGTCAAACTGGATGACAATGGCTTGTGATCGTGGCTATTGAAAGGCAAGACTTCGTGAGACTAGGACCAGAATCGAACTTTTAAGACGGTTAAGCGAGTAAGTTTTCCTCAATACTAATTTGAGTATATGCACTGTATGTCGCCTCACCCGCTAAGTTGGTAAGGAGGTTGGGGTCATGCTTTTAATTGTGCTCCTTACTTTTGTGGCAGTTTGGCATAATTACCAAGTAGTAGATATTAGGTACCAACGCCCAACCACAGACTGGATTACCACACCATTAAGCTAAAGTGCCGTGAAATGGTTGAGAAAAAATGTTCGGCCATCTTCCGGAACTTGGCAGTCAATAATAAATAGCATCTCAGGGCACTGGCTAGGCGCTATAATTTCACCTTTTCTGAGAAAAGTATACGTAGCCTAATTCAAGTTTAGAATAATTTAATAAAAACTTATCAGGCATAAAAACAATTAAAACAATGTTTTAAAAATTTGTAAAAGAGTTTTGCTTCTCGATTTTATGATTTAAAAAACCGGATTTGTCTTTGTGTGGTAATACTTCTACTCACATTTTTTTTCATTTTCATGAAATGAAATGACTTCTACTCACATTATTGGGACGAGGATGCCACTTGGAAGCATGGGAGATATTTTTTCAGAGCGACTTATTAGTCTAAATAGACCTAAAACTTCTAGCCGCCTCTGTAACACAGATGGTTAGGTGGTCAAAACAATTATAGCTTCAAAAGATTTCGACTCCACCTCCAATGTAAAATACCATTTGGATTTCAAATGGCGATCGTTTTCTTATCCCTCCTTATTTAACGTCACATGCGTTTATAGCGTTTGGGATGATAGTGAAGAACGTGTGATTCGAACTGAGGCCATGACAGTTAGAATCACCAAAAATTGAACCAATGCGTAACACATCAGGCTACTGGCCGTGTTTAGAATTCGATTTTTAAACTCAAATATATTCAACTGATGTGAATTGTTATGATATCGCTATGGTATATGGCTCCGATGCATTTTCTTATTCGATTTTCGTTCGGTGTTCTTCACTATTTGCTTGTGTATTGTGTGTGTATCTGTTAGAAACGCCACACGTTAATAGAGCAAGAGCATCGGCTTTATTCCAGGTATCTCCCAACTGGCGTTGCAAATTATTGCAGAAGTATAAGCTATTTTTCAAAAGCAGTCGTTGGTAATAAGCAAAAGTAGTAAATAGTAACTAGAAAATTTAGATACAAAACCATTTTTCTTAATATACAAAATAAATGAATATATAACAAGTTGGTAGTTGCGTATGCACAAATCCCGAAAACGAAAGGGGTAATTTCAGTATTTGAAAATGATTTCTGCAAAATATTTCAGCAGTTACTTATCAATTTTACAAGAAAACTGTCAAGAAACCTGACACTGTCCTCTGAAATTTTTAATTTATTTATGTTTGAACTTTCACAAATTCACAAAGCATAATAACTCGAAAACATATTTTTTAATCTATTTCTGTCCAAGAATATTGTACAATGGGCCTTTCAAGCGGTTTGAAGTGAGATAATTCTGAGAATAATTAACAGGGTCCTTTTATTATACGTTTCTGTAAGCAATTTGTATGCCACCGACAATGATTGCGACATATTAACGTCTGTTGCCTTGACAGTTTCACCTTTTAACAATCTGAGTATAGTCGTTTGGTTGTTTAAAAGATAGAGTTGGGGTTATGCGCCTATGTAAGAGAATTACAATAATTTTACCAAGCAGCCAAGGAGAATAAATTCGCAGTTGCCAGTTACCGAGTTTTGACAGGACTTCTTATTACCTTCAGCTATCCCATTATCCTTTAAAATAGGTTGTGAGTCAAGCGACTAATATTTTGAATAGCAGCCTCTGTTGAGATTGTACGAGGACGGTGGGAGTAGCGAAACAACCGTGATTCAAATCAGAAAAGGACTTCCAACAGTTTCCTCTCTCCATATTTAAGTGATGTGTATTATTTGAATCTTGAGAATTCCCTACGCTGGAGAAACTCCAAGCAAAAACCAAAGAAAAAGTTTCTTCTGTATAATTTAAACACATAAAAAACAATAAAGGTAACAACAATATTTCATTTCTTGTTGCTTTACTTTTAAACAGGTATAGAAGGCCCGACTCGGGATGTCACCAAACGATGCAATTGTGCACTCTAAATATGTCCATTGCATACTACCGCGTGTTTAGTGGCTTGCTTCTCTTTCTTGGCTGTCACAACAAGAAATAGTTACTTGAATTTTATTACAAAACGCCTTCGCAAAAGGTATGATATATTTTGATGTACCTTTGATTGGTAAAGCACAGTGCAAGCAGAAGAGTAAGAAATAGCAGTATCGATGTTCAATAATCGCGAGTACCTGACTACAATGACAAGGAACTACATGATCAGTCAGAACGTGATTTCGTTTCTATAAATACTTTAACTATGATAAACGCGACGGACATTAAAAACCACCGTCGCCGTTCATTGTAGACCCTGTTTTTCATTATAGAAAAAACGACCATCTTTCTCGAAGGTTTATGATCGACGCTATTATTATAATCTTTAGAAGTGTCACCGTTTCAGTCAGCGGTTAAATCTTGATTCTTTTTTATCTTAGACCGTATAGGTCGCTGGCTAATATTGAAATTATTTTTACCCTTAACTTATGGCTTATTATAGCCGGGCCATGCTATCCCCGAATTTATTCCTAACATCCTTTAAGATGCATGCATTATTGTATACTCAAGATTTGAGACGAACCTTTACATTACTTGATTCTATAATTGTCTGAATATGCATTTCAAACTTTATGCACTTTTACAGGAACTCATAAATAATTTCGTATGTTGATTAATCACAAATTAATCAACAAGAGGAGATTAACGTTAAGTGGGGTGCAGCAATTGCTTGGGGGTGGCATTTTTTAAATGTAACCTGTACGTATGAAGTCAAGTTTTAATAAAAACTGACGCGCACTCGCGAATTACGGAAAATATATAGAAATATAGAATGCAGATATATAACTCGGTTCACGAGACGGTTCACCAACTGTTCGTTGACTTCAAAAAAGCCCACGACTCAGTCACAAGGCAAATACTCTACCATATTGTAGTTGAGCTGGGAATCCGGAAAAAATATGCCGCCCTCATTCAAATTTGCATGAACGAAAACAAGGGGCGAGTTAGAATAGAAAACCACCTCTCAGAACCATTTGAAATCCACGACGGACTAAAACAGGGGGATGGTCTATCACCGTGTATTTTTAACCTTGTGCTCGAGTATGTCATCAGAAAGGTTCAAGACGACAACATGGCCGGATCATCCCTGAGCGGGGTCACACAAGTACTCGCATATGCGGATTACATCGCCGTTTTGGGCGATAATCTAGAAACTGTAAGTAAAAACTGTGAAATCATCATGCAAGCGGCAGAAGAGGTGGGCCTGGAAATATATGAAGACAAAACAAAATACATGATTACAACCAGAGCAGGCGGAACTCAGGGAACACATATAAACGTCAGAGGCAAGATATTTGAAAAAGTTAAAGAATTTAAATATCTGGGAACGATACTGACGGCCAGTAACGAAATGTCGAAGGTAATCAACAAAAGACTACACTCCGGCAACGCTAGTTGGGACGCAGTCAGTAAACTCCTGAAATCCAAACTGCTATCACGTAACATAAAGCTCCGTGTCTATAGAACCATAATCATGTCGATTGGTCTATACGGATGCGAAACATGGGATCTCACAAATCGGGAAGAAAACAAATTCCACGTATTCGAGAATGAAGTTCTAAGGGGTATCTTTGGAGGTAATTATGACGAGGAAGCAGAACAATGGAGGAAACTCCACAACCACGAATTGAAAGAGGTATACCGCGAATCTACAATAGTGAGAGTAATCAAGTCGCGAAGATTAAGACGGGCCGGACATGTAGCGCGAATGGGAAACGATAGGACCGTGCGTACAATTATTGACGGTAGACCAACGGGAAAAGGACCGGTAGGACGGCCGCGACGGAGATGGGAAGACAATGTTAGGTTCGACCTTCTGGAGATCGGATCAGATGGTCAGGCGTGGAAGGAGAGTGCACAAGACAGGGAACGATGGCACAGCCGAGTCGGTGAGGTCATGAGCTTTCGGGTTCCTACAGGCCAATAATGTCAGCAATCCGTTAGCACTGAATACGAGGGTTGCCTCTTGTGTTTCGGGATTTGGCAACCCTAGTGTTGCAATCCGGCAATTGACAGCTCTGTCGTAAAGTTGGACATTTTTGAGGTTATACGCACTCAGAACGTTTTGACATACGAGCGCTATTTGTGTTGTTTACAGTAACTTAAAAGATTCATCTCGGTCCAAAAATGGAATTAAATCGTCAACATTTTCGTGCGATTATTTTTTGCAACTTTCGGCGTGGATTAACTCAGCAACAGTGCATGGATAAACTTAATTCAATTTTTGGCGATGAAGCTCCATCAAGGACCAGTGTTTATCGATGGTATGGTGAATTCAATCGTGGTCGTAGTTCACTCCAAGATCAATTTCGTGAAGGTCGTCCAAAATTAGTTGTTGTTCCGAAAACCATTGATACTGTGCGCGAACTGATATTGGAAGATCGTCATGTGACCTATCGTGAGATTGAGACAACCTTAGGCGTTAGTGGGACCAGCATACATTCAATATTGCATAAACATTTGACTGTCAAAAAAATTTGTTCACATTGGATCCCACACAATTTGTCAATCGCCCAAAAAAAGGCTCGTGTCAATTGGTCGAAAGAAATGCTCAAAAAATACGGTCGCGGTGCTTCGAAACACGTCTATGACATCGTGACAGGTGATGAATCGTGGATTTACGCGTATGAGCCCGAAAGTAAACAGCATTCGACTGTCTGGGTGTTTCAAGATGAGCCAAATCCAACAAAAGTTGTTCGCGCACGAAGCACTTCCAAGCAAGTGGTCGCCTGTTTTTTGGAAAAACTGGACATGTCGCAACCGTACCACTAGAATAACGCAGAACAGTCAATTCTGAGTGGTACACAACCATTTGTTTGCCAGTTGTCTTCCAAGAAATCAGGAAAACCAACCGCCGAAGACGGATCACTCTTCACCACGACAATGCGAGCTCTCACACATCGACTGCGACAACTGCATTTTTGAGCACCCAAAACATCGATTTGATGGGTCATCCGCCGTATAGTCCTGACTTGGCACCGAATGACTTCTTTTTATTCCCGTACGTAAAAAACAAACTGAGAGGTCAACGTTTTTCGACACCTGAAGAAGCGGTTGCTGCATTCAGAATGCATGTGTTGGAGATACCTCAATCAGAGTGGCAAAAGTGCTTCGACAATTGGTTCAAACGCATGCAAAAGTGTATAGATCTTCATGGGGAATATTTTGAAAAACAATAAAGTGATTTTCGATGATCAATATTTGTTTTTGTTCTCTAATCCGAAATATAAAAGGCAACCCTCGTATAATCCTAGAAATATTGGTTCATACCTCAGATTGAGCTTTCATAATATACGAAAAAAATAACACGACCAAAACACAAAACACGTGGAATAGAGTTGCAAAGTAAACTATCCATTCAAAAGGGAACTTTCACCTCAACATCTCGACAATCAATCGAAATGCGCGAATAAGGAGTGAGGACGATAGGATGGTAATTGCTATTATTGTGCGCAGATTGCATACGCATACAGATCCAGCGAATGACGTTTGTCGACAAATTTCGTTCGAAAAAATAGCTTCCGGTGTGAAGTACGTAAAATCGTCTTTGAATTTAAAACTCCGAAAGAAAAATTAAAAATTACATAGATGTGATGAAATGAGGAAGTTGGGAAGGTATACTTTATCCGAAAACTTTACGAGAAACATACAATTACCATAAGGTAGTTGTTCGGAAAATTTCCACCCGGCTACAATCTTCTTCAAAGTGTTTTTCATTTTTCTTTATATTTATTATGTTGACGACGGTGGCAGCCTCCTTTTCATCCATCTCCAAATTTATACAGGCTAGCAGCTACGTTAAGCAACACCACCAAGTGTAGTGTACGGTGTACACATTATTTTTGAGTTAGCCACATAACGAGACAAACAAGCAGAAGAAGAAAGAGCAAGAAAAAAAATGTACGGAAGGACACCCCAAAGGACCAACACTCGGGCACCCGTCGTCACCTTGGCTTGCAAAACAATGACGGGTTTTTAATTTGTAGTTGGCCAGCACCAGCAAGAGCTGGGTAACAAAGTAGGAAACAAGAGCTCAGCACAGCACTTAAAACTCAACCAGGGGATGAACGCTGTATTCTAGTGCTACTTATCCGCTTACGGATCCCTTAAAGTGTGGAAACTTCAAACGTATTCATTAATTTCCTTTCTGAACCTTTCAATGCCTTAGCCGTTGTGACATGATGAAGTCTTAAGGAAACAGAATGTAGCACAAAGGGGAAAAAGTTAGCAGCGAACACTCGGCGGCGGCGAGATAATTTTCAATGCAAACATATCCTGTACGACCCACTGGGTTGTGTAGAAGAGCGGGCTTAGAATTTTGATAAATTGCTTTTTACACTTGTTTTTTAGTCAAACTCCCTTCTCATTTGGTTTTAAGTTGGGTTTCTTCCGGGGACGAAAGATACATATTGGTGAGGCTTTCGGGGAATGTTACAAATTATATGAATGATGAATTTTCGCGTATTCCTGTCATCACCAGATGTGCATGTGTGGGCAGAGTTTTCAGCGTATACAAGATAAATGGAGAAATCAATTACCAGTGTATCCCCGAAGGACAGAAAAACGTTGAGTGCGTTTACAAATTAAAACACTTCGTTTTCGATTCAATAAAAACGTACGGGTAAGGTGAAGTATGGCACGCCTTGGGATCTTATCAATCTCTGAAATTATCGTAAAATGTGCCAGCATAGATGTCTTCTACTGTCGAGCACTGGTACAAAAGATCAATTTAACCAAATAAAGAATTTCATTCATTTGCTAAGTGATTTTGGAGCGCTTGTATATATTAAGGAACTTAACTCTAAATAAGAGGGTTTTTGGGTTTGCGGTTAATAGGCTTAGGGGTTAGGCAATAAACCGACTGTTTATTTTGTAAATTATGTCAAATTTCTGAGTCTGAAATTTCAAAGGGTTACAATCTTATCTGAAGTGTGAAATTCACTTGTGTTCAGTTTTCATTTAGGGAGGAATTCATTCTTATTGACAGTAGTGAAGAGACATCACCAGTACCGGTGGATTCATTTGCGTCTAGTCCTTGCGGGCGGTATCAACTGTTCCATAAAGCGTTGAATCAGTAACAGAAGGGGCGATTGGTTTTTTGGTTTGGGATGTATTAGAGCTTGGAAACAAAATGAGAAGGAAATCAGAAAGTATATTTGGGTGTAGCCTATTGGTTTAAATAGTCTCGTGTTGTTGGAAAATGCGTGGCATAAAATTCGTCTTTCTTTATTACGTCCTTCTGGGCACTTGCGCAGAACATAGCAACTCACCCATTCATCACTGGCAAAGTGGCGAAGAAAGCCCGGAAACATGGGTGGAAAGAGAAGGACCTCGATGCCAAACTGCTCGATCATATACTGGAAGACCAAATTGTACAGTTTCACGCAGAGCCCGATGCAAACGGGCAGCCTGGAAAAGTCATGAAGTGGCTAACTACCGCATGAGATGCTGCTATGCCTTGTCAAAGACAACCAGCAGGAGCTATAAAAACAAGTATATTGGTGAAACGCAGAAATTGTCGATGTGCGATCGGAGTGCAACAGGTTACGACACTTGTAACAAAGAGTAAGAAACTGTAACGCCTACCCACAATTACATGCGGAATTCATTAACAAACGGAAGGAGCTGAGGAATGTGATCCGCAAGAGTAAATATGACGAATTTGGTTTTGCTCCCAAAGGGATGAATTAAATAACGACCCAAGGGAGAGCGCCTACAGGAGAGCCATGAAAAGACTAAACAACAACAGTAGTCAAATGCAAAAAAGTAAAAGTGGCAGGGCCAGAATCGTTGCTGTCTTCTTCCCACAGTGTGATGAGGTATTGAGATCGCAAGAGAAATGGAACATAACTGAAAGAGTCTTCAGCAGTCTCTTCACGACCTGCTGCCAAACAGGACACTTTACTCAACCATGGAAAAAACACGGTGGCGCAAAATTAATCATCCAATTTTGTTTTTGAATTACTTTCTTACTAAATAAAAAAAATGATTTTAAGTGATGGAAATCTTTATTTGGACATTTACAATTTTTTCTGGTTCACAAATGTCAAATATGATGTCTAGTTCACAAATGTCAAATATGATTGACGTCCGACGCCATTTGCAAAAATTATAACATCTTCCGATAGGGTGATTCATTTTGCGCCACCTTGTGCCAAAAAGGCTTAAGAATCCAGAAGCGCCGTCGTCCTTCCGTCCTACAACAGGGAAACTGCTCGAGCGAGTAACTGCCACTCGCCTGGAACAATTCACTGAGGGGATATCGGGGATCTCTGATTGGCAGTATGGGTTCCGGAAAGGTAGATCAACCGATAAGGCACTATCTGTGCGACTTCGCTCGCAAAGCGATAGCTGGATCACGATGGCTAGGAGGTACGAAAAAATATTGCGCCGTGTGATACTAGACGTTAAAAATGCATTTAACTCGGTGAACTGGAATCGGATTCTAGAATCGTTGGGCTATGTACAAGCCTCATCCTACTTTGTTCGTATACTAGCAAACTATCTCTCGAATAGCCGACTGCTCTATGACACAGATGAGGGACCACAGGAATATAAAATAACAGCGGTTGTACCCCAGGGTCATATGGGCAGGAGCCGCACAGTATAAGTCATACATGATGGGACTGAACTCAACACATAGGCTGGCATTATTAAGAGTATGTTGCGCATACCGATTGGTATGTGGAGATGCCATAAATGTCTTGGCCAGGAGGAAACCGCTTGACATTGCAGCTAAAAAAAACTTTGCGCCGCATGAGGTCTCGCAATAGAACCGCGGGCGAATGCGGACACAATTAGCCTAAGAGAATGGCAACAAAGGCGGGATCCTTCTACCAAAGAAAGATGGACCCACACCGTGATACCTGATGTAGAAATCTGGGTGAAAAGAAAACATGATGAGCTGAACTACCACTTGACTCAGCTGATCTCAGGACATGGATACTTTCGGCAATACTTGCACAAGTATAAGCATGTCAATCACCCATACTGCCATACTGCTTGTACTGCGAGCGCAAATTAAAAAATGCGGAACACGTACTCACAGAGTGCGTGAGATTCGAGACCACACGAACGATTTTGAAGGGATATATGAGAGGTACAGTTACTCCGACAGGAGTACTGGAATACTTGCTAAGTTCCAAACAAGCATGTTCCGTAGCAAATGATATTCTATGTTACATGCAGCAGTTGCGAAGCGACGAGCGGAGTAACAGGTAAACTCCGTCCCGCCCCGCGATGGAATATCCAAAAGAAAGTTCCCCGGGGATCAACGGGAATATGTGCCTGGCCGGAGGTGGTTTTAGTCGGTAAAAATCCGGCATGCATCTGGATCGATCCAGAGGTATCTTTTGAAGATTTCCACCTTCCTACCGAAACCAAAAAAAAAAAAAAAAACAGTTTTTTTTTCTGTACACTAACGCGCGCACAAAAGGGGATTTTGAAGTACCCTTAAATATCAGAGCACATTGCGAGCGGCGATAACGATGAGTAATGATAATTGAGTCATCAAGATAAGGGAGAAACGGAATTCACTTGGTAGACATTTCACAACTGAACGCTTCTTGGTACCATATAAGCTCCGATTCTACTGGTGCGCGTCAGGCCACGGAATTGCTCTTGACTTCCTATTGTTCCTTGAGTTCTCAAAGAGGTGGCCATCACCAAATTCCCTGGATCAGATGGCATTCCCTGTATACTTTTTGAGAAATGTTCGTCTTCACTTCATAAACGACTGCGAACACTCTTCCATCTCTCTCATTCTACTAGTCAATTCTAAAATAAATGGAAGTGCAATCAATGTTCAAGAAAAGCAACACATCATATCCCTCTCTCTGTCGACGCACCGAACTAGCTTCTATTCTGTCGAAGGCTTCGGATTTATTGATTAATCGTCAAATTTTGAAACAACTGGAAAAAAAAAACGACCTCAGTGAGTGCTAATATGGTTTTCGTAACCACAGGTGCCCAAGAGATCCGATGGCTTGATGAAAGCATATCTCGATACGTTTGACAGAATTTTCACTGTTGTCCAAATTGCTTTCCTCTCGAATCCATACACTGAATTCAATGGATAAATGGCTATCTTTCTGGCTACCCAATTCAAGTAATTCTCGTGGTGGGTTCCGTGTTCTTACTCAGTCGAATCCCCATTTTTATGAACGACCTCAGAACCCAATTCACTTTTTCACGGACGGCACCACAGTGTGTTTCTCGTACCCATAAGAATGTGTTCGAACAGCTTCCCCGAACCTCATTATGAACAGCATATATTTAACTCATTGACTTCCGACCTCAATCAAATATACCAAGGGGTATTACATAGTTGAGTAGGATTCAAAGCCTCGAGGACTCAGTATCTCAACGTAGAAACACTGTCGAAAAACGAAACTCTATGGTCGAAGCCTATGAACTTTCAATTCTTAGCACTCGAGTTGATACGACTTACATAAAAGTTCACATATTTGAAACTCGGAAGCCTGCCATCCAATGTCTAGATTTTTCCAAGAGATGCAAGAAATACTTCAGATTATCAAATACGGCCACAAGTTACCACTTTATTCATGCTACACTGGGTTTCAATTCTCATTTTTGGTCGGGAACACCAAAAAAAAGCGCGTCCGCTGCCCGATTGGATACAAAAACGAGCAGTGGAGCCCAAGCATCACCAGAACATAGTTATAATGTATCCTGCCCATCTCTTTTTTGTATATGTTTATCGCGATCGTTGAACTGAAATTGGTATGTACATTGCACTTCCACAAATATTTTCCTGTGATACGTCAACAAGAGAGTGCGCATAACAAGAAGAATTAACTTCAGACACACGGATAATTTCAGACAATCATTCTTTAGCCGAATCACACGAATGTGGAAAGCTCTGCCAATTCATGTATTTCTTCAACATTGTAATATTCAACTATTCAAGACCAATAAAATTGATTCTTCTTTTCTTTTCATATCTCTCTTCTTATGCTTATGTTTTAACATTTGAGAATACTTCAAAATCGCTTTTGTGAGCGCGATTTGTATACAAGAAAACAAGACAAAGTCGCGACTTTTCTTTCGAACCAGTCCACGAACCAAGTTCCAAAAGATGTCCAAGGATTTCTCCTGACCATTTCAGGCAGCCAATAGCTTGAAGAGGTAGTGTAGCGTCTCTAACATATACACACACAATACACAAGCAAAATAGTGAAGAACACCGAACGAAAATCGAATAAGAAAACACATTAGAGCCGTATACCATAGCGATAACATAACAATTCACATCAGTTGAATATATTTGAGTTTAAAAATCGAATTCTAAAAACGGCGAGTAGCCTGATGTGTTACGCTTAGGTTCAATTTTTTGTGATTCTAACTGTCATAGCATCAGTTCGAATCACACGTTCTTCACTATCAATCCCAAACGCTAAAGTAGCACTTTACCAGGCGATAGGGCGTTGGGCCCCTCATACCACTCGGCCTTTAGTCGCCTTTTACGACAAGCCGGCCTAGATGTGAATATCTTTTAGGGCCCTACTCAAGAGGTATTGTTGGCATCAAACATCGCCGAATACGTGATTAAAATATCTTAACGATGTTGTTTCTGTTCCATTTTAAGTACACGCAACATTCATTTTGCGTTAGTCCCCATTTCAGTTAATATGCGATGTACAGCACTACTTGAAATGTCTATCTCTACTAGCTCCCCCACCGGCCATTCAATACCATTTCCTAAATTCCCCTCACGTTTCCTGAGATTGTAATCTCGTTTGGTCGACTACGGCAGCGTTCGTCTTGACAGGTTGACGACCCCGTTTAAACTCTGCCACCCAATCCTCTTGAACAGAATGTACTTCAACTTTGGTCCCATTTTCCCCAAGTTTATAAATTCACCGCTAGAGCTTACTATTAATTATCATCATAAAAATACTGAACAACACAGCGACTTGCAATTGCAAAATCAAACTTAGTAAGGTTGGCACCTTTGACCACAGTAATTATTTTAAAACCACAACATATCACCTATACGCCAGGTCTATGAATGGGAGAACCCTCGTAAGTTCAATACGAAATGCTCCCTCCAACTGTAACGGCATAATGACATGCCCAGAGTAAACATATTTTATTTTATCTATAAATAAAATAATTAAATACCATTCAGGAGAAGCAAATTCTGCAGCAGGACGAAGGATATTTATGTGGGAGGCAGGAGAAGTAAGGATATTCATGCGCTAATTCAATATGAGGCACTGAGTTTTTAACCGAAGGCTTATCGCACCTGTTGATGGACAGGTGCGATAAACCATCACACAACCAACCATTTGGTCGATAATATAAACAGAAAATATTTAGCGATGGACTGTCATTTGGGTACGTCATTATATCATTCATGATTAGTGCATTACATGTGGAACGAAACCATATTACTGTTTTTAAAAGGTGTTTCACTGAGTGATTTTTCACTATGGCAATACACATAGTGCGACAATTGTGGTCGGAAGTGCAAAATTTATAAATCCCGGGTTAATTAAAAGGGCAAAAGAGCTGAATATCAAGACGAACTAATGGATAGATATAGCATCGTAGAGAATGGAAGTAGTGAGGAAGAGAAAACCAATAATGTGAACACTGAGTCGGCATCAACCAGAGGCGTAATCAAACAAACAGCCCAAAAGGTATTAAGTCTTATTAATTAAGTCCAAATCTTGGCTGGACGATGAATGCCGGACAAAGATCGAAGTCAACGAAGAAAGACACGCGACAATTCGGAAAGAAACGAGACGTTTCAAACGGCAAAAACAAAAAACAAAAAAATGGAGAATATTCAAATCAAAAAAATGTCAGCACAAGAATATCAAAGGAATGTATTTCGGCATAAATTCAATTAGAAACGGGTATCGAGGGAGAACCAAAATAATTCGAGACGCAGGTGGCTGCCTGCTGGTCACAGAAACAAACAATATCGTGACAAGGTGGAAGCAGTACTTTGAAAACCTGCTTAATGTTTGCGTACCAATCAACCATAAATAAATATACCCGAGGTACATACAGCCGAGCCACAGATCCCGGAGCCCTCCTTCAACGAAGTAGTAGACACAATAAATCGATTGAAAAACAACAAGGCAGAGCTTATGTAGCAGGGGGAGAGGTAATTGCTCGGATGATCCACCAATTAATCAAAACAGTATAGGATAAGGAAGTAAGGAAAAGAAGTGGGAATACGGAGAGACGGTCCACCAACTTTTCATTTACTTTTAAAAAAAAGCCTACGAGTCAGTCGCAAGGCAAAGACTCTATCATATTGTAGCTGGACTGGGGATCCCGAAAAAATACGCCGCACTCCTTCCAATCTGCATGAACGAAAATAGGGGAAGAGTTAGAGTAGAAAAACCCTACTAACTGACTAAAACAGGGGGATGGCGTCTCTCCATGCCTTTTTAACCTTGTGCTCGAGTATGTCATCAGAAAGGTACATGGTCAGATTATCCCTGAACGGAGTGACACTAGTGCTCGCATACGCGGTTGACATCACCGTTTTGGGCGATAATCTAGGAAATGTAAATAAAACCAGTGAAATAATAATAATGCAAGCGACAGCTGAGGTGGACTTAGAAATCAATGAAAACAAAACAAAATATACAGTTACGGCGAGGGCTGGCGGCCCTCGGGGTACGCACATAAACGTCAGGGGAATTATATTTGGGAACGTTAAAGACTTTTGTGGGGTAAAAAAAGTAGTGGTGCCGGAGACGGGCACAGGTCCACTTTCTTCCCAACACTTGTTCCGCCGAAATCCAAGTCGCTGAAAGAGGAGAAAAAAGAAATAAAACGCAATTCAGTTAAGCCGCTTTACAAATTTCCGCACCAAGTTTGTATTGTTCGTTATATAACAATTTACTATTTAAGCACAATACTCACGTTCATTTAGATTCAGCCAAACCGCTTTACTGGCCACTGTGAGTAGGGCGTTAGAATACACTCACAGCTAGGCCAGCTTGTCGTAAGAGGCGACTAAAGGCCGAGTGGTAGTCGGGGTCCCAACGCCCTGTGCGCCCGGTGAAATACCACCCCATCAAGCTATAGGCTCCGTGAAATGGTTGGGAGAAATCCCTGGCCATCTTTCGGAGCTTGGCTGATGGATCGGTTCGAGAAAAGGTTGGTTAGGTGGTAGTCGGTCCCAAGGTGAGATACCACCCCGTCACGCTGTACATTCCGCGATATCGCCGAGAGAAATCTTCGACGGTGTTTCGGATGTGTGGCTGATGGCCCGGACTGACACGGGGATAAGTCATGATGGTACGTTCTGATATAAAGAATTCCGGAGGTAAACTAGTCTCCCATTCGGATCTCCGGGGGGACTATGTCAGGGGGAACATCATGCAGATATCATGATAAATAATGGAACTTTAAGAGGTTCGTCATTGCCTAACCGGGCTCGATCTCGAGGCTCGGCCCACGCTCGACTGGTGACGGCATTTTGTAACATCTGGAGAATCGGTTTCACCAATACCAATGTAAACGCCGTCCACCAATATTTACAAACAACGAAACCTGATATCCTTGCCCTAACTGAGACCCAGGCCGATTCGTCAACTGATTCGACATATCTTCGTTGCTCAGGATACGACTTACATTCGAGATTCCGTTTTAGGGGCGGAGTCTGCGTCTTCGCGCGGTCCAATCTGGCTTGCCAGAGGATGGAGGCGTTGGAACCCAATAATATGGACATCATATGGTTGAGGGTCGTGCTGAGGAATTCCGTTAAATTTCTTTGTTGTCTTTACCGCTCCCCGAATAACGATCGACCGGCGACATTTTTCGAATATCTTTCATATACCGTCGACTGGATACAGATCAACCACCCAGCTTCTGAAATTGTTGTCCTTGGTGATTTTAATGTGCACAATTCCGGCTGGTTGTTACATTCTAACAGAACCGACGAGGCTGGGAGGCTGGCGGAGATGTTTGCTGTAAGCCACAACTTGACTCAACTCGTGGGGGAGCCAACGCAAGTGCCGGATGCCCGGGGCGATTATGCGAACACCCTGGATCTGTTTTTGACATCCGAACCGAGTATTTATATCGTAGAGGTTTGTGCGCCATTGGGAAACTCAGATCACTGCTTGGTATCTGTCGCGCAAGCACTTGCATACCAAGCAAGCAACCGGCCTAGGCAGCTTCGCCATGTATGGAAGTATGGGGCCGCTAACTGGGACGATTTGCGAGATTTCTTCTCATCCATTCCGTGGTCCGAGGTTTGCTTCGGAAACTCCGATGTTAACGCATGCGCGGAGTCGGTATCAGAGATTATTCTTCTGGGGATGGAGATGTATATTCCACATTCCATCAAACGAAGTTCGTCTGATAAACCTTGGTTTGACAAAAAGTGCGAGCTGATTACAGCGGCAAAAAAATAGAGCTTTTAAGCAATGGCGCTCCAATCCCACCGATGTTAACAGAACGAATTTTGTCAGAATCAGAAACGCGTGCAACCAGGCGATTGATACCGCGAAGAAGGTTCACAACGACAGGCTGATCAGTAAGCTCCTTCTGTGCCCAACTGGCTCGCGCTCCTTCTGGTCAATGGCAAAAGCTGTCAGCGGTAAATTTGCATCCTCTTCTTTCCCTCCGTTGATGACAGACAGCGGGACGTTAGTCACAAATTCAAGGGATAAAGCTAATGTATTCGCAAATTTATTTTCGGCGAATTCAAACCTCGATCCTGGCCTTTTGGACCCACCTGTGATCTCGCCGGTACAGTCTTCCATGCGGGATGTGAGATTTCGTCCGCGCACTATTCAACGCATTCTACGTGAACTGGATTGTAGGAAGGCAACCGGCCCGGACGGAATACCAGCAATAGTCCTTAATAATTGTGCTCCAGAACTATCGCCGGTTCTTGGCAGACTCTTCCGCTTATCTTATGCACGAAGGACCTTTCCTGCCTGCCGGAAAATCGCTCGAGTTCAGCCAATCCCAAAGACGGGAAAAAAGTGTCTCCCACAAAATTACCGACCGATAGCATTACTGTTTATTTTATCTAAGGTAATGGAAAAAGTCATCAATACAGAGTTGGTTAAGTATTTGGAGTGCAACGGACTCCTGAATGATCGTCAATACGGATTCCGTGGCAGGCGGTCCACAGGAGACCTTTTGACACTTATAACCGATATATGGACATCTGCGATTGAACGGCATGGTGAGTCAAGGGCGGTCGCATTGGATATTTCCAAGGCTTTTGACCGCGTCTGGCACGGGGCATTGCTGAGCAAACTTCGTTCATATGGACTTTCCCAACAGCTTTGCGACTGGACGATGAGCTTCCTCGAGAAACGATCGATCCGGGTTGTTGTGGACGGCGAGTGTTCGGTTCTGTATCCTGTTAATTCGGGGGTGCCCCAACGTTCTATTTTGGCTCCAACCTTGTTCTTGCTTCACATAAATGATTTGTTGGAGACAACGGATAACAAAGTGTTCAGTTTTGCGGATGATAGTACGCTTGTTTCCTCCTATTCGAGTGATCGGCCGATTGGTGCATCTGCGTCAAACCAGCTGAGATGTAGACAGATTGATTCTCTGAATCGGGATCTGGATAAAGTCCTGCAGTGGGGAAGGGCCAATCTTGTCAACTTCAATGCAACGAAGACTCAGTATACAATATTCACAAAGAAAACTGGATCATCGGTTCCACAGCTGATGATGAATGGCCGGGCCTTCAAGGCTGGGGAAAGTTTGAAATTGCTCGGCGTCACGGTCTGTGGGAATGTATCATGGCATAAACACGTGTCGAACATCGCCAGGTCAGCCTCAGGAAAATTGAGTTATCTTTTTAGAGCCAAGAAATATTTTACTCCGGCCCAAGTTCTTCTCCTATATAAATCCCAAATTAGACCCGCGCTCGAATATTGCTCTCATGTTTGGAGCTCGGCTCCTAAACATACCCTCGACCTACTTGAGAGCATACAGAGACGAGCGATCCGCCTGATCGGGGACTCGGCGCTGACGCCGGGACTACAGTCGCTATCACATCGAAGGCCCGTAGCCGCCCTCTGTCTGTTTTACAGATATTATCACGGGTGCTGTTCTTCGGAGATTCGTGGTATTGTTCCGCACAATTCGGCTTATATGCGCTCCACAAGACAATCCGACGGATCGCACCCGTTTGTGGTTCATCTCCCGACGGCGCGAACCTCCCTACATCAGAACTCGTTCCGCTACAGAGCGGGGAAGCTGTGGAACTCCCTTCCCAGGCGAGTGTTCCCGGAACGTTACAACCTGCAAATGTTCAAAAAGAACTGCAACAGTTATTTGATGGCATCTCAGGGCGCCCACTCGGCGCTATAGGTTCCCGAGAGAAGTCTAATAAAAAAAAAAAAAAAAAAAAAAAAAACTTGAACTCCGACTCGTTAACTCTCGCCAGTGGTTGAAACTCGACTGTTGGTTCTATCCACACGATCAACCAATCTCGATCGTACACTCATCCACATTCTCTCATTTCTCCGAGGTGAATAAACACTTGCGAATTTACCCAGCAGTCAATGGAGTTATAGAGGATGGAGGACTGAAACAGAGAATGTGATAATCTCGGGGTTGGTTTGCTTTCTCATGCAACGAAAGCCAAACCAACTGGTGACCGCAGGACCTAGTTTGGTATTTGTATTGCTCTCAGAGTGTAATGGACTCCGAGAAGGGGAAATGGGGTGGAATGAAACGTATATTTTTCGTGCTATTCACCTGACTAAAAAGTTTATTGATCCCCAGCGAATAGCCGTGTCTGGGGGAGGTCGAAGGACGCCGCGATGGCTTGGGAAAATATCGGCGAGAGAAAAAGAACTAACGGGATACGATATTACCCAAGCGGTTTCGCTGTGCAGCAACAGCGTCGCTTGCCCAGTCTTTGCTGTTGCTAACAAAACATGAGATTTGTGATTTCCGGTAGAAATCTCATGTGATTTATAAATATTTGATGCCATATGGCGTAAAAAGGCTGAATTCAGTTATGCATTATCTGCATAGAAGAATGAATTTAGGTTATGCGTCCATTGGGTAGATACCTTTTGCAGGTGAAATAGGCCGACGGAAGGGATTGGGGTTGACGTTTGCGCGGTTAGCGGGCGGTTGGCTCTCCGCGTAATGTAGAGAACCCCCACACTTTAAATACCTGGGAACAATACTGAGGACCAGTACCGAAACGTCAAAATAAAATAACAAAAGACCGCATTCCGGCAACGCTAGTTGGTGCCCAGTCAGCGAACTGCTGAAATCGTGAGTATCTGTAATGGTAAATATAATGAAGAGGCAGGACAATGGAGGAAACTCTAGCGCCACGAATTGGAAGAGCTATACTCCAACCTACAGTGGTGAGAATACTCAGGTCGCGAAGATTAAGATGGGCCGGGCACGTAGCGAAAATGGGCAACGACAGAACTGAACGTAAAATTCTTAACGGTGGACCAACGGGAAAGAGACCGCGACGGAGATGGAAGGACAATGTAAGGCGCGACCTTGAGGAGATCGGAACAGATGGCAAAGAGTAGAAGGAATGCGCACAGGGCAGGGTACCTTGGCGCAGCCGAGTCAGTTTGATATAGATCCTTATTGCAGAAAGGTTTATCAAATTGATTTTTTCAACATCTTGGGTAATTGAATAAAAAATTTAATCGAAAAACATTCAATTGGGGTTGGCGAAGACAGTATGTCAGTGGATCTGATTTGTATAATTAAGGAATGCCTCAAGTCGCCAACTGTATTCTACTATTATTAACATTGTGTCGATGACAGTACACTGATTCCTTATTTTTAAATGATCATACGAGTTGATGCATTAATGTAAATCTAGATCTGAACAAAGTTTCCACCAGAAGCGTTCCTTGATTTGGATATGAAAGGGCTTATACAAGATAGATCTGGAATTCCGCTGATCTATCATGTAAGAAGATCTTCCGTAGACGGGAGATTGTGCTACGACCGGGAAGACACGCGCACCCAAGAAGAGCTCTTGCGCTTCGGTAGGGCTATCTCCCACAGAGACCCGGACGATAGTATTGGACAGCGTCAACAGTTCTGGTGGTTGAATGGCAAATAAAGACCATCATCCAGCTTACACAGACTTAGCTTTTCTAAAATTAGGGTATTATAAGATTTAAGTTAAGTTCTTTTAAATAAAATTAAAAAAAAAATAATAATAGAAGCAGGTTAAATTTTAAGGAAAAACAAAAAAAAATCGACACTAAGTTTTCCAATTTTTTCTTTGTCACTCAAATAATCATAAGTATAGCCCCAAACAAAGTTCTGTCGCCGAAAGGCAAATTATACAATAGTTATGTATTGTTTAGCTTAGAGCGTCTGCGTAGGACCAGTAAGTTATAATATAAGATAATTAAGTTAGAATTTAAGCATTTTTGTCTAGCATGTAATTTAGAAACTAAGACGATAAAAAGAAAATAAAAAAATGTTGTAAAAATGAAAAATGAAAATGAAGATCGGAACAAAGTCCTACAATGAGACAGATCAGCCTCATTGATCTTGATGAAATTTACATCGTTTATGGATCGACGGTGTCGCATGTTACGATGAACAGGAAATTCATGAAACTTAAAGAAAGTTCGGCAGCACGGTCAGGGCGAATGCAACGTGCCATGCTCAATTTTGCATATTTCACCTCAAGATCTAATTCAGAAGAAACGCCATCTGGGTGGCGCAAACACTGCTCAAGTAAACTGGGCAGCTGAGGTCTACCTTTTTATGCAAATCCGTCACGGAAAATTGCCACAAAAGAGTGCTTTAGTGACAGCAAACCCATGGAAGCTATATACTTGATACGCCATTCTATGTGTAACCTTATATTGTATACTTTATGAATCAATAAAAAGTTTACAAGTTATAATTAAAATCTTATGCTTCCAGTCAAAATTATTTCTTGTTGGAATTTAGGGGAACCCTTTATTGGGAGAATTTGGACAGAGTTGGTCGCATTTCAGCAAATTATGCAACTTACTACTTGGTCATACGTTGCCTCATGGGGTTCATGGCTTTCGAACCACCTTCACATATCATTTCGTTTTCCTTCGGCTTACTTTATTTTTCCACATTTACGGATGTCACAGAACCCATACTGTGCGGGAATATTTTCAATTAAAATTATACACAAAAAAAAAACCCGAAGTATGAAAACAGCATGAAAATTGCAAACAAAATGTTATTATTCATTATATAGATTTAAGATTATAGTTGTAAAGAAATTGCTGTCCTAAAACTCTGAAATACTAGTTGTAAAATATAAATGTATTATCTACTTAATAAAAATTGAATTAAATTGAAAAAAAAATGTTATTCGTAGAAAAAACAAGAAGTGATTATGTAGTTTAAGTTGCTACAAATACATTGGAACCTTCTTAAATATATAAAGCCAAGTCTATGATTCAGAATACGACAATACTCTTAAATAAGGGGTGAAAAAAAGACATTGTATTGCCTAATTTCAGTCAGCGTATTTCTAGCTTTGTCATGCCAATGGGTATATTATAACAATCGATTATCCATTAGACATTGTACTAAATTCAATAGTCCAAATTCAATTTTACATGAGAATGTATTGCTTAAGACGAAGGCTTTTACTTACCTAAAGTTCTGAATAGCCGCACCCTATGTCACAACGTTACACACTCTGCTGCATCTACCTGGAATTTAAAAAGAGCACTATTATAATAAGTTTCCTCATGGCGGACAAACATTTTGGAATTTTTCTACAGCCACAAAAAGATACCATGCCAAATAAATATTCTCCGCTACTATCTCCCTACAAATTATTTTGTTCGTTTGCCTTAACTAATGCCCTTCTCATACCCCTTTTTTATCTCATTTTTTCACTATCGATATTCCGAACCTATTAATAACCCCTTTGTGAAGGTGTTTTGAAGTTTATCGTGTCACAAACTTAATTCCCAAAGAAGTGAATGCGGCTTGAAGAGGTTCCAGTCCTTTGTGCCATACTTATGTGATCTGATACACTGCGATAGTAATTTATACATTAAAAAGTTACTACATACCCACCAAAAGTTCATAGGGTACACCTGCAATCCTACAATGATTGCCTTAATACATTTAAACGCCTTAAAATAAATAGCAGCAACTGGGTAGACATGTACATATGGTTCTAATGATAGACACAGCATAACCATATCACATCGTTGTGTTAATTATACACATAACGACATACCTAAGTGCGCTCTGGTTAACGACATGGTTTGATGCTTCAGGGCGATCATCTAATTTCAAGTTTATTGCAGAAATCAACCAACATTTGAATAGAAGGGAGGCGATTACTCTATCGAAAAGGACGAAATCCCCACACATTCATTCAAATGGAAAGGGATATCGTCGCGTTCTCGAAGAGATGCTTTGATAGCATTACTCCAACCTGTGAGCATTACTTGCCTTGATACAAATGCTCTAAGCCATGTAATCAGAAGTAAAAGTGTTAAGGAGTTGAAGGTGGCCTCAACTATATCACCAACTGAAGGAAAACGGTTCTCAAACTTTATACTCCTGTCTGAGTTTGAGGTGAAACGGAAACACATACTCGTAGTATTGTAGTATATGACGGTGGATAACAACCTAATTGTTGTTTTGGGAAATACCACAAATTTCGATTAACCAGGACTTGCTCAGCATTTACTCGTAAATGAAATTAAATTCAACCGTTATTGATTGCGCACTGGGAGCTGGTGGGCTAGCCCTACAATATGCGTTCTTCTTAGTTAGTTGAACTAAGGTCAACTTAAACATTTTAACAAGATGATTAAGCAACCTGCAACAGTTAGTAAAAGAATGGGTTTGAATCCCGACATGTGACCAAGTCTCGTGTTACCCAATTTTCCATTTTATATATATATAATTTTCAATAAGCGTTTTGAAAACGTATTCAATTCAACGCACACTATGAATAAATATTTAATAACCTTTACAATGCAAGGAGAAGGGCGTTCTCAGAATTGTTTTGCCGACTCAAATTTTACTCAGTAGTGAGGGTTTTCGACTAAATAAGTTTTCCACAATACGCGCACACAAGAGATTTAAGGATACTTTTAAATGTCAATACATACTGTGCCGTATACAAGAGGGGGAGGGCAAGGAAACTGATTGTTGAAGTTCATTGCTCTTGAATGTATGGATATTAAAATTGCTGCCGAACACATGACTGAGCAAAGCGTTTCCCCTCAAAACCAAATCACTGTATTTATCTGTTCGTTTAAAATTGAATTTTAATACGAACTGGTGAGCTCCCATTGGCATTATTCACGGGTGTACACCTGAGGTGAAAGATCAGAACATCCGCGTTTACTTGTAAAATATTTGTAATAATATCTGTAGGACAGGGATAGACAGGATACGATCCGCCGGTATTATAATAGTGGGATTGAACATGTTGCGCCTGATTCTCCTATTTTGTGGGCTATCGAGTCCACATCGGGCGGGTATACGTTGTAAATTACGTTGATTTCGGACTCGCCGTAGTAAAAGTGGCCTCGGCAGAGGATTTGCACATGATTTTACGAATATCAATACGCAAGCAAATTTTTATTTTATATCAAGGTCGAATTTTATGTCTCCTCAGGAGTGGTCGTTGAGTTCCTTGCCCTAAACGTGCTACTTTCGTGTACTACATTGCAGTTTGTGTAGACTGAGTCTTACATATGTAATTTGAAAATTAGGCATTTTTATCTGCAATCCACTTCTTAATTCATTCAACGATACACAGTGACCGAGTGCGGACGTGTTTTCAATTCGGCGATCGAGTTAAACGAAAAAGTTGCTTTTATGAGTCGCGAGTGGTTGAAATATAATGACTATTTATAAATAAATAAATTCCAGCTATAAAAACAATAAAAACAAAGTTAATATATATAGATATAATCAAATAAAAAAGAACGAAGCCACGTGATGTGTGACAGTCAAAACAAAGAACACAGTTTAATACTAACTACATGAGTGCGCATGTGAGCACGTGTTTAGCAAAAAAAAAAAAAAAAGTTAAGATGCAAAATGGCAAAGAAAAAAACAATTAATTAAAAAATTAAAACCAAAGTCTGCGTTAATAAAACGCCCTGCGAGCTCCCCACTGATACGAGTGACGACAAAAGTCAACAGGCCGAACAATGCAATAATAGACTTGCTCCAAAAAGGCCAAAAAAATGGAAGAGGGTGATACATTCCCCCCGATTCCATATAATGACGGCAATGTGACAAATAACATGTTTGCATGTTTAGCGACACTGAGGACGAGGAGGAGGAAATCAGCGACCTTGAAGCAAGGCTATCCCGAGCAAGGGCACAATTAGTTGAGAAGCGTCGCAAAAAGGAGGAATTGGCTGAAAAGGAGCAGCTAATGGTGAAACAACAGCAGCAGAAAAAACAGCAACAATGTGCACAACAAAATACTAACCAACAAAAAGGACGTCCACCCCAACAGAGAGAGCTTAACTGTAATGATATTGAGTTTATCGCGGTAAAACCCTTCAATACAGCTAAGGCTAGGCGGGAGAATCGTAAATTACCATTCTACCTGGAGCAGCTGGGCCTAGGTTGCAAAATTGGTGGACATAGAAAAATCACTATCTTGAACCATCAAATTGTGACATGGGACAAATTGATAGAAGGCAGAGATATAATTCAGTGTCTTCGCTACCAAAGGTTCGGGCACTAAGCAGCAAACTGAAAAATGCTTACAACTTCACTCGGAAGGGAACTATTACATCGTAGGTGGCGATTTGAATGCTAAACACCCAGATTGGGGAAATAGCATGTCCAACACGAGAGGAAATGAACTAGCTGATTGGCTAGATCAACATAACATTGAATATAAGGCTGACCTGCTAGCTACAGAATATCCTTCTTTTCCCAGAGGGGGATCGTTCCTAGATATTATGCTT
Organism: Microdon myrmicae; assembly: GCA_963931805.1. Taxonomy (NCBI): domain Eukaryota; kingdom Metazoa; phylum Arthropoda; class Insecta; order Diptera; family Syrphidae; genus Microdon; species Microdon myrmicae. Next base: position 689,560 of record OZ007500.1, on the reverse strand, counting down.
ATTGACACACAACTTAAGCATACGCATACAACAAAATAGAAACTAGTTACGCACAATTGAGTATCATTGTGCTTTATCAATCGTGATGAAAACACCAAGCGAAGTTGTGGAACTCGGTGAATGTATGATACCGCAACCCTATAACTATGGAGATATGCGATAGACGCGTTTCACGAGAACCTTATGTTAACAAGAGAAATTCGCTCAAAAGATATTAACCCTCCTACCAACGGAAACATATCCAACGATGACATCGACAAATACATACAAAACAAGGACGAATTCATAAAACAAACTATGGAAAAAACAATACCAAAAGCCACACTTACGGACAACATGAACATCTACCGAAACGCCACAATCAACGCACTCCACAGAAAAAAAGTAGATTTCTGTCTCAACTAAAACTATGGTACAGACGATTTATTGATAGATACGTACAGATTAGAAAATTTCCAACAGCTGATAAAAGCCAACTATAGGTTATCAGCAAATTTGTATTAGAACAACAATGTTCGGGCGGTAAAATCCAACAACCTTAGTATGTTCCCGCAAATTAATAAAATATTTAGACGGAGTAATGAAAACGTGATTCAGGGTCTCCAAATACCACTGACGAAAACCAACGAATGCCGACAAATATAGGTATAGACACAAACAACGCCATTTGTTGCGGGTTCCCACTGGACACAACCAACGAATACACAACTGAATGCTGCCCTTGGCAACGCAATAACAAATGTCAGCAACTAGTTGACATAATCGAATTTGGTTGTCCAGCAACATAAACACACTATTCTCTTCTTCGTTAGCGCTTGGCGTAGATAGATGTTATCCAAAGAAATCAAAAGGAATCATCTAAATAAACTACATTATTGTTAATTAATCTACAAGCAAACTCTTTTCATTATCTGGAGGACTCGTTCTGGACTTGCTGTATCGCAAAATTCGGTATTCTTTTCCCTTTTTTTCAATTACATTTCCAGTTGTTTTAGAACCAACGGAATCAACATTTATTGGGCACGCCAGGGCCATTTCCGGGATCCTGACGTCTTTCCCCCGGCCCGCCAACAGATCCAGTTGTTGGTGGAAGTTGCGTTCAACGCTCGAACGCAAAGACGATTCATTCTTTTTTTTTCATTTTTAAAACATTTTTTTATTTTCTTTTTATATTCTTAGTTTCTAAATTACATGCTAGACAAAAATGCTTAAATTCTAGCTTAATTATCTTATATTATAACTTACTGGTCCTACGCAGACGCTCTAAGCTAAACAATACATAACTATTGTATAATTTGCCTTTCGGCGACAGAACTTTGTTTGTGGCAATACTTAAAATTATTAAATGACATTAATTTGGAAAACTTTGTGTCGAATTTTTTTTTGTTTTTTTTTGCTTAAAATTTAACCTACATATTTTGTTTTTGTTTTTTTGTTTCTTTTTTTTTTGAACTTAACTTAACTTAACTTAAATCTTATATTACCCTAATTCTAGAAAAGCTAAGTCTATGTAAGCTGGCTGATGATACTGTTATTCTATACCGACTTTGTTATCCAGGTCTTTATATGCCATTCAACCACCAGAACTGTTGACGTTGTCCAAAACTATCGTCCCGGTCTCTGTGGGAGATAGCCCTACTGAAGCCCAAGAGCTCTTCTTCGGTGCGCGTTACTTCCCGGTCGTAGCACAATCGCCTGTCTACGGATGATCTGCTTACACCATACTAAAATGCAGGCGATCTGGAATATTAGAGATATCGTAATCATGGAGAATGCGTTTATTCCTGGCACCACCGAAAGCGTGGTAAATAATAGGGACTCTATGTTTGTCTTGGATAAGTCCTTTTTCATCCAAGAAAGGGAAAGCTTCTGGGGGAATGAATCCATTCTGGAGAGTCTCTCCATATACATACATATCATTGGGATAGAATGCTCCCGATATGTTATCATGTTCACAGCACATTGCGTAGCGACACAGTGAAGAAAGGCAACTTACAGTTGCGATTTCTAGAGTGTGCTGTAGAAAATGGTTTCACACCTGTAAATTTCAAGGTATCCTTTTCGAAGGTTTTTAGTTCTTCGAGCACCTCTTCGGGAGTAAAGGAAGGATCAACTCCTTTGAGGAGCATGGAGACAGTTTTCTCCGATTTAGGAGTGTACGTGTAGTACTCGCTTTTCGATTTTCCCAATGCCGATTTAATTTTGCTATAGCCTTCTAAATCATGTTGAACTTATCTTAAAATTATTTATACGTTTTTTTTTTAAAGTTTTGCATGTCAACTCACCCAATTTTACGAGATCCTCTGTCGCCATGTAAATAATGTAAATAGGAGGTATTTTCCCCTTTTTTTTGACTGGCACCGGCTGAGATGGTTCCTGCCTCTGATTTGGTTCCTGCTGTTGAGTTTCCTTAGCTTGTCGCGATTTCTTTGCCTTCGTGGGTTGCTGTTGTCTTTGTTCTTGCTGTTGTTGTAGCTATTTCGTTTTCCGCTCATTCTGGCTCAAATTGTTTTTTAGTTTAAGAACTTTATCCAGTTCTTGTTTTGTTAACCCTTATGTCAATGACAACTTTACCGACAGTAGTCAATGACCGGGTACCCGGGTACCCACACATAGAAACATTGTTTTAACAATGTTAAAACAAATATTTTGCAATAGATTTTAATTTGTTTATCAGAAACAAATATATTGTGATTATTTTATGTATTTTATATAATTATTTTTTATAAATATAAAGAATTTTGACTATCTGCGGCTACAAAAGGCCTATTGAAATCGGCGCAGAGCAAGGTCAGGATCGGCAGGTGTGTAAAAAATTCAGTTATACCTGCTAGAGGGATCTCGAGTATTCGGTTGACGAATAACTTGTACTATTTCTATAACTTTCTATTTATAACTTGCGAGTTTATGGTGAAACCATTCGAATCCGGCATTAGAGAAAGCGTGGTTCAGTCAGCGTCCTTTGTGCATCTGAGCATCTTCAAAATGACGACTTTGTTGACACGTGCTCAATTCAACAGGTAATAATATTAAAATTAATATTGTTAATGTATTTAATAATATTAAATTATTTTGTTGTTGTATTTTTGTTTTTAGATTATGTAATGCACAACGAGGTGCCTACTTGAAAAGCGTGTGTGGTGAATCTGACGACGAGAGCATAAACCTTTCTGATAGTGATGACGATGATTGGATTCCTGACGAGCGAAATGAAAACGAGGTATCTGATAACGAAGAATATTGCGCGGACGAAAATGATACAACTGAAGCAGCCTTTGACGATTCTGAAAGCGAAGATGACAATGATACGAACGGAGATGTCGACGCAGTTTCAACTGCAGGTGGGACTTGACTGTCGTAGGAACCTTACGAATAAACAAACCCTATATTCCAAAGGAGATGGCTGCATCAAAGGATCGTGCAGAATTATCCACACTGTTCGGCTTTCACGACAAAACGACGATTTGTTCGTATGTGCCGAAGAAAAATAAAGCAGTTATACTGCTTTCGAGGATGCATTCGAACATGGCAGTCGCTGACCACGCTCGCCGAAAGGCAAATTATACAAATGTTTAGTAATGTTTAGCTTAGAGCGTCTGCGAAGGGCCAGTAAGTTATTATATAAGATAATTAAGCTAGAATTTAAGCATTTTTTGTCTAGCCTTTAATTTAGAAATTAAGAATATAAAAAGAAAAATAAAAAATGTTTTAAAAAATGAAAAAATGAAAAAAAGTCGCTGACCACGCACAGAAAAAAACCGAGATTATTTTGCACTATAATCGGTACAAAGCTGGTGTTGTTATAATGGACCAAATGGCCGGCAGATACACGACACACCGACGGACAAATAGATGGCCCTTGGCAATGTTCTTCAATGTCCTTGATGTAAGCGCACTAGCGGCGTTCGTCATTTATAAAGAGAACAACTCCATGCTACCGAAAAAGACGAACGCCAGTCGTATGTTTTTGCTCCAATTAAGCGAACAATTTGCCCTGCAAAGTATTCATGAACGCTCGGAAAATGTTCAAATCATGAGGCATTACTCAACAAAACTTGCAATCGAGTAAATCACCGGCAAGGTTCAGCCGCTCCTGCCGACGACCCAGACAGCATGTCCGCCCCTGGATAGTACAGGAAGAAAAAAGGTCACTGGTTGTTGCCACATTTGTTTATCGCAGGCTCTGAAAAAGCGGCGAAAAACAAGAAAGGTGTGTCGACAATGTGAAATGCCGGTTTGCGACGAACACGCAACTACGTTGGTTGAATGTAATGCATGTCACAGAAGTCCTTCTGAATAAATTTGTTTGTTAATTTAAATGCATTTTTATTGTTTTTCATTAATTATTAGTTATTTAAATAGTTAATTATCAATAATTAATTATTAATTAACTATTTAACATTCAATTTTGCATCATTCTTCATCATTCTCAATGCTTTTTAAATGGGGTACCCGGGTACCCGGTCGTGGCTCAGAATCCAATTTTTTAAAATGTCAATTTGAAAGTAAAAAAAATTTTTTTTTCATTGAAATTTCGTAATTATCATTCAGAAACGTTTGAATGGAGATGATCTAAGAATTGGGACCGAAATTCATCTACTAGGCCGAGCAATCGTAAAATTCCAATCGTGCAAACGAGCAATCGTGAAATTGCGTCGAAATTGCGACCCGGGTACCCGGTCATTGACATAAGGGTTAAGACTAATCTCATGGATAAGTCTGTTCAGGACCTCGACTTGATTACCGGCGTCTGCATTTGTTTCGCTGGCAGGTAGTTCTTGGAATTGGTTTCCAGCCTCTGAGTACTGGGCACCATGAGCGTTGTCTTCGTCGTCGCTATTGACACTCAACGTGTCTGTATACTTGTTTTTATTGATTTAAAGACGTTTAGCCTTTAGATTTAGGTCTGTATTTTGCCTTCTTCGAAGCACCATTTTGGCATCCATTTGATTTACATATTCTCACTTTTTTTTATTGCGCGAGTGACAGAGAAAAAATCACGTTCAAAAGTTTATTTATTATACTGTGCACATACACAAACGTGAACACTTCGTATGTCGCGTATCGACAGTAATTGTTTTTTAATTATTTTAGATGCAGAGAAGTCCCAAGTGAACCCGTACTCATTAAAATGTTCAACGTGGTTTAATTTAAAAATAATAATTTAATAATAATTTTACATACACTTCACTTTTCAGGCCGTGCCGTTGAACGGTTCATCAACTATCATTTGTCGATTGTCGACACGTCTACACCGGATGGTGGTCAATTTGGTACTGTTATTTACCAGAGTTCACACCTTCAGATTAACACTTGCTCTGGTCACCGAAAAATTACTAATCAAACGCACATCATGTAGTTATTCGCCTCCAGGCACAAGACATCGTATCAAGGACGAATAATTATACTGCAGAAAATATAGCAAGAGCTCATCAACAAATCTGACAACTGTTATCATTGATTAAAATTCATTCCTTGACAGAAATACAACTGCATCATTTCAATCTTAAAAAACCAAACAGAATTGGGAGGACAACCCAATAGCCTCTTTTAAAAACAGAAAAGGAGGGAAAAGGTTGAAAAAACTGTTTCCACTTAAAGATTTGCGAACATAGCATCCTCAGATTAACGGGTATCCCGGGAAAATGTCTGAAGTGGCTGAACATATTCAGCAATTAGTACATTTGAGCAACGAACATTATAATACCTATAGAAAAGAAAAAGGCATGTAACGTTGAACCTATAAAATATTCTACGAGAGTGAATCAAATATAAACGGTAATTTTACATGTTAGCTTAGCAACAAGTTGCGAGCTAGATAATCTTGTGCGTGGCTATTGTTTGGCGTATGAAGAGTAGGGGAAACGGCTTGGGTAGCGGTCGCCCTCGACTTTGTAGTCAGTAGAGCCATGAGCGAGCAGGAAGTACACACGCCGGTTGCGCGACGGATTATTATAATATTGTTAACAAATGAAGGCGGACTTTTTCTCTATTGAAGGCACAGTTTGATGATGATACACTGTCTCAGAATCGTGTGCCAGAGAATTTAAAAGTAGGCGAGAACGTATCGAAAACGATAGTCAAATACAAATCGTACAGATGACAACATCCGTGCCGTTCGAGAGCTTATTGGAAATGATCGCCGCTTAACTGGTGGAGAAATCTAATCAGAAGTAGGTATCAGCTATCGAAGTGTTTAATCCATTATGACTGATGATCTTAGGTTCAAAAAAAATTACTGCTCGATGGGTTCCGAGGTTATATATAATAACAGGTCAGATCGGAAATCAGTGGAAGGCTTCTGGATCGATTTCGACAAAAAGGGGAGGATTTCTTGAAGCGTATTGTCACATGTAATGAGACGTGAGTACATCATTATACTCCCGAGACGAAAATGGCAACTAAGGAGTGGCGAAGGAAGGATGGAGGCTGCCCAGTGAAGACCAAAACTAGTCTCTCAACTGAAAAAATTCTTGCAAGGATTTTTTTCGACTTAAAGGGAGTTTTAATGATGGATTTTCTTCACGAACAACAAACTGTAAATACTACTGTCAGTTGTTATAGTCGGCAAAAGCCGCATATCGAATCAAAAGACAAGGTATGCTTATTCGAGATGTCATCCTTCTTCATGACAAGCCAGGCCTCGCAATGCTTCCTTGACAAGGGATACATTGGACAAAATGGGCTGGTAAATCCTCGAACACCCTCCTTATAGCTTAGACTTGTAACTATTTTTTGTTCGCACCTTTACAGAAATCACTTGAAGGAAAAAAATTCGAAAGTAATAAAGAAGTCGAGGAGCACGTGCGCGATTGGCTGACAACTCGCCCTAAATCTTTCTACGAACAAGGGATATTAAAGCTTCCAAATCGGTGTCAAAAGTGTGTAGAACATGCAGGAGACTATATTAAAAAATGTTGATAGTATAGTTAGTGTGTAACATTTTTCAATAAATGTATACAAAGAAATTACCGTTTATATATAGTCAGTTTTGTAGTAAGACACAAAAAAAAAAAAAACAGTCGCAGAAATATATGTGTATTAAGAAATAAATAATGAAACCAAATGTGTGTTTCTTGGTTGTTTAATTTACTTTTTTTTTTTTTTTTTTGAATGTCTGGTGAAATCTATGGTGTTTCATAATCTTGAAACAGCCGACAACATAACTCCCGTCTCGTGTAAAAAAACAAAAAGACAATATATTATGTTTTGATTGCTTATCTGTTTTCCGATAGTTTAAGATGAACGGGTATCGATTCTTTAATGCCTTTTCCCGCAAGTTCGTTTAAAAATATACTATATTGTATATAATTTAAACCAAACAAAGAAGACAAAGAAAAATAGAAAAAAGAATTTAGACAGCTCTGAGTCAATAATTAGCATATCGGCACAGTCATCCCACAAAAGGCTCACTATTGTCTTGTCACACTGGTAAAGTGAAAATGTTAGAACTTGTACCTGTAGCTCTTGTTATCGAACATGTCAAAATTTTGCTAGCATTACCTTCCATTCAACCACACCACCCTCTGTATATCTTTTTAATCTACACCTGAAAAATAAAATGCCAGCAGGAGTGTAGAGAAATAAATCTACCAGTTTCCTATCTGCTTTAACTGACGGGAGATACAATTCCACAATTGTTCCGGTCGTTAACATACGGCCTTTTCTCGGGTGGTTGTCAAGATGAATGTCAGAGGCTTTTGGGTTTTTGTATCGTGAAACGCATTTTCAGTGAACTGAATAGTGAATATGATTAGACCGGCTATACACATATCCAAAAAAGAGACAATAACACGTTTCGGGTTTCATACACATTAAACCCTTTGATATTGCTTGTGTGTCACAGAATAACAGGTGCGATTAAAGTACCCGGTTTCATAAACTCGGCTGCAGTTGTGTGCTTTGACCTCGTTTCGATAGATTCACAGTGAAAAGGGAAAGTAACCGCATGGACTAATTACTCGCAACCGCGCTTGTTACAAGCAGCTGTTGACAACCTTCAGCAGCAATGGCCACGAATTGTGGGGGTAATCCGGAGATTAACTGTACGCCATGCTTTTTCAAGGACTCAGCTTCAACGATATCTCATCATCATCGGCACTACAACCGGGATCCGGTCTTGGCCTTATTTAGCAAATCTCTCCACCAGTATCCGGCCCATATCCGAGACTTGTTAAATTGTCCATAATCATTTGTTTTTCCGGGCAAGGTTATTAGCCTTCCCCCAACCTTTCTCAGGAGGTCGCTGCATGCATTGGTTCACTAGTTGGCGAGTGCCAAAGTAGCTATCCAGGGTGTCACGTGGAGACTGGGTAGAAAGCAGCGACTTTGCCGTATATGCGCGCGCCCCCCCCCCCCCCCCCCCCCCCCCTACTATACGTAAATATTATCGAAATTTAAAAAAATGTTTTTTTCAATTGTTTAAACGTCAAACATTTTGGTAAAAAAAATTTTATCACGATAAATAATAAAGGTGTTGAGAAAAAAAAATCTGAAAATTCATACTAAAAAACGCCTTTGTAATGTGTACCTCCAATTCCATCTTTCGAGGACAATGTTTAATTTAGTCCAGAGCGCTATATTTTTGTTGGCATGTACTTTTGTGGCGTTTCGCATGAAAGACGAAGAGTTAACTTTGAAGAAAATTGAAATCTAAAGCAGAAGGGCTTGCAATGTCAATGTGCACCCAGTTTAAGAGTAAAGAGCATTGAAAATCCTTGGGAGTGTGTGACTTTTCAAAGAGTTTCCGCGACCATAATCGCACATGTGCACAAGTTTATGGTAATGTTAAAGCGACCTTACATACAGGATGTTCAGTTAGAAAGACATGGCAGGAACACATAACGCATACAACCCACACGTACGTATATCCAAAGTACTGAAGCATTTGTAGAGGATTCTATTTAGCTTGCTTTGCTCACCCGTTATCAATTATGGTCTTTTTAAATCAAAGGATGTTTCCTCCATGTGCATGCCAAAGAAAAGGGCGTACTAGAGGAGCTCCTTCGTTTACAGTACTTTGTGTCCTTTGCATATTAAATGTTATTCCTTTGGTTTCTCTTCGTTTCCTCCATTTTTCGCCATTATTCTTGTATTTACTCCTTTTATTTTCTTCTGTATCCTTCCACACACGTACATTCTGTAATAATGGTAGTGGAACGATAAATTTCCGAAAGTATACTTTAATACGTTGTGAAATAAGACTTAGTACATTCATGTACACTCAAGACTAGTTGAGGATCAAACGGACGTTTAGGATTCTGCTTATTTTTATCTTGCAGACGTCGTGTATCTATCTCCATTCTATTGTTTGCATTTGCATTGAGTGATAAAAATGGATTCTGCTGGCTCCTAAAGCCGTCGAGTTTATGAAAATCGTTATGTTTTCGGGTGGCTTTGCATTCCCCCAGCTTCCTAATATCACGCACATTGACTAGATGTGTGTTAACAGCATTATTTTTCTATAAACTCCGAGGGGTTTACATATTTAGGTGCGGCATGGAAGGATGGGTGAATATTTATGTATGTATTACTTCATTATTATGCAAATAAATTACATTAATATTTTAAAATTTTAGCTAGCTTAGCTGGTGGGACTATCGGCTTGATACATTTATTGAAATCAACAGGAGAATAAGTTGTATATGGGACAAATTCGGGCGAAGGAAGAAAGAAAGGATGAATTAGGAAAAGCAGAGGAGCGGAGCAAATCTGGTATGACTTGTTTACCAACATACATTTTGTATGCCCACATAGTCTTCATCACTTGAATAAGGGACTACACATTAGGTAATGTAATATAATTAGTTATCCTCGCATCCGTATCCTTTGACGTTGTACATCATCTTTGTCATAGCAATAGTAAGATGCTGCAATTTTAATGAGGGTTTTCTGAATTTAAATGACCGGATTTATGAAAGATGTTGATTACTATGATGAACTGGGTGAAAAATAGCAGAAGCATAATAATTTATTTATATTCCAGTTTTTTTTTGTATATGGTTAGCTTATTCTCATGTCGATTGCAGAATACATATGGATTAAAGCGAGGAAGTCATATGTAAATGTATTATGCCATTACATGTTAGGTTAAAAATGAAGCTTAAAATTGCACATTTCATTTAACGTCACATCATTTCTGCAGTACTGCCAGCGCCAGTCTAGGACCATTCATACGCAATTCTGCAATCAAAGGGAACATCGTCACGTTTCAGAGATACCTGAATGAGAATTGTGCTCTACTTTCGGGTCGTTTGAGGAAAGAAAAATCCTTGAATCTGCCTATATGTCCGAGAGCGATAATGCGCAATCATTGTGTGACAGATGCCTTGAGTGATATGTAGCAGCGAAAACTCCTCAGTACATATATATATATATATATATATATATATATATATATATATATATATATATATATATATATATATATATGTGTGTATAGATATTTTAATATGTTAGTTGATATGTTTGTTGATACGTTAGTTGATATGTTATGCTGGTCGATACGTTTTTGTTTACCTTTCTTTACCATCTGTCTGTGTGCACGTATTACCTATTATGTGACATAACACAGGTGCGCTAAAAACCGTTTCCTGCAATCTTCCATTTGGAAATAACATTTATTGCTTGGACCAAGCTTCGAACTTTTCATAAATTTCTTATTTTTATTCTTTTTATATAAGTAAAATTTATTCCGTAATTTTAATTCACGCGGTAAGTGCTTTATTAACCCCGTTGTGATGTCGAAGGTCAAGCATTTTGCTGAGAAAAGAGCAAATGGAACAGGCTTAGAGGAATTTTAAACAAGCCCCATAATTTTTCTACGTAATTCTACTCTGATATGAAACTTGGTTAATAACTTCCTCTTTGAAATTCTCATCAATAATACACCACCGTACTATGTTAGTAACGTAAAGATTAGCAGAGTATGCCGATAATTATATTTTCCGTACTAACAAAAGGCTTTTTGATAAATAATTAACATACGTTAATTATCATCATCATCATCATCATCATCATCATCATCATCATCGGCACTACAACCGGGGACCGGTCTTGACCGGTTAATTATCACCCCCCATTAAATCAATTAAAGTCATCGCTAATTCGTGTCCTTGTCCAAAAAAAAACTTTCCTCAAAACAACATATTTCCTACATGCATAGTCACATTGTAAAATAATCATTGCTTACAACACAAGATCCCATCCCAAAAAAATGATATTCTGTGGTAAAAAGATACCGTTGCATTTCAATGCAAAAACTTTCCATTTTTCCCTATCAACACGCAGTTGTTCAGATTCCGACCTTAAATATGTAGTAAAGAAATAAAAAATTGTACACATAACTTATCGCTAGACCTTACACTGTAAGCCCATCATTAATGTAAACCCATTGTGCCTGATCTAGGACAATCTGCCGATAATGGATGGGCTTCCGGTTCCTTGCCTTCTTCTTGTTCGAACAGTCATGGCGGGTGGACGTAAATTTAAATAAAAATATAATTCTTAAAAATAGGAATTATCAATGTTCTAAACGAATGCCCAAAATATCAAGTATACACAAATTACCAACAACTCCCCTAATTCCAGCAAGGTACCGCTACACTTAACCGTTAGCAGCGATTTTGTATTTGGGGTTGAGGGTTGCGAATACCAACCCTAGGGTTTAACCCTTTAAACACAATAATAATATATTTACATTGTGTGTATATAACAAAAAATATGCAACATTTTCAAGAGACGGTAGTCTAACTGACTAATAAGGTTACAAAAACCTTTAGTTCAATGATTGTCTTAAGCATAGTAGAAAATAAATAATCAATACTCCACACATAAAACCAATTTTAGGAAGCTACAAGTACACTTTCCAAAACTAGTAAAAGTATCAAAGTATCGAACGACAATAATTCACACAAACTTCGCAGTCAAACACTGGAGTGGTGTCTTGCAAAACTGACCTGCTCATATAATAAAACTACTTATTCATTTTTAATGATTTTTTTAATGTAAATATTTAACACAGAATATTAATTTATACAATCTCTGTATGTTAACATTTTGGTTAATATTTTTTATCTTATGTTCTTAAAAAAAAAGAACAGAGAGAGAATTAGCTAAAATAAAATATATAAAAATATAAATATATAAAAATATAAAAATATTATTGAACGCCGAAAGGCATTACACAAACCTATATCGTGTAATTTAAAGTGCTCGTGTAGACCCAGTATATTATTTTACGAATAGAATAGGATTTGGCATTTAGTCCTAAGTAAACATTTGTTAAATTATTGTACAATAAATGCGTTATTCATCATCATCATCATCATATTAATTTATACAAGAAAGTCGGACAAAAAACTACACTTTTCCCAAATTCCATCTTCTTCCCTTCCCTCGCGTAGAGTTAATTCTAATTCAGTCATCAACGCAATAGAGAAAACAAATCCACTTGCTGTGCATGACGAAGCCAACACACTGTTGTCTGATACCTCATCACCTCAGCCCAAAGTGAATACAAGTAGCATTTCATGAACCACATTCGCTATTGAACTTCTACTATTGCTCGATCCCTCAAAGAGCTGAACATTAATATATTCGCCTATCGGCCAATAGCATTAACGTCTCGGCTGTCGAATATTACGGAATCTCTAATGAACCATCAACTTTCGAGATATTTATAAACAAACGACCTCTTAAATGAACGGATAACTTAGATGCGGTCTAGAGATCTATAAGATCCTACACAAAATTATACTGAGCATTAAATAATATCAGAGCAGGACATTTTCGCGTTTTTTAGTTTGTTCATTCTTTTTCACCGCTGAGGCCTAGTAACGAAAGATGTGGATGCTGTTATCAAATCTATAGGACCATACAAAAAATTGTGTGGAATATTAAATAATATCGAAGGAGGACCAAGGCACGAAATATGAAAATTAAGTTCCACCGGATTCGAGCACTTCCTTACATAATCAAAACATATAAAATGGTTTCGTGCCCAACGTTCTATTTTCACCCTCAGAAATTCACAACATAATATGCGTTTCGTAGCAACAAGTCTCCACGAGATTCGATGGCGTATATTACCAACAAGTGGAACCACTCTATCCCATGCTGGGGTGAAAGGGAGAATCATGCAAATGTTTTGAATAATAACTGTACTGTAAACAACTTGTCATTGCGTAATAGGTTCCGCTCGCGAAACACTCTCAACGTTCAACTAGTAACGGCATCGTGTACCATCAGGGGCAGCGGTTTCACCAATACGAATGTAAACGCCGTTCACCAATATTTACAATCAGTGAAATCTGACATCCTAGCCCTATCACACGTCAACTTACTTAGTTACCTAGGACGCGACTTACATTCGAGCATCCGTTTTATGGGTGGAGTCTGCGTCTTCACGCGATCCGATCTGGATTGCCAAAGGATAGAGACGTTAGTACTCAATAATTTGGACTTCATCTGGTTGAAAGTTTAGGAATTTGGTGAAAATTCTTTGTTGTCTTTACCGCTCCTCGAACGATGATGGACCAGCGACACTTTTCGAACATCTTTCCCGCACCGTCGACTTGATGCAGATAAACCACCCGCTTTCTGAGATGGTCGTTCTTGGCGACTTTAACGTACACAACTCCGGTTGGTTGGTACATTCTACCAGAACCGACGAGGCATGAAGGCTGGCTGAGACGTTCGCTATTAGCCACAACTTAACTCAAGTCATGGAAGAACCTACGCGAGTGTCGGCTACCCGAGGTGATTATGCGAACACCCTCGATCTGTTTCTAACATCCCTTTCCTGACTGCGCAGCCACTTGCATTTCAAACGAACAACCGATCCAAGCAGCTTCGCCATGTATGGAGGTATAAGGATGCTAACTGAGACGATTTGCGAGTTTTCTTCGCATCTTTTCCCTGGTCAGAGGTGTGCTCTGGAAATTCCGATGTTACCGCATGCGCGGAGCTAGTCACGAAGATTATTCGTCTCGGAATGTAGCTTTACATTCCGCTTTGCATTAAACGAAATTAATCTGATAAGCCTGGTTTGATAAAAATGCGAGTAGATTACAGCGGCAAATTATGAAGCTTTTACTCAACGGCGTTCCAATCCGACGGAGGGCACCAGAACGAATTTTGTCAGAATCAGAAACACGTGTAACCAAGCTACATTGAAAGAAGATCCACAATGTCAAAGTGACCAACAAACTGGTTCGGGTCGCTTCTGGCTATCAGCAATAACATCACTTCCTCCTCTTTTCATCGGTTAGTGACGGGCAGCGGGGCGTTAGTCACCAATTCAAAGGATAAAGCCAATGTGTTTGTGAATTTATTTTACACGGAATCAACTCTCGATGTCTTTTGGAGCCACCTATTCAACGCATTCTCCGTGGACTGGACTGCTAAAAAGCAACCGGCTCGAGTGGAATAACAGCAATAGTCCTTAAAAAGTATTCTCCAAAACTGCCGTCGCTTCTTGGCAAAGTTTTTCGCTTATCTTGTGTACAGAGGACCTTTCCTACCTGCTGAAAAATCGCCCGAATCCAACCAATCCCAAGGAAGGGAAAAAGGTGGCTTCCGCAAAATTCCCGGCCGATAGCATTACTGTCTGTGTTATCCAAGGTGATGGAAAAGGTCATCAATGCCGAGTTGATTAAATATTTGAAATGCAACGAACTTCTAAATGATCGTGAATTCAAATTCAGTAGCATGCGGTTCACGGGAGATCTTTTGATCCTTGTGACTGATATCTGGGCATCAATGATTGAATAACATGGTGAATCAAGGGCGTTGTTAAGCAGCTTTCGTTCATATGGGCTTTCCCAACAACTTGAAAACTGAATCAAGAGCTTCCTCAAAAATCGATCGATCCAAGTTGTTGAGGACGGCGTGCCTTCGGACCGGTTTTCTATTAATTACGGAGTGCCTCAGGGTTCTGTTTTGGCTCCAACCTTGTTTTTGCTTTATATCAATGATTTACATGATAAACAGGTAAAAAATATTCAGTTTTGGGGATGATAGTACGCTTGTTTCCTCATTTTCAAATACTCGCCCGATTAACACAACATCGTCGCACCAGCTAAGATGTAGCCAAATCGACTCTCTAAATCGGAATCTGGATAAGGTCATGCAGTGGGGAAAGGCCAATCTCCTCGATTCAATGCAACGAAGACACAGTATACAACATTCACAAAGAAAAGTGGATCATCGGTTCCACAGCTGATGATGAATGGTCAAACCCTTGAATCTAGGCAAAGCATAAATTTTCTCCCCGTCACGGTCTGCGGGAATATGTTGTGGCATGAACACGTACCGAACATCGCCAGTTCCGCTTCTAGAAAATTGAGTTATCTTTCTAGAGCCAACAAATATTTTACTCCGGCCCAACTTCTGTATAAACCTCAAATTAGACCCGCACTTGAATATTGTTCCCATGTTGTGCCAGTAAATAATTATTAAAAAAAAAACATTTGTTTCTCTTTTTTGTTTTCCTGCGTGCCCCACGGAATCTTACTTAAGACTCAAGTACAATATGACAATAACTTACCTCCTAACTTAAATTAGCTTACTTATGTAGCTTAAATATATACAAAGGAAAAATATACACAAAAAAGGAAAAAATGGAACAAAAAGCAAACGACTGAAAACGTGAAACACGATCCGGGCACCGGATGCGGACAGGAGAACGATCCCACGTATCGCTTGCATCTCCAGCGTCATCACATGTTCCGTGCAAATCGTAACGTCAGCCGAAGCGGTGAACTCGGATCACACTGTACAGTGCCGCAATGTGATACGAAAAATAAATTACATTTACCGTAATGAATGTTTGAAAATATTATTTTATATTGTTTATATTGCAGGGGGTGGTTTGTACCCTCGGCCTACTTGAGAGCATACAGAGACGGACGATCTTAAGAGAAATTTATTTTTAAAAAATGTCACTTGATAGCTAGAATGATAGCTAGATATGTGTACTCATTCGAACACGCGTGGCCCTCTTCTTCAAACAGCAAGGTATGCTCAAATTATTGAATTTGGCCTCAATAGATATATGTAGCTATGGAATTTACCCTGCCCCTGAAACCACGTGCTGCGAATTGTTGGCAAGGATAAGTACCAATGTAGACACAACGCAGACGGACGACACTTGCACCAGTTGACGCTGCAAAAAGCACGCTCGAATGTGTGGGGTCTCCTGAGAGACGTAAGAAATTGCTCACTCCATTCAACCTCATTACAATATACAAGGTATATATTGATCCTAACCAAAAATTTCATTTCCATATTTGATCAAACGCAAATGGTACACGTTGTCAAAACGCAAGATCGAGCAATGAAGATTATTGAGGATCCAGGCACAACTTTTAATTCGGTCTTTAGAATACAGTCGTAACGTGCCCTCTCTTCTATAGGTATAATCAGGATCATTGTTCATCTCCCCAAATACTACTTTCCTACGATAGAGATGGCGCGCCAGTCCACGTTAAAAAGTTATTTCAGACTTAGGGATAAACACAGACAAGCTGCTTTAGCCGAACCACGCGAATGCGGAATTCTAGGCTCTCTCTTCATTTAAAAGCACTCTACTCTGATATTTAAGGGTACGTAAAAATCACTCTTGTAAACAAAGAAGAATAAAAATAAAAATAATAATACACGTAATTTAAACTGCTTGTGAGGAGCAAGTAAGTTACGTAAAGAAGTAAAACTGTAAAATTACGTTTTTTTATTTTAAATTAACACTTTTTGCGTGATAAATAAATCAGTTTTGAACAGTAGAACCATCATACTTTATATCTACAGGTAATACATCTCGCAAACATAAAGTCTTGGAGGTATCCTTATTAGTACCAGTCATAAATTTAACACATATAGTTTTTCAATGTTAGGTGTCCTTTCAACACGTACCGGTCGATGAGCAAAAGAACGAAATGTGTAGTACCACATGATTCAACAAAATAACGGTCTATAATGAGGAGATTATTCTTGTTCTGGGCTTATTGAATTTGCGAAGCCAAAATCGTAACACTCATCAACGACTCCAGCAGCCAGATATACTACGACTTGAATGGTCACAACGTAGTACTAACAACTCTGCCATGACTGACTGCCTGGGTGGCTGACATGGCTTCCCTGTAAATGAACACCCATAAAATAGTCTCCACAGTGCATTCAAGGATATTGTCTTTAAGAATATCACCGGATAAAACTACAGCTCTATGGCACCACGATAACAAGGCAAAATGGAACAACAGCTAACTAGACACTGTATTCCTTTTGTCGATTACATTTTCGTCCTTCAATTTCGTGATATTCTGAACTAACCGGAAAAAAAGGAAAGCACATACCAACAAAAGCAGTGGCATGTAGATCTCTACGATGATGGGTTCTCTCTTCTTCTTATTTCTTTTACTTTTCTTTTCTTGGTGTTCAGGGCTCCTTTCGTTCGATTTTCCCTGTTTTTCGGGTAAAATAACGACCATGTCCTTGTATCCTTATTTTATTATGTGATGTGAAATAAATAGTGTTGGAGGATTAGTCGTAAATTTTTAGTGGTCATTCAGAGATTTTCCATACGATCAATAAAAGCGCCAAAAAAAGAAAAAATAACAGGATTGAATGATAAAAAAAAGTATCATCATCAATGGAAGTCGGGGAGATGGCCCGCGATCCGACACCCTCAAGCGAATGCGACAAAGTGTTGGTGCGTGACCTCTTAACCCAAGACTGGTTTTTGCTATTTATTCTGTTATCGAAGCATGTCACCGCATGCGACCAAATCACTTTAAGGGCTGATACATTAATTAATTTCAAGTGCCTTCTCCTTTATCCAAGGGATTTAATAAGGATGAGTGAAGCCTTGGGGGAATTTATTCTTCATTGCTTTCGAGATTTATGTAACATTTTGTAAGTTGGCAACGTATTGAATAAGCAGGGCTGATGATTTCTTAATTACTGACATAGAACAATTTATATAGCGGAAACCATTCTGCGCACAGATCCCTTGAGATTTACCCACAACCACTTTCAAAGGGGATGGATGCTGTGAAACAATTCTATTATCAGATTTATGATCACTGCGCGTCTAAGTGGGTATAGAAAAAGTATTGTTATTTAGAGGGATACAAAGTAAATAGAAAGCTCAGACGACATTATTTATTTCTAATCGTGTTTGTTTGTGTGCCTAAGTAGAATGCAAACTTGCGAAATATTCCAAAAGTTATTGCCGAAGTCAAATCGAACACACTAACTTTAATTGTGTTTTTCATAAAGGGAATACGGAAATCCAGTGCGGAGTTAAGCGTATGCGATTTAACAGTAAACAGTGTGAATGTATTTCAGTCGATCAGTGAATAGTTCAAGTTAGTAATAAATAAAAAAAAGTTGTCCCAAAATGGACGAAGAATTGCTTATAAAGATCTGTACAATCACAACAGCTTCCGACTTAAATTTAATGACTTTCAGGTTAACTACCAACTGTTTTAGGCGGAACTAGTAAATCTACTTTGAATTGTTACGATGATATCGTTTGTAAGGTCATTTATAGCATCAAATCAACCCGACATCTGATTTCAAATATAACGAAAAACAACTATTATTGCAAGAACATGTTAAATAACAACAGTTGAGTACTACCTTTTCGTTAAATGATATAGCTATCAGCCGCCCTAGATTCTGTGTATCTTTGCGGCGTACGGTTTATTCCTATAAATTTGAGACAATTTACAGACCCCGAAAATAGCTTAAATTTACTGTACATAGAAAGTAATGCTACTGACTGCAGAAACTATGCAGAGCTTTTTATAATTAATTGAACTGTGCTGCTATAGCTAGGTGTTAATAACTTTAGTTCACCACACACTTTGCACACCACGCACACTTTAAATAAAACACGGCATGAAATTGATTTCAGTCTGATATTAAATCTAAAAAACCGAACTCTCATATATTATATTGCGTTTCTAATATAACTCTTGACTTTACACTTATTAATGTAAACTCTATTTACTTTGTTTTACAATTAGATTAATTCAATGTTCCACAATTAAAACTGATTTTTCCGCTTATTCAACTACACGAATTTCTCTTATTGTGAGTCGCTGTTTTAAGTTGATTTCATTCCGGTATCAAAATCTAAACCACCGATTAATTTAATGCTCTTTCTTTTTGTTATTTTATTTTTTATGTGAACGAAGATAATTTCTACTGCGGACCACTATCTCCAATCACCGCCTCCGTCAAGTCTCGAAAACCAACTCTTTCGCCGTCTCGGCGAATCGTCTAAAACCAACCCCTTTAACGAATACTTTTTTTTTTCTTCCATCCTGCAGATCGAAGGATATGTCCTTTTTTCTGTTTGGCCCTTTTGCCAGCCGTTATTTCCTCTCTTTATCTTTCCCGACTTGGGTTCAAAAGAGGACACACAAAGGAAAAATCAACAGGGGATCGTGCTAATGCACATTTATGATCCTCTATGTTGTTAGGTGCTAAAACGAACGTGGAATTTGATTTATGGCACAAGTTATTTGTTCTAGGCGAATGGGCAACGATGTCTTCTGTGGGAAATCGTGAGGAAACACAAAGTAAAAATCAACAGAGGATCGTGCTAATGCACGTTTATGATCCTCTATGTTGTTAGGTGCTCAAACGAACGTGGAATTCGATTTATGGCACAAGTTATTTGTACTAGGCGAATGGGCAACGATGTCTTCTGTGGGAAATCGTGAGGTATTATAAATTTTATTGTTATAACAATTATTTATTACGTATCCACAAAACTTACCCCTGACCAAATGATTACCGCTGTTAGGCTGCACGGCTAGATGTGTAACACAACACAAGAACAACACCTTCAGTTTTTGTTTTTATTTTGTTTTTATTTTGTTTTTTCTTTTTGTTTTATTTATTCTTTTAATGTAATTCTTTTTATTTTAATTTAATTTACCGCTTCACCACACACGCGTCGATTCGATAAAAACAAAAGCCAAAGCTCATTTTAATATTTTAATGTGCGGAGCACCCGACTGCACTTCTCAACGCACGTTTTACCAAAGTAACAATGTTTAAATTCGGTAGGAGCGCACCGCACAACCACTCGCTACCATGACACTATTAAGAAGGGAACAATCTCGTGTCTTTCGCCACATATCCTTTTTCGTTCTGCTTCCACGATAGTCATTTCGAGGAAGCAGTCGAAATGGCTAATAGGGGGCGACTATGGCTAATAGAAGGCAATTGACTATTGTAATGTGAGTGGGGTTTTAAATTGGGTTTACTTTTATTTAAATTATATTCTATTATAAAGGGAATATTCTATTGTCACATTAGTGATTTGGAGGGAAGGGAAGGATATGTGCGTCAAGACACGAGATGTTAATAATTTAAAGGGGGAGGGATAATTAATTGAACTTTAATTATATAACAGAGGAAACACAAAGGAAAAATGTTCCTTGTGGGATAGGGTTTGGGTAAACAAACCTTTGAAGGATCATAAAATTGCAGACGTGCAATTTATGATTCTCAACGACCTTACTTGAATGTTGGTCATCTGGTCCACAGATTTGGATCCAGGGGATTCTGCGTGTTGAACATATGGTTCGTTCTTTTACGTCTTGGATTCAATTTAAATTCAAAATGGGCAAATTGAACGTGTAGTTTTTTGATATTGAATTGATATCGCGATATTTACTGTTTGCGCGATTAATGATGGAGCTTAGCTCTAAAGAGGTAGGTATTCAGGGGTGGAGGGTTTTGTGCGTAACATAGGTAAACAACGGAAATGTATGCTGGCGGTAGGTGGTTTTAGTGGGTAAAAATCCAACATGAGCCTGGATAGGTTTAGAGGTACTTTTTGATATTTGCACCGAACAACAAAAATCAAAAAAAAAAAAAAAAAAACTATATAAACCAATAATTTAATAAAATCTGATTTTGACCTTTCGCAGAGCCATGTTTAGTTTTGAAAACCTTGCCAAACCTGAGCAATTGTGCAGGGTTTCAATGCTCGATTTTCTATATAGATCGGAACCAATTTCACCGTAAGCGTTGTTGTCACCAACGGGGATTCAATCGAGTAAATGTGCGCAATTCACAGATGCATGAGCGGAGTGTGACTCTAACAATGTCAAACTCTACCGAACGTTTTGGATATATCCAGTGCCACATTTTTTCCACCGAAGTATGGGCGTTTAACCTTGCCTTCCATTTATTTGGGAATTGATTAGTACAGCAGCTCAGCGAGCGAAGAACAACTCTTCAAAACGCTGGAGGGAATGCCATCTGGACAAGTCGATTTATGTACGATTTCAAAAGTGAATTTGGGTAATGGAATGCTGCTTCCGCCGTCGATAACTTTACTAAAAAGTAAAGGCACTTGGTTTACTACATTGCCGGAACCAAGGATGTCGCACTGGATACCTTAAAAGTGTTCGACAGAATTCAGCACCAAGTCATATTAATGGCACTGGATTCAATGGAATTGACTTTACGCAAATTATGTGGGTAAAAGGCTATCTTTGTTACCACTGCACTGGGGTTTTTATGCATGGAGTCAAATTTGCCTATCATCAATTTAATGTTGGTGTTCTCTAGTTTCATACTATCACACACTTTATTCCTGACGTTTATAAATGACATATATTCCATTAATTACAATCCGATCCCCTCTATTGCTCAATACAGCACGTTGAGCTTTTCTAATTCGTTTTAAAATGCTGGACAAGTTCTTCGAACTTCAATATTAAACAACATGATAGGTTCAACTCATTGAATTCCGATCTTAGTAAGATATACCAACGAGGATTAAATTCATTGCATATAAAACCCGGTGTTGCCTTTTGACGTTAAAGATAATTTTCAATGTAGGTTAATCCATTCTCGATTATATTGGCGAATCCAATGAACTATTTCAGTAGGTTTTGCGCATCACTAATGTGATAGGAAACAGTAAGGTCATTTAATATTTCGATTGAACTTATTTATTTATTTATTCGGCTTAATACAAGCTAATTACACTAAATATAATTCTTATAAACTAACTTAAAACTAATGTAGTAATTCAAAAAAAAGAAAAAATTCAAGAAGAAAATTATGTAAGGTATATATAATTAAAAAACATTTAATATAAAAAAAAAGGACGGAGAAGAGGACTTCGGGGTAGGGGAGGTAGGAGGCTGGAGAAGAGCGAGTGTATGTGCGGGTAGCAAATGTGGCATCTGTGAGACAGTGAACCTGTGAAGGATGCCCTCAAAAGAGTAAGTAATGGGATGTGGTCGTTTTTGTGTGCAACAGAGGTCAAAACGGTGCATATTTGACAGTGTCGCCCAACTGAAGCGGCAACTTTTCAAAACGCTCTAACGTTTTCTTTTCTTAATTTATTTCGTTGAAGTAAATGAAAAAAAAAATCAAGAAGTGCGCAAAATTTAAAAACCTATTTAACTTTTTCAATAGTACAAGTAACACCTAGGCATCCCCAAAACAATTCAATAAACTTCCGTTTTCATTGGAAACTGGAACCAAAATAAAGATGGCATGTCTTCCTCTTCCGTTTCGACTATAATTTACACTTTTGCGGGTAAGTGACGTGTCGAATAAGTCGCCTTTAATTTGATGTAGCGTGACTGTTGTACAGACAATTTGCATATTAATCGAGAATGTAATGCGACAAGAAAACAAATCCATAACGTGCACGGAATACGACGAAAACACGCTTAATTCAAGCTAGAATAAGTGGTGTTTAAAGAAAACTATTTAAATAAGTTTATTTGCATTGAATCCAATGAAGTTTGACATGTCAACTTCAATAACCCTTAATCTGCATTAGATTAGTCAATCGAAAGAGGTTGTTTCTCATAACTTTACCCACCCGTCTTTCGCAAAGACAGCCAAACAGCCAGGGCGCACCCGATTTCATGACGTTGGGAATTTAATCCTATTTAAGGCGACAATCGCTTTAGTAGATACACATTTTCGAAGGAAGCAGGTGTCACAATTACAATGTTTTCTCATGTATTCCACGGCTTAAGTTCATTTTGTGTTGCATTTATTTTTAAACCCGCTTCCGCTTCAACGGAGACAGAAAAATGTGTATCGACCGGATTGTAGTACTGGTCCGTTGCACATTTAGTGCAGAATTGATACTTACACCCCGACATGTAGGCAGCCATGTTCAACCAACAGGCTAGTCACCCTAGGGGCGTAAAAGCCCCAAATTTAGTTCGTGCTCAATCGGACTACCCACATCCCCAATGATTGCACACTTATTGCAACAAAGTAATTTTTTGCTATTATTTTACTTGTTTTCTATCCTTTTTGTTAATTTGTTAATTTCTCAGTTTCCTGATCCACAAAACCTTCCGTTGTATGCGTCCGCGGAGAGATTCGTCCGGGTGACCACAATGTCCAAAGCAACAATAAAAAAACGTTGCTGTATGAAAAAACAACAATATACAAAAAAAAAATTGAATATAAACAAAAAGTTTGTGGTGTACTCGGCTCAAATATGACCGGACTCGTTCTACTACGATACAAATGAACAAACGAAACAAATATACAATTGTTGCGTTCAACGGCCGTAAATATTTTATGTTGAAATAGTGTAATAAATTTCCATCCGGTTGGTGGCTGACGGCATGTCACTGGGTGGGCGTCTGGCACAAATTTAATTACTGCCATTGCACAAATTATGAGGGCTGCTTAGAATGCTCCCATAATGTACTTTAATTATACGTGATGCTCATGCACCGGATAATAATGATGGGGGGACCTTGCAGATCCGGAAATGTGTGCTAACGAATTACAAAATAAATATTGAGTCCGCGTATCCTTTTTCCTAAAGTGGTTTGCCAACTGGTTTGCGTAAAATCTATCAGAATATTTTTTCGCTCATTCATTCGTTAACAGGACGATTTTAGTGAATCACGAGTGTGCCGATTAGAAAAATGTGTTGTGTGGGAATATGTACGCTGCGATGATTGAGGCTGAATATATATTTATATAATTAAAATATGTCACCATAACGCAAATCAACTTTTGCTTCCGTGATAAATTCACAGATGACAGTAATGCGAGATAATCTATACATGAAATAACCTTTAAACTTAGCACTTACATATTATATTACTTATATATAATATTTTTGCATTTAGTAAGGTATGTGTTTTACAAAGTATTAATCAGTTTCTAGCGATGACAGCGCCGCACTGATATTT
Organism: Microdon myrmicae; assembly: GCA_963931805.1. Lineage (NCBI taxonomy): Eukaryota > Metazoa > Arthropoda > Insecta > Diptera > Syrphidae > Microdon > Microdon myrmicae. The sequence goes on along the minus strand of OZ007500.1, from coordinate 665,348 downwards.
GTTTAACGATTTTGTTTCACTAAATTCTGTTCATAAATAGAAAGTTTCGGAAATGTTGAACCAATAGTGTGGACACTAAATGGACATCGATCAGAGACACAATCAAACAAACAGCCCAAAAGGTATCAGGATTTAAGAAAACAATTAAGTCCAAACCTTGGTTTGACGATGAGTGCAGGGCGAAGATCGAAGAACGTAAATGCCTCAGAGTGATTCACTTAGAAAGATATGATGAAGTCAACGCAGAAAGATACGCGACAATTCGGAAAGAGACAACAAGACTTTTGAAACGCAAAAACCGCGAATGGGAGAAGACTAGGGTCGAAAAAATCATGGAAAATTCCAGGACAGAGAATATCAGAGGTACATACCTCTTCCGGCATAAATTCAATTAGCAATGACCACCGAGGGAGAGCCAACATAATTCGAGACGCAAACGGTTGTCTGATGACAGAAACAAACAATATCGTGACAAGATGGAAGCAGTACTTAGAAAACCTGCTCAATGTGCGCACTCATCAACCACAAATAAACGTACCAGACGTACATACAGCCGAGCCTCACATCCCAGAGCCCTCTTTCAACGAAGTTGTAGACGCGATAAATCGATTGAAAAACAAGAAGGCTCCCGGAGTCGACTGCATACCGGCAGAGCTTGTGAAGCATGGAGAGGCAACCCCTCGAAAAATCCACCAACTCATCAAAACAATATGGGAAAAGGAAGTCATTCTGAAAGAATGGAAAACCTCAATAGTCGTCCCCATTTTTAAAAAAGGCGACAGATCTGTCTGCAAAAACTACAGAGGAATATCATTGTTCCCAACCACATACAAAGTACTAACAAATGTCATACTGACGAAAATCACAGCGTACGCAGAAGAAATACTGGGAGACTACAAATGCGGATTTCGTAGGAACCGGTCAACAAGCGATCAAATGTTCACAATAAGGCCACTGTTGGAAAAGAAGTGGGAATATGGAGAGACGGTTCACCAACTGTGCGTTGACTTCAAAAAGCCTACGACTCAGTCGCAAGACAAAGACTCTACCATATTGTAGTTGAGCTGGGAATCCCGAAAAAATATGCCGCCCTCATTCAAATTTGCATGAACGAAAAAAAAAGTTCGAGTTAGAATTGAAAACCACTTCTCAAAACCATTTGAAATCCGGGACGGAATAAAACAGGGGGATGGTCTATCACCGTGTCTTTTTAATCTTGTGCTGGAGTATGTCATCAGAAAGGTACAAGACGACAACATGGCCGGATCATCACTGAATGGGGTCACACAAGTAGTCGCATATGCGGATGACAACGCCGTTCTGGGCGATTATCTAGAAACTGTTAGTAAAAACTGTGAAATCATCATGCAAGCGGCAGAAGAGGTGGGCCTAGAAATAAATGAAGACAAAACAAAATACATGATTACGGCGAGAGCAGGTGGAACTCAGGGAACACATATAAATGTCAGAGACAAGATATTCGAAAAAGTTAAAGAATTTAAATATCTGGGAACGATACTGACGGTCAGTAACGAAATGTAATGAATATTGATCGTAGGGCCGCCGTGTAATGAATATGATTGATCACCAGGTGATGCAAATTGACTTGATCATTATTCAATATATTTAGAAAAATATATTGTGGGTGAACGGTATGAGATTTAAACCTCAAAGTCTATTTCTAATCTTGTTTCCCTACTTTTGCTGTTTAAGCGCAGCTTGCTGTAAGTGGATGGCGTAGAGCGCCGCAGTGATGAATCAAAACCCAAGTTTGGTTTATGATTAACTTTTCTTCAAAAAATGTTGGGGTATTTATACTCCCAATCAATCACTCAATTGTTTACACATTTCCTCATTCACTCATACAATTTTTGCTTACAAGCTATAAAATAATAATATGGAACATCACTCGTACAATTTTGCCAATTATGCTATTTAATATCATATCACCGTATAGCGAAAGAACAATGACATGAGTTGACCCAATTAATTCGTGAACCACTTTGCCAATGACAAATTCGAACACGATTGTCATCTGATTCCTTCAAATCGTAACTGGAGCGATTCGTTTGTTTTACTCAATGAAATGAGTTGACCTGACTTTGATTGTAAAAAACGAATGCTGGTTACTTGAGAAGTGCAAATTGTGACAAGGGCAATTGATTCATTTGAGATTATTGTTTGTGGTCATTTCATGTATATGTTGTCACACTACAGAAATGTCGAAGGAAATCAACAAAAGACGGCACGCAGTCAGTAAACTGCTGAAATCCAAACTGCTATCACGTAACATAAAGCTCCGTGTCTATAGAACCATAATCGTGCCGATTGCTCTATATGGATGAGAAACATCATCAAATGGTCACATGGGACAAATTAAAAAAAGGCAGAGACATCCTGCAATGTGTCCGTTGCCAAAGGTTTGGTCACGCGGCGGCTAACTGTGAAATGCAGCGCCGTTGCGTAATATGCGGAAAGGACCATAAGGCAGCAGAATGCCCTCTGGGAAAAGAAAGGGTAGAAGACAAAGCCCATCTAAAGTGCGCAGTGTGTCGGAATGAGGGACATCCCGCTAATTATCGAGGTTGTCCAAAATTCCGAGAAATAATGACAAGAAGTGTGAATCGGCAAAAAAACACAGAGCCAGCTCGTACAACAACAACACCCGTAACATCACAGCGGTCGTACGCACAAGTTCCGTCGGGTGGGAGAACACCAAATCAGCCTAAATCACAGGTAGCCACAAATACTCCCACCCGGACTGAAACAACACCGCAAGCAGACGTGTTCGCAATCTTTATTAGAAAAGGGATCAATCATAAAGTAATATATAGTGGAGAAGTGCGCAGGTTCCGGGTGCTGGAAGCCTGTATCGTGCGCAGACCCCTTCAACAAGGAAGGGGTTTGTATGCGATTGCGGTCTACGCACCTGAGGAGCACCAACAAAACCTATTTATAGCGCAGCTCGAGACACTCTACTACTTTATCCTAGGGGGAGATATGAACGCCAAGCATAGAATTGGGGAAATTATATATCTAATGCCAGAGGAAATCAGTTGGCTGGTTGGTTAGATCAGTTTCATATTGAATATAGAACTGACCTGCTAGCTACGGTATATCCATCGTTCCCCAGAGGCAGATCGTTTTTAGATATCTTGCTAATCGACTCACGACTGAGATTACTTAACACCAACAGACGAAACACAAACTGTTTACGGACAATTGAATACGACAGTGACCACTGTGCATTCACGGCAGTAATAGAGCTTCCGAACGAGCTCGCAGATCTAAAGGAATTCGTGATCCCGCAACCCTATAACTACGGGGCAATGCTATGGCCGCGGTTCACCAGATCATTAACAAGAGAACTTTGTTCGAATGACTTTAATCTGCCAGTAAACAGAAACCTGACAAATGACGAAATCGACAAATACATTCAACAAATGGACGAAACCGTAAAACGAACAATGGACAAAACAATCCCCAAGACAACAGTTACAGATCACATTAACATGTACAGAAACGCAACAATAAACGCACTCCACAAGAAAAAGAGCAGACTGCTATCGAAACTAAAACAGTTACACAGACAGACAAGACCAGGAGATAATATCACTGAAATCTCAATTAAAAAACCTCCAACAATTACTTAAAGCTAATTATAGATTAGCAACAAATTTGTATTGGAACAACAGAATTCGAGCTATAAAAACTAATAACCCGAATATGTTCCCACAAATAAATAAAATATTCAGGAGAAATAATTTAAACGATATTCAGTGTCTCCAAATTCCACGTACTGAGGTAAACAAGCAGCTGCTAACCAACATTGGCATAGATACGGAGAACGCTATCCTCAAGAGTGAGCTCTTCGTGATCGAAGATCCTTTGGAAAAGGTGAACGCTGTGGGAGCTGTCTTTCAGGAAATGTACAAGGTGAATGAAAGCATTCACCGAAATCACGACCTGGAGGACAGAATTCTACTGAATCACCTGCACCTCCGAAATGAAATTTCACTTTGGCAATCGGAGAATCCGGGTTTTACCGAATTCAGTGACGATAATCTGTCAATTGACATTAATGCCAATGGTGAGGCTAATAGCCTTTTAATCACAAGGGAAGGAATCCAGAGTATCTTCGACTCATTAAGAAGCAAAGTCAGTGGGAATAGATGAAGTACCTAACATCGTACTCAAGAACCTGCCCCCAAAGACAATAGATATATACACGGTCCTGTTTAACAACGCGTTGAATAATGCATATTATCCCGCGCGTTGGAAAACGGCTATCATTCAGCCCATCCCAAAAAAGGGCAAAGACTGTACAAACCCAATGAACATGCGTTCGATAAGCTTACTCCCAAGCATCAGTAAAGTATTTGAAAAAACCATTAACAAAGCTCTGCTAAAATGGGTTGACGACAACAGCATTATTCCAAATAACCAGTTGGGCTTTAGGGCGGGTCATGAAACCACACATGCCGCAGCTAAACTGGTCTCCGACATACAATGGAATAAATGTAGGAACCAATGCACAGGTGCCTGTCTGATCGACTTGGTAAAAGCCTTTGATACCGTCTGGATCGAAGGGTTGTATTACAAACTGGTCAGACATGGCATATATAAGCCTTTACTATATGTACTTTACGATATGTTAAAGGACAGGAGGTTTGTGCTCAAAAGTGGTAATGTGACCTCTAATAAAACGTATAATATCAAGAATGGCTTGCAACAGGGCGCGGTACTCTCTCCGATTCTTTTTAACATTTACATTAGCGACTTATTAGATGCACTTCCGCAGGCTATTGCGTACACAGACGATCTCATAATTTACAGAACAGCTCCGAAAGTTGAGATCATAAATAGTTTAATGCAGCGATACTTCAACAACGTGCAGCGCTATTGCGATGACTGGAAACTTAAGATCAACTTCCAGAAATGTGAAGCCATCCTATTTAGAACTCCATTATATAAAGCCACGAACGACACAAGAAAAAACTGGCGAAAGCTAGTTATCGTGGGACCGCATGGAGATAAACTGGAAACCAAGAGTTTAGTTAAATACCTTGGCATCTGGCTAGACCAATATCTGTATTTCAACAAACATGTAGAGGCTGCTCTGGTCAAGGCTAGAAAAACCTTTGCTATGACAAGGAGGCTATTTCACAGTAGCCAACTCATATGCTACATGACGCTAATCAGGCCAATGCTCATATATGGTTGTCCAGTATGGTTTAACATAGATCCAAATTTGATGGAAAAGATTCGGGTGTTCGAAAGGAAGTGTCTCAGAAGTTGTCTCAGATTATATCGGACACCGGAATCGGATTATAAAAAGTATTATTCAAATGAGACTTTATATAATGAAGCGTACATAAATAGGGTGGATAATTTTATGATTAAATTAATCAGAGGACATATTGCGAGAGCAATAAGCTCGTCCAATGACCTAATTTTCGGGGCCTATTATCCAAACACTCTGTACTATGACAACGGCTTTGTTCCACCAGAGGCGTTCCTTGACTTGGACATGAAAGGGCTTATACAGCATAGATCCGGAATTCCGCTGATCTATCATGTAAGTAGATCATCCGTAGACGGGCGATTGTGCTACGACCGCGAAGTAACGCGCACCGAAGAAGGGCTCCTGCGCTTCAGTAGGGCTATCTCCCACCGGGGACGATAGTATTAGACAGCGTCAACAGTTCTGGTGGTTGAATGGCATATAAAGACCTGGATACCAAAGTCGGTATAGAATCACACTATCATCAGCTAGCATACATAGACTTAGCTTTTCTAGAATTAGGGTAGTATAAGATTTAAGTTAAGTTAAGTTAAGTGCTTTTACATAAAATTAAAAATTACAAAAAAAAAATAGATAAATTAAGTAAGTTAAATTTTAACAAAAAAAAAAACAAAAAAAAATTGACACAAAGTTTTCCAAATTTTTCTTTGTCTTTCAAATAATTATAAGTACTGCCACAAAGTTCTGTCGCCGAAAGGCAAATTATACAAATATTAAGTAATGTTTAGCTTAGGGCGTCTGCGAAGGACCAGTAAGTTATTATATAAGATAATTAAGCTAGAATTTAAGCATTTTTGTCTAACCTTTAATTTAGAAACTAAGAAGATAAAAAGAAAATAAAAAAATGTTTAAAAATGAATGATGGATGAGAAACATGGGCTCTCACAAAACGGGAAGAAAACAAATTCCACGTATTCAAGAACAAAGTTTTATGGAATATCTTTGGAGGTAAATATGACAAAGAGGCAGGACAATGGAGGAAACTCCACAACCACGAATTGGGAGAGCTTTGCCGCAAACCTACAATAGTGAGAGAAATCACGTCGCGAAGCTTAAGATGGGCCGGACACGTGGCGCGAATGGGCAACGATAGGACCGTGCGTAGAATTCTTGACTGAAGACCAACGGTAAGACGGCTGCGGGGGAGATGGGAGGACAATGTAAGGTTTGACCTTGAGGAGACCGGATCAGAGGGTCAAGCGTAGAAGGAAAGTGCATAGGACAGGGAACAATGGCAAAGCCGAGTCGGTGTGGTCATGAACTTCCGGCCCATCCAAACATTTCCAATCAAAAAATTGGACGGCAGCTGGGCTAGAAACAACGAAAAGAATGTTGCAAGATTTGCAGAACATATTGAAAAAATATTCCAACCCAACTTGGAAAGCGACGCCGAATCATTATCGAATGACTACGAGCAAGAAACAATGGAATTACCGTTCGTCACATTCCAGCAAAAGTTAAAAAGGAAAGTAACACCAATACCAAAACGCTTCTGGCTTCCCCATCATTTACCAGATCCTAATAGAACTTCTGACAAAAGCAGGAATTAAAATAACTATTAATCTGATTAATGCTTCATTCAGACTACACTATGTACCACAACTGTGGAAAGTGGCTGAAGTCATTATGATTTCTAAACCTGGAAACCCTCCACACGAAACAACCTCATATCGACCCATCTCATTTTACCGGTCATGTCGACCTTATTCGAAAAGCTTTATCGCGTATTGCGACGATAGTGAAGAAAGTGTGATTCGAACTGACGATATGACAGTTAGAATCACTAAAAATATAACCAATGCTCAACACATCAGGCCACTGCCGCGTGTACGAATTCTATTACTAAACTCAAGTATACTCAACTGATGTGGAATTGTTATATTATCGCTATGGTATACGGTTCTGATGCATTTTCTTATTCGATTTTCGTTCTGTGTTCTTCACTACTTGCTTGTGTATTGTGTGTGTATCTGTTAGAAACGCCACACTACTCCCTCCTCAGTAACTTTGTTACGATTAGCTTCGTGTGCAAACGACGGAGCGAGGAACGAGCGAGCGAGAGAATGCCGGAGCAGGCGAGTGTGAGCCGGTGCTCTATGCAGAAGTCGTGATTGTAGGAGTAAAGTTCTGTTTATATATGGGAGATTGTGTGTTGTGTATACAGATCACGTCGGGTTGTTGCGTTAAGCAAGGATAGTGAAGACGGGTATTTGAACATATGATGAAACGAGTGAGAAGCGAAGCAATGAAGCATCAGGCTACTGGCCGCGTGTACGAATTCAATTTTTAAACTCAAGTACAATCAACTGATATGGAATTGTTATGTTATCGCTATGGTATACAGCTCTGATGCATTTTCTTATTCGATTTTCGTTCTGTGTTCTTCACTATTTGCTTGTGTATTGTGTGTGCATCTGTTAGAAACGCCACAGCTTTTACTGAAAGGAATAAAACTAATCATAGAAGAACAACATCTTAGCCCAGTTCATTAATTGGGTTTTGGTATAAACATTCTATGATTGATCATGTACACAGAAAAAGCATTCGAAGAAAAAAAAAAAAAAGTGTGCTCGGTAGTATTCCTGGATCTTGCCCAAAATAAATATTAAGTTTGGGATGAGAGGCTAATTCATAAACTCAGAATGCTTCTCCCTGCCCAATTGAAAAATTTTAAAAAGTTGTGATTGATTTACTGGCGTCCTTACACGTTCGACGCCATTCGAGAGACTGACGTCGAATCCAAAATGCGCCGCCCTTCTATACTCTGCATCCACAGAGATTTGTCAAAGAGAGTACAAAAAAAATCCAAGAAGCACAAGCAATATTTTGCGTGTGCTTCAATTGGAATGAGGTTCGAAGAAGGGTAAAATCATAAAATGCATTTGGAATTAGGCATTTCATAATGTTATGGCGTGTGCGACAAATGGACTTTTGGTTTAATTTGTCGCGCATATGATTGGGATTGTAGATAATTGGTTGGATTTTTATGTAATAATGGGGGATTGGGTGAGAGAAGTGATATAGGATTACTACACTAGGGAAATTAAATTGCCCATTAATATCAAGGGATAGTAAACCAATTTAAAAAAAGTTAGATTTAGTGTCAAAGGAATTTCCGTGATACTTTTCCATATCCGTATAAAAGGTACTACCGTGCCCTCAGTTGGAAGCTAGGAGCATCTTTCCGTATTTTATACGGTAGGTTAAATTGTATTGAGAAAGCTGTGATTCGGTGAACACTTTTCACACAATTTCTGGGCAAGTTCTGGATCTCTTTGGAATGCCCCAAAAAAGTCATCTCAACTTCTTCACCTTCACATTTTTCACGTCGTCTTTGTTCTAAACGGCTAGACTTATCTATTGATGTAATTATAGTGATGGAATTTATGTAAGCGCCGCGAACTTCCCATGGCTTTCGACGAAATCCAAAAAACAATAAACTGGAGTGCTCCAAAATAGCCACCAGACACTTTCATATTCATCTAATTCATTTACGATGCATTCTCATTCTGAAATGGTCAAGCACAATTCTTTTTTTCACACAAACGCGCCAGAGCACAGTGCGAGTGGAGATGTCTAAAAAAATGTCATCCGCTCATGTCAATCTATTACAAGATGAATGTGGCATGCAGTTGAATTTCGGGTTACACTGCGAGTAGATTATATCCCCTACTAATCGAATGTTAGTTTTCCGGCTCACATTTGAGTACGCAAATAAATTTTATATATATATATATATAATATTATAATATAATATAGTCATTGGCTCGAATTTCCCCAATATTCATCTGATTGGATCTACATCGACCCTCTTATCAATAGCGCTTTTCACACATGAAAATAATCTGTTTAATCCTCCTTCCATACCAGCCGACATCGAATTGACTGCGGCCTCAATGAATGGGTGGCTGAAATGCTGCCTAGGTACAACGATTTAAGGCATTTATTCTGCTTCTGTCAGTTCAAAAACTTCTCCCCGAAAACTGTTCTTTATGCGTACCCAACTAACCGAAATCTTTAGGGTAAAGAATTAATATATACTAAATTTAAGACTAGAATTAACATTATAAGCAGAGCAAATAAATAAATATCCTTTATGCTGAATACTATCTCCGGGTATATTTATCAATATTTATAAACTGTGTCCCAAAATCCACGCAAAAAAGAGCAAACAGCATGACAGTTGACAATTCAAGGCAATTAAAATTGAAGCAGAAGATCAATGCACTCTTCTTATGGGCCATTTCCCGTTTTGGTGGTTGAATTGGACGCCCAGATCATGCGATTTTAACGACGTTGATTATTTTCCTTAGGGGTTTTTTTGAAGCTTAAGGTTTATCTCAAGAAGAATTTTGTGGCACTATTTATTTATCAGTAAAAACCTGAACAACTTGCAACGTGGAAAATACAGTTTAACTTGCAGCTAAATTTACTGACAAAACGTGATACAAAGTTTCAATGGTACCACGAAATATTCTTTACATTAAATCAGCAGCATGACATATTGAGTGCGGTATTTATTCGGAAGGGGCAGAAGGTTACGAAAGGCGGTGTTGATGCACATTCTGCTATCCACTGCAGAATAATTACCTATCATAATCCCAATCCCTCAACAAACAGCCACATAAATAATCAGCACACCCTCAACCAATGCAAATATAATCAAATGTTGTGACAGGACCTCTAATTATAATCATCACACTAACATGTCCCAGAATCAACATCATGAAACCAATCCACACAATCCACAACAAAAGGTTCAAAATTACGCTACCGTAGCCATCAATCAACGTTATCCGTAGTCGTACGTCCCTTATCTAAGGTAAATTAAAACTATCTTAATGACAAAAACACTTCAAAATTGAACTATGATTCCACAACATAACCACATAATACCCGCACTCCATTGTCTGTAAGGATTCAAGGCATCAAGGCTGCATCTGTATATAATGAAGGTGTGAAAATCACCCTGACATCTACCACGTATAACTATTATAATCCAAGTCCCATCCACGAATACATTAATGCCACTCTATATATGCTATAGGAATTGAGTGTCGACCAACGAACCCATCATAATATAACAATGAAATGCGAAAGCCTACTATAATAATTCTGATGAGTGGAGAGCTCTAATTAGCAAAACGAACACATGTATAATACCTTTGCAAGTGACTACCGTGAATCCCAATTAAACACATTTATCTACATTTGAATTGTAGAGAATTAAAATGCGTTATGAGGAGAATTAAAACGTCGCTATTAAGTATTCGAAAAGAACAATGTAATGTGCAGTGGACAATATTTCTCCTCATATGGACTTAGTGAATCGGTGAAGTTATCTACAAATGGATCGGTGACAGACTATTATACTCCAAGTAGGGTCTTGGCGCTGGGCGAAAGAGCATTAGAATGTGCTGAAATTAAGACTGGCCACCATTTACATCGTACGTCTGGTTGGAGGAACAGAGAAGAGAGATTCATTTCAAATACGACGCCATAACTCCAAAGCCAACGAGATATCATTGTGGAATTTTGTCTTACTAACTGTCGAGATTGAACGGATGCGGACTCCTGAAGAGCTACACGGAAAAAATGCCCATTCAGGTATAATATACTTGTACCAGTATTTCGGACAATCTTGTAAACATATCTGGAACTCACTCTTCGGTAGGGCGCTCAGATTCTTCAGTGATTCCGTTTTTATCTCACCAATTGTGGTAAAATGTTATGGGAATAGAAGGAAGCCGTAGGGACCCATGTCCGACGAATACAGGGTCTGAAGCTAAATAACGGTTTCGGTTTTTATCAGAAAACCACGAAGATCCAGTGAATTGTGGGAGCACACCAGAACACGAATACCCTATGGCTGTTAAAAATTAACTAAACTGTCAAAATGGCTGCAAATGTCTACATATGACAAGGACACGTGTACTAACAGAACAAAAAATTCTGTTGAAAATCTATTTTAAAAAGTCTGCGAAATTAAAAAAAGATTACATATCATCCATCTTGTGCTGATACGTCCACTTTCCATCCCTCATTCCGGTACAAACAGCTTGTGGACACATTGGATTCACTATATGAAAATGCGAAACGGAGTGACCAAATTGTTGTACTTGGCCACTTCAATCTTCCTCTAATCAAATATTTTTCCCCAGACTATGAATCCTATCTCGTTCCCCCTCATATCTATTACAGGGGGAATAATACTGTTGAAAGAATTATTTCATATCAATACATAATTTACAATAATCCGAGTTCGTCAGTATATTTATTAAACGACTGATGTCTCACTTGAAACTAGCAGCTGCTTTGCTTTTCAGGTTGCAGTTTGAGCAAATAATATCAAATACAAACCGAATGCTGGGTTTCTGAAGAGTTCTTCGAATCCGACGTCATAAAGTTCCTGTGCGAGGCATTCGCTCGTTCAATTTTTAAATATGACTGTCAAACATGGTTTGTATATTCGCAGGATCGAATCTGACTAACGTAGATTTATTCGATTGACTCTGCGTGGACTCCCCTGGAGCGAACAATACCATTTCCCGCATTCGCAAATAGAATATTACCGATTTTAATACAACCTCTGACCAAGAAACCAAATTGTACCAACGTACTACTCGTCCATCAATTATTGAATAGTAACATTCACTGTTCAACCGTACTTAAATTACCTCCCTTATCATCAAACTTTACCTTGAGAACCGACCCTTTTATTCCAGCCAATCAACCCGATAGATCCCACCAATTTACAGTTCACCTCTCAACAGCACGCACATCTCTATACCAGCATTCATATTCATTCTACCTCACTTCTATTGCTCTCAAACGTCGTCTTCTGTCTTTCCCCTCGTGACCTTGCCCCACCCACCATCTACACTCTTACTACCCGTACACATTCCTATCATCCCGTCCCTTTGTCCTACTATCCGGTCTTCGCCACCGCGTTGAAGTAGCACTAAAGAAGTATATATAAAAATATGCAAAATATATGTGATGCCGTATCGAAAATGTTATACCTATCTATATACCATATAAAATAACATTATATCTAACCATCTAATAGATAAACGAATTTTCTCCGGGCGGCAAAATGTTACACTTTAAGTAACATTTCGTGTTAAGAGAAACATACTTCTTTAATTTTATTCTTAAATTTGTTTTATCGCCACGGGATAATATTAGTCACACATTTGCATTAAAATGAAACACTTTACATTTAATTTATTTGGGCACACACACCATTTAATTTGAACACACACTAGTTTTAATTTTGTTTAATGCTTTATTTTAACTACCACATCACAGCAATCTTACCTACACACTACGCAAACTTTATTACTAATAGTTAAAGTACTGGTTATAGCACTCGACCGTTTTGGTAGGATGACGGTTTACTCACCAGTACTAAATTAGCCACCATCCGGTGTAGACGTGTCGACAATCGACAAACGATAGTTGATGAACCGTGTAAGGGAACGGCCTTAAAAGTGAAGTGCATGTAAAATTATTATTCAATTATTGTTAAATTATTATTATTAAAATTAACTGAGTTGCACATCTTAAACGAGTACGAGCTCGCTTGGGACTTCTCTGCACCCAAAATAATTAAAAAACAATTAGTGCCGATACGCGACATACGAAGTGTTCCTGTTTGTGTATGTGCACAGTATAATAAATATACTTTTGAACATAATTTCCTATTTGTCATCCGCGCAATAAAAAAATAAAACAGAAGTGAGAACACGTGGCGTATAATATGGACGTAGATAAAATGGATGCCACAATGGTGCTTCGGAGAAAGCAAAATACACACCCAAATCTAAGGGCTAAATGTCATAAACCCAATAAAAACTAGTATACAGACACGTTGAGCGACAGCAGCGACGGCGAAGATAACGCCCATGGTGCCCAGTACTCAGGGACTGGAAACCAATTCCAAGAACTGGCTGTTAGCGAAACAAATGCAGACGTCAGCAATCAGGTCGAGGTTGTCAGCAGACCCATTCATTAGATTGGGCTTAAAAACCAAGAACTGGACAAACAAATGGAAGAAGAAGAAACTAAAAAAACAATCTGCGCCAGAATGAGTGGAAAACGAAAAAGATACAACAACAACACCAAAAACAAAGACAACAGCAACCCGCGAAGAGAAAGAAAACACGACAAGATAATGAAAACTTAACAGCAGGAATCACATCAACAACAGCAGGAACCACATCAACAGCAGGAACTTCTCAGCAGGTGCCAGTCAAAAAAAGGGCAAATACCTCATATTTACATTATTTACATGGAGACAAAGGATCTCATAAAATTGGGTGAATTGACATGCAAAACTTTAAAAACAAAACATATAAATAATTTTAAGATGAGTTTAAGATGCGCTGATCTAGAAGATTTAAAATTAATTCGGCATTGGGGAAATTGAAAAAACGAGTACTACACGTACACTCGTAAATCGGAGAAAACTGTCTCCATACTCCTCAAAGGAGTTGATCCTTCCTTTACTCCCGAAGAGGTGTTCGAAGAACCAAAAAGCCTCGAAAACCTTGAAATTTACAGGTGTGAAACCATTTTCTACAGCAAATTCTAGAAATCGGAACCGTAAGTTGCTTTTCTTCATTGTGTCTCTAAGTCCCAATAGTAAAATTAATGAACTTAGATATATTAAATACATTAGTCACCAAACAATAAGTTGGGAGCAAATAAAGAAGTTCGATCGCGTATTGCAATGTATGCGCCGCCAACGCTTCGGCCATGTGGCATAGAATTGCAATATGCATTTCAAATGCGTCAAATGCCTAAACAAACATATCATTGAAGAATGCCCTTTGGGCAAAGAACAGCTCCCGGATAGAAATAAACTATCCTGTGTCCTCTGTAACAATTCAGGTCATCCTGCTAACTTTTGAGGTTGCCCTAAGTACCAACAACTAAAGTCAAAGTTGGATGCCAGAAAGAAGCAAGTTGAAGAAGAGAATCGAATGAAAACTCGCTCTTACAACAACTTCGTGACACCAAGTGTGTCATACGCCCAAATGGTAGGTGAGGTGAAAAATGCACCAATCTTAGAACAATCACGCAATATCATTAAAACGCCTGCTCTAGAGGCACAAACTAATATAACAGTAATATTACTGTCCATACAAGGAGAGTTTGCTACGTTTGATAAAAAATTCGAAAAGATCGAAAAAAACTGACGGAACAAGTGGTTCGAACGGACATTATCTATTCGACCGTGTTTCCATATGAACCCACACTTTAATCATAACGTTCACTGCGGCTGAGTTAACTCTAAAAATTATTGCTGTGAATGTTAATTCACTAATCCGTATGGAAAGGAGGGATAATTTGAACAATCTGCTGGAAGCAGAACGCCCAGATGTGCTTTTGGCTAGCGAAACTAAGCTAAACCAAAGGCACAAATTGGGCTACCCATATTATAAAGTAATTAGACGATATCGTCCAAATTACGCTCAGGGGGGCGAGGTCGCTGGCTTAGTTAAAAATGGTCTACAACACAAAGTCGTTTACAGTAGAGATGTGTACAAGTTCCAGGTGCTAGAAGCCTACGTTATAGATATTCCTTTGAAAGTGTCAAAGACATCTATATGTGATCTCTGCTTATGCTCCCGAAGCTCCACAGTGTATACAGTTTATCAATGAACTTGATACCCTTTTCAAAAGTCTCAAGTTAGATTCGCAAAGTAATTATTTCTTTATGGTGGGAGACTTCAATTCCAAGCACAGTGCTTGGGGTAACCTTACCACAAACACAAGAGGCAATGCGTTGTTCGACTGGTGGCAAACAAACGCTATCGAACATAAGCTAGAATTCTACGCTACGAGTACACCGTCATATCCAAGAGCAAAGTACTTCTTAGATTTACTGTTGCTGGACGAGCGAAAACATTTATTAGATACGGATCTAACTACTCGAAATTTTCTTCATATAATCGAGTACGATAGCGATCATTATGGACTTGGTGCTGAAATACATGTCCCAAACGAACACTCACTACTTGAGCAGTATAAACAGATCATCATCATCATCGGCACTACAACCGGGAACCGGTCTTGGCCTTATTTAGCAAGTCCTGAGGCTTGTTAAATTTTCCATAATGTTTTGTTTTTTTTCCGGGCAAGGTCATTAGTCTTGCGCCGGAGGCTCCCCGACGGGGAAACGAACCCCGGTCTCCCGTGTGACAGGCGGGTATACTAACCAGTATACTATCGAGGAGCCCAAGTATAAACAGATACATTGTTTTAATTTCGGAAAACCACACTGGTGGCGCTTTGATCGGATAATAAAAAAATAATTACGCTCCAATGGAATAGATCCACCAACTGACAGAAATCTTCATATTGACCAAATTGGTCATTATCTTTCGACGACGATGAATGACATTATTACTAATACAATGAATCGTTCTATCCCAAAAGTGTCTCACATGGAGAGCCACACAAACCGATACAGAAACTCAACGATCGACGAGCTGTATAGGCAATAGTGTATTCTGCTCTCTAAGTTAAAACTACTCTACAGACAGTTCAGCGATCCATATAGCCAGGAAATAAAAACAATTAAGTCACTATTTAAAAATCTTCAAAAACTGATCCGTGACAATTATAGATCAGTAATTAATGAAGACTGGAACAACAGAATTCACGCCATTAAAGCTAGTGGAGAATTGTCAAACTATGCTGAACGCAGGACATACCCTGGAACACATTAACTGTAACGAAGAGTTTATAATAGTCGAGGATCCGCAAAAAAAGGCTACCTCAATTGGTGCTTGTTTCGAAGCAGTGTTTAGATTGAACGAATCGGGTCATTCTAACCTTGACCTGGAAAATCATTATCATCATCATCGGCACTACAGCCGGGAACCGATCTTGGCCTTATTTAGCAAGTCCTGAGGGTTGTTAAATTTTCCATAATGATTTGTTTTTTCCGGCAAGGTCATTAGTCTTGCGCCAGAGGCTCCCCGACGGGAAATCAAACCCCGGTCTCCCGCGTGACAGGCGGGTATACTAACCACTATACTATCGAGGAGCCAAAATAGGGCTCTCCAATCACACATTTGGCTACGCAATGAACTTAACAATTGGCGTCTCTTAAGTCGAAGTTTCACTATCTTTAGTGAAAATAATAACGCGGATTCTCCGCTTAGAAATCTAAATACTACCATATTTGTACATAAGGATGAACTGACGGACATTCTTAGATCCATTAAAAAAAAAATCTTCTGGAATAGATAGCATTCCAAACATTGTTCTAAAGCATTTACCAATAGTGCATATTATTCAACCCAATGGAAATCTGCAGTAGTCCATCCCATCCGCAAAAAGAACACGGACAGGAGCAATCCAGCCAATCTTCGCTCGATTAGTTCGCTTCCGAACATCAGAAAGGTATTAGAGAAAATTATAAATAAAGCATTGACTAATTTGTACACAAGAATGAACTGATGGACATTTTTAGATCCATTAAGAACAAAAAATCAGTATTCCAAACATTGTTCTAAAGCATTTACCTCTTGAAGTAGTGAAGGTTTTACACTACTTTGTTCAATAACGCTGTAAATAATGCCTATTATCTAACCCTATGCTTCCGAACATCAGCAAGGTATTCGAGAAAATTATAAATAAAGCAATGACTAACTGGTGTGAGGATAATGGCATTATTCCGAACAACCAATTTTGTTTCTGATCGCAACATGACACAGTTCGTGCTGCGACAAAACTTGTTTCCGATATACAGTGGAATAAGGCGAAGCGACAATGCGCAGGGAACTGTTTGGTTGACTTTGAAAAGGCTTTCGACACCGCATGGTTAGAAGGGCTTGTATATAAGTTATCAAATCTAGGTATGCCCGAATATTTATTATACATTATTTACAATATGATAATGGGTAAACAATTTGTGGTGGAATATGGAGATATAATGTCTAACAAGACCTTCCACACCAAAAACGGCCTACAACAGGGAGCAGTGAATTCAAATATTTTATTTAACATTTACACTAGTGATCTAGTAGGTTCTCTCAACCATGCAATTGCGTACGTCGACGACATTGTGGTGTATAGATTTAGAGAGAAGATTGATGTCATCAACAGGCTTCTGCAAGATGATTTCAACAAGATCAAACGTTTTTGCGACTACTGGAAATAAAAATAAATTTCCGAAAAACAGAAACTATCCTTTTCAGAACGCCCTTGTCCAGGGCATCAAGGCATACAAAACGGAATTGGAAAAAATTTTCCATTACAGGAAGTAATAATCTTTCCCTACAAGTAAAAACTGTAGTCAGATATCTTGGTATCTGGCTTCATCAGTATCTTTACTTTGATAAGCATACAGCAGCTAAAAACGCTTATGCAATAACACGAAGTCTCTTCCGTAGTAGTCTTGTGAACCCCAAGGTGAAAATAATTTCATACTCGGCGTTAATCCGACCAGTATTAGTGTATGGCTGCCCGGTATGGTATAACATATCCCCATCTACATGGAGAACTTTCGGGTGTTCGAGAGGCAGTGTCCGCGTTCCAGCCTCGGAATGTACAGAACACCAGAGTCGCAATATAAGAAATACTATCCCAATAAAGTCCTGTATGACAAATCAGGACTAAACAGAATAGATAACTGCATTATCAAGATTATCCGAGGTCATACAACAAGGGCAATGTGGAGTGACAATGATCTCATTTCGGGAGCATTCTATCCCAATGATATGCATCTGGAGAGTATTCTCCAGAATGGGTTCATTCGCCCAGAAGCGTTCCCTTCTTGGATGAAAAAAGACTTATCCAAGACGAAGATGGACTCCCTATTATTTACCACGCTTTCCGTGGTGCCAGCGATAAACAAATTCTCGATTATAAGGATATCTCTAATATTCCAGATCGCCTGCGATTTAGTATGGCGATCGGTGAAAAAGATAAATCAATGAAAGGTCGATCTCATCCCAACTGGTGGTGGATCAGTGATGAAAGTGTCCTCAAACATAGTATGCCTCTCGGGCGCACCGCTTTCCTTCCCCCTATCCCCAATTCCTAATTATTTTTTATTTGTATTCCTTGTTTATGTTTGTACGTTTTGTTTCGTTTTTTTATATTTTTGCTTGTGAATCCCCCTATATATGTAATTAAAAAAAAAGTTTATAAATAATTACATGATATAGAAAGAATAGCATACATTTTAAAAAGAAAACATATCAATTTGTTACAAAAAGAAGAAGAGCCAATAAGTTACAAAAAGAAGAAGAGCCAATAAGTTAATGTAAGAATGATATTTGTACAATAGATTTAGATTTAGTCTTAAGTAAAATCTGTAATTGAATTGTTAATAAATGTGGAGATAAAACAAAAACAAAAACGGTTTATTCACGACACTTTTAATTTACCGCTTTATCGACTCATTTATGATTTCCGTTGAGTACGGCGGTTAATCTGTGACTCAGCTTCTTCTTCGATCTTGCAAAACGAAGTAAGTTTTTACTTGCCCCTTTGTTTACGAATATAATAATCAGGACACACAACAGATGCACGCCTCGCAGTACATTATTTGCTTAGCTAACATTAAGAATGTTTATGTTCTGCGATTCTCTGATTATGTGGACATGCGTAAAACAGTCCTTAGAAACTCGTATTTACACAAGCGTTCATGCATGGTCAACGATAGCAAAGATATTCTGTACATCTTATTGCTTCGTTTCCATGTATTTTCCCAGATCATAGATTTTCCCAGATTTCATAGATTCTATGATCCACTTGCGTATGTATTCGAAATTGCATGTGTGGGTATTAGTCTGGTGCCAAGACACGGGCACTGGTTTTACTAATTATCCAACTTTAGTCTGTACTCTGCCAGCCGGTGTTGATTCTTCCAAATATGAAAATTTTAAACTGATGGTAAGAACCTCCCAACACTGATTCACTGAGGTTCCATCTACTCTTCCACGAACTCGGTAAAACAAAACATCGGTTAACTGCTTGAATTGTTTTTTTATTTGTCCAAATGGTTATTCTTAATAAATGTTAATTTACGGAGTTAAACGGCATCGATAGAAAATCGCACACCGGAATAAATTTAACATAACTTGAATGCCTTATTACACTTCACGACGTTTTCTTACTCGCACTCAAGGAAACATAGGTTCGCACCCGACTGTGGATAAAATCTGACTGGCCATTCACTGCCGACGAAAGAAAAGGGACACCGCAAAGAAAACCGCAAAAGGGGAGGAGCTGCACGATTAACTCGAGGTAGTCAATCGTGATTGGACCGGGGAATCCGGCATACATTTCGTATGTATGTGTATGCATCGCATACAATCGTCCGGTGATCGATGGCGGTTGCGAGCGTCGCAACTGCATCTCCTACGAATACAAACAATGGGTGGCCTGCGGCTGTGTACACAATTGATTGTGCAACACTTGCCGGCAACAGGGACATCTGGGGTAAAAACAACACGAGCCGAAGATCCGGCCATCCTAGGAGAGGCCATAAATCAACATTTAGGTTGATGGGTGTGCATTTTCCTAGGTCCGCCGACGGTTGGCGGCCGTTAATAGGAAATTGGATATACCGTAAACCATCTGAGATGCAATGCAATGTTTAGGTATTGCAACGAATATAGGGTGCAGCCATTGCCAGATGTTAAAAGTAAACACTTGATGGCTGCATCCAATTCGTTGCTTGTTTGCGGTCCCTGATCGATGGAGACCGATAATAGGAAACCAGCTATTGCTGGTAATTAGGGAAATGTTTGGTTTGCATCCGCCGAAACCTTGTCGGCGGTGGCAAACAGATGGGACCTGATAGCCGCATGCTAGGGGTGCCATGGACAAACAAAAACAACGAGTAATCAATGAACTCTTTGTTGATTTTGTTTCCATGGCATAAGGCTATGGAAACGAGATGCACTGGGTACAATGCATGCCCGAGGATGAAATTTTCAATGCCACGGCTAGGTGATAATCTTTGCCGTGGACTTAATGTTTTCAGATATGGTAATGCATGCCCGAGGATGAATTTTTCGATGCCACGGCTAGGTGATAATCTTTGCCGTCGACTTAATGTTTTCAGGGATGGTGATGGAGGAAAAGGGGTTTGGTAGAAAAACCCCCAAGGAAAGGTAAGCTGCCTAAAAGATATTCATGTCAGTTATCCTATTGGGTAACTGAATTAATTCCAGCGATTTGGCTGGCGGTAAATGCCGTAGCAAGGTTACGCAACCTTGCTGAAGGTTCGACTTAGAGGTAAGTCGCCTCGCCTGGAATAGTGGGGATCGAATGATGTATGGCTCTTCGGGCCCTGAAAAGCCCCACACATGCACTTTTACAAGTTCCCATAAAAGTATTGGATATATTGAGTAAGGTTAATCAACATATGGGAGTTCACATCAAGGCAAATCCGATAATAATGGGAGGTGGTCCCAAATGGAAAGTATTAGAGGGATGGCAGGTTTTGTGTGTAACAAAAATATTTTGTATTTAGCTTAAAAAAATAAAATCTTGCTTCAAAATGCCCTTTTTTTAAAAAAAGGATTGAAGATGTTCAACCCATTCTAACTACATTGTGAAAAGTAAACATCATCTAGAAGAGGAAGCATGTGTGACCTGATAAGGAAAACAGCTTTAATAACACGCATTGTATTAAAGTGGAAAACAATGTAGAGAAAATAGTTAATCCATTGTCCCTGGCTGTAATTACGAAGGATATAGTATAAAAGCTCCATCCACTCTCAGCGAATGCCTTGAGATACTTCGACTCAAGAACGTAAATCAAATTTTTTTCTAGGCGTAAATAATACCACTTCAGCACAACTTCCTACTTTGTTTAATTTGTTCCGCCCCGCAGCCTAGCAAATACAAAATCACATTACCAACCCCAGGAGTCGAGTACATCCTTTACTGCTAGTATTAGACAATTGAGGGCACTCAGCACAGAAAAGTAGTTGAACGAACAATCTCAACGACTGTCATTGTTCCACATACCATCCCGCAAACATCTTCGGCGATGGCAGTCTTCATTTCGTTCGTCGAAACTCCTACGTTAACTACAATTAACCGTTATGATGAACGGACGTTCGATTTTCTGGCCCAAATCTAGGACATAATTAGATTAAGTTCCAAAACATTATATTCCTTTCCTCTCTTGCTCGTAAGCCATTCTTCTGCTGTCTGTGACAGCATCTTCCTTCCCGTTACAGAGGGAGAGTTTCGTCCATTGAATTACCATTTCCGGTTTGTTTTGTAGTTTTCTCATCAGGAGGAGACAGTATTTGACCACGGAAGTTATGTGCAGCAAACTGACAGAATTACGCGCCACGCACCGCGCCATAAATATTTAACCACGCTCAGGAGCAGAGTCTAAGCAGATATGATATCCAGCGGACTTTAACCTGCATTTACAATTAGATCAGATTAAAGGATACAAGTATATACTTCCTGTACGGAACCAGTTTCCAGTTAGCAGATGCAAGAGTAGTATTTAGTGCGTTTCCTGAACAAATACAACTACTCTCATGACCCAGATGCACGATAATGGAAGCAGCAGCCAAGGATTCAACCTGCAGGATACGCACCTTTCTATATTACGCGTTTAATAAAATTTTGTAAGTGGGATGCTGCTGTTGTTTTAGATCCATTTTTTTTCTGCTTTTCTCAGGAAGCCTTCTGTCTGTTAGTCCATAATTACTCTGGGACACTAAACCAAGATAATTTGTTCTCCACCCAGCGTAACAAAAATAAACAGAAAGCTTGTGGGTGAAGTGGGTGAAGTGGGTAAAATGACTGACACTAAGAATAACGAGCGCTTGTAGCTAAGTGAATACTTTCGATGATTCAGATCAATAAAATGTCAGTGCAAGATGATTTGTCATGGGCAACGCTGAAATAGCAAGTTTGCCGATAGATACGATAGTAATAGTGTGGTACCTAACAACTTTAAACTATGTCAGGTTACAAGAACGTGGTGGGAAGGGGTTCAGGTGGTAATGATGAATCTATTCAACGGTTGGAGTCAGGTCTACAAAGCCAAGTTTCATTAAATAATTCAATAAGTTGGAAGATTGTGAAGGTTGCAAGAAAATTATGTTGCGTGATTCTAAACAGATCCTTGGCGGTGGAATATAATTATCAGTCGTTAGGAAGAATATCTTATATGAGTAAGTGGGATGCTATAAAACGGGGTAGGTACGCAATGAATTCACATTCCCCACATCTAAGGCGGTAATAGTTGTTCGACAAGTTTTCTGCCCTGGTACTAACTTATTGTTAGTTGGCCAGAAAAAGAGGGCAACATATAGGGAAAGGATATATCGAGATACACTAATCTGGAATCTTGTTAATGTTTTTTTTTCTTACATATACATATGTTTTACAGATTTTTAGTACTTCAGGTTTTGACGATTCCTCCACCGAAATTTACAATATTTAATAAAGAATCATGAGTTTGAACGCACATAACCCCATGCTCTCGTATTACACATACTTTCACTTTATTTGGTATGCATGTATCCATAACGTCGCACCTTTAACCTCAAAAACACCCGAAATAGCAATGCAAATTTCAATGTGACCGCATGAAGCAAAGCGAGCAAAAGACACAAACTATCTGATCTAGCAACCCAATAAGGGAAATATTACAAAAACTGCCGCTCCTAAATACTTACACATTAGTGGCCGCACCCTACGATAATTGGATTTGTTTAACGTGAATATCCCCGCCCTGTTGATTAATGTGAGCTTAATCAACATACCAAATTACTTGGGATGCAAGCAATGAAATCATAGAGTCCAGATGCCCAATCTGGAAAAAGCCCTATGATGACAACCATAAAATAAATAAATATATAAAATCTATGCGAACACAATATATAAAAATATCTTTGCGATAATTGACCGAGAATAGACACTTCTGTAAACAGAAGTCGCTTGGGATGCACACATCCCAACTAATAAACAAATTCCAACCATCAAACAGGAATCGCAATGAAAACATTCGTCCCTCGTCTTGGATAAACACTGCGATGCATGGACTTTAAAGGATGCTTAGATACCATTTGTGCCTTCATTGTAATATAACAAAACAAAGGGTAAACACATTTTTGAATGATCTGTACGGTCGAACAAATTTAACCGTCAACACAGACTTGAACCGAAAACAAAACCCACCCATAGACCAAGACTGGTTTAATATAAAAGTACTAAGAGTTAAGGGGCTCCTCGATAGTATAGTGGTTAGTATACCCGCCTGTCACACGGGAGACCGGGGTTCGATTCCCCGTCGGGGAGCCTCCGGTGCAAGACTAATGACCTTGCCCGGAAAAAAAAAACAAATCATTACGGAAAATTTAACAAGCCTCAGGACTTGCTAAATAAGGCCAAGACCGGTTCCCGGTTGTAGTACCGATAATGATGATGATGATGATGACTAAGAGTTAAGATCAACGCATGGACCTAAAAACACATTTTTTGCAGGTGCCGAATAAAACCCTCAGCGAAGGTAATTGAGTATTTTATCAACGAAACAAAGAGTCGTGTTCTGAAGAGTGATGTATGTGTAGTCGTGTTTAATTAAAACTATATAAAATATCGTATGAATTTTAAGACACGATAAACAATCGGTTTACTAATCAAAGCATAACTTGTTCCGATGTTATGAAATATCATCGAGGAAACCACCCGAAAATCACAAATTGACTATGAATCGCTGCACGCTCTGCGGAAATTGCCTTTAAAAAACAAAACACGCTTCGCGCATTACATGATTTTTTTCAGTAAGCAACGCTAGTTGGCACGCAGTCAGTAAACTGCTATCGCGTAACATAAAACCCCGTGTCTATAGAACCATAATCATACCGACATACGGTAATAAAACATGGGCTCTCACAAAACGGGAAGAAAACAAATTCCGCGTGTTCGAGAATAAAGTTTTAAGGAGTACGTTTAGAGGTAGGCAGGACAGTGGAGAAAACTCCACAACCACGAATTGGAAGACTTATACCGCAAACCTACAATAGTGAGAGTAATCAGGTCGCGAAGATTAAGATGGGCCGGACATGTGGCGCGAACGGGCAACGAAAGGGCCGTGCGTAGAATTCTTTACGGTAGACGAACCGGAAAGAGACCGATAGGACGGCCGCGACGGAGGTGGGAAGACAATGTTAGGTTTGACTTTGAGGAGATCGGGACGTGGTGGTCAAGCGTGGAAGGAGAGTGCACAGGGCAGGGGAGGACGGGGGAGTCGAGTCGGTGAGGTCATGAACTTCCGGGTTCCTACAGGCCAATAAATAGTAATTTTCATCCTACTGAGTTCACAATTTGCAATTTCTTGCAAATTCAACCCGTAACTCCGAAAACGTATGGTCCGTGTCATCAACTGCACCCGACAATGTAACTGAGCAACCGAAAACATCGATTTACCATCGTGCCCAGGAACTCTGAACCTTGTTCCGACCACCATGATCAAAACTTTGACGAAAGATTTGAACCTACACGCGTGCAGGGACCGGTTGACGCAAGCACTCAGGCCTGATGAATATTTGCAATGCAATCAAATACGTTCGGTGGATGCATGAGGTTACCACAATAAATAGTCACTATTCGCACAAAATCGTCTTCTGCGATGAGGGTCAGTTCCACCGCAGCAGATTCGTCAACAGCCAGTATGAACAACCAAGAGCGGTCGTTGACCAACACTGTATAGTCCGGTTTTTGAGTTAGCGGTCTCATCGATTCATACGTCTTTGAAAAGAACACCGAACAAGCAGTTACGGTGAACGGCGAACGCTACCGCGTCTTTATAAAAGAGTTTTAATGAGCGAAACTCGATGTTATGGAACTGGATAACGTGTGGTTTCAGTAGGACGGTTGGTCACTTGCCACTCACCAAATGAAACATTGAATTTTCTGTGCGTGAAGTTCCGTGGATGTATTATCACCCGAAAAGACGATTTCAGTTAGCCACTAACTCCACGCTATTTGACCCCGTTAGACTTCTTCCGTTAGGATTACTTGTGATCAACAGTATATGTGAGCAAGCCTACTGCCAAGCATGTATGAGCAGCATACATTGCAATTATGCTGTGGCGTTTCTAAGTAGATAGTGAAGAGCAACACCGAACGAAAATCGAATGAGCAAAAGCATCCGAGCCGTTTACCATACCAATTCTGTGGCGGTTCTAACAGATACACACACAATACACAAGCAAATAGTGAAGAACACCGTATACCATAGCGATAACATAACAATTCCACATCAGTTGAGTGTACTTGAGTTTAGATATCGAATTCGTACACGCGGCAGTGGCCTGATGCGTTGAGCTTTGGTCCTATCTTTTAGTGATTCTAACCATGATAGCGTCGGTTCGAATCACACGCTCTTCACTATCGTCGCAAACGCTATAAATCCACTTCAGTAGAGTGTACTTGAGAATAACGATCGTACACGCGGCACAGGCCTGATGTGTTGAGCATTGGTTCTATCTCTAAGTGATTAAGCCGTTATAGCGTCGGTTCGTATCACACGATCTTCACTATCGTCGCAAACGCTATAATACCTACGACTAGGTCATCGAAAATGTATACAAACAGAACATGGTCTATTTTTATGTATAGGTCACAGATTGTAGCAATACGAAAATAAACTAAACCCACGAAACTTGAAATAAATCGCTTTTCCTATTGCCTTGCTAATTAGAATGGCTTCGGCTACTACCGTTGACGTGAATAATGAAGCAGGGCTTTCGTAACGTTCAGCAACCTTCAGAAATTTCTATTTCATCCACAACGCAGTATTTTTGCTTACTTTCTGATCATATGCAACTCCTGATATATTGGGTTGTACCACATGAAATGTCCGATTTTATAGTAAAAATTTAAAAGCCAATATTATTTTTCCGTAAATTTTTATTCAATCAAAATAGAATCCGTTGGCATCTGCGACAGCCTTCCAACGTCATACAAAGTCAAATTTTCCTTTTTCGTAGAAGTGCTGACTTTTTGAGCGAATAAAATCTTCGAAGGCTTTTATGACCTCTGCTCGGTTCCGGAAGACCTTCTGCCGACAAAATGAATCCAGATTGCGGAAAAGATGGTAGCCCGCTGGGAAAATGTCAGGAGAGTACGGTGGATGCGGAAGAACTTCAAATCTCAACTGCAACAGTTTTTGCACCGTTACTAAGCAAAAGCATCGGGCCGTATCTATTGATCAACGCAGGTTGCTTTTCAGCCAATTTGGCATGCGATTTCCTCACAATATTTGATAGCGTTTATCGTTTCTCCGAGTCGAAGTAATGAAAGATGGATTGATCATTAAGATATCCACTAAATTGTCACAATAACCTTTTTTGCGTGAAGATCGTGCTTGGGGGTGTGTTTTGGTTTTTCATCTGCATCCGAGCACTGCCCAGGTCTTTTACGGTTATCATACAGAATCCAGTTTTCATCACAGGTGACTATCCGGTCCAAAATCGGTTCAGTTTGGTTTCTGAATCTAAGCGATGCGCAGATTTCCAGGCGCCGTGGTTTTTGGGACTCGTTCGTTTCATGGGGTACCCACTTATCGAGTTTCTTTACCTTCCCTATGGGAGAAAGGTGTCGACTTATTGTTATTGGGGATACTCCCATGCTTTGTGCAATCTCCCGCACCGATTTCGTTGGGTCCCCATCCACCGTTGCTCTTAAAACATTGTCGTCAACTCACGTTTCCGGCTTCACACGGAACGGAACTTTCCAAACCAACGTCGTATAGTGCGTTCGTTTACCGCTATAACCTCAAATGCGTCGTTAATGTTTTTCATTGCCAATGACACATTATGCCCCATTTTAAATTCATAAAGGAAGAGGGTTCGAATATCTACTGCCGACAGCATGGTAAACAATTCCTAGAAAAAAAAAACTGTACTTGTAACGAACCCCAATATTCTCACACGTCAAGCACACGTACCACTTTACTTTATAAAAAAAAGAAAATTTAACGTTCCGGCACAGATGTTCACTCGAGAACTTCTTATTTCCGACTGAGCGAAATCCCCATTTCATGTGGTACAACCCAATATTTATTTCTACCTCCTTTCAAGACCTCATCATATTTCGATTCCTCCACTTTAGCCAATTATCTGCTTTGCAATATAGGTTAGTATAGATTCACTCAATAATTCACCAAACAGCTAAACAGAGAAAGAGTTATGTAAAAGGTTTTCTTAGAAGAATTCAAATTCACAAGCTTAAAATGGTTGTGTACAATGAACACTTAAACCCCTGGGAAACTTCGTCACGTAACCTAATCTCAATATCGCCAAATCAAATTGAGGGTTTTCATTGCCCGATCATACTGCGAGGCATGGAACTACACACAATGTTTTTATCCTTGCAACCGTGATATTATCCATTCACATTTAAGCACTTCATTAAGCAAACATTGTAGTTTTATCCTCACTTGAGGAATTTTTGAACCGTTTGTATGCAGGGTGATATCAACATATAATATTCGTAAGTACCTTTCAACTTCGTAGCAATCACTCCACCAAAAGTAAATAATTTTCGATCCGCATTGTCGTCCGAGAGATCCACTCTTTGAAATTGAGTTAAATAAAATATACTTTCCGATTTCAACACCATTTGCGCAATCTACTAAAACAAAATAACTATAGGACTTTCTCAGTGAGAGGAACTCAGGTTTTTAGTCCTCATGTCACTTTACGGACTAGCGGGCTTACAAGGAGAATTAAGGGTGGGTGGCTGAAATGAATTTGGTGAGGTCGGGAACAAGAGGCGTATATTTACTCTGAGTAAATTGGATTTGCTTAAAATAACTTTCGAGGATTTCGAAAAGTTACTCCAACACCAGTGCCAATTCCTCACTACCGCTATATAGGACACTTCTCCTTTACTGCCACTAATAACAATATTCCGAATAATAACCATCTTATGAAGGAAGAAAGTTATGTATACTCGAGAGTTTGTTTGAATATGTCCTCTATTCAGCGAGGATTTATTTAAACAATCGACTTTGCAACGTTTTCTCAAGATCCTGCTTATAGCCCGAATCATACGCATACGGTGACGGCATTCATCTCCCTGTGTACCCTTGCAAATATGCGTGAAGGATGTGTACGATGTGTGTTTCCTTCCTTCCTAGAATAAGCATTCATCGGTTACTGTCTTTGATGCTTGACGATTCTCGAATTTACCGAGGCAGTTAACATTCAAAATTGTGTGAGTGGCGGTTCTGTCGTAACGAAATAAGATGAAGATGAGGAAACCCTAATTAATTTTAAAAGTAATTGTAAAGACGGCGTCCTTCCGGACCAACAAAAAGGTTGTAATTACCCCTAATGCCCGATTTACTGAACAAACCTAATTAGCTACAATGTATGAGAACAGGTACTTAAGACTGTCCAAGGGGCACTTAAATACATCAAATAGCTATATTATGCACCACTTGGCTGAGATTAAGCTTACCGATTAAAGTTTCTGGGTAAAACGCAAAAGTATTATAAGATTTCTTCGAAATGTTGACAGGAAGCTGCGTCCAAAACAAGTAGGGAAAAAGTTAGAAACCTCCCAGGCGATATATTATTGCAATAATGACACCCGGCACAAATTAATATTGTTGCTTATCGCCGAAAATTGTTTCAAAGATCATGTCATATAAACAGTTAATGGATCAATTGTATTTTACTATATGCATTCAATATTACCCCATTTTTATAGAAACTAAAACAATGTAAAACATACCCATGCACGCCAAAGTAAGTTTTCCTTACAGTCACATTCATAATTACGATTGAGAAAAAAAACACCTATGCTGCGAGTACATGTGTTCTTTGGCGTTCTAAGCCTCGATTTGTAAGTATGAAGTAAGGAGTTAATCGAGTGTATCACTTCTTGTATCCAACACTTGATATTTGGTGTGACAATATTAACCATATTATTTTGTTTATGGTACATTCGCACTCCCTTTGCTCGAACGTTCGGCTTTTACACTTAACAATACAGCTGAAATTCCAACAGTCATTTAATCAAGCCTCAGATAAAATATTTGACATTATTATGACAGCATTTGTTAATTCTGAGAATGACTGTATACTGTAAATCTATTTCTCCGACGTATAAAGTTGAGCATTTGTTTGTCAATCGTTTCTAAACAATTTGTTGACAACATTCGAAATGCATCTTGTAAATAAACTATTATCATTGTCGGTCTTCGTTTATGATAAAAAGCATAGTCTTTGGATACAAGCAGTGTGACAGTCACAGTGCGAACGTCGTCAGGATCGCACGAAAGCGGACGGTCGTGAGGAAAAACAAAAGTGTGTGAGTAACACGTTAAGTGTGAACGTGTGAACGCTGTTTACGCGTGAGTGCGTGAACATTGTGATTCCTGCGCGATTCCGCAATCTATTTGTCGTTCGCGCAAAAAAAAAAAAAAAATAAGAACCCGTGGACGTAAATCAAATGGATGCCAAAATGGTGCTTCGGAAAAAGCAAAATACACACCCAAATCTAAGGGCTAAACGTCATAAAGCCAATAAAAACAAGTATACAGACGTGTTGAGTGACAGCAGCGACGGCGAAGACAACGTCCATGGTGCCCAGTACTCAGGGGCTGGAAACCAATTCCAAGAACTAGCTGTCAGCGAAACAAATGCTGACGTCAGCAATCAGGTCGAGGTCCTCAACAGACTCATCCATAAGATTGGTCTTAAAAAACAGGAACTGGACAAACAAATGGAAGAAGTTCTTAAACTGAAAAGCAATTTGAGCCAGAATGAGCGAAAATACCTCATATTTACATTATTTACATGGAGACAACGGATCTCATAAAATTGGGTGAGTTGACATGCAAAACTTTTAAAACAGAACGTATAAATAATATTAGGCTCCTCGATAGTATAGTGGTTAGTATACCGGCCTGTCACGCGGGAGACCGGGGTTCGATTCCCCGTCGGGGGGGCCTCTGGTCCACGACTAATGACCCTGCCCGGAAAAAAACAAATCATTATGGAACATTTAACAAGCCTCAGGACTTGCCAAATAAGGCCAAGACCAGTTCCCGGTTGTAGTGCCGATGATGATGATGATAAATAACATTAAGATAAGTTTAACATGCGCTAGAAGGTTATCGCAAAATTAATTCGGCATTGGGGAAATCGAAAAGCGAGTACTACACGTACGCCCCTAAATCGGAGAAAACTGTCTCCATACTCCTCAAAGGAGTTGATCCCTCCTTTACTCCCGAAGGTGTTCGAAGAACCAAAAATCCCCGAAAACCTTGAAATTTACAGGTGTGAAACCATTTTCTACAGCAAATTCTAGAAATCGCAACCGTAAGTTGCCTTTCTTCATTGTGCCTCTAAGTAAAATTAATGAACTTAGATATATTAAATACATTAGTCACCAAACAATAAGTTGGGAGCAAATAAAGAAGTTCGACCGCGTATTGCAATGTATGCGCCGCCAACGCTTCGGCCGTGTGGCATAGAACTGCAATATGCATTTCAAATGCGTCAAATGCCTAAATAAGCATATCAATGGCGAATGCCCATTGGACAAAGAACAGCTCCCGGGTAGAAATAAACTATCCTGTGTCCTCTGTAACAACACAGGTCATCCTGCTAACTTTTGAGGTTGCCCTAAGTACCAACAACTAAAATCAAATGGCAGGTGGAGTGAAAAATGCACCAATCTTAGAACAATCACGCAATTCATTAAAACGCCTGCTCTAGAGGCACAAACTAATATAACAGTAATATTACTGTCCATACAAGGAGAGTTTGCTACGTTTGATAAAAAATTCGAAAAATCGAAAGAAACTGACGGAACAAGTGGTTCGAACGGACATTATCTATTCGACCGTGTTTCCATATGAACCCACACTTTAATCATAACGTTCACTGCGGCTGAGTTAACTCTAAAAATTATTGCTGTGAATGTTAATTCACTAATCCGTATGGAAAGGAGGGATAATTTGAACAATCTGCTGGAAGCTGAACGCCCAGATGTGCTTTTGGCTAGCGAAACTAAGCTAAACCAAAGGCACAAATTGGGCTACCCATAATATAAAGTAATTAGACGAGATCGTCCAAATTACGCTCAGGGGGGCGAGGTCGCTGGCTTAGTTAAAAATGGCCTACAACACAAAGTCGTTTACAGTAGAGATGTGTACAAGTTCCAGGTGCTAGAAGCCTACGTTATAGATATTCCTTTGAAAGTGTCAAAGACATCTATATGTGATCTCTGCTTATGCTCCCGAAGCTCCACAGTGTATACAGTTTATCAATGAACTTGATACCCTTTTCAAAAGTCTCAAGTTAGATTCGCAAAGTAATTATTTCTTTATGGTGGGAGACTTCAATTCCAAGCACAGTGCTTGGGGTAACCTTACCACAAACACAAGAGGCAATGCGTTGTTCGACTGGTGGCAAACAAACGCTATCGAACATAAGCTAGAATTCTACGCTACAAGTACACCGTCATATCCAAGAGCAAAGTATTTCTTAGATTTACTGTTGCTGGACGAGCGAAAACATTTATTAGATACGGATCTAACTACTCGAAATTTTCTTCATATAATCGAGTACGATAGCGATCATTATGGACTTGGTGCTGAAATACATGTCCCAAACGAACACTCACTACTTGAGCAGTATAAACAGATACATTGTTTTAATTTCGGAAAAGCACACTGGTGGCGCTTTGATCGGATAATAAAAAAAGAATTACGCTCCAATGGCATAGATCCACCAACTGACAGAAATCTTCATATTGACCAAATTGGTCATTATCTTTCGACGACGATGAATGACATTATTACTAATACAATGAATCGTTCTATCCCAAAAGTGTCTCACATGGAGAGCCATACAAACCGATACAGAAACTCAACGATCGACGAGCTGTATAGGCAATAGTGTATTCTGCTCTCTAAGTTAAAACTACTCTACAGACAGTTCAGCGATCCATATAGCCAGGAAATAAAAACAATTAAGTCACTATTTAAAAATTTTCAAAAACTGATCCGTGACAATTATAGATCAGTAATTAATGAAGACTGGAACAACAGAATTCACGCCATTAAAGTTAGTGGAGAATTGTCAAACTATGCTGAACGCAGGACATACCCTGGAACACATTAACTCTAACGAAGAGTTCATAATAGTCGAGGATCCGCAAAAAAAGGCGACCTCAATTGGTGCTTGATTCGAAGCAGTGTATAGATTGAACGAATCGGGTCGTTCTAACCTTGACCTGGAAAATCATTATCATCATCATCGGCACTACAGCCGGGAACCGGTCTTGGCCTTATTTAGCAAGTCCTGAGGGTTGTTAAAATTTTCCATAATGATTTGCTTTTTCCGGCAAGGTCATTAGTCTTGCGCCAGAGGCTCCCCGACGGGACATCGAATCCCGGTCTCCCGCGTGACAGGCGGGTATACTAACCACTATACTATCGAGGAGCCAAAATAGGGCTCTCCAAACACACATTTCGCTACGCAATGAACTTAACAATTGGCGTCTCTTAAGTCGAAGTTTCACTATCTTTAGTGAAAATAATAACGCGGATTCCCCACTTAGAAATCTAAACACTAGCATATTTGTACACCAGAATGAACTGTGGACATTTATAGATCCATTAAGAACAAAAAATCAGTATTCCAAACATTGTTCTAAAGCATTTACCTCTTGAAGTAGTGAAGGTTTTACACTACTTTGTTCAATAACGCTGTAAATAATGCCTATTATCCAACCCTATGCTTCCGAACATCAGCAAGGTATTCGAGAAAATTATAAATAAAGCACTGACTAACTGGTGTGAGGATAATGGCATTATTCCGAACAACCAGTTTGGTTTCCGATCGCAACATGACTCAATTCATGCTGTTCATGCAGTTCAATTAACAAAATCAAACGTTTTTGCGACTACTGGAAATTAAAAATAAATTTGCAAAAAACAGAGACTATCCTTTTCAGAACGCCCTTGTCCAGGGCATCAAGGCAGACAAAACGGAATTGGAAAAAATTTTCCATTGCAGGAAGTATTATTTTTTATTATTATTATTACTTATTACAATGCAAGTAAATTACATGGTAACTTAAGACTAATAGCACTAGCGACTAAGGCTTTCGGCTAGTAATATAAATATTAAATATTGTTTACACTAGATTTTGTAGCTTAACTAAGGTTAGTAGTTTGTAGAGCTTATCGATATTAGATGGTTGGGATATGATGTTGATGATGTCGTCGTTGTAATGTTGGCGTACAAGGTCTTTTACCCCTGCACATTCAAATAGTATGTGTTTGGAGGATAGGTTGGAGTTGGATGTACAGATGTGGCAGGTAGTGGTGATAAATGTGTGCCCAAGGCGTAGCCGGAGGAAGCACCTGATTTTATGTTTTGCGGCTGTTGGTGGATATGTGATGGGTTCTCTTCTGGGGTTTACTACTGCATACATATGCCTGTAGTCTGCCCAGTCTTTTTGTTCTAAATTGTGGAGCTCACTATTAAAGTATCTATGTAAGTCCTTGCTGTTTTCAACGAAAAAGATTATTAGGGGTTCCTTGATGGCCAGTTTTGCAGCAGCATCTGCTGCTTCGTTGCCTGCTATCCCACTATGGCTTGGCACCCAGAGAAGCTTTATTTTGTTTTGTTTATAGAATAAACTATGCTGGATCAAGTGAATAATTCGATTACCATTGTTTGGGTTCCTTATTGCTTGGATGATTGATAGGCTGTCTGTACACATAAGTGTCTTGTCCTTTTTTACTAACTTAATTGCTTCCAGTACAGCGGTTGCTTCGGACGAAAATATGGAACAGAATTCGGGTATAAGTCCCTTTCTGATTACTATTTTTGCGCTGTTGACTATCGCAAAAGATGTGCCGTCCTTTGTTTTGGATCCGTCGGTGAAAAGTAGGTTCCATCCGCGGTGTTGATTTTTGATATGTCGATAATGTTGTTGGTATTCTAGGTGGTTTGTTCTATTTTTCGGGAGTAGGCTTAAATCGGTGTTGGATATCTTAGGTGATAATAACCGTGGGGGGTGAATTGTCCTTGCCTTTTGTGGTTTAATGTCTATTCGGAATTGGTGCGCAAGTAATATTGCCTGTCCTAGGGCCGAGAAGTACCTTTGGGGCCGTTTCCTCCTAAGGATGTGTTTAATATCCTCCACTATGGGTGTCTCCGGTGTGGCGGTAAGTTTGACAACTAGCTTGGCTGAATGGTACTTCATTCGGTTTTCAATCGTCGGGAGTCCACTTTCTGCTAGAATGTTTGATATTGGAAAATATTTTCCATTGCAGGAAGTAATAATCTTCCCCTACAAGTAAAAACTGTAGTCAGATACCTTGGTATCTGGCTTGATCAGTAGCTTTGTGGCGATTCCGCCAGATCCCACGGCTCGCCTTCCTGAAAAAACCCCCATAACCATAACCCGGGTCTGCACCAGCTTTCGCTAATGCAATTCGCATTAGCATCTTAGATGCTTCACGCATCAAACAGACCCAATTATTATAACCCTAAAATCCCTATAAAGAAAACTTACCTTCATGCATCCCTTCGCATACAATTTTTCATAAGATTTCTTTGTTTGCTTATTTGGTATTCTGAACCAATTCGGTACCAGACAAATACCATAAATATCGCGCCGTCTATTTTCCTAGCCGCGCCATATACCTTTTCATATACATTGCCTGGCAACCTTTTTTGTTTGTCTTACCAACAAACAACCCAAGCAGCTGCATATAATTAGCGCAATAGACGCTGAAACCAAATTCTCCAGCATTTCCTAATGCAAATATGAACCCGGTTTCTATTGCAGCCAGAGATGCCATAAACATCCAATTTGCTTTTAGCACCTTTTTCTTCTAACGTCGAAAATAGCGACGAGGCATCGTATAAACATGACCCTCATTAAAGAGCGAACCATTTGGTCGTCTTTTCTTTTGTCTTTGCCGCCTGCCTGTTTCGCTTTTCCACTGCACGTGTGAATAGCATTGATCTCAACGATCCCACACATACCACCATGACCTGTATTACAAGATCTGGTTTCCTATACCACCGAGAGACTTTACGTTTCCCTGGTGGTAGGTAAAAAACGATATCCTTATTGGTGAGGATATCGTTGGAGTCGTAATTCAATCTCCGTGGCGGTCGGGTCGCTCGCCATTCACCGTACCTCCGCCGGGTACGGTGCGAAACCAGTTAATTCGAGTCGAGTGTTTTCCTTTGCAGAAGTTAGTGTGGTGTAGTACTTTGTGGTTTTTAAAAGATGCTGGGCAATTAGATAACAAAACAAGTAGTTATTCAGATTGAATCAAATGAAGCCATTCGATAAAATACATCCAATAAAAATAAAGTTCATTAACTGTTTGATTTTCAAAATTTAAAGGTAAATTAAATTCGAAACTAGACACATTTCATTGTTAAAGCGCGTTTCCTGTACCTGCTGCGATATTCGGCCAAACTTAATTAGTGACAATTGGATGGAGGAGGAAGTGAACCGTGTGCCCATGTCAGGTACAATACTTCCTACCCCACAGCTTTACTTTGATAAGCATACAGCAGCTGCTCTTACAGCAGCTAAAAACCACTTTCTGCTAGAATGTTTGTTATTGGAAAATATTTTCCATTGCAGGAAGTAATAATCTTCCCCTACAAGTAAAAACTGTAGTCAGATACCTTGGTATCTGGCTTGATCAGTATCTTTACTTTGATAAGCATACAGCAGCTGCTCTTACAGCAGCTAGAAACGCATGTGCAAAACACGAAGTCTCTTCCGTAGTAGTCGGCTGAACCCCAAGGTGAAAATAATTTCATACTCAGCGTTAATCCGCCCAGTATTAGTGTATGGCTGCCCGGTATGGTATAACATATCCCCATTCTACATGGAGAAATTTCGGGTGTTCGAGAGGCAGTGTTTGCGTTTCTGCCTTGGAATCTATAGAACACCAGAGTCCTAATATAAGAAATACTATCCCAATAAAGTCCTGTATGACAAATCAGGACTAAACAGAATATATAACTGCATTATCAAGATTATCCGTGGTCACACAACCAGGGCAATGTGCAGTGAAAATGATCTCATTTCGGGAGCATTCCATCCCAATGATATGTATGTTTATGGAGAGTGCTCTCCAGAATGGGTTCATTCCCTCAGAAGCGTTCCCTTTCTTGGATGAAAAAGGACTTATCCAAGACAAACATGGAGTCCCTATTATTTACCACGCTTTCCGTGATGCCAGGAACAAACGAATTGTCCATGATAACGATATCTCTAATATTCCAGACCGCCTGCATTTAAGTATATTGATCGGTAAAAGAGATAAATCAATAAAAGGTGGATCCTATCGCGACTGGTGGTGGATCAGTGATGAAGAAAGGACTATACGTCCTCAAACATAGTATGCCTCCCAGGTGCATCGCTTTCCTCTTCCTATCCCCAATTCGCAAATATTTTTTTTTTATCTTAATTTTTTATTTTTTTATTTTTATTTGTATTCCTTGTTTATGTTTGTACGTTTTGTTTCGTGTTTTAATTTTTGCTTGTCAACCCCCCTATATAGGTAATGAAAAAAAAACATGATATAGAAAAAATAGAACAAATATTAAAAAGGAAACATATCAAATGGTTAGTATACCCGCCTGTCACGCGGGAGACCGGGGTCCCGTCGGGGAGCCTCTGGCGCAAACATTACCTTGCCCGGAAAAAACAAATCATTATGGAAAATTTAACGAGCCTCAGGACTTGCTAAATAAGGTCAAGACCGGTTTCCGGTTGTAGTGCCGATGATGATGATGATAAAAACATTAGTTATTGTACACCGAAAGACATGAGCAAAATGATAATGTATAATTTAGAGTGCTCGCCAAGAGCCAGTAAGTTAATGTAAGAATGATATTTGTAAAAATAGAATTTAACATTTAGTCTTAAGTAAAATCTGTAATTGAATTGTTAATAAATGTGGAGATAAAACATAAAAAAAAAGCAAGTAGTGTGACACAAAGCGGCGTAGACTATTATTGCGAATGTTTCTTAGACGATTTCAGAATAAATGCTTCCGTAAGATTTGTATGTTGTGGTCACAAAACCCAACCTATTGGCAAATGTTACCTTTTGCCGGTGATGGTTTTGTTTTTGATGATAGATATTGTTGACGATCTCCTTCTAATCGGAGCAGTCGACTTAAGTACGAGGGTACACTGAAATGTAATGCACACATGACCGCGAATAAAAATAGAATAGCAAGATCGGGC
Organism: Microdon myrmicae; assembly: GCA_963931805.1. NCBI lineage: Eukaryota > Metazoa > Arthropoda > Insecta > Diptera > Syrphidae > Microdon > Microdon myrmicae. The sequence goes on along the minus strand of OZ007500.1, from coordinate 627,770 downwards.
AAGAAGAATATTAAAGTACAATTCAAAATCATATATGTACTTTTCAACATAGTTACCGTTGATACGTTTCTCCCAAGGCGTACTAAGTTTTTTTTTTTACGCTACTGCAAAATTGTTTACTTTTTTCGAATCCAGGACTTGACAGCGGCCGTTAACTTATCGTACGAGGTGTAATCATTACCCTTGAGGTCTCTCTTGAGTAGAGGACAAAAATAAAAATCACATGGCGCGTGATCAGGGGAATAAGAAGGGTATCGAATCAGTGCAAACCTCAGGTTTCGCAGAGCCTCTTCAGTAGCGCGCAAGGTGGGTGGACGAGTGTTGGTATGTTGCAAAATTATTGTCGCCAGGCTGACAAACTCGACGTCGGAGGTATTTCCGACTCTGTATGTACTGAGAAGAATTTACCGTCGTCCCTCGTTACAGAAACTCTATGAGAATCCCAAAAACACACTCAAAGGGAGTTTTTTGCTGATGGTTGTGTTTTGAACTTTATCGCGTGTTGAGAAGACGGATATCGATATTCAGCGCTCTGTCTTTTCTCTTCCGGATAATAATGATGAACCCATGAGTCATCCCCTGTCAGAAGTTTTGAAAGGAAATTGTCTACTTCGTCACGATAGCGCTGCGATAGTTGCTCGCAGTATTCCCATCATGCCGTATGTTCTCGTCTGTGAGTTGGTGTGTAACCCATCGTGCACATATTTCGCGGTATCTAATTTGTTCAATAATAAAGTCGACACGTTTCTTGGATATTCCAATATGGTTTGCGATACGTACGGTTTTCAGTGATTCGCCGGTCATTTCAAATCAATTCGTTAACGAGTGTGGAGATGATTATCGTCTATGGCAATAATCCGACGTCCGCTGCGTATTCCATCAACAATTATGGCTTTCTAGGCTTGCAATCACGAAATTTTAGTGTCCATCGATTTACTGTATACACATCAACAACATCTATTTACTATACTATTTATTGGCCTGTAGGAACCCGGAAGTTCATGACCTCACCGACTCGACTCCGCCATCGTTCCCTGTCTTGTGCACTCTCCCTCCACGCTTGACCATCAACAACATCATCACCATAAACAGCCTTTAAGCGATGACGAATGTCAGTAGCATTGAAATAGCCTAGATTTTGAATTGCTCGGCATATCTTTAAGACCCGTGATTTCCAAAAATAATGGCCATTAAACCCAAAACAATTATTCAAATTTATTTGGTGGTAAACCTTTTTCGCAATGCGAAGAATAAGGCACAAGCAACGATATATCGTCGTTGACATTTTTTGCAAGCGTATATAATGACAATATATAGTTGTCTGGCACTAAGGGGATTAAGTCCCGTTCACATATCACTAGAACACGTCGCTTTACTTCTCCCATTAAGAGGGAATGTTACTTCCATTTGCCATCTGGGGCCCTTCTGAATACCATCTTATTCGCGTTGTGCAAACACCTGTGCATTACTTTTCAGACCACCCTCGTGGAAATGAAATACGAATCAATTAAATTTTGCAATATCATTAAGTCCACTGTGTCATATCATTGTTCTTTACCGCGAATCTAATGGCGGCCACGTGTGGATGCCGCTCAACGATCTATATGTCTTGGTGGTCGAACTCTTTAAAATAAACTTCATCCTCATATTCAGACAGACAAATTTGACAGTTGACCCCATCAGGTAAACAACCAAAACCCTTTGTTCTAGAGATTACAGAAATTCTGGTGAACCAATATTACTAAAAGGTGCAAAAGGTGTACTTATAAATAGTTTGGTGTACTGATGATTAAACAGATATTAATTAACATGAGGAAATTATGATCAGGAGGGGGATGGGGGATCCCAATGATTGGGGGCCTTTTGTACTGATATTATTTGCCACTAAAAACCACTCGATTATTTTCAAACCTTTTTTACCTGCATTTAATTAATTCAAGTCGAACAAAATGGATTGAATAAGTATTTGGGGGCCTTTAGTACTGGTATTATTTGTCACTAAAATCCACTAGATTATTTTCATACCTTTTTTACCCGCATTTAATTAATTCAAGTTGAACAAAGTAGATTGCTCCTGATTCATTTCAATAAGTACCATATGAACTAACTTCCTTAGTTAGTATTTTTTGCTATCATATAAACAAATCTTTAGGAAATAGAGTTTCACGTGGTGAACCTCGGATTGGCATTTTGTGTACTTGTATGAAAGCTTGTTGTTCTTTTGATGTGAATCCAATATAAACTTTGTATCAATACCTGCACCAATTTTTGATATAATTGATGGAAATTTTTAATAAGCTCCTCAGTACTTTCTCTAACGCATACCATTTAGACGTCTCCACAGGACCAGGCCAAAAATGGTCTGTAACTTATGGCAATTGCTATACGTCTCCAATTAAAATCATACATCCAGTAATTTGATCTAAACGGAAATCAATACGTTCAAGTAATTCAGCATTAATTATGCTTACTTCGTCAATTAATATGAGTTTGACAAATCTGAGAAATGCTCGTTGCTTTGATACTTAAAAGATGTAATGTTGAAAGAGGAATCTGCAATGCTGTATGTGCCGTACCACTCAATGAGTTCTTTTCACGATTTTGTGGCTAAAAATACTTTTTATGATTCAAATTTGATGAAAATTTATATTTTTTCCTGGGTTGCGGGTTTCGAAAATGTAATTGGTGTACACAAGCGACCGACATTTCCAGACAGGTGAGTTTTTACAGTGTATCAGTACCATACGGCAACCAATTTTGCAACATATCAAACGTCAGTGATTTCCCTTACATTATGAATGCAAAATCGAGCCGGTACGTGGTGGTACTTTTTAATTTAACTCTACGTAGAACTTATTCAAACACAAAGAAAAACAACGCGGCCTTACAACACTAAGTTATTAAGTAAAAGCATTTTTAAAAACAATTCACTACACTGATGTCAACTTTGCACTTGGCTTCGGACTTTCCTTCTTCTTGGCGGTCGGTTGACGCTTGTGCAAGACTATTACTATTTATTGGCCTGTAGGAACCCGAAAGTTCATGACCTCACCGACTCGACGCCGCCATTGTTCCCTGTCCCGTGCGCTCTCCTTCCACATTCGACGATCCGATCCGATCTCCTCGTGGTCCAACCTAGCATTGTCCTCCCATCTCCGCCGCGGCCGCCCTGTCGGTCTCTTTCCCATTGGCTTACCGTCAAGAATTCTATGCACGGTCCTATCGATGCCCATTCGCGCCACGTGTCCGGCCCATCTTAAACTTCGCGACTTGATTACTCTCACTATTGTAGGTTTGCGGTATAGCTCTTCCAATTCGTGGTTGTGGAGTTTCCTCCATTGTCCTGCCTCCTCGTCATATTCGCTGCCAAAGATACCGCTTAGGACTTTATTCTCGAATACGCGGAATTTGTTTTCTTTCCGTTTTGTGAGAGCCCTTGTTTCGCATCCGTATAGAGAAATCGGCATGATTATGGTTCTATAGCCACGGAGCTTTATATTACGTGATAGTAGTTTGGATTTCAGCAGTTTACTGACTGCATGCCAACTAGCGTTGCCGGAGTGTAGTCTTGTGCAAGACAGCCAGACAAATATCACCACTGATGTCTTAATTCAGGTCTTGATATAATTTTTGATATGGATCGAACTGATGTCATAATAATACAAATTACAACAGATGTCAGTTGTCTTGTTGAATATAAAAATTTGATTCAGATACTTCTAATTTTAGTACCTCACTAGTAAAATCGATAAACTCCATAACAGAGAAATTTGAAGAAAAAAAAGTGGAAGTAGTGTTATTTTTCTTTTTAAATTAGCTATTAAATTATAATTTGAAATAATCGATGGAGACTGTATTACGGCAGATGTTTGCATGTTTTGGATATATGCAGTTATCAGTCAATAAAGTGTTTTGAAAATTTAGTTTAATACAATTCAGAAAGTGGCATCAGAAGCATTCAATTAATTCTTTATTATCACATATATGAATAAATTTCAGCTCAGCTAGTGTTTCTGTGTCTTCAATGTAAAGACACAATTTCTCTTTTATATTGGTTTAGATTTTATGCCATATCATAGTTGCAGTAACGAATGATACGTTCGTTTTTTCTTTTTAAGTTAAGTTACGTCCTGCAAGTTGTGTATTGAGCGAGGCATGTCCTAGGACTTGATGTCTTTTATAATAATATATAAACCAATTATATTACCAAATATCAGTCGAGTATTCTATAAAGCCCATTTCGCCTAATAGGTGTGTAAGTAGAAATTCGGCTCTGAAGTTGGGTGCATTAAAAATATCTAATTCGCTCGCTATGTTGGACATATGCATTGCCATTGCTGTTTTTATGACTAAGTTTTATTCTTTCACAAGCTGTCATTCCGGGTGCATCAGTTGTATAAGGTATAGAAGTCGATAAGCAACATTTACGTCATTGCATTTTATTCTGCAACATTTACGCCATTGCATTATATGGTTCGAGAAAAGGTTGGTTTAGGCGGTAGTTGGTCCCAGGGAGAGATACCGCCCCGTCACGCTGTACATTCCGCGATATCGTCGAAAGAAATCATCGACCATGCTTCGGATGTATGGCTGATGGCCTTGACTGACACGGAGATAAGTCATGATGGTACCTTCTGAGATAAAGAATTTCGGAGATAAACTAGTTTCCCAATTTTAATAAACTCGTCATCGCGTAATCGGGCACGTTCTCGCGGCTATGTCCACGCTCGACTGATAACGGCATTTTGTAACGTCAGCGGCATCGGTTTCACCAATTCGAATGTAAACGCCGTCCACCAATATTTGCAAACAGCGAAACCTGATGCCCCCGCCCTAACTGAGACCCAGGTCGATTCGTCAACTGATTCGACATATCTTCGTTGTTCAGGATACGACTTACATTCAAGATTCCGTTTTGAAGGTGGAGTCGTCGTCTTCACGCGATCCGATTTGGCTTGCCAAAGGATGGAGGCGTTGGAACCCAATAACATAGACATCATGTGGTTGAGGGTTGTGCTGAGGAATTCTGTAAAATTTCCCTGTTGTCTTTACCACTCCCCAAATAACGATGGACCAGCGACATTTTTCGAATATCTTTCACGTACTGTCGTCTGGATACAGATTAAACACCCGGCTTCTGAAATTGTCGTCCTTGGAGATTTTAACCTGCACTACTCCGGCTGGTTGGTACATTCTAGCAGAACCGACGAGGCATGAAGGGTGGCTGAGACGTTCACTGTTAACCACAATTTGATTCAACTCGTGAAGGAACCTACGCAAATGCCGGATGACCGAAGTAATTATGCGAACACCCTGGATCCGTTTCTAACATCCGACCCAAGAATGTATACAGTGGAAGTTGCTGCCCCATTGGGAAGCTCAGATCACTGTTTGGTATCGGTGGCGCAACCACTTGCATTTCAAGCGAATAACCGATCGAAGCAGCTTCGTCAAATATGGAGGTATGGGGCTGCGAACTGGGACGATTTTCGAGATTTCTTCGCATTCTTCCCGTGGTCGGAGTCGTGCGTTGGAGACTCCGATGTTAACGCATGTGCGGAGTCGGTCAAAGAGATTATTTTTCTCGGCATGGAGATCTACATTCGGCATTCTATCAACGAAGTTCATCTGATAAACCTTGGTTTGATAAAAAATGAGAGCAGATTACAGTGACAAAAAATAGAGCTTGTAAGCAATGGTAGTCAAATACCACCGAAGTTAACAGAATGAAATTTGTTAGAATATGAAACACGTGCAACCAGGTGATTGATACCGTGAAGAAGGCTTACAACGATAGAGTGACCAATAAACTCCTTGCGTGCCCAACTGGTACGCGCCCCTTGTGGTCCATGGCAAGGGGTATCTGCAGAAACTTCTCTTCCTCCTCTTTTCGTTCTTTAGAGGTGGGCAGCGCGTCGTTAGTCACAAATTCAAAAGATAAAGTGTTCGCGAATTTATTTTCCGCGAGTTCAAACCTCGATGCCGGTCTTTTGGAGCTACCTGTGATCGCGCCGCCACGCTCTTGGATGTGGGATGTGACATTCCGCCAGCGCACCATTCATCGCATTCTACGTGGATTGGACTGTAGGAAGGCAAGCGGCCCGGACGGAAAACCAGCAATAGTCCTTAAGAACTGTGCTCCAGAACTATGACCGGTTCTTGGTAGAGCTTTCGCTTATCTTAGGGAAGGAGAACGTTTTGTACTTCCTGGAAAATCGATCGATTTCAGCCAATCCCAAAAGAGGAGAAAAAGTGTCTACCACAAAATTACCGACCGAAAGCATTACTGTCTATGTTATCGAAGGTGATAGAAAAGGTCATCAATGCTGACTTGATTAAATATTTGGACTGCGGCGGACTTCTGAATGATCGTCAATACGGATTCCGTGGCGGGCGGTCCACGGGAGACCTTTCGATCTTTATAACAGATATATGGACATCTGCGATTGAGGGACATGGTGAGTCAAGAGCGGTCACATTAGATATCTCCAAGGCTTCTGACTGCGTCTGGCATGGATCATTGCTGATATAACTTCGCTTATACGGACTTTCCCAGCAGCTTTGCGACTGGACGAAAAGATTACTCGAAAACCGATCGATCCGGGTGGTTATGGACGGCGAGCCACACTCGCATACCTATTAATTCTTTTTGACTTATACGTATTTTTTTGCCGATCAGCAGCCTACATAGTCGGAATAGTGATTGCAGGAGTAGAACTTTAAGGCATTGGTTCTCGTAGAAGATACCAAACAACCTGTTATTTGCGTACCAAACGATGTAAACGGCGCAAGAATACTCTTCCGTGATGCATTGAATATCCATATTCGACAATGATAAGCATAATATATACTTTCTCTTTTTCTTTTTGGCCAAGTCCCTATTTTCCATTATTTTTGTGGCACATTCAATACACCAAAACGTTGCACTCGTATTCGACCTTGACATCATCTTCCCAACCAAAGAAGTTAAAAAAAAACGTGTTAAACTATATACATAAGTAAGTAAATTTCTATTGAAGAACACACACTTCTACCCGTACCAGCTAAAGAGAGCATCCTACATTTAAAACACATCCGTATTTTTCATTTAATCAAGGAGAATATCAAAGTGTTGCCTTTTCGCAAATGAAATCTATTAAAAATTGTTCACCAATGACAACAGAGGAAGAAAGGGAAATTAAATATTTCGTATGACCAGAATATTATAAGCCCCCAGCGATATTCCATTCTATAGTTATGGCCATAGAAACCCATGAGGGTATCCGTATTTCACCTTATCAAGAATTTTATCGATGACCCAGCATCCTCGTAAATTGGTAATGAACATGAGCACAGTATTTGAAATTAATGCCGGCCCATGTTTACCTGCGCACTTCTTTCCCATTCTACAATTCATTGCCCTTCCCGGTACCATTTTTAATTATCCACATATCTAGAACAAAAGTAGTGGATAGCTGGTTTTTGGCACCCCGACTTATTTTACAAAATTTCTTTTCTATTATCCATTTCTATTATTAAATCTCGAAGTTTGTGTTTTACGAAGTAATTCGCCCACTTCTTCGTAGTGTGTTCATTCCATCATTAACCGAGTATTCCAATTGTGGACGTACCCTGGCAGGGCTCCCCTTTTAAATCCGCTCGTACAAACGTATACCATAAACTTTTTTTTTGAACGCAAAATGCGAGCTCTGAAGGTGTTTTGGGGATTCTTAAACGCTAAAGCACGGTGTGGGCGAAAGAGGGAGATATAAAGGAAATATGGTATCGAAATACATTAATTTTTAATATCAAGAGACTATAGTGACGAAGCACATGAGCAGGCAGAATATTCCACATTGGTGTTAGTTAAGAACGATTCTACGTTATTATCTGAATAACTGAATCTAAGTTTTAATGCGAACTGATACGCACATATTTAGAGAAGTGTAATGTATTCACCAAAGTCAGTTGAACGATGACCACGATACTGTGATAATGATACTAAATGATTTGTGCATGGATTCCCAATTAGATTCACTGCATCCCATCGAACGTTTGCAAACATTGGTGGTAGAGGATTGAAGTCGTATTGGTGAAACTGATACCTTTGATATTACAAAATGACGTTCCCAGTTGAACGTTGACTTTATTTCGCGGGCGGGCCTGATTAGGCGAAGACGAGTTGTTTACAGTTCGGTTTTTTATCAAAACATTACCATGTTCCTTTTGAGATAGTCCCCCTGGAGATCCGAGTGGAATTTTTTTATCCCAGGAAAAACCATCATGTTTTATCTCAACTTCAGTGCGCCCCATCAGCCAAGGGCCCAGAACATAGTCGAAGATTTCTCCCGATTATATTGCGGAACGTATAGCCTGGCGAGATAATATCTCTCCTTGGGACCGACTTACTACCTTTACCAACTGTTTTTCGGACTGGTCCAACAACCAATCTCCGAAAGGTAACCAAGGAGTTTTTCTGATCATTTCACGGGGCCTATAGCTTGATGTGGTGGTATTTCACCGGATGGCAAGGTGTTGGGACCCGACCTACTACTCGGCCTTTAGTCGTCCTTTTCGACGACAAGTCGGCCTAGCTGTGAGTATATTTGATGGCCCTACCAATACCAAATGAATAACTGGTCACGTGAGTTACAAGCTCACAGGTAAGCTCCAGATAAGCATTTTCACATAAATAAAAATGTTGTAAGTTGAGTCATTTATGGCTTGAGTAAGAAATAGAAAAAAGGTTTTGTATTTTGTGTTATACTTGAGCACTTCACCCGCACTGCATCTAGTGCAATTTTGAAAGAGTTTTAAATTCAGTAACGATCAAGAGATATTTACACAAGTGTTGTAATATTTTTTTCTTTTAATACAAAAATAATTTAAATAAAACGTTCGTTTACTTACGGACAGTTTGCGCTGTTCTAACTCTTTTCCCGATCCTCTTTCTTTACTCACGGTTGATTGCCGCCGGGTTTGGCTCGACGGAGGTGTCGTTATTGCTTAACGGTGTTGTTGATGTCTGTTGTTGATGGGGTGTTTCTTTTTTAGTTTCGATCCTTTATCAAATGCTGCAATTTCTAATGTTCTTTTCACTTTTCACTATGAAATTGAATGAATACAAGTAGTAAATAAATTAACTTCGAACTAAAGACCCACTTCGATGGGCGACGGAAGGGCTTTCGCTTGATTTCTCAAAGTGTTGGATATACTTGTGAATAAAAGAGAAACGAGATGCGGTTTAGGTGAATGAGTAAAAGAGATGATAATAGTATTTGACAATCTGCACCATTACGACACAATGTATCTTCGGAAATAATAAGGTTTTCCAATTGTCGCATCTCGCTTAACAAAATAGCATAGCCAACATTGACTGCCAACATCGATCGAAAGACGTTTTCTAGAATTAGGGTAGTATAAGATTTAAGTTAAGTTAGGTTAAGTTTTTTAAATAAAATTATATCAAAAAAAAAAAAAAAAGTAGGTTAAATTTTAAGAAAAAAAACAAAAAAAATTTCGACACAAAGTTTTCAAAATTTTTCTTTGTCATTTAAATTATTATACAAACAAAATTCTGTCGCCGAAAAGCAAATTATACAGTCGTTATGTAATGTTTAGCTTAGATCGTCTGCGTAGGACCAGCAAGTTATCATCATCATCATCGGCACTACAACCTGGAACCGGTCTTGGCCTTATTTAGCAAGTCCTGATGCTTGTTAAATTTTCCATAATGATTTGTTTTTTTTTTCCGGGCAAGGTCATTAGTCTTGCGCCAGAGGCTCCCCGACGGGGAATCGAACCCCGGTCTCCCGCATGACAGGCGGGTATACTAACCAGTATACTATTGAGGAGCTCCAGCAAGTTATAATATAAGATAATTAAGCTAGAATTTAAGCATTCTTTGTCTAGCTTGTTATTTAGAAACTAAGAAGATAAAAAGGAAATTAAAAAAATGTTTCAAAATTGATAAGAAAAAATAATCAATCAAAAGACGACGACCATCGAACATTGCATTGACACCCTGTCATAAGTCGTACGTCACATCATCGTCCAGTTCGTCCAGTTATCGTTCTGCAATTTCTATTAATCAACCACGTGACCATGATGGCCCCGCCTACTTCCGCCACACCAAGGGACGCTTTCGTTAAGGATTTCAACAGTGAAGATCCCTTCACACTTCTTTCACTTCGTTCGTTCGTCGTCTTCAAGAATAACAGTTGATCTGCTAAATTCTATTTTTTGTATGTCGTCTCGTATTACATATGTCAATTTGCATGTGCTTAATTAAACAGTTTTTGTATATTTATCATTTTGTTCGTGTCGTTATTTCGAATTTCGTTTCTTAGTTTGTTGTCGTTCGTTTCGAATTTATACGGTAAACGCACCGTAAAATACACCAATTATTAAATGTCTCACCTTTGAAATTTGTGATTAAATTGGGCTAAGATATGACATAGCGCACCACTGCACACAATAAAAAATGGTTCTTTTATTTTAGTTTTCCCGTGATGTATTTCGCTATAATTGGTAAGACATGATTATTAATATCTTATTAAATACGGGAGCAGTTTGATAAGTCAGTGACTTTTTAAATTACCCTCGCAGTAATTTTAAATGCAATACTGCATTAACTGTCATCCATAAATACTAAAATCAGAGTTTCAGCAAGCTGCGTAATATAGTTTGTATTTGACAGCCATTGAAAGCAGACTGAGTTTCGTGTGCTGATTAAGCATAATCAAGTCAAATCCATAAATTGCTACCCCATCTAGCATATTCTCCAGATTTAGCCCCCTACGACTATTTCTTGTTTCCAAGCCTGCAGAAATGACTGGGCGGTAAGAGAATTGAGTCGAATGAAACGGTCATCACAGAAACCAACGCCTATTTTGAGGGCCTTGAGGAAACCTATAATTTGGAAGGAATAACAAAATTGTATAAACGCTGGACTAAATGTATCGAGCGGAAAGGAGACTATGTTAAAAAATGAAATACATATTTGCTGAAAAAAAAGTCGTTTATTCAAAAGTCACATAATAATAAAATGAACGCCTTCCACTTAAAATTTTCAAAACCATTATTTACATATGTAACAGAAGCATTTGGCCAATATCGACTTCACAACAGCTCACTACTCATCCTCAAGAGGGTAAGCTGTAAAGAATGCAGTGTCTTTAGACACACTGCGAAAATTACGGCGGTTATGTCTTCACAATCAATATGGGTCGAACTCTGTGCCTCTAGACTCCAAATTTCCCAAAGTCGCACTGGAAGACTTGCACTTAAACAAAAGTTGTAAAATAATGTATTACACTTAAGATCTTGTAAAAGTAAAGAAAGAATAAGCTAACAATCAACCGATATATTTACCACTCCCTCAGACTGTAAATTAACTTATTATAGCAATAATATCCTGGGCGCACATTCCCTTGACCGAGGACACTAAAATTTCTAATGAGTTGTGGTCTTTTATATTTGGCTACCGCATCCAATTTATGCTGAATATTTGCTTCTATTATACTTAATATATAATCAACTCCGAAACCCTATATCTTTGAAGGAGAGAAACAAAAAGGACATAAGAAAGCTTTATAACTAATTCCCGTACCTTTTTCATGTCGCTGTGTTTTACTGGCACAATTGTGGGTCGCCACACCGCATATAATTTCAATTTTGAAGTTAACCGCGACCTCAATCGTTAAACCTCAACGCCTTCCTTCCCCTTCTTTTTATTGTTTTTATTGCGTCCGAGATCGTTTGCCTCATCATGATTGGTCGCTTGTGACAAACGCATTTGATTTAGAGCCAGATACCCAGAAGGACTATCATATCAATTCATCCGTTCTGTTGTTGTTTTCCCTTTTTTGTATATTTTTTGGAAAATACTCGTGTGTCACTATCATACATAAAAAGACTGATGGTGATGGTGACGCGAATGGAACCGAATGAATTATTAGTAAGAAGCTGGTGAATGGGTAAAACTGAGAATAGTTTAAATGGTTTCTTGAAAGGACATAATTCTGGTTCATGTTACTTTCTATCTGGCAACAAGATCCTATCTTCTAGTCATTCTTAAAATATCGTTAATTCTGCAATGTCAGTTTGTATATACGTAGTTTTTAAATAATAAAAATATTTTATGACTGATGAAGGCATCCCCAAATTGTAGCGCACGACGCCGTCATGGAAGTTGATACTTTTTATGATTTTCCATCCCTTGACCCAAGGGCAAGAAAAGACAAATCCACTACATGCTTGACATATAACTCATGGGCACTGCAACAGCGAAATGTGCCTCGGCAGGCTATAAAAATTGTACTACCGAAAGCTGGATCTCAAGTAGTAGGAACAAACTTTTGTTGTTGTTTTGTGAACTAGAAATACAATGAACCCGCAACGGAAATTCTTGAAATTACTAGTACAACACCGATACAATTTTGACTTATAATGCATTCGAACAATTTAGAAACATTGTTTATACTAGTTAATATCATTTCGGGTACAGAAAAACCAAGGACTCAACAGATAAAGGGATCGGGTTTAGAGTATGGAATTATACACCATCGTAACTAATGTTACGAAGTAATCCTCTGCTCCCCGCAGTTGTTCCCCTAAGAAACCAGCCCGATACAAACACAAGAATTGTACACATAAATATAGGTATACATAAACAAAACAAGTATGCTAAATATACAATCATTCATTCATACAAAAAAACATCCATTCATTCATTTAGACTATAACCACAAATCAAAACATAATTTACACATGAAATCAGAAATCAAAACTACAAATCAAAACATAACGAAAAATTACCCGTTGTCAATTTCGTTTAAAATCGCAAGGAGGAAAATATCGTTTTCCTGACTAACATGCGATCGACGTACTTACCGTTGGCAAAATCACCTCATATTACCGTATGGTCCAAGATTTCGTCCGAGTACCGATAACGGTTTAAACGAACGATTGGTTTCCCCATCCCATCCCATATGGTCTGTTGTGATAGTAGGCCAGGTAGCGTGTCTCCTGGTCCTGAAAAGGATGAGGAATCTCTTAGACCGCTCCTGAGAGGACCCGTTGCGGTCGCCACCGTGCTTCCTCAAACCTTGAGGGAAGAGTAGCAACCGATCGTCGATGGGTGATGTCTTCCTTGAATTGACAGTCACCTAATTCGCGCCTCTGCAGGGGTTACTCGTCACCAGGGATCTGCAACTTCAAATCTGGAAAGAAATCCTTTCTCTACAAAACTCAAAAAACGCGCGGAGTATCTACTTTTGCATTTTGTATTTTATTACGGTTAAAAATTATAATTTGTTCCTTTCCTGGGGTACTTCCTCCAGGGACAATGGCTTGTTAGATACTGCGGCCCGGAGTACTTTTTTTTTTTTTTTTTTTAAACTGTATTTATTAACCATAATTAAAATTTGTACATTTAAGTAATACAGTGACTTAAAATTAAATTCGTGACAATTGCTTACATGTAATTATTATTATAATACATTTTCCAAACAATGTTTTAAGAGTTATAGGCTATATGTGTGTTTATACATTTAGTAGGGTTTCGTCTTCCTGGAAAAGGTCAGAAAACCAGGAATTTCTTATTTTTACTTTACTTAATCTAAACTTAACCCTAAATATAAATATAAATATAACTTAACCTAACTTAGTCTGATTATTATAAAATGAGCTATAAACAAAACAAAGTTTTATAATTAATGGGATTTATGAGTTAAAGGATGTGGAATGAGGTCAGTTATGGGTTAGAGGTAGAGTATTTCTCTCCGGTTGTTCGTTGGAAAAGCGTAGGATGTTGGAAAATGGTTGGACGTTACAGTATTTGAACTGGTTAGGGGTAACTTCGGTGTTGTGGTATATGATCTCATTTGAATCATTTACCAGTCTGCCTGAGGCGAAAATAGCTCTGGTGTGGAGACAGTTGGGATAGTTAGTTCTGATATCTAGAGGGTTCTCTAAGAGCGAAGTTATTATGGGATTGGGATTATTTTGTAGGTTTTCGATAAATTTGATAGACAGTTCGAGGAATCGTCTATCGAGGCGCTCGATACCAGCGGTATTGTAGAGTTCGACGTTACTATAGTACTTATAGGAGTTAGGACGACGATGTAACCCAGAGACATACCTAAAGCATTTTCTTTCGAATACTCGTAATTTCTCCATTTGGGAGGGAGTGATATGGTACCACGATGGGCACGCGTACGTGAGTGTAGGCCTGATAATTTGTTTGTAAATGAGCAGTTTGACTTTGTGAGAGAGACTATTAGGTTTCCACATTACTCTTCTACAGAGATTAAGCTGAATTGTGGCTTTTTGAAGAGAATTTTTAATGTGGGAGGAAAAAGACCAGTTATTAGAAAAAGTGATTCCCAGATATTTTAGGGTTTTGGAGGGTTTTATCAGAGTGTTGTTCAGTTGAATCTTAATTTTGTTGTGGCAGCGTCTAGTGTTGTTTGTACAGTGCACGTTTTTGCCCTTGAACACTATGAGCTGCGTTTTATTTGGATTAAGGTGAATTTTCCACTTATTAAAGTATGATGATAGGTTAGGGAGGAAGTTGTTAATGCGGTTTCTTGCAGCCTTAACAAATTTGCTGCTAGAGTAAATTAATGTATCATCAGCATAATTCAGCATCACAACATTAGGAGATACGGGTTGAGGAATATCTGAGGTATATAACAGATATAAAATTGGCCCTAAAATGGAGCCTTGGGGAACACCCGAGGTTATGGTGTGGGTTTCTGAGACAGAAGAATTTATTCTCACAACGAATTTTCTGGCAGAAAGATATGAGGCTAAGAGCTTTGTTGTGTGAGAGTTTAGATTAAATATGGAGTGCAGTTTGTACAGAAGTCCTGAGATCCAGACGCAATCAAACGTCTTAGAAATATCGAGAGATATACACACAGTAGGGCTTTGGTTTTGGAGACCAGTTGTAACATCGTGTATAAGTTTTAGTAGACCATGACATGTGGATTGTCGCTTACGAAATCCGAACTGTCAGTTAGGGATGAGGGCATTCTCATTGGCAAATGAGAGAAGATTTTGGTAGATCTTGCGTTCCAGTATCTTACTTAGTGTACTTAATAGGGATATTGGACGATAATTGCAAGGCTATTACTACTACCGGGCTTCTTAATAGGAATTACTACCGCAGTTTTCCAGTTCTCTGGGAAGTGGGATGCATTAATTATATGATTAAGAAGAATGAGGATGGGAAGTAGATTCGGTGGGCTTAGCCTTTTAAATAGAAGGCGTGGGATTCCATCTAATCCAGTTGCTTTTTGTTATTTCCTGATCTTACGATCTCGGATAATTCATCCGCAGTTAGAAAATGTGTAGCGTCTAAGGGGTGTGAATCTATGTTTGTGTTGTTAAATTCACCGATGAAAGGAGTAAAAGATGGGAATAATCTGTTTGAGATGTATTCGTTTACTGTGTTCTCGAAGTCAGGAGTTGAGAGAGAATTATTTTGCTCATGAATCTTTGCAAAGTGTTCTGCGAGGCAATTTGCTATGTCCGTATCGGACTGGGCAATATTATTGCTGATTGGGTTAATGAGATGGTCAATTCGGGGTTTATATTTACGACCAGTTAATTGGTTGATGTTTTTGAAAAGATCCCGATTTGGTTTGATATTTTTAAGTGTGGAGGTGTAGTTTTCATCTGCGAACTTTTTCAACTGCTCATTTATCAGAGTGGATAGGAGTTGGATTTGGCTTTTAATAAAGGGGCAGTATCTTGTATGAAGTTTACGGCGGAGCTGCTTTTTAAGGCGCAATAATTTGGTTAGGACGCTGGGCAAAGGCTTTCCTAAATAGTTATGAGGAATGGTTGTCGGGGTGTTTTTGCTGAGAGCCTCCTTAAGAATTTGCTCTATTCTTAAAGATGCTTGATCGATTTCAGTAGGGAGTAAGTTAGATGCTTCAGGGATATACAAGTCAGAGAAACTTATCGCTATGTCCCTATTGACTTTTCTCCAATTTGTTTTGGTGAAGTTTGGGACAGGGTTTGACGAGTATAGTGGATCGAAAGAGGGGATTTGGATCGTGGTGTGAACGGAACCATGATCAGAAGGAAATATAAAGGAGACTGTAGGTGGACCCGCTGAATAAACATCGTCGGACTTGAGGAAGAAGTCGATTGTTGACCTGGCTGAGCTAGAGACACGAGTTGGCTGTAATGGGGAGTCAATGTAAGTATATGGATAAGACTGGAGCAGGGCTAGCAATTGGCGACCATATTTGTTGCATTTATTATCATTGAATGCTGTGTGACGAGCATTCCAGTCTCCTCCGATTATAAATGGAGCGGGAACGGACTGTTGGATAATCTGCGAAATGTCAGTATCTGGGAAATCTGGTTGTCGTGAAGGGTGAATATAAATGGATGCTAAGACGAGCACTTTATTGTTCTCACAGAAGAGTTTTACTGCTGTGTATTCAATGCTGGATACACAGGTGAATCTAATTTCACTGAATTGAAATTTTTTGTGAATTAATATGCCGGTACCTCCATGAGATCCATTAGTTCTGGGGTTAGAAACTAAAGTGTAATTGGGAATTGAAACTCGGGAATTTGGTTTGAGCCAGGTCTCTGAAAGGAAGAGGATATCTGGGGAAAACTTTTCAACAAACAACCGGAGGTGTTGCTTACGTATGTTAGAGTAAATGGATTCTGTGTTGAGGGGGCCCGGAGATCGCGATGCATCTTCGTTTTAAATGAAAACAAATCGAGATTTTGTATATTGAAACAAACGTTTCATATGGAAAATCTCGATTTCGGGTGTGGTGCTCATTAGGATAATCGTTTTTAAATTGGTGCATATTAGGATATGCATTGGAATTTGGGTTTTTTGCTTTTGTTATCCGTCTGGCTTATGCAGACAAGAGTTTGCGTGTCCTTCGGATGGGTAACACAAGATCCTTGGGAATTAGGTAATGGGTTTGAATTGGTGCATTTACAAGTCATAAAACATCTGCCATGTGAAGATATGGATTAGGATGTTTATGATTGCTTGAATTGTGTGTCGGCGGAAAATACATATGACTTTGCTTAGACACATACACATTTTGGGGTTTGGATCTTGTATGAATTTGAATTGAATTGAATTCAATGTTTGAGTTTGAACGTTTAGTTCGATTTGCTTGACATTGAATTCAATCTTGATTTGGGTGTAGGGATTTGTATGTGGGGGAAGGAGATTGTTTCTATGGGGTAAAGAAATTGTAGGGCTTTTCGGAGCAGCTTAGATCATCGGACGCCAAAGACGTAATCTGCGTTTACTACCACACTCAAGACCTACCCGTTTTGCATGATTTCCTTCCCACCATCCCCCCACCCAAGTAGTTAGAGAACATTTGAACTAACCCTGTAGGCACTATCCTTAGATACCTCCACCCCTTTTCCTTTTTCGGATATCTTAAGACCGAACCCAACATCCTCACAGATGTGGTTGGTTCTGGCCGTCGCAAGATAACCAGAAGCCAGAGACAAGATGAAGGACACTATACCCTTGTCTCGTTTAAATCGGCCACCCGCCACTCATTTTTTTCACGGCTCCCTCATACTCTCCGTTACCGTTACTCTTAGGAGGACGTTTTTTTACTAAAACATTTTTATCCACATGAAGAAGCTCAACCCATTGGTTGTGGTCCTGTTTCTTTTTCGTCTCGTTTCATTTAATGCTTGGGAATCCCTTCTCCTTGAGAGGTTCTCTCTTTTCTAGGCGGTTGCCTATTCTTTCATTTTCGTATCCAACCTCTGTACGAGAGATATCTCATGAATGCACCCACACGCTCAGACACAAACGTTGCTGCCGTGTGGCCGAGTATCAACAAACTTTTTTTTTTAGTAGTAGTAGTTTTATTTCTTATTTCGTTTACATTAAATTTTACAATACAATTGACAAACATTATCGACTATAATAATATATAAGAAAACTGGATGGCATTCAGTGTTTTTATACGATTAAAGTAACAAAACAGAGTTGAATGCCTCTTTACAATGGCAATCCAGTAAAATATCGATTTTTTACGGTGGGGTGAGTATCACCGGTTCAGGAATAGTTGTGTAGTACATTCAAGAACCACAAAGCGTGCATAAACCTTTTTACATTAATTCAAAACAACATAAATTTAGGTACAATTTGTTACGTCGGTTGAAGGCGAGTGAAAGGATACAAACTATGATTAAATCAGAATACCAGAAATATAAGAATCTAAAGCAGCATAGTCCACGCTGAAGAGCCACATCTTCACTCCTTTTAGAAATGCACCAGGTCTTGCTAGTGCCCTGACTGATGTAGGTAACTCATTG
Source organism: Microdon myrmicae (assembly GCA_963931805.1). Classification (NCBI taxonomy): domain Eukaryota; kingdom Metazoa; phylum Arthropoda; class Insecta; order Diptera; family Syrphidae; genus Microdon; species Microdon myrmicae. Next base: position 609,455 of record OZ007500.1, on the reverse strand, counting down.
AACAATCGAAGTGACAGTATGCTGTAGTACGGAATTTGGGAACAGTGAACATAAATAAATAATTACCCCTAACATTATATCGGGAGATTAAACGAAAATTAAGATTTCCAGACCTCAAGAAGAATATCTTTAACACTTTAAAACAATACAAGTGTCTTACAGGAAGAATATTCAGGACCCTGAACAAAGGAAGGGACGGATGCCTGGTAGGTTTTCCACAATTTTTTCTAAAAACTAATTTGTGCAGGATTAACAGTGGTTGTAATTTATTTTTACAACGATCACCCCAACATGCAATTCCATATTGTAGCTTGGAATGGAAATAACCATAATAAATTATCCTCAAAAGCTTAGTGGAACAGACATTACGCAAAAAATAAAAATGGCGAAGAGTGCATCGGAAATAATTTCTCAGTGTAATAGCGTGACATGAAAAGCTCATTCTAGAGTCGAGTGTATGTCCTAGATATTAAATTCGTTTACACTCTCAATAGGAAAACATTTATCACTACAGGTTCGACTATAACAAAATGGGGCGAAGAGAAACCGCTTAAACAGCAGGCGTTTGTAAGATTAATTCTACGATTTTCCGGAGCATGGAAATGCAGAACGGCTTTCAGGTTGGGTGCAGGAGATAAGCTGAAGGACATTAATTTCGTTTTGGAACTGAATACCAAGTTATGTTCAACAAACCAGTGTCTTAACAAATTCAAATCCCAGTTAACATCAGAGATCAAATCTAACGGACAGCCCAAACCATAGGAGAAGGCAATATCATCAGCAAAAGCTGTAGGTGAGCCCTTGAAATCAAGAGTGAAGAACAGTGAATTAAAAAAAAAAAGACAGAGCCCAGAACGGAGCCCTGTGGAACGCCGACGTTAAGAATACTTTTCCCACTCCTGACATCATTTATCTTTACTCGTTGCGACCTATTTTTAAGATACGACCGAAACCAGTCAAGCAATAAACCTCGAAATCCTCCAATTTCCTTAATAAATACGTATGGTTGACCATATCGAACGCTTTGGCAATGTCGATAAATAGGCCAGCCGCACATTTCTTTCCATCGAGGTGCAACATTCTTTGAGAACAAAATTGCAGGAGTGCATCCTCAGTGGATTACCTATAAGAAAACCGAACTGTGCTGGACTACAAAATCTGTTTTTTTTTTCAAATAATTTCATTATTCTCGTTTTAAAAGTTTCTCAAAAATTTTACTAAAGACAGACAGCAGTGAGATGGGTCTGTAGGTACCGACCTCAGCAGGAGAGCCCTTCTTGAAAAGAGGAATGACGTCTGCACATTTAAGACTGTTTGGGAAGAACCTATTAAACACGCAACGATTAAAAAGATTTGATAGGACGTCCCCTAAAAAACACGCTGTTTTCCTAAGTATCACATGAATTTGAATTAGGTAGAGTACCAATAACTTTCAAAATTTCAGGAGTAAACGGCTGAAAAGCAAAACTGCTACTCTGCAACGGTTCAGATCGCACGTAAATGCTACGACAACTTGACGAACGGACAGTACTCGGTTGAAGATTACAGTCAATATTGGCAAAATAATTGTTAAATGCGTCAGCAATCGTTAATTTATCATACACTTCAGGGTTTCTAACGTGTAGATCAGTAGGTGATTTTGAAGCAGGAGATTTATTTATTATACTATTCACTACACGCCACTCTTTACGTAAATTACCCTGAAGAGATTTGAATTTGACATGATAGTAATTGTCGCGACAGATGGGAAGTTTTTTTTTGGAGTTCAGCACATAATAATTTATACCTTTTTTTTTTGTACAAGGATATCAGGATACTTTTTGCGTCTTTTCCAGAGTTGGTTCTTAGCGGCAACCTTGTTTACTAAGGCCCTCGATATCCAAGGTTCAAGTCTTTTTGGCAATTCTTTGGGTGATACTAATGAGGAACAGAAGGAGATATGCCTATCGAGAGTAGCGCTGAAGATTGCCTAAGCGTCAGCTGAGGAGCCACAAACATACACATCTGCCCAGGTTTCACTACATAATCTTCGTTTAAGCCCAAAGAAGTCAATTCTCGGTCTATTTAGAGGAGTATGTGAAGGTTCACGACTTCTAGCTAAATGGACGGGAATCAGGAGCCCCGTCATGCAATGATCAGAGATATGCAAATCGAAAACACATTTCATACCGTCGTTAATAGCAACATAAGAAAGGCGTCCATAAATATGATCAATATAGCTTCCTGGCGCGGTCCTAGTTCATTTACAAAGCATACACGACCATGTGAGGCGAGTAACGACAGGTAGTTACTGATAGTTTCATCGTCGTCCAAGATGTTGATATTGAAGTCTCCCACAACAATTAAATTTTTAGAGTTATCTCCTGACAGGAGAGCAGAAAACTCTTGGATAAAACTGCGTATATTCATCGTGTGACGTCTATAGACACAAAGGAATACAAATACAACCTGATTAATTTGAACAGAAATCCTTAAAGCGTCCGCACTTGACATCTTAACGCAATTGAAATTAAGTACCTTGTGATTCTCCCTCACGAAACAACCTACTCCGCCTGAAGCATATCCTTCGTTGGTCTTAGCAGCGAACTTTTAACCTGGCAAAGTATAATCACATATCTCAAAGTCATAGATCCAAATTTCAGAAACAAAAATTATGTTCTTATGGAAAATTAGTTCTCATACTTCTGATATTCTGGTACACTAAACCCGTGCAATTCCATTAAACGATTTTATTGACATGACTCTTCTCCATTCAACCATCCTAACTAACATTTGGTCGAGTTTGCGCCACACAAATTTACCGCCTTTCTGTTTTACTACGTCCTTCGTCTTCTTTAGTAGAGCATACGTGTACCTAGCGAGGGAATGGTTGGTCATCTAGACGAAATGTATCAGTACTACACTCGATGGAAAATTCGACTTAACCCATCCAAAGCAGTACCTATAATTCTGAGTAGTAAACACTCCCAACCTACTTCTCGATATTCACACAATATCCGAATACAAATAGGAGGTATTACGATTAGACCACAGGACAGGATGAAATATGTTGGGGTCATCTATACCCCAAAAATGAATTTCATCAAACATGTGATGAACATTCTTCAAACGGACCTCGGTCGGACTAAGCAACTGCACAACATCTTGAAGTGGAGCAACAAAGTTGACACCAAAGTTAAGATTCTCTGCTATAAGCAGCTAATCCGATCCGGAATATCATAAGCCTTTCCCATATGGTCCTGCATATCTTCGGCCCAAATGGATCGACCGCGAGTTTTCGAAAGAAAACTCCTCAGGAGATGCACCAAACACTCTAGAAGGGCTGACGGTCGCCATTAGCCAAACTCTCACCTATACGAAGGTGCCTCCATTATCCCTATCGACGAGTACTTGCTACAATTAGCATATAAGTACCTTGAAAGCATTCAGAACAGCGAGAACCCACTTGTACGGGAGTCTTGCGCTGTTGACCCTTCTCTCTCTCGATCTCTTCGGATCAGACCACCACAATTTCTTCTTCAGTACAAAACTGAAGAAAGCATCCTTTCCAACAACATTCTCCTCTATAATAGAGGATTCCTGGACCCATCCCATAGGGTCTACTGCTGACACACTACAAACACGCACGCACAGTACAAGACAGCACAAGCACACACACACCGACCAAAGCGCAGATTATCAGACACCAAAGACGTGATCTGCGTTTACTACGGCACTCAAGACCCACCGGTCTTGTACGATTTCTTTCCCACCATCCCCCATCCAAGTAGTAAGAGAACGCTTGAACTAACCCTGTCCACACTATCCTTAGATACCTCCTTCCCCCCTTTCTTTTCAGGCTGATTTCTTCATTTCCATGTGGGATCTGCATGCCAATCGTCTGTGTGTTCAGCTACCCCACGATAGTCAACTGAGAACTTCCACACTTGTGTACTCCCCGGATGCGACTTATTGCCCTTAATAATTATCTCAAGTATACACGCCTGTCACGTGGGAGACCGGGGTTCGATTCCCCGTCGGGGAGCCTCTGGTGCAAGACTAATGACCTTGCCCGGAAAAAAACAAATCATTATGGAAAATTTAACAAGCCTCAGGACTTGCTAAATAAGGCCAAGACCGGTTCCCGGTTGTAGTGCCGATGATGATGATGAATTATCTCAACTGGAGTTTATTGTTTGGTTGATCGTTAATGGGACGATTTAGCACAGGTTGTATCCCGTTGCGGGAACAGTGTTAATATTTATTAACAGTTTTCCTGTTCTTACAATGATCCTTTCTGATCGGCGCTGGCTTAAGGAGCAATCATGAAGACCGTTTGTTTTCTTATCCCAAACTCTAAACGGGTTGAGTTTTATGGCCCTGTGTCCTGCAATAACCGTACAGATTAGAGAACACGACCCACGTGTTTGTATATAATCTAGGATATAGAAGACTGGGTGTAGTAAAAGTATTGAGCTTTTTTTTGTGACTAGTGGGATTCGAACACTCCCCTCGATCCCGACCTTGTAAGTCAAAATATGGGAATACTTGTACAAAATTGTTTCATTAACCGTATTACAGAGCACTTTTTTTTAACCATAGGTTGATTAGGATTATCCAAAAAAGAAACTTGATTTTCGACGAAGTGACATAAGCTGGCCTATTACCGCAACGCAACAATCAATGCACTGTACAGGAAAAAAGCAGATTGTTATCTAAACTAAAAATATTTTACCGACGGTGCAAAGACAGACACGACCAGGAGATACATCTCTCAAGTCTAGAATGAAAAACCTACAATACCTTGTGGCGGTTCTACGAACCGCACAAATCTCCATAGGATGAGAATTCTTCGTTCCACCAAGAAACATACTCACCTATATCCGAACTTCACGTGCCCACATACACGTGTCGCCAAAGTCCTCCTTTCCACCTGAAAAAACGTTGACATTCATCCTGGCGTCAACAACCCCACGTTTCCACAGATACGTGGGCCACAGGTCCCGAACAATTCTTCTACGCCTGCACGGCGATCGAAAGGCATGACCCAGCACAAAAATTGTGTAGCGATCTATCAACTGGATATACACAAACACATCTGGCACAGCTGCGTCAGATGTCGACAAACATCACATCTCCGGCGATAAGCAAATTGCCAATTCGTCGACAAAACCTTTGTCCCTGCCGCAATATACTTCGCCTAAACATAGGCCATTGCGGAGCAACAGCAATAAACGAAAATGCTGTTCCCATAGGGCTAAGTAAACAAGGATAATTACCATTATCCAATGATCGCCTAAAAGAAAACACACACTCGATTGTTTACGTAAGCAATCCAACAGAAGTGTGAAAATGGTGGTGGACCCACGGACGACAACCTCCGCGCCTGTATGTGTGAGCGCGATTGTTTGTTATAATTAAAAAAAAAAAAAAAAAAAAAAATTGTAATAATAATGTATACATATAGATGTAAACGAGGAGTCCCTCTAATATATGACTTATTTCATATATATATATATATATATATATATATATATATATATATATATATATATATATATATATATGTATATAAGAAACAAAAAAAAAAGATGTACGCCGAAAGGCATATATAAAAATCAAGTTGTAATGTGTAATTTAGAGAGCTCGCATAGAGCCAGTAAGGTAATTTAAGGACTGTGATTGTAGAAAAGGGTTTAACATTTACCCCTAATATTATACATGTAAAAAGAATTAGGAAAATAAATGTGGTTTAAAAACTAAACAAAAAAAAAAAAATGTGTGAGCGCGATGTTGTCTGGTAAAGAAATTCTCGATTGAGAGAAAGTCGGCACCCAGGGAAAGCGAAAGGAGAAAAGAAAACTATGGGGTGAGGTTCATCCCCAGAGAAAGTAAACTTAGTCGACATTGAGAAGTCCAGGTAGATAATACTACGAGGAGGTCGATCCGCGCTGCGCCATTAATTTAATTTTCGAACGGTCCGCAAGTGTAGTTTCGCGAGTAACCGAAATATCGAACGATACAGATAGAGTGATAAAGAACTATGAATATCGAAACTGCATCCTAGGTAATTACGCGACAACCAAATTGTAAAGTTTGTGTATGAATACCGAAACAGCTTCCTAGGTAATTACGCGACCACCAAATTGTAAAGTTTGTGTATTTAGACGTTAAGTGATGGACATCTAAATAGTTTTTATAAAATCGCCACGGGCGTTCAAATGGAGTAAATCCTTGACTTGTGCAACAATAACACGAATTAAAAAAAGAATTAAAACATAACATTTTGCAGCGTTTTATTTGTGGCAGTGTCTCCGTGTTCCGGTGTGTTTAATTCTCTCTTTGTGGACAGTGTTCGGCGGAACACATCTGGCATCAACATTCAACCATCGACTCGCAAAAATCCGCCAAAACCTAACAAAAGCTAACTATAGGCTAGCTAAAACTGTGTACCGGAACCACAGAATTCGGGCTACAAAATTGAGTTTAATATAATTTAAATACCTTAGTAGTTAGCACAAGTAAATAAAGTATTTAGAAGGAGTAGTAATAATCAGATTCACTGTCTCCAAATACTACGGATTGCAGACACAAATAAATGCTAACAAAAATAGGCATATATCCGAAGAACGCCGTCCTAAGCAACGAGCTCTTTGTAATTGACGATCTCTCCGAAAACATGAATGCTATGGCGGCTGTCTTTAAGGAAGCATATAAGGTGAATGAAAGCGTCCGCCGTAACCACGACCTGGCAGGATAGAGTTCTACGAAATTACACAGACGCCCATAACATGATATTTCACTGTGGTGATCAGAGAATTTTGGTTTTACGGAATTCAAAGACGAAAAACAGGCAAACGTTTTATCATCATCGACAGGGCTAATAGCTTATTAACAACTAAGGAAGAAATGCAGGGTGTCTTCGCGTCACTCAAAAACGAAAAATCAGTAGAAATCATTTGGGGTAGCCAAACTCGTACTCAACCCCTTCCTTCAATGGCAACGGACATATACACAGTCCTGTTGAGCAACGCGTTGAATACTGCACACTATACTGACGGCCAGTAACGAAATGTCAAAGCAAATTAACAAAAGACTGCATTCGAGTAACGCTAGTTGGTACGCATTCATATATACTAGCGACTTGATAGCCACTCTTCATTACGCCTTTGCGTATGCATACGATCTCATAATTTACAGAACAGCTCCCGAAATTGAGATCATTAACACCCAATTGCAGCGGGACTTCAATGAAATTCAGCGCTACCACGATGAATGGGAACTCAAAATCAATGTCCAGAGGAGTGAAATTATCTTGTTTTGAACACCATTGTATCGGCTCCTTGAAATACAAGAACAAATTGGCGAATTGAATTACTTTTAATTATTTATTAATTTTGTGTAAATACAAAACTACCGCGTCAATACGTCCAATGTAAATGATTTATATAATCGATTAATCTTGTTTGGGACTTGTAAAAGTAAAAGAAGATTATTCGACAGATATAAAATGTGAATATCAGAGACAGGCGTTTAACTGATACAAGAAATTGCGCAGAAACAACAACAACAAAACCCAGAGGTAAATTTCACAACATGATTTTACAACCGGTGGCTGAATTTAATAAAATTCAGAGAATTACAGAAAGCAACCAATATTTTCCAATAAGGAATTAGCATGTAAAATCTGCCGCACGTAAGTCCTACGTTTTGAACGTAAATCGGATAAAAGGGTCCCGTTGGATAATTTAATAGGCTTTTCGAGAAAAATTGCACCGAACGAATGGGTCGTCTCGTCTTAGACGCAGTCGACTTGAGAAAAATTTGAGAACCACATATCACCAAATATTCAAAGCCACATTAAATCACGAACAAAATCCTACTTTAGTATACCCAGTCTTTTTGCTTCAGATGCCGACAGCCTGGCATTCATAGACAACACAGTGGATTTCCCTAAATGTAATAGCAAATTGAAAACCCGCACCGAGAAATATAAATAACGCCACTCCTATTTATTCCAGTAACTTGAGCAACTCTATTGGATGCAGAGTGATAATAATAAGTAGATATCTTCTTGCAATTTTTCTATGACAAATTTAAGAGTTTTGGACGCATATTGGTCTATTTAAAGGAAAACTTTCGAAAATATAACATACAGTTTCTGAAAAAAAAAAGAATCTATGCTATGGTGAGCATGCTCAGCACTTTCACAATCTTACATATAGGACAAAAATGAGTCTAAATTTGATTCGCCGATGACATCAGGGTTTAATAATTGCCACCCATATATCATACCAGAGAAGCAAGCGGGCACTAACGAGGCGATACGGATTATTTAAGACTGGCAACAATTTGTCGGCCTAGTCGATCACAACACGGAAGCGGCCTTAATAACAAGTCGCAAGCGCGTGGAATATGTAAACCTCCATATCGGAAATCAAACCATATAGACGACTCCATCTAATTAACTTTAACACACTTTTCATGCCGGCATCCTCTTCATCCACAGTCTTCTCTCATGTTCAATCAATTACCCAAGCCTGTTCTCCTCCATTACATTTCACACTAACTTCCGTAACATGCGTAACCCTCTTCTCTTCTACTTGCCCGCCCATCACACTTCTTACAGCTCTAACGAACCCATTTTGGGAATGTTACGGAGGGCCAACTCTTAACCCACCTCCCCTGACTTCAACCTCATCTACCCTACCGCGTCCTACTTATTCCTCATAGAATCTATAAAAGGGAAGTCTCGTAGAATGAAGTGCCTGGCGAAATAATGACAATAAAGAAGAAGCTTCGGTTACAACATGGCAAGCCAGGTGGAACACGAGCTTAAAAGGCAGATGGATCTTTAAGTTAACTAACGTCGGTGAAGGGTGCATATATCGTAAAAACTTAAGCCATTTCGGATACGACAGTTTACCTCTCTATCCATATTATGGACATCAAAAAGAAAATGACGAAAATACTTTTTTATGCACACTTCTCTCAGAAAAGGAGAACCTATAACCCCAAATCAGCAACTGTGATATTATTTGGTTTCTATTAGTGTTGCTGAATCCTTTGAACTTGTAGCGTTCCGAGACCACCCGCAATGTAAGAAAATTCCACTTTTCCCCCTACACAACAAAACGAATTTTGGTAAAAAAAAGTGCATGCTGTGAATCGAAAATTAATGGAATCCGTCAGATTGTCTGGTGAGGTGTTACGAATTTGTCTATACAGTACGTAACATTCACATTACACTTTAACTACTTAACACACTTTAAACTCTGTAAATCAAATAACACAAACACTTTTGACCTTGTTATACACACAATTTATTATATATAGACAAGTCGACACACCCTTAATTGAAACAAAGCAAACTAGTCTTAATTTTAATTCACAATTGATTTTAATTCTGTGGTTAGAAATTATTTACACAGACACACTTAAATACAACCAATCTATTGCACACACGACATCATCCGTCTTCGTTGACGGTTTTAATCGATTCGTTTTTTATTTTTGAAATTACGGCGCGACGGGCTTTAAAAATAACGTCCGTTTTGGAGAACGGTTGCGTACAGACTCTTCCTTATCTCGCCTACGATCGTGCAGACCGAAGGATGCATCCATTGTTTACACGCTCAATAGATATTTTTTTCCGCACAACAGATATATGCTTCGCAGTACAATTTTTTTTTTGTTTATCTAACATTGAAAATGTTTACGATCTGCGAGACCTGATTGTGTGGATGCGTGTGATACAATTCTTAGAACCTTGTATTTACACAAGTGTTCATTTATGGTCAACGATGACAAAGATATTTTGTGTACTTTATTGCTTCGTTACCATGGAATTGTTCTGTTTTGAGTAGCACATTATTTTCTTTGTGTCGTCATAGATTTATCCCAGATGTGTTATCTGGATTTCATGATTCGCCCGTATATGCATTTTGTACCTAATGCACTTTTACAGGTATTCATTGTATTGGATATGTTGATTAGGATTATGAAGGTGAATCCTGTTATAGGTGAGGGGGGGGGGGGGGGGGGGGGGGGGGGGGCTCCAAAAGGGTGAGTATAAGGGGACGGTAGGAGTTGCGTGTAACAGAGGCACAAACAAAATGAATTCTTCAGAATGATATCACAGTCACGCTCATTGATGAGACTGCGGCGGTAGCACAGATGCTAGTGCTGTACCGTCAACAGCGGCGTGCTTGTTTTTGAATGCTGTCGAGTACGAGTGTATGCTTAGAAACAGAACTTTCATCTAATTTGTGATTTGTGAAAGAGAAGGAGTTGTGCCGAAGTACAATAGTTTTTACCTCTGTAATCGTAACTTATTTTCTATGAGATGAATTTGGCAATATTCGACATACATCATCCCACGTTGCATTCCCTGTGACACTGAGTAAATGTATACTTTCTTTAAATTTGATGGCCAGATCGTTCATGACAAGTCGTAGGGCTGACGATCTGTTTATAAGAACTTTGCATATTGCATCTTCTTCGTGCCGAAGTTAACAAGATTAAATCTCGATACAGGGAGTCGAATTAGATACATCTCCGTAGGTGCGACGTTATTGTGTTATTCAATATTTTGTCACTTATTGATACAGACACGATGCGCAGAAATCCAGCAAAAGAGATCAATTTGTAGCTCTGTATTTTCATGATAGGCGAGACTGTTTCGGCCAGTTGGCCGTTTGAGCTATAAGTGATTGTATAATAGTCAAAAATGGTGAACATTTTCCATTGGGTTGGCTCCGGGTCACAAAATCACCCTGGATATTCTGTAAGTGTAATTTAAGAGCTTTAAAGAGAACACTATTCATCGGGCACTGACACGTATTCACTTGCACTGAAGATTGATTGGGGTGTTACTGTGGGGGTTCTCTATATTACATGGAGAAGCAACCCACAATTCCAACCCAATTTCGCCTGCTAACAGCGCACCACCTCAATCCCAATTCCTCCTACCAGCTAATTCACCTGAAAAAAGATAGATCCCAAAAAGAAGCATGATCGGCAGTCGGTCGGAAGTCATTAATCTATGCAGTTAATACACAATTGCATTCAGCTCTTTCTTGCCATACAGCAACACTATTGCATTAACCCCATGAGATTTCCACCGGAAATCTCAATGTTATATTGGTTAGCAATAACCAAGTCTGAGCAAACGACGCAGTTGCATCATCGTGCAATGGCTGGGGTAATTATCGAATTCCTTAGTTTGGTTCCCACGGTCATATTTCCCTAGCCGATGTGGCGTCCCTTTAACTTCCCCCAGACACTCTATTCGCTGGGGATCAATGATATCTGTAGTCAGGTGAAGAGCACAAAACCATTTTCCTTCCCATCTCATTTTCCCCTTTGCTGAGTGCATTGCACTCTGAGATCAAACCGATGTCCTAACTAGGACTAAATAACTTTTGTGTATTAAAATAAACTCTTTTGGAATAATTACGTTGTCTTGTACTATAAAATCAACAAAGGAGAGCATGCCAATTCGATTTGAGGTAGTTGACATCAAATTTCAGCCCATCTGGGCTGTGCCGACTGTGAGGCGTTGAGGCCAGTTAAGCGAATTGAGGTTATACAAAACAATCAAATAGTTAAGCTGCCAGAATCGAAAGAAGTATTTATTAAACAATTTTATGATGTTTTTGAAGGCTTAAGATGCATTCCAGGCAAGTGCTATATTTAATTAAAACACTGTACTTATAAAAAGAAAATATCATTCAATGTTCATGATCGACTGAAAGCTCAATTAGAGACAATGGTTAGCGATGGTGTACTTAGTTTGGTTAAACATCCGACGGATTGGGTTAATAACTACGCTTGTGCTTGGATCCGCAGCCATTCCACAGATGTATTCGCCGGCCGCATTTTGCAATTCCAACTGTCGAGTCTATTACTAGCCGTCTTACAGACAAATCGAGTTTTACAGTGGTGGACTTAAAAAAAGGATTTTGGCAGTTGGAGTTAGAGGGTGAGAGTGCAGATTGGACTACGTTTATTACTTCTTTTTGGCGCTATAGGTGGCATAGACTGCCATTTGGCATAAGTAGCGCTCCTAAGCCTTTTATACGAAAAATGGTTCAGATTTTTCTGAGATATTCCTGGTGTGGAAATATATTTCGGTGATCTGTTCGTGTCGGCCAAAGACTACGGCGAACATGATCAAATACTGATGAAGGTTATAAAGCGAGCAAGGGCAAATGGTGTTAACATAAATAAGCTACAGTATAGACAAACAGAAGTAAAGTTCATGGGTCAGTCAATATCGAAAGGTAGTACAAAGCCGGACGATAAATATTTAAGAGCAATCATGGATTTACCACCTCCTGAGGATAAAAAGGCTGTTAAACGATTGTTGGGCATGTGTAAATATCTTGCAAAGTATATACCCAATCTATCCATTATAACAACGAAACTAAGAGACTTAACAAAAGTAGGCAAAAACTGGGAGTGGGGCAAAGAACATCAAAGAGAGTTTGATAACTTAAAAAATATCATTAGTCAGGCACCAGTTCTGTGTGTGTTTGATCGAAGGAGCCTCTCGTGGTATAAGCTGATGCCTCTAAGGATGGAGTAGGATGTATCCTGTTACATTTAGGACAACCGGTGGTATTTGCTTCACGAAGCTTGTCGGCTAGTGAACCAAAATGGGCTCAGATTGAGAAGGAACTCCTACCTATTGTTGTTCCATGTGAAAAATTCCACTACCATATCTATGGCCGTGATATAGAGGTTCATTCAGATCACAGGCCACTTGAGAACTTAATCAAGAAAGAACTAGATAAAGTTACTGCTAGGCTACAGTGAATGTTTATGTTCCTATTGAAGTACCCAGGTCTTAAAATAAAATGCGTGCCTGGAAATCAATTGCTGCTGGTTGATTGCTTGTCAAGGGTGTATCTAAGTGCGGCTGCGGAAGAGAGGACGGAATTAAATTATGTTGTTCATAGCATAATTAATAAAGTCTGCATGTCCTAAGCAACTAAATCTAGCTATCTAGCGAGCTCTCCACTAACACGAGCGACAACAAAAATAAACAAGCCAAACGAGGCAATAGCAGACTTGCTCGAAAAGGCGCAAAAAATGGAAGAGGACAATACATTCCTCCCGGTTCCATATAATGACGGCCATGTCACCAATAACAAGTTTGCATGTTCAGCGAGTACCGAGACTGAGGACGAGGAAGAGGAAATCAGCGATCTGAATCAGATGCATAAACTATGTCACATAAACTACGACATTATACGAAGAGACCGACCCAACTCCACGCAAGGAGGAGGGGTGGCAATCTTTGTTAAAAAAGAACTTCAACATAAGGTAATATATAGTGGTGAGATGCGCAGATTTCAGGTGCTTGAAGCGTGCATTATCCGCATGCCCCTCCGACAAGGTAGGGGGATGTATGTGATATCTGCCTATGCACCAGAAGCACATCAACAAAATCTATTTATAGTGGAGCTAGAGACTCTTTTCCAATGCTTACAACTTTACTCCGAAGGGAACTATTACATCGTAGGTGGCGATTTGAATGCTAAACACCCAAATTGGGGAAATAGCATATCCAACACGAGAGGAAATCAACTAGCTGGTTGGCTAGATCAACATCACATTGAATATAAAGCTGACCTGCTAGCTACAGAATATCCTTCTTTCCCCAGAGGGGGATCGTTCCTAGATATTATGCTTATTGACACACGACTTAAACATACACATACTAACAGACAAAATATAAACTGCCTACGCACAATTGAGTCTGACAGCGATCATTGTGCATTATCAATCGTGATAAAAACACCAAGCGAAGTTGTGGAACTCGGTGAATGTATGATATCGCAACCCTATAACTATGGGGGTATGCGATGGACGCGTTTCACGAGAACCTTAACAAGAGAAATTCGCTTAAAAAATATTAACCCTCCTACCAACAGAAACATACCCAACGATGACATCGACAAATACATACAAAAAATGGACGAAACCATAAAACAAACTATGGACAAAAAAATACCAAAAAACCACACCTACGGACAACATTAACATGTACCGAAACGCCACAATCAACGCACTCCACAGAGAAAAAAGTAGACTTCTGTCGCAACTAAAACTACGGTACAGACGATTTACTGATAGGCACGACCAGGAGATAATATCACTGAAGTCCAGATTAAAAAATCTCCAACAGCTGATAAAATCCAACTATAGGCTATCAGCAAATTTGTATTGGAACAACAAAGTTCGGGCGGTAAAATCCAACAACGCCAGTATGTTCCCGCAAATTAATAAAATATTTAGACGGAGTAATGAAAACGAGATTCAGTGTCTCCAAATACCACGAACTGACGAAAACCAACGAATGCTGACAAATATAGGCATAGACACAAACAACGCCATCCTAAATGACGAAGTTTTTGTGTTTGAAGATCCCTTGGAAAAAGTGAATGTTGTAGGGGCCGTCTTTCAAGAACTGTACAAGACAAATGAAGTAATGCGCCGCAACCATGGCTTGGAAGATAGAGTTTTACTGAATTATCGTCATCTTCGAAAGGGCATTTCACAGTGGCGAGCAGAAAACCAAGGTTTTATCGAATTCAATTATGAAAATACGGCAAGCGTCGAGATGACTGTAGAAAGTGCCAACAGCCTTTTCATCACTAGTGAAGACATCCATGGCGTCTTTGCATCATTAAGAAACAAAAAATCAATTGGAATCGATGGAGAACCCAATATAGTACTCAAACACCTTCCTCCAATCGCAATTGACATATATGCAGTCTTGTTTAACAACGCTCTGAACAACGCACACTATCCAGTACGTTTGTTGTATAATTTTTTTTTTCACTTGCTTTAAACACCACACACCCTTTAAGTAAAACACTGTTTCTTTATTACAAACTTTTATTTAAAGCGTAATTGTTAATGTTATGGTTATTTTTTTAATTAAACTTATCTTCAATACTCTATTTAAAAACTTTTCAGTTTACCACATTGTACTTAATTTCCGGACTATATTTTATAAATACTTTTTATCTCACTAGCCGGTTGACCAACACACTAACTCCGAAAACAAACACGCGACCGCCTTAGGCAAACGACTCGAATCGCGGACGTCCGTCTCGGTCAACTTTCAGAAACCAACTCCACTCTATAACGATCGTTTGATCGGAAGAAAACCTTTTTCCACGTTAACTCAAAGCAACGTGTTATTTTCGTTTTTTGCTTTCTCGCCGACCTCACATAAAATCCTTTGTATCCGGATCTCTATTGTGAGCCAGCGATCATTTGTTTGATCCTTCGGTTATTTTCCTAGGATCGACAATTTTCATAGGCCATTAAACATTACTTGGGTTTTTTTAGTAATGTTTAGCACTGGTATTTACCACGGGTATTTTTGGTAATTACATTTTAATGGACAACGGTGCCAAAGATATTTTGTACATCTTAATGCTATTGTTGTCCAGCAATCCTATTTACATGCACCGCTCTTTTTCCGTTTAGGAAAAGTATCCTTAGAATGGATTAAAAGAAACGGTGTCGCCATTGAGTATTGTTCTCAGATGTATGTCTGGACTCTATGGTTATATTTTCTTAGCTGATTGGTACATTAATCAATATGCCCGGGATTCACTATATGTGATCCGAAATTGATTGGGGCTTCGCCCGGTACGAATGTTTGGGGGGGTGGTTTTGGTACGTAACACGTTGGAAAACGGCCATCATCCAACCGTTACCAAAAAGGGGGAAAGACAAAACAAACCCAAAAAATCTGCGTTCGATCAGTTTGTTACTGAGTATTAGTAAAGTATTCGAGAAGTTTCTAAACAAGGCTCTACTTAAATGGGTTGAGGACAATAATAATATTCCAAATAACCAGTTTGGTTTTAAAGCTGGTCATGAAACCACACATGCCGCAGGTTAACTGGTTTCAGACATTCAGTGGCATAAAAATCTGAAACAGTGCACAGGTGCCTGTTTGATTGACCTGGAGAGAGCCTTCGACACCGTTTGGGTAGAAGGGTTATACTTCAAGCTAATGAGACTAGGCATTCATAAACCACTACTGTATATACTATACATGTTGAATGAAAGGAAATTCGTCGTCAAAAGTGGCAATGTGACCTCCAAATTTGGTTACCAAATAAAAAACGGTCTGCAACAGGGAGCGGTGTTATCTCCGATCCTTTTTAATATTTACACTAGCGACCTAATAAGGTCTCTTCATCAGGCTATTGCGTATGCAGACGATCTGATAATATATAGAACAGCACCAAAAATTGAAATCATTAACGGATTATTACAAGGGGATTTCAATGATGTTCAGCGATACTGCGACAACTGGAAACTCAAAATCAATATCCAGAAGTGTGAAACCATCCTCTTTAGAACACCACTGGCTGAAGCTACCAGGGACACCAGGAAAAACTGGCGAAAACTAGCTATTATGGGACCACACCAACAAACACTGGAAACCAAAAATGTAGTCAAATACTTAGGCATCTGGCTGGATCAGTATCTATATTTTAACAAACATGTGGAGGCTACGCTGGCCTGGGCAAAGAAAGCTTATGCTATGACAAAAACACTGTTTCATAGTAGTCAACTTCACAGCAGATTTAAAGTTATATGCTACATGGCTCTCATCAGACCGATGATCATATATGGATGTCCAGTGTGGTTTAATGTGGGACCTAGCTTAATGGAAAAGATTCGGATTTTTGAGAGACAATGCCTCAGGACGTGTCTCAACTTACATCGGACTCCTGAATCCGATCACAAAAAATACTATCCCAATGAAGCGTTGTACAATGGGGCCAATATAAGTGGATAACTTTATGATCAAGTTGATCCAAGGGCATCTTGCGAGATCAATGAGCGAACGATTTAATTTTTGGTACATATTACCCAAACAATATGTATTATGAGGGGGTACGTTTGTTTTTGTTTGTTTGCAGACGCATTTATTCACAAAGTCTTTTTTATGTTTTACAATTTTAGTCTAAATGCTAAACCTATCTTAACAATTTTACTACATAATGTAATTTACTGGCTCTTCACAAGCACTCTAAATTATACAATATTATATGCTTAATTTATGCCTTTCAGCTTACATTTTCTTTTATTTATTCTTAATATAATACACATACATTATAAAAAAATAAACTATTATCTTAGAGGTCTACCTCTTCTTCTTTTAGAGGCATTATGACAAAAAAAAAAAAAAAAGATTTTTTTTTTTTTTTGAGGATGCAAAAATTTTAAAAACAAAATAATAAGTGCTTAATGAAAACAAAAAAGATAAAATAACAGAAGTTAACGGGAAGGAGGGCAAAGGAAAAGGAAGGGAGGAAGCTGCGCCTGAGCTGAATATTATATCTGCGGACGTGAAGTCCTTTCTTCGTTTTGGAGCCACAACCAGTTGGGGTTGGTTCGGTCTTTTATTGATTTATCTCTTTCACTGATCACCATACTGAATCGAAGTCGGTCTGGCCTATTAGAGTAATCCCTATTGTGGACAATTTGTTTATCCCTAGCACCACGGAAAGCGTGGTATATAATAGGTATTCCACCCTCATCTTGGATAAGACCTTTTCCGTCCAAGAAGAGGAACGCCTCTGGGGGAATTAACCCGTTCTGGAGGGTACTCTCCAGATACATATCGTTCGGATAATATGCTCCCGCGATAAGATTATTTACACTGCACATTGCCCTTGCAATGTGGCCACGAATAATTTTTATAATGAAGTTGTCTATCCTAGTTAGTCCTGATTTATCATACAGGGTTTTATTAGGGTAAAATTTCTGGTATCGTGACTCTGGTGTTCTATTAAGTCCGAGGCAGGAACGCAAACACTGTCTCTCGAACACGCGAATCTTTTCCATGTAGAATGGGGATATATTGTACCATATTGGACAGCCATAGACCAACACTGGTCGGATGAATGCCGAATATGAGATTATTTTAACTTTTGGATTGAGAATGCTGCTTCGGAATAGACTTTTTGTGGCAACAAATGCGTTTCTTGCTGCAGAGAGAGTGACTGCTATATGCTTGTCAAAGTATTAATACTGATCAAGCCAAATACCGAGATATCTGACTACAGTTTTCACTTGTAGTGGGAGATTATTATTCCCTACGATAGAGAAGTTTTACCATTTGTACTTTGTATCCTGAGAGGCCCTGGAGAGAGGTGTTCTGAAAAGGATAGTCTCGGTTTTGTGGAAATTAATTTTTAGTTTCCAGTCATTACAAAAACGTTTTATTTTATTGAAGTCGTCCTGGAGAAGTCTATTGATGACATCTATTTTCTCTCCTGTTCTGTATACCACAACGTCGTCTGCGTATGCAATGGCATTGTTAAGCGTACCCACTAAATCACTGGTGTAAATATTAAACAGAATGGGAGAATTCACCGCCCCTTGTTGTAAGCCGTTTGTAATTTTGAAGGTCTTGCTTGAGAATATATCACCGCATTTTACCACAAACTGCTTGTCCGTTATTATTTCGTAAATGTTGTACAATAGATAATGAGGCATTCTCAGGTTTTCTAACTTATGAAGAAGTCCTTCTAACCACACGGTGTCGAAAGCCTTTTCAAAGTCAACTAAGCAGGCACCTGTGCATTGGCGCTTTGTCTTGTTCCATTGTATGTCGGAAACAAGCTTTGACGCGGCATGCACGGTACTATGTCCCGCTTTAAAGCCAAACTGGTTGTTGGGGATGATTTCATTTTCATCACACCAGTTCATCAGTGCTTTGTTTATGATCTTCTCGAAAACCTTGCTGATATTTGGCAGCAAGCTAATCGCGCGAAGGTTGGTTGGATTGGTTCTGTCTTTGCCCTTTTTAGGGATGGGGTGGACTATTGCAGTTTTCTAGTGGGTTGGATAGTATGCCTTATTTAAGGCGTTGTTAAATAGTGTAGTGTAGATTTTTACTGCTTCAGGAGGCAAATGTTTTAAAACTTCATTTGGGATGCTATCTGTCCCAGAAGACTTTTTGCGTTTGATTGACTTAAGGATGTTCGTAAGTTCATCCTTACTCACAAACATATTCATATTCTGATTACTCCTGGGGGAGTCCGCTCTGTTATTTTCACTGAATGTGGTAAAACTACGGTTTTGGTTCCTCCAGGTACAAAGTTGATTTCTCAGTGAGCTGTAGGTCTGGAATGCGTTGTTTTCGAGGATCCTATTGGAGTGAGTGGATTCGTTCACTCTGTATACTGCTTCGAAACATTCACCAATTAAGTTCACTTTGTCTTGCGGGTCTTCGACTAATATTACTTCTTCGTTGGAGTTGATATGCTCCAGATTGAGTCCTGAGTTCAGCATTGCTTGACAATTCTCAGGAGTCCGTGGGACTCGCAAATATGGAATGTCATTGTGATCTTTCTTTCAAAAAGTTTTATTGATTTGTGAGAACATATTCGATCCGCTAGCTTGGATGGCTTGTATTTTGTTCTTCCACTCTTCATTTATTCTTGAACGGTAATTGTCACGGATCAATTTTTGGAGATTTTTGATTAGGGACTTAAGTGTTCTTATTTCCTGACTATTTGGGTCGCTGAACTGTCTATAAAGTCTTTTCAGCTTTGAGAGCATAATGCCCTTTTGCTTATACAAAGCGTCAATTGCTGATATCCTGTACTTATTAGTATAACTGTCGGTATGGGGAACTTTAGGTATAGAACGATTCACTGCATTGGTAATAATATCGTCCAATGTTGTAAAGTAATGATCGATTTCGTCGTTATGGAGGTTTCTAATAGTCGGTGGGTCTATGGCAGTGTTACGAAGTTCTTTTTTTATTAATCGATCAAAGCGTGACCAGTGAGCTTTTCGAAAATTGAAGGAGTGGATCTGGTCGAACTGCTCTAGTGAATATTGTTCATTTGGGACTTCAATTATGGCTCCAAATCCGTAGTGATCGCTATCGTAATCGATTGTGCGAAGACAGTTTCGCGTAGTTAGATCTGTGCCTGGCAAGTTTATTCGATCGTCTATCATAAGTAAATCCAGAAATGAATTTCCTTTAGGATAAGACGGTGTACTTGTGGCGTACAATTCTAATCTGCGCTCGATAGCATTCATTTGCCACCAATCATATAAAGCATTGCCCCTTGTGTTCGTGGTTAAGTTACCCCAAGCACTATGCTTGGCGTTGAAATCACCCGCTATTAGGAAATAGTTGTTTTCCGAATCTAATTTCAGGTGTCGAAATAGCATATCAATTTCATTGATAAATTGCTTACACTGGGTAGCTTGAGGGGCATAATTGGGGACCACATACAGGTGCTTTTGACTTCTCAACGGAATATCTATTATGCAGGCTTCCAGCACCTGAAATTTGTGTACTTCTGTACTATAAATTACCTTATGATAAAGACCTTTTTTAATTAAAACTGCAACCCCACCCCCTTGAGTAGAATGAGGCCTGTCACGTCTGATTATCTTATAGTTTTTATAGACAATTTTGTGCCTTTGGTTTAGCTTAGTTTCACTAGCCAAAAGTACATCAGGGGATTCGACTTCAAGCATGTTGCCTAGATTATCTCTTCTGTCTATGTGTAGTCGTGAATTTACGTTCACCGAAATAATTTTTAGTTTTAGTTCAGTTAGAGGGTTGAAGATTTTGATGGAAGGAGTTATTTGAAAATACAGCCGAACAGAGCATATCTATTCGGGCCATTTGTTCCGTCAGTATTTTTTGAAAATTAGCAAATTGTGTTTGCAGGGCCGATATCATATTTAATATCTCAGGTTGCGCATCTACTGCCGGTATTCGCCCATTGGTATGTGAGGATTCCACGGGGACTCGTTGCATAGAATTGCCCGTGATTTGTGCATATGATGCACGCGGGCCAACGAAATTATTATAAGAACGAGTTTTAATTTTTTTCTCTTCTGCCACTTGCTTTTGTTTTGATTCCCACTTTAGCTTCATATGTTGAAATTTGGGACAACCTCTAAAATTTGCCGTGTGTCCTGTATTTTTACATAGGACACATGACAGTGTTTCCCTATCCGGAAACTGTTCCTTTCCCAGCGGACATTCGCCCATGTTATGGTCGGCGAGGCATTTTACGCATCTGAATTTCATATTGCAGTTTGATGCAACGTGTCCAAGTCTTTGACAGCGCATACATTGCAGTACGCGCTCAGATTTTCTAATTTTTTCCCAACTTATAATTTGGTGGCTTAGACATTTTATATGTCTAAGCGCATCAACTTTACTATTAGGACTTAGAGATACAATGTAGAAAGGCAATTTGCGGTTGCACTTTCTAGAATTCGCAGTTGAAAACGGTTTTACACCTGTAAATTTTAAACTAGCTGTTTCAACCGTTTTTAATTCCTCGAGTATCTCCTCTGGGGAGAACGAAAGATCAACTCCTTTTAAGAGTATGGAAATTGATTTTTCTGATTTTGGGGTGTACGTGTAGTACTCGGTTTTTGCCCTTCCCAAAGCAGACTTTACTTTATTGTAACCTTCTAGGTCGTCGCACAAAATTCTAGTTTTTTCAGCACTAATTCTTTTTGTTTTAAAATCTTTACAAGTCAACTCACCCAACTTCATTAAATCTTTCGCTTCTATGTAACTGATGACAATTGGAGGTATTTTTTCCTTTTTTGGTTGCTGTTGTTGCTCGTCCTTGGCTGTCTTTGTCTGCTGCAGTTGTTTCCGATTCTGTTGTTGGGCGTCCTTCGTTTCGCTTATTTGCAGCGAATGTTGTAGCTGCCGCTGGTGATTTGTTTTTTGCTCTCTTTTTGCTTCGGTTTCATTCCGTCTTTTGTTTCGCTCTTCCAGGGCTGCTCGTACTTGTTTGGAAAGTTCTTCGCGTTTTTTTGATGAGATCAGCAATTAAGCTGTTTAGGTCATCGTCTCCTTCTGGAATGTTTGACTCCAGTATCTCCAATTCCTTAAATTTGTTCCCTGCTCCTGAGTAACAAGTATCCTTGGCAGGTACGTTTTCTTCTGTGACGGTTTTTTTCATCACATTTGATTTTTGTCGTTCCATTGACAGGTTTGAGCGGACTTTATTTGCCACTGGGCTGTCGTCTATAATTGATACTTCGTTCTTCCTTTTGGTAATTTTTTTAATTGTTTTTGAATTAGCGACTACACATGAGTGTGCCATTTTTAATTCGACACTCTTCGTCTTGCTCATTTTGGTTTCGAAACACACACACACACACTCATTTTTTTTTTCTTCTTTTTTCGCCGTGCCACGCCGGCCGAACTGCGAAAAACACAGTTTATTCACGAATTCACGCACACACGCACACACGCACTCGATATTCTTTGTTTTAGAGCTGCTCACCGTCTTACGATGTTTGTCACTTGACGAACGACGAGCGAATGATTCCTTAGTCTTGATATGAACGGCCTCATACAAAATGAATCCGCTATACCGTTGATTTATCACGTGCATCGGTCGGGTACAGATAAACGAATATGTTATAATCGAGAAGTTGCGCACACAGACGAAGAGCGCCTGCAGTTCAGTAGGGCAGTAGCACAGAAAGACCGAAAAGACACGAATAAGCAACACCAGAGATTTTGGTGGCTGAGTGGCAATTAAAAACCTGTTTCCTTATAAAACTGGCAAAAAAAGGGAAGTAATAATAATAATAATAATAAAGCCCAACAAACTACGGAAAGCTTACATAGATTTAGCATTTCGAAGTCTTGATACTAGGTTTAGGATAGAGTTAAGGTTAAAAAAAAAAAAAAATTAGTTTAGTATTTAAATTAGATATAAAGTAAAAAAAAAAATAACAAATCAAAGTTTTTTTCTGTTCTTCATTTTCTTTGTATCTAATTAAGTTCCATAAAAATTCATGTAAACAAAGTAATCATAATGTCGAAAGACAAATTTTCATGCTTTAAGTGTATGCATGTAACTTAGAGAGTCCGCAAAGGACCAGTAAGTTAAGAAATAAGATAACATAAGCTAGAGTTTAATTAGTTTTGTCTAGCGAGTAAGTAAATTATAATAATAGGAAGAAATAAAAAATGATATTTAAAAAAAAAAAAAAAAAACACCGAAAATTCCATCCGTCGCTTCGATGGCCATATATGGTACGATCCTCCTCAGCATCGGCACATAGGGCGCGAAACATAAATGATATTAGCTTCTGTTGCTCATGGTGTGTGTGTATGTCCACAGTATGCAGACCGTGGATCATCAAATCCATAAGGGTAACACCATGAACAATGATCTGCAGCTGGCACCAGCATCCCAACGAAGGGTTGAAATGTTTGCGTTAAGTAAAGGCACACACGATGAGTGGCCTACCCAGGATACTCGTGTACATGTTACAATGTTGCAAAATTGCTTCCAACGTCTGGGCGAGAGATAAAGGAGCCAGCTTCGTTGCTTGAGTACTTTGCTGTGTATTGGGTGCATGCTACGTTCTTCGCGCAGCTGCGTAGTAGTGTAAGCATATGAGGGTAGCGCCGAATGTGTTCCCCGGATGTATGCCGCGTTTATAATTTCTTACCAGAAATTTGATGATGCAACACACAACCGGTGAATTGTTTTCAGAGGATCGGTATTTAATGCTGATACAATTTATGTCAGCTAGAATCGTTGATTCTAAGTATTCCTACCATGATAGGTACAACTATCACCTTACAGTAGTAGTGACGTTCAATGGAACTGTCATAATACTTGTTTTTTTTTATACCTTTAGCATGCCCTAGACGGAGTTTTTTACCCAGGTAAATGGAAAGGTGGATGGTGGCGTTCGAGAGAACCGCCACAGTCCTTTTAATAGTCGCAAGTTTAAGGAACCGACAGAAGATTCTAATTTGAAACTGATATTTTCAAGCTCGCTCAGAGCAATGGACTAGCAGAAAAGGGCATGGCAATTGCCAAGCGAATAGTTAAATAAATGAAAATGATTTTCAGTGGCGAATATTGAAGTATTATGCCACGCCGTTGGCTAATATGTTCCTGTGACCTGCTCAACTCCTCATGGGTAGAGAATTCAAGACAAAAATTCTAACAACGACCAACAATTTGAAACCACACGACTTAAGCTCAGATGACATTTTGAAACGCATAGAAAGGAAAAAAACAGCTCCAAGCTGAATATTACAATAAAACATCAAAGCCTTTATCCAAATTAAAAGAGAGCGATAGAATAATGTTTAGAAAAAGTGAAAGAGACTGGTCATACATAGTCAATAATAGTGAAAATAATTATTTTAGAAGGAAAATCACTTAATATTGAACCAAGAAATGTATTAGAGGACTACACCTATGCCGGCATCGATAAGAGCCAAGCCATCGATAACGATGAAGAAGACAATGTGTCAGAATCCCATAATATGGAGGAAAACGGTAATGAGGACATCGACGACGGCTTGGGTTACGTACTCGACGGGCCAAACAAGTTAGGAAAAAGGTCAGGAAGAGTAGTAAGGGCCCCCGGAACGCTATTGTGACTGGGTGGCTTAAGTAGTTAAAACTAGTTAATATATTATATTATAAAATTATGAACAGATACATATTAGCATTATAGAAAAAAAGCGTGTGAGAGTAATTTAAGAGTTGTAAAAGGAACACTGTCTATTCATCGGGCACTGAGACTTAATCATTTGCACTGGCGATTGATTGGGGTGTCATCAACGATGGACAGTGGCTATAGCGACGCGAGCGTGAAAACATCTAATATAATAAATTCATTATCTAAATTAAGACTTTTAAATTCACTCGGCTTGTTACATATTCGCGCACTCGCGCGGGCTCCTCTAGTAGCTGAATCAGATTGTGGCTAATAGCGAACATGTCTTTTGGTCTCTCAACCTCGTCTACTGTATTAAAATTTACTAACCGGTTGGAGTTGTGTACATTCAAATCGTCAATAAAAATCTCGGAAACAGTGATGTGATGTTCAAATAAGCAAATAAATCAGATCTGATGAAGAGTTAGACTCCACCCTCAAAACAAAATTTTGCGTGTGAATCAGTCTGAATCTCGGTTAGAACAAGAATACGGGGTTTTGATGTTTATAAATGTTCGTGAACGGTGTATTAGTGTAATGCTGACCGAGCTTCTCAAGAGAATCCAATTTCGAAGAGGCGAGTTGTTTATCAATTGATTTGTTATTAAATTATTTTTATGTTGTTCCCCCCAGATAGATAGTGTTTTTGCAATAGCAGTGAGCATCCCACCTTGTCAACCGATCCATCAACCAAACCTTGAAAAACAGCCAAGGATTTCTCCTAATTATTTCACGGAGCGTAGTGTAGCATTTCACCGGAAAGTTCAGTGTTGAGACCCAACCTACCACTCAGCCTTTCGTCGCCATTTACGACAAACGGATCTAGCTATAAAGGCGTACTCGCAGGGATAAGATTTAGTATGTATTTGTATGCTAGAACGAGGATTACGCACTCACAAACTAAAATTTTAACCTAAATTACACGGAGCGAAACCAATGAATTCCCACAAAATAATAAACGAAAAAAATGCTCCCGTCAACTGGACAATTAAAGCTCTGTTACTGTAACAGCAGTTTTTTTTTTTTTTTTTTTTGTTATTAGATTTCTCTCGGGAGAGGCGAACCTATAGCGTCGAGTGGGCGCCCCGAGATGCCATCAAATAACTGTTGCAGTTCCTTTTGAACAGTTGCAGGTTGAACGCTCCGGGAACACTCGCGTGGGAAGGGAGTTCCACAGCTTCCCCGCTCTGTAACGGAACGAGTTCTGATACAGGGATGTTCGCGCTGTCGGGAGATGAACCACGTAATAGTTTATAAACATCAATTGTACATATTTAAGGGTTAATAAGATTGTTGTATTTATTATTGCCTTTTGGTGGACAATAATCGTTAATACACTGAAAAAAAACCACTGTAACAAAAAAGACCGATGAGTAGTAAGAAATAAAATGCAAATACTTGTACTTGCTTTAATTCAAATGAAGTACATATTTTATTATTCCACCCAAACCACACTGAAAACCGTTCTCACTTAAGAGAGTCTACTTTACATCCTGTAATCCATTCTGTATGAGCAATTTTGGTGCCAACCACTTAGTGGAAGTACTCAGAATACACACGATGCACCCTTCTTTTCATTTTTTTGTGCCAGTACTTACTGGTAATACAAAAGCATTTACGAGTACTTAAAAAAAACTTTTCGTATGTGTATATTTTCAAAACATCTGATTATTGATCACCTTTCAAAATAAAACGTCGGGTGTGACGCTGGAGACATGCTTGCGCGCTTATGTTTTGCTACCAATATAATAGAAAATAAACAACACAGCGAATTACTGTTTGCTCAAGCTTTTGTTTCCTAGAACCCAGTATATGCGAGCAGCTCAATAGTTTGCTATTAACGTCCACATACGAGTTTACCTACGGCATTTTTTAACATGACAAACTGTTAGTAGTATCTATTTTTTAAAGTTTTTGTAATCATGTTTGTTGATTCGAACAGTGTGGATTTATTTATTAAAGTCGACATCAAAAGCTGAATGCTTCCCTTCACTTTAAAGACTCAATCCGGACAGGCGAAATGTGTTCTAATACATACTCCATTTGTCCTTATTTTGTGCCTAAAGTCTGAGGCTTGTTTCAGGGCACCCATGCAGGAATATTTGTATTGCAGTATGAACGCAAATGTCATCACAAACTTAATTTACCGTCCTCAATGCACTTGTTTTACTTCCCAGAAAACACAGGGTAGGTCGCCGGTTGGTAAGGTTACACTCTTGCTGGGTTCGTAAGCCAAGACACGTGCGTATAAATACATGAACAACGTCACACCTCTGTGTGCAATTTAACTATATATGAATTATTAAATCCATTACGTCCCTACCTTTGGCCCCCATCCTGAATGAAATCAGAGCTCTCATAAGCCACATTAACAGCTGCCTGGATTTGCCCCCCAGCTAGCTTCATCCGACTAAATGCCGCGGGCGTACCCTCAGAACATGTCATTTTGTGTGTCTAATTTACACAGACGCAAGTTTGAGTACTAATTATGTATAGCGCGAATCGCGAAGTGTTTCAAGCGCCAGAAATGGCTGATAAAAAATGCACCAAAGGGCTCCAGGCGCTCCAGGCGCTCCTATTAAAGGCGAGAGAACGATAAATTTTGATTGAAGTTTTAACTTCTTATCACCAATGATTTAAAAGCCGAGCATTGGGAAACTATCCTTTCAGTACGACGACGTTTTCCATCGATCCTTTGACTACTTGCCTAGTATTTATTACTTGAGCTGGTATTTGAAGAAATCCCAGACATTTTTCTTGGAGAGAACTGGAATCTGTTGAACATAAAGTCGGAAAAATGTTCATCAAATCAGATCGAAGAAAAATTTGCTATCGACTTTAAACGCATCAATTTATTTGATTACATTCCTTGAGAGGCCTCGAGGGATTATTATTTAATAAAGCACATCCCACAGTGCCTAAAGGTGGATTTTGATTATGAAATTCATGATGTACGAACGTAGGCGGCTGTAGTATGGGTTTTTTTTTTGTTATGTTGTTTTGTGAGTAAAGACTTGGTTTTCTTAACTAAAGTGATAAACCAAAAACTTACAGTAGAATAATTACTGAAGTCTCGGGGGACCAATGACTTTCCGCTTCCACCTTTGATGTGGTTCGGGTGAGCTGGCTTGAGATTGTGCCCTCATAGTAGGAATACCCACGATATCCTTAGGACTTTCTTCAAAGAACAAATTTAAGTAAATTGGAATTTTGATAAACGTGACATTTTACCGAATCAGATAATAAATAGGAATATGAAACAACTGTACCAAGAAAAAACTCATAATCTCTCTAATTATTTCCGTCTTATTTATATATTCTTCCCTGAGTTCACTTGAGCAATGTTTTTAGTAGCGCTTGTGGAGCAAGCACTGTTCTAATGACGGAATTATGTTGTGCTGCGCTTTGATGCTCTTGACTAGATATAGCCATTGAATCACAGTTCTGGGTCATTCAACTTTGCATACTCCAGGGATAGATTGAAAATGCAAGTGCCAAGCGTGAATATAAACTGATGTTTTTATTTAACTGTTATTCCTAGATTGACCCTTAAATACTCTAAAATATTATGGCAAAATGTGGATGATAGAGAAGTTAGTGGATAAGCAAAGGAGGTATGTATGTACAATGGTTTTGAAAGTCTGGTCATTATGATGACGAAGAAACACATGATGAAGCAGACTATACGCGTGTATGGTTCGTCTGGACAATAATTTTCCGTATATCGGAAAATAATTTTTATCGGGAACTTTGTTACATCCCTTTCAGATAGAAATTCAATGAGTTAAGCATATCCTGGTGATTGGTAATGACGTTCGCAGAGATTGGTCAAGCATATAGAAAGAGAAAGAGTACAGACTCTGCTGTCATCAACAAAGGCGTAAATTAACGTTTATAAAAATAAAGATGATCATGGGTGAGTGTTCGTGACGCGTCATCTGCGCGATCAACAGCACACCAATTACGAGTCACTGCCGGCATGTCAGACCAACTTGTTTGGTTTTGGACTCATGTAAAGCTTGAAAAAAAATCATCAGTTTTTGACCAAAACCTTGTTCCGCGATGGGGCCTATTTCTGACTTAGTGGTTACGTCAAGAATTTTCGTATTTCGACTGAAAAGCAATCCCAGGAGGATCAACAATCCAAACCAAACAATGATTTGTTATGATTTATGAGATGTTGGAATCATTGGTTCATATGAGACTGGTCAAAACGTAACTGTGGTTGGCGTCGGTTATCGGGCCATGAAAACGTACTTTTTGGTGCCTGGGTTTAAAGTCCATGATCTCGAAATCATGGCTTTATTGCAAGAACTGATGTTTTTATTTAACTGTTATTCCTAGATTGACCCTTAAATACTCTAAAATATTATGGCAAAATGTGGATGATAGAGAAGTTAGTGGATAAGCAAAGGAGGTATGTATGTACAATGGTTTTGAAAGTCTGGTCATTATGATGACGAAGAAACACATGATGAAGCAGACTATACGCGTGTATGGTTCGTCTGGACAATAATTTTCCGTATATCGGAAAATAATTTTTATCGGGAACTTTGTTACATCCCTTTCAGATAGAAATTCAATGAGTTAAGCATATCCTGGTGATTGGTAATGACGTTCGCAGAGATTGGTCAAGCATATAGAAAGAGAAAGAGTACAGACTCTGCTGTCATCAACAAAGGCGTAAATTAACGTTTATAAAAATAAAGATGATCATGGGTGAGTGTTCGTGACGCGTCATCTGCGCGATCAACAGCACACCAATTACGAGTCACTGCCGGCATGTCAGACCAACTTGTTTGGTTTTGGACTCATGTAAAGCTTGAAAAAAAATCATCAGTTTTTGACCAAAACCTTGTTCCGCGATGGGGCCTATTTCTGACTTAGTGGTTACGTCAAGAATTTTCGTATTTCGACTGAAAAGCAATCCCAGGAGGATCAACAATCCAAACCAAACAATGATTTGTTATGATTTATGAGATGTTGGAATCATTGGTTCATATGAGACTGGTCAAAACGTAACTGTGGTTGGCGTCGGTTATCGGGCCATGAAAACGTACTTTTTGGTGCCTGGGTTTAAAGTCCATGATCTCGAAATCATGGCTTTATTGCAAGAACAATTCTTTAAATAGTTAATTCCACGCGCCGAACCGGTAAACTTTGACCGCCTGGACCATAACACCTCTAGACTTTTTCCTCTGGGGCTACATAAATTCCAAAGTCTACATGGATAAGTCGGATACAAATAGGGAAATGGAAATCAACAATACTCGCGTCATTCGCCAATAACTCGCAATGCTCAAACGCATCATCGAAAATTCATATTCCCCAAATGGGCAATGTTAGATGCAGTTACGGCCAATATTTTAAAGAAATAATCTAAACAATGGGTTCATATGAACGGTAGTAAATATTACTCGGCAAAATTGATTTTCTTTTTTGTTGAAAACTGTACCTATGAATGAATCACACATTACTTTCAACCAACACAGTCTGCATAAAACAGCGGAGATGTAGTTAATGAGCCTGATACCTCTATAAACTATTGTCCATAATCTCAATGTCTGATTATGTTGAAATAAACAAACAAAGGAACTTGTGGCGTTTCTAACAGATCCACACACAGTACACAAGCAAATAGTGAAGAACAACACCGAAAGAAGTTCGAATAACCAAAGCATCAAAGCCGTATACCATAGCATTTCCAGATTGAAGTGTACTTGAGTTTAGAAATCAAATTCGTACACGCGGCCGTTAGTCTGACTTTTCAATGCTTCGCTTCTCAGCCGTCTCATCGTGTATTCAATTAAGCTTCTACACTATCCTTGTTAAACGCTATAATTGGTCACCCCGACGTGATATGTGTACAAATACACACAATCTGCCATAAGTAAACAGGATTTACAGAGCACCGGCTCACTCGCCTGCTCCGACGTTCTCTTGCTCGCTCGCTCCTCGTTCCGTCGTTCGATACGGTGGAGGGAGTTCTTTCGTTTCTAACAGATACACACGCAGTAGACAAGGAAACAGTGAAGAACAACACAGAAAGAAATCGAATAAGCAAGAGCATCAGCCGTATACCAAGTTGGCCGACCTACTTGGCTACCACAAAAGTTTCACGACCGCTTATCACCCCGAATCTAAATGGAATGATAGAGCGATGACACTGGTCCATCAAAGCTTCGTCGATGTGTCACAATGACAGCCAATGGCTCGACACCCCACCCACCGTCCTCTTAGGTCTACGGACCAGTATTAAAGAGGACCTGAGAGCATCCGCAGCAGATTTAAGTTACGGAACCAATCTGCGCCTCCTAAGAGAATTCTTCGCAGATGGAGAATCTCCGCACGATCAGTTACAAAGTGTGGAGAACCTGTGCGATTTCATGCGCAAAATCAGGGCAACACCTATCGACAAACACTGCTTCAAAAGGATATTCGTTCACCGAGGAATGGCACGTCTTCATCAGGGTGGACAAAGTAAGGAAACCTTCAGAGCCCCCATATAAAGGACAATGTGAGATGCTGGAACGAATTAACGACCAGGTATTCTCAGTCGACATCGGCGGGAAACCGAACAACGGTTTCATCCAAAGCCACAGAAATCCTCCACGGACCCATGACCCGGTAGCGGACCTTCAACCAACGCGCGCGAGGACTCAATGTGCGGGAACCCCCAATACAACACACAGGAACCGCAACTCACGCCAACTTCCAACAAAGAAGCAGAATGATTTCCTTCGCTCCTTTACCACCCAAATACCGGCCTAGGTGGAGAGGCTGACGTATACCAAACGACTAGGCTCCCCCGCAACATTAATTAACCCGCAAGATCTTCGTGACTGTGTCGCGGGGGTGGGAACACGTGGGCCGCATTCCTCTACCATTTCCTCATACCTGGTTATTGTGTTTAGTTATTGAAGGACACAACGCTAGAAACGAATTTGTTTGGCAGCACACTATCTGAGTAAACACAACTGGCCCGGCGGGGCAGCCAGCAAGAATTCCACGCGATAAGAATACGGCCAAGAAATAAACAATATTTACGACCTCCTCTTGAGCCAAGTGCAATTTGGTTTTCCGTTATCGAAAGGACCATTGTGGGAACAGACGATAAACAATAAATTAATCAACACTGTTCCTACAAGAAGATACAAACCCTATAAAGACATCGCAACCGAAGATAACGACTTCGACCCAGGAAATCACCAGCGCCATAAACCACATGCGGTGAAAATATACAAAGGGATAACGCAGAAAATCCTAACGATCCTCGGCGTATCTTCGGCCACGGTTCTGTGTGTGTGGATGCATCCACACAGTATCTCAACGAATGAAGTGGAAGCGTTGTACAAGATAGGATGCGATCTCCTGGAATGCAGACAACCCCTGGAAAAGAGGGAATCCAGGGGAAGGTGAATTTAAGAAAAAAGGGAGAACAACCCAGGTGAGTTCCTTCCTACGGGAAAGTTTTTAAGACAGTCAAGGTACAGTTCGAGGAGAAAAGGTCATCTAGAAAAATAGTTCTGCGGAGGTGTCGTACGTATCGCGGTGTTTGGTGGTAAACGCTTATTCGAAAACCGCCAAAAACTCATTTCTGATGATTTTAAAGTATTTAAGTACTTTTAGTTTTTGTTTATCGCTCCGTAGTTGTTTACATAACAAATCGAATGTGGCCGTTTATGAATTTTGTCTGTTATTTTCATTTAATAAAGTGTTTGATAATTGCGGATAAAAGTAAATTTTGACATCTTTGATATCAATCATACAAGGAGTCAACAACCCTCGTCAAGCGGCTCTTGTTTACTTAATACGAGCCACCTGCAACGGTTCGCTTCTCGCTCCTTCGATTTATCAGAAAGAAAAAGTACTCATGTTCGTTTTTTTCTGGATCGTTTTCTAATGTATTCACAGCACCCAATATGATCTCTGGGTTGTCGTTTAAAATGAGTTTTTAGTTATGGGCACAACGGATTAGCAACCAGACATGGACACTTCTGTTTCTGATTCCAGTACGAAATTTTGGATTAAGTTAATTACTTTGGTTGAAAGCATGTTTTGTTGAAAGGTTGTTCCATCGCGTCCGTTGATGATTGATTTTCATATCTGAAGTGTCTGTATTGGATGCAGCTAAGATAAATCGAGCAAAAACTAGCACGTGATATGCCTAAAGCACGCAAGGAGAAATAACGTTTTGTTAGCCGTATCCTTCGATACTCGTTGGAACCGTCTTCCAGGAGAAGCGGCGAGGGGATTTGGTACGTCGCTTAACATAGCTCTCCGCCAGATCGGGTCTGGTTTGTGGGATATCACGAGCTCTTTGGAATACAATGCAATTGCTTCGTATAATACGAGGAGATCCGTAAATATCTGGGTAAGTCAAAATTTAGTTATAAAAATACAAAGTCCATAAATCAAATCGTGGCATCTCGGGGCGCCCATTCGGCGCTATAGGTTTGCCTCTCCCGAGAGAAGTCTAATAAAAAAAAATGAGGAGGAGTGCATATTTGGGCCAATCACAAGTCCCAGTTGTGTGTTACAAATTTTTGGAAGGACTCATCTACGTACCCAGAATCTAACGACTTAAAAGAAAAGCAACCAAACCAATGAATCATGACTCTTGAGTAATAGCGTTTTCTCAAACCATGTCCCTTCTAATCTCAATTCTTTGATAATATACACTTTCGACAAATAACTTCATAGGTTAAATGATTGTTACAGTATTTTGCTTCTACCTAATCCTTTCGATTTTAATATTAATTCTTCGTCGGCTTATCCAAATAGTTATATTTGATTGTTGAGTCAAGGTGTTGTTGATCTTAACCTATTTGGTTGAAATTTCAGACTTATTGTTAGAAACAATTTTTTGAAGAGATGCCCGGTAAACCGAACTTGCAACCAAAAAGAGTTAAAACGCAAATCAATTTTTTTGTGATTGTGTCAAAACCTATGCCAACGGTCCAATTTCGTTCCTGAATATTGTAACACCCGCTAAGATCACTGGGGTCATGCTGTCGTTCGATTTATTCATTGACGCTGAACAATACGATCTCACCTACGTCAACTGTATTTCGTCTCTTACTGGCCAGAAACGAACGACAGCTTGTAACCGAACTGTTAAATTCCGAAGGTCATTTGAATCTCTCGAAAACACCTACGCCAATGGTTCTTCGATTATGTCTCCTCACTCTACCCGATCATAGCCGAACCTCGAGCATTCTGGTCACTTCTGTGACCTTACGATTATGATCTCCTCCTCGATTCACGGAATCTAACAGATTACGACATCGTGTTTCATTAACACTGGAATATCCAGTTGGCTGTAAACTGATGCAAGTTGGGTAATTTACTATTCAAAGGTATAGCAAGGCAGGTTTATTGTCCACAAAATCCGTTGGGAACGGGATATATCGGAAAAGATCGATGACGGCTATTAAGCTGTTTATGTAATGAAGTTGCTCATGGTAAAACAAATTATATTGTCACTTAACA
Organism: Microdon myrmicae; assembly: GCA_963931805.1. NCBI lineage: Eukaryota > Metazoa > Arthropoda > Insecta > Diptera > Syrphidae > Microdon > Microdon myrmicae. The sequence continues at coordinate 575,462 of OZ007500.1, read as the reverse complement.
ATTGAAAGAGGATTATACGAATTGATTAGTCAATAATATCAGGAGATTGATGAACAACATTTAATAAGTTTTTTTCCGGACTGGATAACTTTTTCCAAGGGATTTTGTCATTTTAACTAACCAATATTTTGTTTTGACACATTAAGGCATTGAAGCTAGACTCCAAACTCTAATATCTCTAATTCCGATGGATCAGCGCCTGAACTACAAAGACGTCAAAATACTTATACAGCGCTGTCCTAGGAGCACGTTGTCCCATCGAAACTTTATTCATTATAAAACCAAATTTCATGTTTTTCGAAACAGTCATCCATCCATTTTGCAGATAAGTCACTTCGCATTCCAAACACATTATACTTTAATGATAACCTACAGAAAGCCTTGTCAAAAGTCCGTTCGATTTGAATTCTATTTTCCGCAGCTGTCCACAATCTGACGGCTTTTGTTTTTCTTTCTACTTTTTTCTTCTCAATTTTGTTTTTACTTTTTTTTAAAACAAACCAAGGTACGGTTGGGTTCGCATAATGGTATTCGCAAGTTCGGAATAAATCTAACCACAAGCCAATATCCTACAACTGAACTCAACGTGACCAGCCGCAGCTTCAACTTTCGAACCAAAAATAAAGCAAAGGACATTAAAACAAAAACAAAAATTAAAATAAATAAAAAGCACTAGATATTTGCATAAAAAGGATTATTCGTCAGCCTCCACGGTGTGCTATCTCTGCCCACTTCCTTCCGTTGGAGAAACTGAACAACCTTTCACTTCGTTTGGGATTTAAGAAAAAAATGTATTGCCCGATTTTTTTTTTTATTCGTTAGAGTGTACGGCGACTAAATAATTTTTAAATGAATAAGAGAGAAAAAACTTCAGGCATAAAACTCAAAAGTCGGACTGCTGTGAAATTATAAAGAATCTTTATTGGTGGCGGCGGTGAGTATGAATTCGAATGGCGGTGGGAATGGGAGAGAGTATGTGTATCCTGTGAATGAAGTTAAATACCGGAGGCGGAGGACGGCACAGAATTTATTCCAGGTTGAATTTGAATTAGATGCTATTGTGTGTTTTGTTGTGCAAGGAACGATGGGGCGGAGGTCACTTTTATCAGATCTCGTTTGTAATGACGTAATTCAAGGTTTAACAGCACCAGGCCGACGATGATTAAGCAATTATAACAATCGACGGCCAAAGGATACAAAGAGAACCCCTTTTAATTTGTTGGTAGATATTTTTCTTTAGAAAAATGTTGTCCTGTTGTTTTTAGGATTAAGGACAGTTGAGTACCTCAATGGTTAAGTCGATTAGAGTAAAGATTTTGTTGAGACTGCCTGTGATTGGTGTTGAGCGAAAATACATCAGACATGTCGGAGAGTTGAAGTCCGGAAACAGTTTGAACAACAAATTTTCCGAACGGACTGGCTGAAATTAATTTTCTGGAAGTATTATGGGAAAATTATGTTGAGGGAATTTTGCTTGATAACGCCTCGAAATTAATTTGTTTGGCTTAGGGACTCTCATTTGATCAATGTCGTGGTTTATTATAGTTAACGGATTAATAAGTATCCCTAGGGGTTTCAGGGTATTATCCATTTAAAAAAGAATAATGAAAAACAAAAATTGGAACATAATATACATAAATTGCATCAGTATGCTAATTAATGATCCATTTATGCAAACAATACTAAGAGTTATGTGGGATAAAGATTATTCACTTTATTAAACTTTTCATGACTGACTCTCTTTTATTCTTTTGTTCACCCTATCAAGAGTGCCCTGGTCTGAATGACTGTGAATTATAGGACTAAACAAAATGCAGCTTGTCTCCATTGTCAGGATGTGACTGTGAACTATAAGGTTATCTCAATTTCACCTCCGTCATTTCCATTCTACAGTTATATTGTTAATACAATTGCTTAATTTAACGAAGCGCTACTAGAAGTTATCATTTATTCGCAGGGTAGTTGAATTTGTGAGCTGAATACAAATGTCTTGGACAATAACCTAACCGTTGATTTCACGTAAAATTATTTTACGAAGAGGATGTATAGTATACACTTTTACAGGATTCTAATCAAATACGGTCTTTCGTTCCTAGTTGGTCCAATTATATGTGATCTTCACATTGATCGGTACTATACCAGTGGATTAAGATACGTCTTCCCTGCCATGTTCTCTAACCACTAATTCCCTCACCAAGTCCGCTAACCACTACTTGTCTCACTAAATCAAGGTCAGGTGGGGCACATGTTGATATTTCGAATGTCAATCTGCTTCTCTCGTTTTTCTATAAATGCTTCGTGTTATATTTATCAATACAAAGTTACATTTATCTTTATCCTCTGCCAGAATAAACAAAGTGATATTTTGATGTAAATGTCAAAGTGCAGTGTGAGTGGAAAAAGAGGGAGAGGATAATGAGGAGGCAGAGATTGGTCTTGATGCAAGTTCGAAATCAATTTTTCATATATAAAATGTTGATAAGAATCCAGGGCTCAATGTAATACCGCAAGCGAATCTGCTCGCAGTACATTTCACAGCTAGTTCTCCAATACCATGTCAATTTCGGTTCTATTCCAGCACAAGAAATACTCATTTCCGTACTCTTACTATTTGCCGCCGTGACACTTTTCGGTAACCTATGCTAAGAAATTTCTTTTTGCCATACCCATATTGGCAGTCGCTAAGAGATATTTCTAGGTGTTTCGAAAGCGGATGGTGACTCCATAACCTCGATAGGGAAAGGAGAATGATGAGTCGCTCTTTTTGGGAATTAGTTTGACATTCACCGATTTCCATATATTTGGGATCATTTGAATAGTACAGATGGACGATCTTGCATTGCGCTTTAGCTAGCGAAGATAATGTCAATCGAAAGCATAGATAGATATCAGCGGCACCAGTGAATTTGTGAATATTGAACTCTTTAAATACCCGATGTCCGGGCAACAGTGGGAATTTGGGCCATGGAATGGTACTTGTTCTCGAGTAGAGGCGGAACTGATCTGAGTTCAGGGACATGTTGATTTACCCTCGCGTTCGTGTTGATGACTCGATGACTGGGCGACTAGCATGAACGATGAGATGATTGATAAAATATTATAGTTTTTGGTATTCTTCGCAAATGCCCACAAAATTTCAATTTTTCGTTAGAAGGCTTAGTATGTTTCCTGACCGTGCAAGAACTTTGCACGTTGAATATGCCACTTGCAATCATATCTTGCCCTCTTGAATCTGCCTCTGTTTTCCTATGATTGGTGTTATTTATACAATTCGAAGCTTTTCTCCTTAGGCGTAATGACCCCGCACCTAGAGTCGAATAAAAGCTGATGTCAACACCAAGTAGAATGATTCCTATTCTCACAACAGCCACAGCCTTAACGTCACCATTGCGGACGAATAACAACCAATTTCACATCGGAAAAAAGTTTGTCTATAGTATTATATTGGTTACGGCAATTTTAGCTGGCACCAATCAGAGATATCCAGTGAAACTGGTATGTCTACCGATAAGTTAATCGAATAATTTCGTTTTGTGGTTTTGATCAATTTCAGAAGGATTGTTGCACAAAATGTACAGCGGAATCTCTTTAAACATTGTCTTATATAATATTATAAATAACTTTCCGGAGAAGAAACCAATTAGGATAGGTGGGTGCATGCATTGTTGAACGTAGCAGTGGTTATGTGTATTGAAATAAATTTAGATATCAGTCTCAAATGTACACTACATTCTACTCTACAGATATGGCACAACCAACTCACCCATTCATTGGGAATTCACAAGTATGAATTGTTAAGGTAACTACTACTTGGCCTTAATAAGGCATTATAGTAATAATGCATCACACAACACCCAAAGATTTATTACATGGTAGTTATATTGGGTAGTGTAATTCATCATCATCATCGGCACTACAACCGGGAACCGGTCTTCACCTTATTTAGCAAGTCCTGAGGCTTGTTAAATTTTCCATAATGATTTGTTTTTTCCGGGCAAGGTCATTAGTCTTGCGCCGAGGGCTCCCCGACGGGGAATCGAACCCCGGTCTCCCGCGTGACAAGCGGGTATACTAACCACTATACTATCGAGGAGCCACGGGGTAGTGTAATTAGTGGAGTGAAAATCACCTCCAGACACTTCCGGCTTTGTTATGAAAATTCTATTAGGTAAATACATATGTATGAGATTCGAATAACATGCAACAAAAATATAACCAACGAATGACAAGAAAATGTATAAGAGACCTTACACCTTAACTAGCCATATTGAAAGTAACAAATGACAAAATGAAACTACCCATTTTCCATTTGACTAGTGGACGATTGGACTAATTATAATTTCCATTCTATGCCTCACTTAACCAGAGTAAATACTCTACGGGCCCGTCAGTGCAGCTATACTCTATCTTACAGCGAATCACAGCATACTTTTTGTACATTTGTGATTGGTATTGAAGCTCCAGATTATATGGGAAAACTCTTTGAAATTAGTTTCGTTAATTAAAAATCAAATAATTACCCGTCTGGCCATCTGTGTACTGTAATATTGCTGTAAGGCATGATCTCCGAACCGACAATCACAGCTGTTGTCCACAATCCCACCTAGTAGGGCATATCATAACCATTTGCGCGAAGGTATCTAGGTGCAAAGCATCCAACATCCATTATTCGCACTCCGATTTTTTAATTGTTGGCGGATTCGGCCGTGGATACACCTACATGTGTCTGAAAGTCCTTTCGTCACAATCCGTCCATTGTGCATATTATGTCTGCTTTGGTGTTCCCTCTTGTCTCTCTTGATCTGGTCCATCATCATAAAGTTAATCATTTAATTGCACCATGAAGCAACGTTAATGGATATTTAACTCACATTTCATGAATTGGTGAATGGGACGGTTCGTCTTCTTTACCTTTATACCTACAACAACTTTTGTTGATATAAGTACATCGAGAGAATGCTCGTGGGTAATTAAACAATAAACATGTTTTTGTTCTGTTTTCAGCGGGATTTAGATCTTATTTTATAGTCAAGCACAGATACGAAATTCGTATTGTATTAAGAGTATATAAAGGACAGGTACTCGTATTAGATACGATAATAATAATTTTTAATTGTTGCATGACGATGTGGACATAAAATTGAAAAATTAAAAACGAATTTTCATATATTTGTACAAATGATAACACTGGGTATGCCCTCATTATGCTCAATGCGTAAAGGATTGAATGCTGAACTTGTGAGTCACGTACTCAATTTCCAACCCAACAATCTTTTCTTTTTTTGAATGGTTTCTTTATAAAAACAAAATTTTTGAAGAAAAAAAAATCAAGCACAAAATTCAATTCGATAATTGAACTTTTCCAAGCGCGTCGGTAGGACGTTCTGTACGAACAAGCATCCAGGCCAGGTAATGGAAAAGAGAAAGAGTATCAAAAGCCTGTCAAGTTTTGCGGGAGCCCCCAATTGCAGGAATAACAAACGCTACGGTCTCACATTGAATTGATTAAAACTTTTAAACTTGACTGCGTTTCACTTGCCTGCGCTAAAGCGGTTTGAAACTTTTTAATTGGCCGCAAGCTGTATGTAACTGCTCCGCTTTTCACAGTTACTTTCATTTTTCACTATGATGTATAAGATCTCGTTTTATATCTCCACCCGCTAAATCTCTCCTTATCGACCTATTCATTGTTTCCAAACATGGTTGTAAATTGTACAAATCCATTTGATGGTGTTTCGTTTTCCCAGTCAGTGTTTTGAACCTCCTTTTTGATAAGGACGCTGTGCGTAAGAGAGTTGCTTCATTGAATTTGGATACATTGCCTTCTATCAAAATCATCTCAAATAATAGCTGTGTATAAAATATCTGTTTTCTGGGGATGGATAAGGATGAATATTTTTCTTTCATAAATTTTCCGCTTTACTACACTGCATCCTGCCTGAGTTTTGTTTTCAAGAGTTTTCGATGGAACAACAGCAACCCCGGAGGATGGGTGAAGGCCGAACAGGGACCACTTGAAACTGGTTCAATCTCCCTGCTACAAAATTTATTGTATCTCATTAATTTGTATCCAGTAGGGCGCATAATGTGATGGACTAGAGTTCCACCATTATACTTGCTATTCCATGATAGGGCTGCTCTTTAAATTCGTGAACGGACATTTATCACCATAAAGACCCCTCGATATTCTAAAATCTATGTACTGATATTCACTTGCCCCCTTTTACTGTACAAGTAAGGCTCTATAAAAACCGTTTCATTCTAGGGTATTACATTTAAATAAATAGTATTGATTGTTTTATGGTTGAGTACATTTTCAAAATAGTCTCCTGTACAGTCACATATTGAAAGTGTTAGAACTACACCCTACTATTACATCAAACTTGTGATTGTATTGTAGTAGCAATATTTTGTCTATGACGTCAATTTAATTTTTGTACATGGCTAATGTTTCCCGAATCAGTCCATATCATGGCTTTACGTACTCTGTAAGTTTATTTCTAACCTCTAAAGTGAATAGAGACGCGTTAATGTGATCGCAAGCTTCCTCTACGAAAATCCCATAACCGTACTTCTCTGTGCAAACTAATGAAATTCCAACAATGCCACGTCACGCAATAGTGCATACAATTAGCTACAGTTCCTTCTCCTAATGCTGCTACAATAACTAACTCGAATAAATGCATATACATGCATACCTCGCTATACGGCCGCTCTTTATACGGCATTTCGCTATAACGGCCCTCTTCAATTAAGGCACGTTTTCGATTTACGTCCTAAAATGTTTCGCTATAACGACAAAAAAAAAATGTTTCGATGTCGATATATCTACATGTTGCCAATCTTGCGCAAGCGCAATTTCGATACACACTTTTTTCTATTCCCTCTTGTTTACGAGCGTTTTTCAGTGTGTGCTCATATAGCGGCTGGTTTAGACTTGTTTGTGAGTGCCTTATGTACATATTTATTACTGATTGTTACATATTAACTGGAAAAATTGGAAACAATTAGGGACATTTTTGGTACGCAAGTACCTACGTATGTATGTACAAATTAAAAATTGTTTGTTCCGGATTCGCACTGAATGCAACCAGCGAATTCGCAACTGAATGCAGCCCAAAACGAATCTATAACAAATGTCAGCAAACAGCTGTCATAACAAACAACATTACAAAACGAACTGTCAGAAAATCAAAACTGCTTCTTCGTTAGATACTTGGCGACACAGATCGCAATCAAGATAAAATGCCACCGAAACGATTATCGACTTCGGAGACTGATAAAAAGAGATGCCGAAAATCAGTCACGCTAGGAACTAAACTAGACGTATTACGTCGTATAGAAGCTGAAGGGGAAATTGTTGAAATTTGCAAGGCAATGGGACTTGCGAATTCTACCATTCAAACTATTCGCGATAAAAAGGAAGACATTAAAACATATTTTCAATCTGCTGCACATTTAAATGTCTCGAGATTAACACGGCAAAGAAACTGGATTATGGAAAAAATGGAAAAACTATTGATTATATGGCTCCTCGATAGTATAGTGGTTAGTATACCCGCCTGTCAAGCCGGAGACCGGGGTTCGATTCCCCGTCGGGGAGCCTCTGGCGCAAGACTAATGACCTTGCCCGGAGAAAACAAATCATTATGGAAAATTTAACAAGCCTAAGGACTTGCTAAATAAGGCCAAGACCGGTTCCCGGTTGTAGTGCCGATGATGATGATTGATTATATGGATTGAGGACAATAACAAACGGTGAATGCCAATGAGTCAAATGATTATCCAGGAAAAAGCTTTATGTATTTTCGAAAATTTGAAGAATGGAGATACCGATGAATCTGCTGAAGATGTCACATTCCAAGCAGGCCGAGGATGGATTGAAAAGTTTAAAAATAGATTTAATTTGCATAATTTGAAAATGAAAGGTGAAGCAGCTAGCGCCGATGAGGCCGCATCTAAGGAATATCTCAACATTTTAAAGGGAATTATTGAAAGAGGTGGTTATAAACCTGAACAAGTGTTTAACGTAGACGAAACAGGGCTTTATTGGAAGCGAGTGCCTGATCGCACGTACATTTCAAAAACCGAAAAATCTGCGCCTAGTTATAGGGTGTCTAAAGAACGATTAACTTTGCTACTTGGTGCAAATGCCGCGGGTGATTTTAAACTAAAACCACTTTTAATATATTTGTCCGAAAATCCAAGGTCTCTTAAAGGACTAAATAAAAATCAATTACCCGTCATATGGAGATCCAACAAGAAAGCTTGGATGACTAAAGCTACTTTTGAGGATTGGTTCAAAAATCACTTTCGTAGAGAAGTGAAAAAATATTTGCGAAACAATAACTTAAGCAACAAGGCTTTACTAATTTTGGATAATGCACCCGGGCATCCTGCTAATTTATCCGAACTATCTGAAGATGTCATGATTGAGTGCCTTCCGAAGAATACAACAGCTCTGATCCAACCAATGAATCAGGGTGCAATAGCCACTTTGAAGGCATATTACATACGCCGAACTTTCCGACAACTTATAAGGGAAACCGATGGTAAATCTTCAATTAAAAGATTTTGGAAAAACTATAACATCCAGGATGCTGTTGACAACATAAGTGAATCATGGAAGGAATTAAAATTAACAACAATGAACCACGTTTGGAAAAAAATTTGGCCAGAATGTGTAAAAAGTACTGATGCAGAAGTTGATTGCCTTCCTGAAATTAGGCAAAACATTTTGGATCTAGCACATGATCTCGGCATTGAAGGTTTGAACGAACGTGATGTGCTTGATCTACTTGAAGCTGATAGGGGACGCCTTTCATATGAGGAACTTGTAGGGGTTTCTCTATCCTATAGGAGAAACAGCCCACAATTCCAACCAATACCTACCCATTTCCCTTTTTAGGTATTTACCAGCGGGACATGTCAAAGGGACGCATAGCTAAACTCATTTTTCTATGCAGATAATGCATAATTGAGTTTAGCTACAATTAACAACATACGGCAACACTATTGCGCTAACCATGGGATTTCCACCGGAAATTCCATTCGTATTGGTTAGCAACAACCAAGCCAAACCAAGCGACGCGGTTGCGTCATAGTCCATAGGCTTGGGTATTATTGAACATTCCACAGAATGGAATTATATCCCCAGCCGATACGGCGTCCTATTGATTTTTCCCAGATCACCCATTCGCTTGGGAACAATGATCTCTTTTTGCTGGTGAATAACCTCAGCTATGTTTGCCCTCTCTCTCGTATTTCTGTCTTGCTATAGTGCGTTGACCTAAGATATTGTCACTGGGTCAGTAGACCAGCCGTATACACGGCATTGACGCACACACACCTAGCCAGATCCACCCTGGGTTATTGTGCTTTCCCTTTTGATTTCTCCATTCTGGCCACGCCCATCAACGTCGAACGAATACACAAGTACGTTTCGACCTGGATGAGTGTGGTGAGTTGGGGAACACACAAGAGAGCATGATTACCATTGGCAGATCATTGTGTTAAAAAGCAGAAATTACAATTTCCATCCCTGATTAGTTCAGTCGCTATTCACCAACCGAGAGCAAAAGGTCGCGTCGAACACCAATAGTGAATATCAATGATTATCGATTGATTATCAATTACAATAAAATTCCGCAAAAAAAAAACGTATTGTCGATCGGAGCGAATAAACACGGTAACACGAATTGTTAAAAGAATATTAAATAAAGAAAAAAAATATAAGTGACATCTAGCAAACAAATTCAGTTAAGTGCTTTCATTTTTTTTTCTTCCCTTTGCTGTGGACAAGTGTTGGGGGAAGTTAATGGGATACTTGCCGTACGTCGGCAACAACAATTTACCCCCACATTGGTGACGCGACAAACAACACGCAACCTTCAACATTGGAATAATTGAGTTCAAAAAAGAAAAAAAGAAGCTAAATCAATTTCAAAGCCAAAGTGCTCAAACGAAAAATCTAAAGAAAATCAAAATAAAAATCAATCAAAAACATTCTACTTAATAAAAATCAAAAACGGTGGTTAAAATGAAGTTTTAATTCCAATCAAAAAACAGTTAAATAAAATTTCCAACAAAAACTCAGTGAAATTTTGCAACAAAAATATAAAAATAAAAAATTTTCAAAAAACAAAGCTAAATTTCAAAAACTAACCAATACAGTGATTTTCAACAAAGTGGAAATATCCAAAATAAACCGCCAACAAAAAGACAATTTAATAAAATTTCATCAACAAAATTCAAAAAAAAAGAAAAAGTTTTCTCAACGAAAAACTAAAACATAAATTTTCGAAAATTAAAAGACGCTAAAAGGGCAAGTAGAGCCCCACCCCATCTTTAGCACCACGGCGACGCCAAACGATACCGCCCACCTTAGACAACTTCATCACCGGACCAGGAGCTGCCGCATCGTCATCGCCACAACAGTTCCGGAAAACCAGGTTTTTATTTTGTTTTAAAGTGGTAATTTCTTTTACGGTGAGCTCCTTCTGAGCCAGCAGACTTAACATTTTGAAAGTTATTTTAAAAATTTTTTGATAAAATTAAGAATCTTGTAAACTAAAACCTGGAAATAAGTTGTAAATAAACAATTGAACTTTGAAAATCTGTATGCACCTCATAAGTGCACTGGAAATTCCTGATCGTAATAATAACTTAGTGGATTATATTTTAAAAGAGAATAATTTAAGTAGATATTCATACTAAATGCAAAAGAAAACAAATGATCATATGTAATTAAAATTATCATCATTACCATATTTCTAAAAAAAAAGCAACAAATTTCTAGGTGTTTTCCTAGATAGGTTAATATTAAGTGAGAGTTATAAGACAGAAATTCAAGTGTTTTTGAATTTGCTAAGTACGAAAAGATAAATGTTACACTTGTTGTATAGACGATTCGCCAATCGCATCAAAAGTGTTTAAGTCTAAACTAAAAGCGACTCCTCAGTTCAGTAATTGTGAGAATAACTCATTTATAATTTTGTACGACGTGCTGCGTCAACTTTTGCTTATATTATTACTCCTCAAAACGTATCGCTATTTCGGTTGGTTTTAAAAAAATTTAGTTTAAACTTAACAATTGTAAGCCCCTTCTGGGCATAATTAGTGTCCAACACGGCAATATTCACGTCTTCACCGAACTTTTCACGACATTATTCGACTCGACGCGACTCCCACGTTTGACTCCTCTCGACTCCTCGCGTCCACTAGCGAACCCTTTCGCTTCCTTTCGACTCACGAATCCGCTTTAAGCCTCTCGGCTTCATCAACGGACACACCTCTTCTCCTCTTAACCTTTCAAATTTCCGGCTTCTCGTTTCACCTTCGGCACCACAATGCCCACCACGCGAGCCGGTACATCCCAGCAGGCGCAAGTGCGACCTCAATCCCCCGCTTTTCATGACGCTTCTAGCGACAATTTGCCATCCCACACACAAAGTGTAAAGCTCCCTCCGTTCGACGAGGAGGATCCAGAGCTTTGGTTCGCCATAGCCGACCGTTTTTTCCGTTTCGCTAACATCCACGATGAGGAACATCGTGCTGTAGAATTGTTGCGGGTTCTGGATGGGACACAGCGAATGCATGTTGCGCAGGCGATCAGGTCACCGGGCCCTGATCCCTACAGCAGCATGCGGGAGAGTCTCCTTAACGCTTTGGACCAACCCACCAGCATCAGACTACAGCGATTGGCGAGCGAGACAAATTTTTCAGGTATTAGACCATCCCTTTTCCTGACTCATTTACGCTCGATAGCGGGGACCAGGATATCGGATGATCTAATTAGGCCACATTTTCTGAGGAGTTTACCTCAACATGCCCGCTCGGCATTAATGGCCCAACCTAATCAAAGTTTGGGCTATTTATCAAAGGTGGCTGATTCGATTATGGAAACCTTGGACCCACAGTCTGAGCTACCACCATATCAAGTCGCGGCGGTTAGTCAACACGCCGCACTGCCTACACGGCACCCTCAGTCGTCTCAAACTGCACCTCGAACCGCTCTGGTAGCTTCGACTCAGCTACCCTCCTCATCCTCTAGAAGGCACACTGGCCTTAATCCGAATTCAACCCAACAAACCCTCGACCGTATTATCGGCGATTCCCAGCCAGACAACCCCCCTACTCAGGTCACTACGGCTGACCTACTCGCGCTTCAGGCCTCATTCCGCCGCGAATTGGATCAAGTTTGCGCGAGGTTCCAAAACACACAACGAAGCGTTCAGAACCGCCCAATGAACCGGCGGCAACCTCCACAAAATCCATCCCAGCGGACTTCTTTTCGTCGCCCACCTCCACGGCCTTCTCGTGACGAACCTGCCAATAGGCAAAATCCGCCCAACAATGCTGTCACACGCGCTTGGTGCGCCAACCACCAACGGTACGGAGACCGTACAACTAATTGTAGGGCACCCTGCGGTTGGACTCGACCAACCAACAACCGGCGTCAGTCTTTAAACTAATTTTGCCGACCGACACCCCTGCGCAACCGGCCGGCACCGCATCCATAAGACGCCTTACGATCAGGGACTCGAGACTGAATATCAATTTTACCGTCGATACCGGCGCTGATATTTCGGTCCTTCCGCGATCGTTCGCCCCACGCAACCGCGTGCCCACCGCCTTACAGTTGTCAGCAGCAAATAATTCTCCGATACGCACGTACGGAAGGAAAAAGCTGACACTCCATCTGGGTCTCCGACATCCAATCACACACCAGTTTGTGATTGCTGATGTTAATGAACCCCTAATAGGTTCCGACCTATTAGGAAAACACAATCTGTTGGTCGATTCGACACACAACAGGCTAGTAGCCCACACCGCACCTTCCTTGCCCTTGTCGGCATCTCCAGCGGTAATACCCAGGGCCACACCGTGTACAGACCCTATCCAAGCTATGGTACAGGAATTCGTCAATACGACAATTCCTCTACCTAACCAGCGACGACATAAGGCGAATGTGTTTCATCACATCGAGACACGGGGCCCTCCAGTTAGCCAACGCGCACGTCGCCTGGCTCCAGAAAAACTACGCGCGGCACGCGCCGAGTTCGATGAAATGATAACACAAGGTATCTGTCAACCATCAGACAGTCCTTGGGCAAGCCCACTTCATTTAGTTAAGAAACGTTCCGGGGAGTGGCGCCCATGCGGGGATTACAGACTGCTGAATGCAGCAACAGTCCCCGACAGATACCCCATTGCACACCTATATGATTATTCATATAAATTACGAGGGTGCAAAGTCTTCACCACCCTGGATCTCACCAGGGCTTACCACCAAATCCCGGTGGCACCTGAAGACATCCCAAAAACGGCAGTCATTACTCCTTTCGGACTCTTCGAGTTCAAAGTAATGACTTTCGGTCTCAGGAATGCTGCGCAGACATTCCAGAGATACATCGACTCGGCTTTACGTGGTCTCAATTGCTGTCATGCGTATCTCGATGACATTCTCATCGCCTCACGAGACCACGTCGAACACAAGCGCCATTTACGACAGGTCCTCGAGCGCCTCCGCGAATTTGGTCTTGTCATCAACCCAGATAAGTGTCAATATGCCAAAGAGCAAATCACATATCTGGGCTACATTGTTGACGATCAGGGCATTCGCCCACTTCCAGACCGTGTGGAGGCCCTCATCCAATATCCTCGCCCAACCAACATAAGCGAGCTCCGACGTTTCCTCGGCATGCTCAATTTTTACAGACCCACCCTTAAAGACGCCGCCCAAACCCAGGCTCCTCTGACTGAATTTCTAAAGGGAGCGAAGCGCAACGACAAGCGCCCAATTCCATGGACAGAAGCTTCGGACCGTGCGTTCCAACTGTCCAAGGAGCAACTGGCTAACGCCACACTACTCCGATATCCCTTAGAGGGAGCGGTTTTGTCTATCCAATGCGACGCATCGGATTCCGCAATCGGAGCAGTTCTCCAACAAGATTTTGAAGGCCAACCGGAACCGCTCGGTTTCTTTTCCAGGAAACTGAGTCCCACAGAGCGGCGATACAGCGCCTATGACCGGGAATTACTGGCGATCTATAGCGCCATTAAATATTTCCGTCATATGGTAGAGGGTCGGCCGCTCTCCGTGTATACAGACCACAAACCTCTGGTCTTTGCGTTCCGGAAAAAGTCGGGAAATGCTTCCCCCCGACAAGAACGTCAACTCGACCTCATCGGCCAATATACTACCGAGATTAAACATATCTCTGGTCCGCAAAACATCTCGGCGGACGCTTTTTCTCGAATCGATACGATTCACTTGCGCGCTACTCTGAACAACGTCGACCTAGCCCTGGCCCAACAGGAGGACAGCCAGCTCGAATCTCTTCTAACTGCTGATACAGCACTCGAGCTACGCAAAATCACCCTCCGCGATCCTTTGGGCGAAATCGGGTGCGATGTTTCAACTGGAACCGCCAGGCCCTATATTCCCGAGAAGCTTCGTAGGGGCGTGTTCCAGGTCTACCATGATCCAGCCCACCCCAGCGGCCGCGCAACCGCTGCTGCCGTCCGTAAGAAATTCATTTGGCCCCGAATGAGCAAAGACCTCACCACCTGGGCCCGCGCTTGCCTCCAATGCCAGCGCTGCAAAGTAGCGCGACATAATGTATTAGAACCTGCACAATTTAAGCTACCCACGGCACGCTTCGCCCATGTCCATATTGACATAGTGGGACCGCTTACTCCATCAAGAGGATTTTCGTACATCCTCACTATGATGGATCGCTACACGCGATGGCCAGAGGCGATTCCTCTCAGAGCAGTAACTGCTGAATCAGTCGCCAAGGCCTTCTATTCGACCTGGGTCACACGTTTCGGCGTACCTGCCACCATTACTACAGATCGAGGGCTGCAATTCGAGGCAACGATCTTCGGGCAGCTGACGGATCTCCTCGGCTGCCAACGAAGTCGCACGACCGCCTATCACCCCGAATCCAACGGGATGATCGAACGCTGGCATCGGTCTCTCAAGGCTTCCCTCATGTGTCATAACGACACTAAATGGTTTGACGCTCTACCTACCGTACTCCTCGGTCTGAGGACTAGTTTTAAGGAGGACCTAGGTGCTTCCGCTGCGGAACTCACCTATGGCACCAACCTCCTACTACCAGGCGAACTGTTCGTGGATGGTGATACGCCACGCAACCAGTTGCAGGATGTGGCCCACCTCCGCGACCTTCTTCGTAAGGTTAGAGCATCGCCCGTGACCAGGCATGGTTCTAAAAAACTTTTCGTTCACCCTGAACTGCACAGCTGCACGCACGTCTTTGTCAGGGTGGATAAGGTTAAAAAACCTTTGGACCCTCCGTATGACGGTCCCTTCAGAGTCTCCAATCGCATCAGCGATCGTGTCTTCGAGATTGATATTCGAGGAAAACGATCCACGGTCAGTGTTGAGAGACTCAAACCTTGTTTCTTCGAGGCGTCAGCTCCAGATCCTCAGTCAACAACCGACTCTGCCAACATTCGCCAACCACCTCAACCTCCACTCACCCGAAGCCGAGCACGTCTCCTCGAGCAATCAAAAAATCCTCCCAATCCACCTCCAATCTAACTTCCTTCCGACAACCATCAAACTACTCCTTCCGACCTACCATGATTTCGTGACTATGTCACTGGCGGGGGAGTACTGTAGGGGTTTCTCTATCCTATAGGAGAAACAGCCCACAATTCCAACCAATACCTACCCATTTCCCTTTTTAGGTATTTACCAGCGGGACATGTCAAAGGGACGCATAGCTAAACTCATTTTTCTATGCAGATAATGCATAATTGAGTTTAGCTACAATTAACAACATACGGCAACACTATTGCGCTAACCATGGGATTTCCACCGGAAATTCCATTCGTATTGGTTAGCAACAACCAAGCCAAACCAAGCGACGCGGTTGCGTCATAGTCCATAGGCTTGGGTATTATTGAACATTCCACAGAATAGAATTATATCCCCACCCGATACGGCGTCCTATTGATTTTTCCCAGATCACCCATTCGCTTGGGAACAATGATCTCTTTTTGCTGGTGAATAACCTCAGCTATGTTTGCCCTCTCTCTCGTATTTCTGTCTTGCTATAGTGCGTTGACCTAAGATATTGTCACTGGGTCAGTAGACCAGCCGTATACACGGCATTGACGCACACACACCTAGCCAGATCCACCCTGGGTTATTGTGCTTTCCCTTTTGATTTCTCCATTCTGGCCACGCCCATCAACGTCGAACGAATACACAAGTACGTTTCGACCTGGATGAGTGTGGTGAGTTGGGGAACACACAAGAGAGCATGATTACCATTGGCAGATCATTGTGTTAAAAAGCAGAAATTACAATTTCCATCCCTGATTAGTTCAGTCGCTATTCACCAACCGAGAGCAAAAGGTCGCGTCGAACACCAATAGTGAATATCAATGATTATCGATTGATTATCAATTACAATAAAATTCCGCAAAAAAAAAAACGTATTGTCGATCGGAGCGAATAAACACGGTAACACGAATTGTTAAAAGAATATTAAATAAAGAAAAAAAATATAAGTGACATCTAGCAAACAAATTCAGTTAAGTGCTTTCATTTTTTTTTCTTCCCTTTGCTGTGGACAAGTGTTGGGGGAAGTTAATGGGATACTTGCCGTACGTCGGCATCAACACTTTACCCCCACAAACTCATTCAGTTGCAAGCAGTGCCGGCATTTGTTAAAGAGACAGAGCCTGTTGTATCCAAACAACTAACATCAAAAAATTTGTCGAAAGCTTTTTCTTATTTCGAACAAGGAATAAACGTCCTCCTTGAAAACGATCCTGACGCCGAACGTAGCGCAAAAGTTTCTCGAGGAATTAACTCAGCCATTAGCTGTTATAAGTCACTGAAGAACGAAATAGTCAAGAAAGCAAGACAAACAACGTTGGACAATTTTTTGAGCCAGGCCCATCCTTAACAGCGAAAAATGATGACGACAGTGATCTACGGGTTACTATTTCTTCATCGTCTTCAGATTAAAGCCATTTTAAAAAATATTATGTATGTATACATAAACATATTTTATGTAACATGAAGTAGTTTCATTTTTGTTTATAAGTTATTGTTGGTTTTTTGCATTTGTTATTATTTTATGTACAAATGTATGTACTTGTTATGTATGTATTTTTGATTTAAATGAAATAAACAGTTAAAATGCATTTTGAATGATAAACTATGTTACATATTTAACAAATTTGGAACCGAACCCATTGAATTTGTATTACAATAATTGATTCCTTATACGGCTTTTCGCTTTGCGGCCAAGTTTCGTGGAACCCATCCAGGCCGTAAAGCGAGGTATGGGTGTATTTAAAATTTTAAATGTGCACTTTGCTTCTCATCACATTAAATATTATTTGCGAAGTCGAATATCATGCGTTGACATTATGAGTTTATTTTACCGAACATTTTCTGACCGTTCAACGGACAGAAACTGGCCTCGAGTGCTACCAACAACGTATACATTAAAAATTTATAAAATTCACTAAAAGCACCACCCGGGATGAAAACCGTCCGGTCCACTTATGCGCGCAGTACTCGGCGAAACAAAGTTTGATGTCGACGACGAAACATTTAAATTAAAATGACCGCGATCACAATTGATTTAATAAACACAAAGTGTTCCTGTTCCCTATTTTCTGCTCAACTAACTCTTCAGTCTTAGCACATGAAGATCTCGAACTCAACCGACCCAATAAGTCCTCCCACATTCATCCTTTGCCTACTACGTATGGTAGTTAGGATGTGATTTGTTCCAAATTAAACAGATGTTTCCCAAATTCAGAATTTTTTGCTCTACCAAATATAAGTGGTCACATCTCGATCCCTCTACCCGAAAAGACGTGACGCTTAAGCCAGAATATTATCTTTTGTTCTACACCCGCCGGGCGTTTTCGGGTTTCCGATTAAGGCTGGATATGTAAATGTTGCTATTCCCATGGCTTTGCGAAGCACCCTCATTGGAAGTACCCACAATTTATGAAGTTACATGTATTCTTTCTTTATGTGTTCTATCAAATAACTGTCCCTCGTTCCCGCTGGTAAAAAAACGTTGTACGTTTTATTTTCTTGCACCATTTACGTTTTCTTCTTTGGTCATTTTGTTTCATTTCATTCTTTTACTTAGATCCCTTTAATGGTACACAAAACAAGCTAAGTGTGAGCGCGCATAATGTGACGTTGAGTTTTGTTTATTCAATCTCAGCCACCTGCAACTGTTGCTGCTTAGTCCAGCCATCATGACCCGACCACCCCAAGAAGCGTCTTCGACGTTTCACGCTGTATTCAATCCGCTATTGAATGTTTGCATTCAAGGTTAGGGCTCACCGTCGTTGAATTTGTTTACATTCAAACGTACGGATCTCTTCGTTTGTTGTTTGAGCCTTCGAAGGATTCAGTCGCCAAATGTCGGACCAGTAGCATGTATCGCGATCACCAGTGTGGTTTCTAAGGAAATCTCTCCCTCATTTTCTCTATTCGGAAAGTCAAGTGAGCCAGTGTCTGGGCGAATTCGACTGGTGTTCAAGTGTTAAACGTAACAGTTCTGTCCAATTCATACACGTCCTCAGAAGTTAACGTAACAGTGCTAAGTACGAAAAATAAAACCATCTAAGGTTCGGGTAAATAGTAAAATGTAATCTCTCGTTATATAACAATCATGTCTCTCGTTATATTACAAATCATTCGATTTCCTCAATAGTTCACTTTACAGTGCTACGTGTCAAAAAGACAACTATCCGACGTTCGTGTAAAGGATAAAAGATTCTCAACTGTCCTTCGGTATAATGAATCATCCGGTTGTGAATAACAAAAAGGCCTAGAGAAAAATAAGTTGACTATGATTCAAAATAATTGCCTTTTGCGCAAAGTAAATAGATCATCTACCTTATAGTGAATGTGTGACAACATAACAGAAAGTAGAGCGACACTCTCCTCACATCTCAGAAAAATCAGGCCAGGGAACTGAGATAATCTCTCTACCTTAGCTTTAACGCGAAATTCAAAACAACGACGCAACTACAACCAACTGTGGCGACTCCTTATAGCTTGCGAGCGAGACCGACCGCATACGTAAACATTCACCGGAAGTCCTTCAGATGGGTTTTGTACAAAAGGTTTGTCTCCAACCATCGGTAAGTCCAAATTCAATTTTCTTACATCTTTTCATCGATGGGCTCAAGTCATTAAATAATGACTATTTTTCTTATTTTTGTACTACAACTAATAAGCATGGGTTTGGAAAATGCCTTTACTGTTGAAACCAATTAGAATGTGAACTCTGCAGTTAATCACATAAGTAAGTAAGCAACTGTAATCTTCACGTATATGTTTATCTAACTGTTGAATAAAAATAGCTTGACACCTGGACTAAACTATCAGAAAGTACAAAATATAACTGAAGAGCCGCCACAAGTTCACTTTCGCACTTCTATTGATCTTCGAGCATTCAATGGTATAAACATGCAGTATAAGTCCATTCGTCGAGATAACATTCCCTCTATGATTGGGAAGATGTGTGATTTTTTTCAATGCTAAAGTACTCAGAAAACCTGTCTTTCTATCCTACTAAAATAGATGGAAGGTCTGCGTGGAAGGGAGCGATACGACCGCGTCGGGGGTCACCGAATTAACCACACTGATAGTTGTGCGAGTTCTGCCTCACAGTCGACCGAATGAGTGGTGCGAATTTTGCATTGGATTCACAACAGTAACGTTGTAACAGAGTGGTTTACATGAGCCGCGTTAATAGCTTCTAAACCTTACAACCCGTACCTTCTTTTTTGTTACATTAACTTATTTGGAGTTCCTCCACACCCCCACTAACTTTCAAGTGGTATTATGTCAAATTAGAGAACAAATGATATAATTTTTTTTAATTCATAAATTCATTTTAAATAAGAATAAGAAAAAATTGAGCTTACAAATGGAAACTACAGTGATAAAAATTCATATTATAGAAGAACCCAAAAAGTATAAAGATTTTTAATGAGCCTTTCAGGGATAAAAAAAAATAGTCTGTATGGACGGAATTCACTATATTTGTTTATAATCCGAATAAAAGACATATGTTGTAATAAATATTTACATAGAAAAGTTTTATTTTCAAAATATTACCATTATATTTTTAAACATTGTTTTAGTCAAAAACCTGCAGCTGCTGCATTTTTCTAGTTCAGCGCAAATGTGTCTATCGGATGTACCGCTGGTTGTCTTTGCCTTTTTATTTTTTATTCTCGGACACAAAAAGCATCTACCTTGTTTTGCATTTTTCGTAGAAGGGCAACCAAAGTCATTTTATCCTTGAGAGCGAACTGCAATGAAAGGACTTCTTTTTTCCTATTAGCAAAACTGATGGCGGAACCCCAGCCTTGTTTTTGCGTAGTCTTTCAACAACAGTGAGATTATGTCGAGAAAGCATTTCTTCAACCAATTGTATTGTGGTAAACCAATTATCCATAGTTAAGTTTCTACCAGTTCCAGGGATACTCTCGCTTATTTTTCTAACAAATTCGAGCGGTATAAGATCATTCCAATTTCTTGTTTCTTTTCCAATATAGGGAATTGCCGAGACCATATATAATACTGCATGAACGCACATTACTATTATTTGTATGCCCTACTTATTTGGTTTAGATGAAATGTAGATTCGAAAAGGACAATTCCCTTGGAATCCCAACAGCTGTTCATCGATTGTGCAGCACTCATGCGGCTTATAATATTTAGAGCAATTAGAACAAAATTTGTCTCATATCAAGCTTATTGGAATAATTTGTCTTTTCGATTTCTTGTTTCTCGGTCGTCAAATCTTAAACAGTTAGTTAGGAATTCAAGCCTGTTCTGTCCCATAATTGCTTGGAACACAGGTGAACAAATGATTCACCACGTATACTTAATGTCTGTCTGAGATTATTTTGAATTCCAGCAATATAAAGTAGACCTATAAGCGCACACATTTCATTTATGTTTATGTCACCGGTGTGATGGAAGTGGTTGGGCATGTTGACGTAGAATTTTGTCTTTGAACACCAATCTCAATATTTGTGTTGAAAACATTAGTTTCGAGGAATCAAAGCGGAAGTCCCAAGCTTCAACCTCGGATCTTACGAATTTTGCAACATCTTTACAAGCCGGATCTTTTAGGGCAACGTTTCTTGAAGCCGTTCTGCCACTCGATGAAGGGGGTTCTGTTGTCCACCGGAAACCTTTTTTTCCTAAAAGAACCCCCCCGTGGTATGTTTTTTCTGGGCTTTCCTCGTCTTCACAACCGCTTGCAGATATTTCGACATCTTCTTCAGATTCAGCTTCCATGTAGTCTTCAGAGGCTTTTTTCAAAATTTTCTTCATCATCCTCGATATCACTTTAAAATAGTTGTCTAAGGTCACTTTCGTAATCAGACATTTTGCTGCAGCTTTTTCGATTCTATTAAATATTTTCAATATTTTACTTTCTAAAACTTAAAAAAAAGCCCCCAAATTAATTTTTACAAGCACCTTTTGTTTAAAAAAAACTCCTCCAAACCTATTTGGAGTACCTGTACACCCTAATGACCAAGATATCCACGCAATGGAGAGAGAAAACTTTCTAAATTGCTTTGGGTCATACATAAACAATTAAAAAAATAAAAGTCATGACAATCCGTTATAACTACGTCTCTTACAAAAAAAAAAGGCAATATTAATTTGAAGTGGGGGCTCCTACACACGCTGTATGGGTTCTAGGGTTAAAAAACTTGTTTTTTCCTATTTTGGCACAACTGTCATGTATTTCGACGTTGAGTTTAAGCACCATCTATCAAACTAGTTTCTCCCCAGCAGCCAAAGAGATTAGTTTGCCCAGAATGCTTGGTGATTTTTATTATAACACCAAAATATTGAGCAAAGAGTTTGTTTGAAATTTTGTATTGTGAACGGAATTTGTTCTTCAGATGCACTGAAAATGTTGGATAAAGCTTATGGGAAGTCTGTATTATCGAGTGGTATAAAGCGAGTGCTTCAAAGCAGTAGAAGTAGTTGAAAACTTGTCTCACCCGACACGGGCTACAATGGAGAAAATGGTGCTCGAAAATTGATCGTTTGAGAGAGCTTTCACAAGAACTATTTATCTATCACGAATCAGTTCTCCACATTTTAGAAGTTGTTTTGTTGAACAAAATCGCTACCATTATGCTCGATATGACATCCTGTGTCTTTTCGTATTTCCAAAACTCAAATGACCCATTTTGAGTTGATTAAAACTGTAAAAGAGAAGTCGCTAAGGGAGCTGACGGCGATACCAGAATAGCATCATCATCATCGGCACTACAACCGGGGTCCGGTCTTGACATTATTTAGCAAGTCTCTCCACCGGTATCCGGTCCTTATCCGAGACTTGTTAAATTGTCCATAATAATTTGTTTTTTCCGGGCAAGGTTATTACCCTTGTGCCAACCTTTCTCAGGATGTGGCTGCATGCATTGGTTCACTACTTGGCGGGTGCCAAAGTAGCTATCCAGGGGTGTCACGTGGAGATTGCATGTCAACTTGGATTGAGCTGGGACAAGGACCGTCCTGGCCTTCGCCGGGTTGAAAGCAGAGACTTTACCCTGTATGTTCGCTACCATCCCCCCGATACCAGAATATACCTACGGAAAATGTGTGAATAACTGTACTGTTCGTTCGAAAACAGGAAATTAAAGCAAATAAAAATAATTTTGACGACTAATTGATTTGTCTTGTTTTTTTTAACTCTATTGCGGTTGTATCTGCTCTGTATATCATTCTTGTTGGCAAATCTAACTTGGCAAGCATAGGAGGAAAAACCAACACTAATGTCATAGTATTATTACTCCAAGAAGGTTTTTA
Source organism: Microdon myrmicae (assembly GCA_963931805.1). Classification (NCBI taxonomy): domain Eukaryota; kingdom Metazoa; phylum Arthropoda; class Insecta; order Diptera; family Syrphidae; genus Microdon; species Microdon myrmicae. Next base: position 552,589 of record OZ007500.1, on the reverse strand, counting down.
CACCAAAATTTCGGTCTTCAAAAAATTAGTCTTGGAATTCCACAAATCATTCAACCTCCGATGCCAAGCTATTCATGACTACATTTCTGTTTATACGTCTTACGTATATAAAAAGCTCACAGTAATTCATAAAGTCTTCCAAGACCTAAGCCCATCTTTTTTAATGAACTGATCGGAATGAACACTAAAACAGGGGAAATTTGCTACTATAATTTTCGAGACCTAGGCACCAAAATTCATGATGACATCACTCTCACCGTAAAAAAGTTGACAACCTCCGTTAACCATTACCAACTTTTTCCCTCCGAATACAATAGAGTTTGTACAAATGTGTTAAGACTCCCTCACTATCTCCTGGCTAAATGCCAGTATTAAATTCGCGACGTTTTCTTTGTTGCGATACCACATTTACCTCAAGCGGAGGGTGCCTGTGTTTGAATTTAATTCAACACTCGATCCATCTGCATGCTATTTTCAGTTTTTCCTTCGTAAGCTGCTTACTGTCTTATTGGTGGGAGGGATGCACTATTTGTAAGTACGAAACCGAATTACTATTAACGAAATGGAGTTTATTAGACGATGAGCTCAGCTTCTTTCTCACTTAGTTAGGACGGAAAAGAAAACATTTCTCATTGTCCAGTGAGTGACATAAAAAACTACATGGGCCTACAATCGAATCTTTTATTCTCATGAAGCCATAATTTCATTGCCGCTAATAGCTTATACGATGCTTCCGACATCAAATAACTACCACCACCCTCTTTCAATAACCTCCTTTATGCTTCTGAAAGCAAATATTCTGCACCAAAAGTAGTTTCACCAGATCACGTATCAAAAAGGTGAGTAGTTAAACCAAACATTTTTGGAATTTGCGCACATTCACAGCATTCAGTATTAATGAATCCGATACTATATTGTATGTGGAAATACTTCCATGCCTAATTCAATGTCATTTGTAACAAGGAAACTTCACCTCATCGTCACGTAGGACGGTAGGGAATGCAGGTCATTTCGAAATTAACGCGAACTTAAGCCTATGGGGAACCACGTCAATTTCTGTACGTTAATTACCTAAGCACGTTGCCCATCACAATGACTTGTGAGGCCGAAAGCTTTTCCACTTTATCAGTACAAAACGTAAATTGGACGACTATCCTACCGTCGTTGACCTTGCCGGCGTTTCTTTTTCAAATTTTTTCAGAGTGTCCTCTTCAAACCAAGTGCTAAATTCTTGACACTAGATATTTTCAATACCTATTAAACTACGGATAAATATTGATGGACACCGGTACTGTAACCGAAAAGATTAATCATATTAAGGATGACTACAACACCTTATCGTTCTTAAAATATGCATTACGCCGTCAATAGCCCACGAACCAGTTCACTCTTTTGTTAATGACAGAATATTGACTTTTTCGTACTCATTCGAAAATTCTCGACAAGCCCTATCGTCAAGAAACAGCCTGACCATCTAATCTGGACAAAATTTAGAAGGCCTGGACAACCTGGACCAAATTATTTCGTCCTAAACTGAAATTGAATTCCCGCATTTGGTCAAGTGTGTCTAAGGCAGCAGCGCTGCACGCTCTCGTGAACGAGCAGTGAACCTTATTGGGGACTCAGACGAATAAGTTTCAGTGCCATCACTAAAACAGAGGAGCAGTATATCTTGCCTATTTCTTTTCTATAGGTATTATCACTGTCGTACTTTAACCGAACTTCGTGAATATAATCTCCCGCCTCAAGCATTTCCCTGTGATCGGTTTTTTTTTCAACATATTTTTTCTATTTTTATTTTTTTCTTAGATTCTAAATTATAGAGTGGACAACAAATGCTAAATTCTAGTGAATTATCTTATATTATAACTTACAGGTCCTACGCGGACACTCTAAGCTAAACATTATATGACTATTGTCCAGTTCGCCTGTCGGCGATAGAACTTTGTTTGTGGCTTTAGTTATGAATATTTGTATGACAAAGAAAAACTCGAAAAACGTTATGCCATTTTTTTACTTAAAATTTAACTTGCTTCTAATTTTTTTTTTTTTATTTAAAGAAAAAAAAAAAAAAAAAAAATGTGGCGAGAAGGCCGAATTTGGCGAGACAGGACATATGTGTCCTTCATCTTGTCTCTGACTTCTGGTCATCTTGCGATAACCAGAATCACCCACATCCGTGAGGATATTGGGCTCGGTCTCGCAGCATCTGAAAAGAGAAGAAAAAAGGGGGGGTATCCAAGGATAGTGTGGACAGTGTTAGTCCAAGTGTTCTCTAACTACTTTTATAGCGGGATGGTGGGAAAGAAATCTTACAAGACCGGTGGGTCTTGGGTGCGGTAGTAAACGCAGATCACGTCTTTGGCGTCTGATAATCTGCTCTTTGGTCGGTGTGTATGTTTGTATTTGTGCCGTCTTGTACTGTGCGTTTGTGTGTTTGGTTTGTTAATTGTAGACCCTATGGGATGGGTCCAGAAATCCTCTATTATAGAGGGGAATGTTGTTGGGAAGGGTGCTTTCTTCAGTTTTGTACTGAAGAAGAAATTGTGGGGGTTTGATCCGAAGAGATCGAGAGAGAGAAGGGTCAAGAACGCAAGAGTCCCGTACAAGTAGGTTCTCGCTGTTCTGAATGTTTTCGAGGTACTTATATGCTAATTGAAGCAAGTACTCGTCGATAGGGGTAATGGAGGCGCCTTCGTATAGGTGAGAGTTGGGGTAATGACGACCGTCAGGCCTTCTAGAATGATTGGTGCATCTTCTGAGGAGTTTCCTTTCGAAAACCCGAAGTCTTTCCATTTGAGCCGAAGATATGCAGGACCATATGGGAAAGGCGTACGATATTCCAGATCGGATTAGCTGCTTATAGCAGAGAAGCTTAACTTTGGTGTCAACTTTGTTCCTCCACTTCAGGATGTTGTGCAGTTGCTTAGACCGACCAAGGCCCCTTTGGAGAATGTGGGTCACATGTTTGATGAAATTCATTTTTGGGGTATAAGTGACCCCGAGATATTTCATCTTGTCCTGTGGTCTAATCGTAGTATCTCCCATTTTTATTCGAATATTCTGTGAATATCGAGAGGTAGGTTGGGAGTGTTTACTACTCAGAATTATGGCTACTGCTTTGGATGGATTAAGTCGGATTTTCCATCGACTGTAATACTGATACAGTTCGTCCAAGTGACGGTTGAGTCGATTTGTTGCGAGGTTAGGGCCTTTGGTTGACGTGTACACCAGGACGTCATCCGCATAGCATATTTGGTTTATTCTCCCGTCCGCGGGGCGGGGAATATCGGAGGTGTAAATGTTGAATAAGATGGGGCCTAGAATGGAGCCCTGTGGTACGCCTGCAGCGACGTGAAAAGTTCGGGAAAGCTTTCCATTCATTCTAACTTGGAAGGTTCTGTTTAGAACAAACTGGTAGATGATGCTACACAGCGTTCTACTGAGGCCAGTATTCAGAAGTTTAAAAGCGAGACCTTCGATCCAAGTCGTATCAAAAGCTTTTTCAATGTCTAGGCTTACCGCAACGGTGGGTTCCTTATTAAAGAGCCGCACGCAGACGTGGTTTTGAAATAAGTTAAGAGCCATAGTGGTGCTGTGCGCTCTTCGAAATCCGAATTGGAAATCAGGTATTAGGTGCCTGGCACTGACAAAGTTATTTAGCTTTTCGTATATGAATTTTTCATATATTTTGCTGATGCAAGTGAGAAGCGAGATAGGGCGAAAGCTTGAGGGGTGATACGTTGGTTTCCCAACTTTTGCTATTGGGCAAATAATAGCGTGCCTCCAAGCTTGGGGAAAGTACCCCATGTTGTAAGCATGGTTGAACAGAATGGAGAGCTTTATAAAGAATAAGGCAGAAAGCCTTCGCAACGAGTGGTATGACATGTTGTCGATACCAGGTGACTTCTTAGGGTGTCGAGATTTGACCAGACTCTGTAGGGTATTTGGTGTGATGAAACCGTGACCATTATCACGTGTGTCATCGAAGTATGCACTGTTAGTTGGGTTAAAGACAACAATTGGCTCGTTGAAGTCGTCCAACTTACTGTGGACCTCTGAACTAACGATTGCATTAGTTTCCGGGTCGCCATCTTGGAGAGTGAGTTTGTGATTGTTTTCGAAGGTCTCTCCGATGATATTTGCTTTATTGGTGTCGTTATTGACAACAACACCATTGTGCATAATTGGCCCAGTGATGCGGGAAGTGCCACATATCTTTTTAACATTTTTATAAACGTTCTGGTCCATCTGAATACCCTTCAGCTTGTCTTCCAATTGTCGGGTACGATTGTTTTGGATTCTCTGTTTTATCAGTGTACCAATATTGTGAATAATGGATCGCAATAATGGCTCCCTTTGCGTAAAGCGGTGACGATATCTCATTCTGCAGAGCTTTTTACGCTCCCGGATGAGATGAAGAGTGATGTCGTCATGGGGAATCTGATAGGTCTTTTCAAGTTTATACTTCGGGACATGAGTCTCCGAAGTTTCAACTAGAATCTCGTGACGTCGTTTTGCAGCGTTGTTTATCTCAACCGTCGTTAGGTTCCTGTCAGTGGGAAGAGAGAAGTGGTGGAGTTTATCGTTCAATGTAATATTGAAGTTGTCCCAATTTGTCCGCCCATAATCGGGTATGTATCTGATGTGAGCCCGGGATGCTCGATAGCCGCGAATGAATGTGGTCACAGCATTGTGGTCAGATACACCCGCTGAAACTTGAGGAGGAGTGATTTGTGGAAGTAAGTCTTTGGACACAATAAATATGTCCAGAATTGAGTTACCTCGAGTACCAACCGTAGGTGCGACTATTTCGCAGTTGAGGGCATACATATTTGCGGTGTACCATTGGTACAGTTTTGTGCCATTTGGGCAAGAGACAGAGTTGTTCCAGTGGGGATGTCTGGAGTTAAAATCGCCGCCTATGATGAAGGGCGTATGTCCCGAGGTCCTTATTAGTTTGCCGATATCTTCGGGATTAATGGGGCCATTATTGGTTTTATGCGAGTGGTATACGGAGTATATATTCACTCTACCATTACTAGCCAGATGCAGTTCAACTCCAGATACCTCTATGGACTCTAGGTGTGGGAGGTCAATAGGTTCATGGCGAAGTCCGCTATTAACCAGTATACAAGTTCCACCTCCGTTGATGGTGGGACCGCCAGTGAGGGTTCGATCTCTTCGAATCATGGAGAAGTTTGGGAATACGGGACGGTGACATGGATGCAACCTAGTTTCGGTTACAAGTACCACGTCCGCCCGGCTTTCCTTTATGAAGTCAGAAACTATCATACGTTTGGAATGCGAAACAAGGGAGTTGACATTTAAGAGGATAACTTTAATTTTGGAATCCATTGTGGAGGGTATGTCTTGCATATGCAGTGAAAAGGAGGGCCTCCCTCTCTGCCTCGGTTGATAGTTTCTCATATCGGGGTCGGATATCCTCAATTAAGCGGGAGAAACTAAGTAGCTTCTCGAGCATTGAAGATTGCCCCCTCGGAGGCTTTTGCACCACCGCTTGAATTTGAGGCGTCGTGTTGGCCTTTACCGGGGCTCGCTTGGGGACTTGAATATGTTTTTGAGGGGGAGGAGTTGAAAGGGTTTTTGTATTCCTTGCCTGCTGACCCCTAAGCATGTCGGCAAATGTGAATCCATTTTGGATGAGGTTTTGTGTGGCCTGTTTTCCGAAGTCTGACTTGGCTGTTTGCTTAGCTCGAGTCTCCTTGGATCTTAGTTTAATTTCCTTATATTTAGGACAATTTCTATAACTGGCCGGATGCCCTTTGTTGCCGCAGTTGCAGCAAGTTGGCAGTGTTGTTTCATCCTGCACATTTGTTGCGGGATCGTATTTCGCTAGCGGAAGTTCGCACTTGCCAATATCGTGGGATTTTCCGCAACGAACGCAACGGCGACCCATGTTGCAGTTTCGGGAGACATGCCCGAAACGTTGGCAACGTCTGCATTGAGGTATTTCTCTGTTATGAAATACCTCGAAGACAACTTGCTGATGCAAAGTTGGAAGCGACTTAGTCCGTATTATGGAATCTATGTCGGTTCCTGGGGCAAGGAGAAGCTGCCATATGTTCAGCTTGGTGTATCTTTGCGGTCTGATGTTCACAAACCGCTGTGGGGGAGAGAATTTTTTGACGTCAATGAATTTGACGTTAGGAAATGTTGCCTCAAGAGCAGTTACGATGTCGTCCTTTTCCCAAGAGGCAGCGACTCGTTTTAAGAGGATTGTCCTCGACTTTTCGTCGGCCGGAGTGAAGGTGTAATAATTCACCTCCTTGGCCTTGAGGTTGTCGTTAACCGTGCGATAGGTTTCCCTATCGTAGGCTATGATTTTATTTAGGGATGGACTTAAGGTCTTTGCCTTGAAGTTAGAAATCCCTAGCCGGTTCATATCACCGACGAAATTTTTTAAATTGAGGTCTCGTGCAAAGACCCCGGGTTGCTGTTTCTTCTTAGAAACAGGTGGGCGTTCCCCGACCTCTGGCTGAACAGTGTTGGTAACACCAGCAGCCTTTGGTTTTGGGTTAACTAATGGAGTTGGTCGTGGTGGGCAAGGCTGCTGCGGAGGTACGACCCTCACATGAGTTGGTGTTATCGCGGGGTTCGACAACAGTTTGGGGTGCGGCGTTGGCGGGGAGCCGGTGGCCGCACGCTTATTGGAAGGTCCTCCTTCGCAGTTTATTATGGGAAGCGGTGTTTTCCGCTTAGGGGCTCTAGACGAGTTTGGGGTGGGGGTGCGCGAGTCACCGTCATCCATTGTTTCGTCGGAACTCTCAGCGAGACCCTCCAACTCGGGCTCGAGCTCCGATTCCGAGTCAGAAGCCTCCGAACTGGCACTGGACGGGGATGCGGGTGGTGCGGCTTCCATTCGCGACAATTTATCTCTCAAGACAGCGTTCTCTGCCCTGAGAGCCTCGAGGTCCTCCCTTAATCTCCCTATGAGAGCCATCATGCCCTGATCGGGCTGATGGCCCACACCACGAGAAGAGTAGGTGTCCATCTATTTCGATGTTGCTAACATCGAGCTCAGAAAAAGAAACAAAAAAACGCGTGGGCCGCAAGGAAAAGAGAAGAGGAACAAACAAAAAACCAAGAAGGGAAACAAGTAGACCCAAAAACAAATCCTTCTAAATTAAAGCAAATAATAAAATAAATATGGGTTAAATTAAAAATGATCGAACCTATAGATGCTTCCTGTTCACTAAAGAAAAACTTTGTTTTTTTTTTTTTTTTTTTTTTTTTTTTTCAAATTTTTTTTTTGTTTTTTTTTTTCTTTCCTTTTTTTTTTTTTTTTTTTTTTTTTTTTTCAAACTTTTTTAATTTTGTTTTAAATAGACTTTATTTTGTTTTAAGTAACTTCACTTCACTGTCCAGGATGTCTTCTCTCAGCTCTCACTGTGGTCGTATGTTTTTATTTAAAGAAAACTTATCTCATATCTTATACTAGTCTAATTCTAGAAAAGCTAAGTCTGTGTAAGCTAGCTGATGATGCAGTCCTTCTACCCACATTGGTACACAGGGCTGTATAAGACCATTCATAAGCAATTCAAGGAACGCCTCTGGTGGCACAAAGCCGTGGCGACGCACGCTCTCATAAAACAAAGTATTTGGATAATAAGCCCCGAAAATTAGGTCATTGGACGAGATTATTGATCTCGCAATATGTCTTCTGATTAATTTGATCATAAAATTATCCACCCTATTTATGTAGGCTTCATTATATAAAGTCTCATTTGAATAATACTTTTTATAGTCCGATTCCGGTGTTCGATATAATCTGAGACGAGTTCTGAGAACACAGTCGACGATAGCTGGATTTCTTCCCCCGTCATTAAAAGGCTATTAGCCCTAAAATTGGCATTAATGCCATTTTGAGAAGTTATCGTCATTGAATTCGGTAAAACCGGGATTCTCTGATTGCCAATTGAAATTTCATTTTGGAGGTGCAGGTAATTCAGTAAAGCTCCATCCTCCAGGTCGTGGTTTTTGTGGATGCTTTTTTTTTTACCTTGTACATTTCCTGAAAGACAGCTCCCACAGCCTTCACCTTTTCCAAAGGATCCTCGATCACGAAGACCTCATTATTGAGGATAGCGTCCGCCGTATCTATGCCAATGTTCATCAACAGACTTGCTCACGTCGCGTCGGTACGTGGAATTTAGAGCCACTGAAGCTCGTTTTGATTATTTCTCCCGAATATCTTATTTAATTGTGGGAACATATTCGGGTTATTAGTTTTTATAGCTCGAATTCTGCTGTTCCAATATAAATTTTTTGCTAATCTCTTGTTAGCTTTAAGTAATTGTTAGAGGTTTTTTAATCGGGATTTCAATCAAATTGTGACGAATTTACACTCGAATAATCGTGAATAGCATGCCGGGCGTCTCTCAGTTAGTTCGAACTTGGATGTCGAACGATATACATCGACTGAGTAAGCAAAATGACAGCGGATATTAAGTGCCAAAAATAATAAGTGAAAATAAAAGTTTCTTTGGATTATTCACAATCCAGAGATCGAACCGAGGAAGTCGATAAACGTAAAATCAAAATTACGTAACAATTGGTGTCAGAAGTGGGATTGCTGAATAGTCCTAAGGAATGGTAAGGTTTGTTGACTTGACGATAACCCATTTAAGAGAACAATTGGAGTCTCGAGGATTGGTTGTGACAGGAAATAAGGCGGATCAACAAGCACGATTGCGTAAAGCAATGGAGAGCGAGGGCATCGAGGTTGATGGACATGAGTTTTGTCACGATGCTTCAGGGGCTTCACTTAAAGCCGAAGAGCAGAGGGTAGACTCGCAGCCAGCCCCAGCATTTGACATGAATGTGCTTCTAGCAGCATTGGCGCAGCAGTCCTCACACATGGAGGAGCAGCTAGCACAACGCATGGAGGAGCAGCTGCCACACTTCACAGGCAGGATGAAATGGAGGATGAATTACATGGATCCACACAAAATCACACCAAATTAGAAACAGAAACACGGAGGTTGGGCGGCCGTATCCGAGAGATACAGTTCAGTGGACCAGTTACAGCTGTTAGTACAACGAAATTGAAAGCGCCAACGTTTGACGGAACTGTACCGTTCAACATTTTTAAACTACAGTTCGAGACCACAGCGCGAACCAATCACTGGCCTATGGCAGACAAAGTGGCAGCTTTGGTTGTATCATTGAAGGGCTCCGGCGCTGAAGCCTTGCAAACGGTTCCTGAAATTGAACGTGAAAATTACGACGCGTTAATGGCAGCGATTGAACGGCGATATGGTAGCGATCATAGAAAACAAATATTCCAAATGGAGCTCATGAATCGGTACCAAAAAGCTAACGAGCCGTTACAAGAATGTGCAGCGGAGATAGAGCGGCTCGCGCATTTGTCCAATGCAGACGCACCAGCAGAAGGAATTGAATTACTTAAAATACAAGCGCTTATGAATGGAATACGAGATGCGGATACCAAACGCGCAGTCTATTCCACGCCAAAGAAGACGTTCGCCGAAACAGTGTCATTTGCTCCTACGCAGGAAACAGGAAGCCTTCTGAGTAAACAGACGCACAAAGTTCATCGGCTGGAAGTCGAGCGAAGAGAATCTCTGGAGGAAACCATGACCATGAATTCATCCAGGTTGTTTCTCTAACGATGCCAACCCCGCGCAAGGAAATGATGCCAGCTTCACACAAAGGCTCTGAAGCAAAGCGTTACAGCTGCGGAAAAACAGAACATTTCGCACGGAATTGTAATAGGTCTCGTAGGAAAAACGAAAATACGCCGAAAAGCAGCGCTGAGAGTGGAAATGCCTCTGGAGAAAGACAATCGTTAAACTACCACCAACCAGTCCAAAGGGGCGTGAGCTGGTTCCCGCAACTGACTCAAAGAGGGCACGAAAACTCCTGCTATCATGGATACCTGGTTGAATGAGGTGAGCGGGCCAGAAAGGATAAACGCCAAACGGTTACTGGAAAAGTATAGCTCCATATTAGCCAACGATGGGAATAAATTTGGAAGAACTGCCATCGTGCAACATCGAATAGATACTGGAGATGCAAGACCGATTCGTCAAGCTCCAAGCAGAGTCCCACTGGCGAAAAGATAAGAAGCGAAGCGGATAATCGACGAAATGCAGAAACCTTCAACAAGCCCATGGAGTTCACAGGTCGTGTTAGTGAAATATGTCAGCACCCGGTTTTGCGTTGACTATCGGAAGCTGAACGATGTCACTAAAAAGGACAGCTACCCACTGCCACGAATAGACGACACCTTGGACACATTATCCGGTGCGAAATGGTTTTCAACGCTGGATTTACAAAGTGGTTATTGGCAAGTGGAGACCGAGAAATGCGACTGCGAGAAAACTGTTTTTAGAATCGGAGATAGTTTGTGGCAATTCTATGTGATGCCATTCGGATTAGGCAACGCTCCAGCAACTTTTGAGCGCTTAATGGAACACGTGTTAAAAGGGCTTCACTGGAAAACGTGTCTGGTGTATCTTGACGACATCATTGTCATGGGCGATAGTTTCGATGACCACCTGGAAAATTGAGAGGAAGTCTTTCGACGAATTGCTTCTGCTGAATTATGATTGAACCCAAAGAAATGTAATTTATTTAACACCGAAGTAACATATTTGGGCCGCAAAATCACTACTGGAGGAATTCAGACAGATGAAGACAAAATAAAATCGGTAAGAGATTGGCCTCGACCCAAAAATGTTCATGAAGCGCGAAGCTTCCTTGGGCTCTGTACGGTTTGCCAATGTTGCAAGACGCTTACACAATTTGACGAAGAAAAATTGCAAATTTGTGTGGAAAGAGGAGGAAGAAAATGCTTTTCAGCAGTTGAAGGAATTGCACCAGCTCCAATGTTGGCATATCCAGTTCCTGGCGAAAAGTTCATTCTGGACACAGATGCTAGCGCACATGGAATAGGAGGTGTACTCTCACAGATCATCGATGGTCAAGAAAAAGTAATTGGGTACTACAGCAGAGTTCTTGGAAAGCCGGAAAGGAAGTATTGCGATACAAGGCGAGAACTCTTGGCAGTCGTCGAATGTGTGAAACATTTTCACAAATACCTGTATGGACAGCACTTCGTTCTGAGGACAGATCGTGCAGCACTCAGATGGTTACTCCAGTTTAAAATCCAGAAGGGGCGCAATCTGCCCGATGGATAGAAAGGCTGCAGAATTATGATTAAGAAATACAGCATCGGAAAGGTGGACAACATGGAAATGCCGATGCACTATCTCGACGCCCATGTGCATTGGAGTGTAAGCATTGCTCTAAGGCTGATAGATGTGAAGGTATAGTCGACATCCGATTAACAAATCTGCAACCGGATGATGAATGGATTAAAAACTGCGCGTAATGCATGGCGGCGATGGGTCCGAAAGCTAAAAGCAGAGGAAGATTGCAGCAGTACAACACAGGAGCATCATTTGAACGCTTTGCAATGGATGAAGATGGTTCATTTCCCGCTAGTGACTTCGGGAACAAATATGTGTTGATGATTATGGACTATTTCAATAAGTGGCCAGAAGTATACGCTATACCAAATCAGGCGGCTAAAACTGTGGCCGAAGCCTTTGTGTAGAATTGGGGCACGCAATTTGGTATACCAATTGAGTTACATTCAGATCAAGGGAGGAACTTTGAGTCTGCTATATTTCGAGAAATGTGCTCACTGTTGGGTATCAAGAAGACTCGAACAACGGCTTTACATCCACAATCGGATGGCATGGTAGAAAGGTTTGACCGCACATTAGAAGAACATTTGCGAAAAGTAGTAGACAAATGTCAGCGCAATTGGGACATGCACATTCAAATGTTTCTGTTGGCTTACCGATCAGCAGTTCATGACACTACCGGCTATTCACCTGTAAGGGTTATTTTTGGCACAGAATTGAGACTCAGATCTCAAATTTGGAAGAAACAACGAACTTACCGCAACTGGGAAAGGCTTCAGTCCGAAATGGATGACATACACCAACATGTGAGGTAGCGAACACAGTTGATGAGCAACAAAATGAAGGATCAATATGACCGAGCTATGAATTCAGATGGATTTCAGGAAGGCGACTTGGTGTTGCTGTACAATCCGCAACGGAAAAAGGGTATATTTCCAAAACTGCAAACATCATGGGTAGGGCCATACAAAGTCATAAAGCGACTGAACGATGTTGTGTATCGCATACAATCCTACACGCAGCGACGAAGTAAAATGAAAGTCGTCCATTTGGAGCGACTAGCCTCATATGGATCAAGGAATTTGGTGTCTGATTGGGACGATCAGACTTAAGTGGAGGGCATTGTGACGAATTTACACTCGAATAATCGTGAATAGCATGTCGGGCGTCTCTCAGTTAGTTCGAACTTGGACGTCGAACGATATACATCGAGTGAGTAAGCAAACTGACAGCGGATATTAAGTGCCAAAAATAATAAGTGAAAATAAAATAAATCCATTCAGAAAAAGAGAACAAACTTTGAGTTTCGTTGGATTATTCACAACCCAGAGATCGAACCAAGGAAGTCGATAAACCTAAAATTAAAATTACGTAACAATATTATCTCCTGGTCTTGTCGGTCTGTAAACTGTCTGTACAGTTGTTTTAGTTTTGATAGTGTAAGATGAAAGAAATAAATGGATTGAACTGAATAAAACACTCGTTACTTTTACTATTATTAAATAAATATATATTACTGAATAAAAACACTCATTATACACTTATCGCACCAACGTATGCATCTTTCTTCTTTCACTTCTTGTCATTGACTGCCTTTTCCTTCTCTTTTCTACTACCTAACCGGCAGTCTCTCCTCATTCAGCTCATCGGCCGGTAAGGTTGTTAACATCTGACAGCGCATTTTAAGTGCCAAAAATAATAAGTGAAAATAAATTAAATCTATTCAGAAAAAGAGAACAAACTTTGAGTTTCGTTGGATTATTCACAATCCAGAGATCGAACCGAGGAAGTCGATAAACGTAAAATTAAAATTACGTAACAATATTATCTCCTGGTTTTGTCGGTCTGTAAACTGTTTTAGTTTTGATAGCAGTCTTCTCTTTTTTCTGTGAAGTGCGTTTAATGTTGCGTGCGTAGAGCGCAATCGCATACAAATCATTATATATAACTTTATGTTGAATTCCTTTATTGTGAGGAGTTAGGTCGATCTCTTCGTATAATATCGTAGTTTTTGTGCCCTATGTTATGCCTCTGGTTTAACTTTGTTTCCCCCTACAGTAATACATCAGGGTTTTCATCTTGCAACAGGTTGAAAAGAGTTGCTCTTCTCTCAGTTCTTATAAGTGAATTTACATTCACGACAAGAGCTTTGATTGATGTTTTGGTTGGAGGGGTGTATATCGACTTTTTATTTAGACTGGGCAAGTGCGAGTAGATTTCGTTTATTTGACTTTGCAGCTGTGTCATCTGTCTCTGCAGATTGAGCAGGATTGCAATCACGTCTGCTTGTGATGTTGTTTCAGTCCGTGTGGGTGTATTTGTGGCTACCTGTGATGTAGCCTGATTTGGTGTTCTCCCACCCGACGCAACTTGTGCGTACGACTGCTGTGATGTTACGGGTGTTGTTGTTGTACGAGCTGGCTCTGTGTTTTTTTGCTGAGTCACACTTCTCGAAATTAATTCCCGGAATTTTGGACATCCTCGATCATTAGCGGGATGTCCCTCACTCCGATACACTGCGCACTTTAGAAGGGCTTTGTCTTCTACCCTTTCTTTTCCCAGAGGGCATTCTGCTGCCTTATGGTCCGTTCCGCATTTTACGTAACGATGCTGCGTTTCACAGTTCGCCGCTGCGTGACCAAACCTTTGGCAGCGGACACATTGCAGAATGTCTCTGCCTTTTTTTAATTTGTCCCATGTGACAAATTGATGATCCAGGACTGTTATTTTCCTTAGACCACCAATTCTGCTGCTCGGTGATAACTGGACCAAGAAGAAGGGTAGCTTCCCGTTTTCCCTTCTTGCCTTGGCTGTGGTCAATGGTTTTATCGCGATGAACGCCAGATCTTCATGCTTCTGCTTTTGAAGCATTTCAAGCAGAACCTGCGGTTCCATTTCAGAGCTGACGCCCTTTAATAGAACTGTTACGCTGTTTGTTTGTTTCGGCGTGAACGAATAAAATTCCGCGGTGGCTCTTTTTAAAACCTCTTTTACTTTCTCGTGGTCTGCCACCGTATAGGTTTGAATGGCACGCCTGTTACCTGCCAGTCTTTTAATTTAAAAATTGTTTACTACAGCTAGCTTACAAAGATTACCATTCCTTACAATCAATGGCGATAGCGTTGATTGGTGGCATCTTTAGTTTTTGTTGTTGACCTGCTGATGTTGTGCTGCTTGCTGTTGTTGCTGTTGGGTTGTGGAGGAGGCGGCGTAGTAAATGTGCCTTGCCTCTTTATAGGAAATTCCCCGATGTTTCTATCTTCTGACGGAAGTCCTTTTCATAGTCAACATTGAAGATTTTGTGAATGTATGAGGATAGGCGAATCATCGTGTTTGTGCAATTTAATCAATTCTTATTGCTGACCAATGCGTTTTTCCAACGGCTCATACATCCAGTCAGTTTCTTTTAGGTAGTTAATTTCCTTATGCAGATTCTGTGAGCGCTTCAGGTGATTTTCGGTACTTGAAATCTTGTACCCACATTCAGTGGGAAAGAGGTATTTGTATCGTGCAAATGTTTTTTCACTGTGTGTTTCGTTCCCCTTTTTGTGGAGCTGCGGAATGTTCCGATGTACTTGGTGCGTCGGATGAATTTATATCATTTGACATCACTGGCACTCGGTTGATTAATTATGCAAATACATCACTGTAAAAACTATGAAAATCCCGAAGCCAAGCTAACCTGAGAAACTGTAATCAAACATCCCCAAAGACGAAAAGGCAACTTTGTTTTGTTAAGAAGTACTTTTTGTATTTTCCGTAACTTGGTTTTATAATCGTATTGTGCGCGGCCAGGGGTTCGGCCTCTGGAATCTTACTAATTCGGATTTATATTTCGTTGGCCATAGGTTCGGCCTCTGGACTTCTACTGATCGCGAAATCGAAAGTTACTGCCCTTTTATTGTTTTATCAATTAAGAATTGTCAACTATTTTAGTGTCAAAATTCCAAGAAGCACACTAGACTTCGTGTGCCTCTATTGGAATTTTGTTCTAGGAATTGTTTGAGGATTTGGTTGGATAGGTTCTTGGAAGGGGAATCATGAAATGCGTTTTGAATTAAGCATTTCATGATGTCAGGGTTTTGGGAATTGAGTCAATGTACGACGAATTAACTTTTGGTTTAATTCGTTGTTCATGTGACTCAATATGGAATTTGGATGTATTATGTATTAATGGGAAGTATTGGGGATTTGGATGGGATTATTTGATGATATTGGGGATTTGGATAGGAGTAGCGATTTAGGATCGCTACATTGCTGTGGCCGATGTTGTGTTGGTAGTCGCTGTTGATGTTGTTGCTTTTGGCTTCGGCTTTTGTTGTGGTTGGTTAACTTTTTGCTGTTCGAGCGCAGCTATATTTTTCTTTCGGTGTCTCTCCTCTAGCTGTGCTCTTGTCACCCCAAGTTTTGCTTCCAATTCGTTTATCTCCGCTTCTTCATCCTCAGACTCGGGCGATGTAAGATAAGCGAATGCATTATTTGCCCCATACATGTCATAGTTGGAGGGAGAGGGGAGCTCACTGTCATCCTCCATATGCTGTTCTTTCTCCATCGCCAATTTGGTGGCTTTGCTTCGCGTCACAATTGTATTTTTCGGGACCCCTTTCCTTTTATTTGTTGTCGCGTTTTTTTCTTCGTCCGTGCTCATACTGGTACTTTCCAGTTTGTTTTCATTAAAATTAAAAACAAAGGCCGCCTGCTGTCCCTGAACGAACCTCGACGCAATCCACTTTCTCGGTAACTTGCACTCAAAGTCGCCTAGCGCCGACTAGTCACCTTACACCCGCGCTAATTGTGATATATTTTGTTTCTTATAGTTGAATATTATTTTATTTTTCGCACTTCACTGAATTATGCACATTTGGTTTTACGTTTTATTTTATTTTAAGCACTGTTTTTAATTCACCTAGTTTCTATTTTATTATTTGTTTTGTATTGTTTTTGTTTTTTGAATTTCTTTGTTTTGACTGTCTTGACTGTTTTGATTTTGGTCACCACCTCTCTATCGAATTTAAACTTTTGGCGTAAACTTTTAGTAAGTTATTGTATGTCGCACTTTTTAGATTAATATTTAGTTTATTTTCATAATATTGGGTTGTACCACATGAAATGTCTGATTTTCGCTCAGTTGGACATAAGAAGTTCTCGAGTGAACATCTGTGCCAGAACATTAAATAATATAAATTTATAAACTACAGTAGTTTTTTTTCAATGAATTGTTTACGATGCTTTCGGCATCTTTGACAATGAAAAACATTAATTACGCATTTGAGGATGCAGCGCTAACGAACGCACTATACGACGTTGGTTTGGAAAGTTCCGTTCGGGAGATTTTAACCTCGAAAATGAACCACGTGGGAAGCTGGAAACGTAAGTTGACGACATTGTTTTAAGAGCAACGATGGATGCGGACCCAACGAAATCAGTGCGGGAGATTGCACAAAGCATGGGAGTATCCCCAATGACAATAAGTGGACACCTTTCTCTCATAGGAAAGGTAAAGAAACTCGATAAGTGGGTACCCCATGAAATGAACGAGTCCCAAAAACGACGGCGTCTAGAAATTAGAATAAGAATCCAAACTGAAAAACTGTTTTTGCACCGGATAGTCACCTGTGATGAATAGTGGGTTCTGTATGATAACCGTAAAAGACCTGGACAGTGGTTGGATGCAGGTGAAAAACCAAATCACACCTCCAAGCCCGATCTCTCCCCAAAAAAAGTTATGGTGACAATTTGGTGGACATCGAAAGGAGCAATTTACTTTTCATTTCTTCAACCAAGAGAAACGATAAATGCTATCAAATATTGTGAGGAAATCGACATATTGCATGCCAAATTGGCTGAAAAGCAACCTGCGTTGGTCAGTAGGTACAATAGGCATGCAAAGATCCTTTTGCACGACAATGCTAGACCCCATACCTCACAAGTAACGGTGCAAAAACTGTTGCAGTTGAGATTTGAAATACTTCCGCATCCATCGTACTCTCCTGACATTTCCCCAAGGGACTACCTTCTTTTCCGCAATCTGGATTCATTTTGCCGGCAAAAGGTCTTCCAGAACCGAACAGAGGTCATTTCATTGCCTCAAAACTTCAGCACATCTACGAAAGAGGAATATATATATATTTGTCCTTGTATCACATTGGAAGAATGTCATAGATGCCAACCGATCCTATTTTTTTTTGAATACAAAATTACGGAGAAATAATATTGGCTTTTAAATTTTAACTATAAAGTCAGACATTTTTGTGGTACAACCCAATGTCAACACTACAAAAGACTGGTTACTAATTCCGCTAATCGAACTGAACACACGTCCGTACTCTAGTGTGGTAGCGTAAGACTGACGTAGGACACTGCTGTCCCCGTGATCGGTCAATCAGAAACTGTGCATTAGTTAACGTTGAAAATTAACTTCAGACACAGACAATAGTTCTTTGACCCGAACCACACGTATGACCGGATCACGTGTTTCCACGTGCAAGAAAATGTTTGAACATAGATTACACCGTTAATGCGGGCAACATTCAAATTCTTAATTATATCATCATCATCATCGGCACTACAACCGGGAACCGGTCTTGGCCTTATTTAGCAAGTCCTGAGGCTTGTTAAATTTTCCATAATGATTTGTTTTTTCCGGGCAAGGTCATTAGTCTTGCGCCAGAGACTCCCCGACGGGGAATCGAACCTCGGTCTTCTGCGTGACAGGCGGGTATACTAACCACTATACTATCGAGGAGCCTCTTAATTATATAGTACTGAGGAAAATATGAGAAATCCACCATCAAGGAATAATAGACCGCACAATGTCAATAAACCGAAAACCCACTGTTACAAAATGACTTTTCCCGCATCATCATTCGTGAATGACTGGGACTTAGAAAATTGTTACAATAACTGTTTTAATTACAAGTAATTTACAAAGGGAACAAATTCGATCTTAAAAAGTTCGTGGACTGTTGAGGGTGGAAAAGCCACGAATTTCCAGACGTTCTTTCCTATTTGAAAATTGTACAATTTACATTGAATACTACTACTACTATCAGTTGAGATTAATTACTTTTTTAAAACATTGATGTAGGCAATTATGCCAACGAGCTGTATTATTTGATTACATTGAAGACCTTTATCGCATTAACTCGATAACATTGCTGTAGCTTTATTATAGAGGCACCTTCATAATTCTGAAAGGAACGTAATTTCCTGTACACGATTGACAAAACCCTGTCACGATACAATGGATGCTGGGTGTTAGTTACTATTGGTTAAAAAAAGCGATCTTCTCATTTTTGATAGAATAACTTTTGCCAGAAACATTTAAAAAATGTGTGAAACTGTGTCAATGTGTCTGTTTTTCAAATTGTGAAATTTTGAAAATTGCTACGGTCGTTTTTAAGTAGTGAAATTGGTGGTTAAAACCGCCTTGCTCCGCTGATCATCTGCTGGATTAATCTATTCTATCTATCTATCTATTTATTGGTCTGTAGGAACCCGGTAGTTCATGACCTCACCGACTCGACTTCGCCATTGTTCCCTGTCCTGTGGGCTCTCCCTCCACGTTCGATCATCCGATCAGATCTCCTCGAGGTCAAACTTAACATTGTCCTCCCATCTCCGTCGCGGCCGTCTTGTCGGTCTCTTTCCCGTTGGTTTACCGTCAATAATTTTATGCACGGTCCTATCGTTGCCCATTCGCACCACGTGTCCGGCCCATCTTAATCTTCGCGACTTGATTACCCTCACTATTGTAGGTTTGCGGTATAGCTCTTCCAATTCGTGGTTATGGAGTTTCCTCCATTGTCCTGCCTCCTCGTCATATTTACCGCCAAAGATACCCCTTAGAACTTCATTCTCGAATACGCGGAATTTGTTTTCTTCCCGTTTTGTGAGAGCCCATGTTTCGCATCCGTATAGAGAAATCGGCATGATTATGGTTCTATAGACCCGGGACTTTATATTACGTGATAGCAGTTTGGATTTCACCAGTTTACTGACTGCGTGCCAAGTGGCGTTGCCGGAATGCAGTCTTTTGTTAATTTCCTTCGACCTGTCGTTACTGGTCGTCAGTATCGTTCCAAGATATTATATAAAAATATCAAATATCTTGCCTCTGACGTTTATATGTGTTCCCTGGGGTCCACCTGCTTTCGCCGTAATCATGTATTTTGTTTTGTCTTCATTTATTTCCAGGCCCAACTCTTCTGCCGCTTCCATGATGATTTCACTATTTTTATTTACAGTTTCTAGATTATCGCCCAAAACGGCGATGTCATCAGCATATGCGAGCACTTGTGTGACCGCGGTCAGTGATAATCCGGCCGTGTTGTCGTCTTGTACCTTTCTGATGACATACTCGAGGACAAGGTGAAGAGACATGGTGAGAGGCCATCCCCCTGTTTTAGTCCGTCCCGGATTTCAAAAGGTTCTGAGAGGTGGTTTTCTATTCTAACTCGCCCTTTGTTTTCGTTCATGCAGATTTGAATAAGGGCGGCATATTTGTTCGGGATTCCCAGCTCAGTCTTTGCCTTGCGACTAAGTCGTAGGCTTTTTTGAAATCAACGAACAGTTGGTGAACCATCTGCTGGGTTAATAATTACAAGAATACGCGAATGGAGTGGTCCTCTGGTGGATAGATCCGACAACAGCTAGCGCTGGTTCATAGCTTAAAGACATAGTGCATTAAACGTTGATTGTTTCATTATTCAATTCCGTTCGCAAATCTGAAGGACTGGTTCATAATTTTCTAAAGCTATAGAAATAATATTCGAGATACATATATTTAATATAGTATGAAAATCACATGCGTCAAGTACGGTAGAATCGCTAGACATATAAGGGTACTTATAGAATTTAGCAATGGGTAGCACTTTAAAGAACCACGAAACAGGGCACTAATTGACCTCTGACTAACAACTATATCACATTTTATAATGGGAGCAATCAGAAAATATAATGACACAAATTAAAAGTAAGTGGAACGTGGTGAATTTCATTTCTGACCAAGCAAGTGAAGCAGCGCTCGATACCCAAAACCAATTTTAATCCGCTTCACTGTCAACTACTGTGATTAAACCAATACTAAAAGGGCGAGTTCATAATTAATCGAAATTCGTCGGCTTGCCAGTTACGAAAAAATACTTTACGGTGTAAATTATGTGTGTTGATTCAAATCCGACCCTTTTATACTCCGGATAATACCATTGACATTAATCGGCATTTAAATTTTAATGTCTGTTTATAAGCAAAGGACCACAGTGTATCCTCATTATGCGTCTTCATTTTTCGAGTCAATACCGTAAATATAAATCGGTTTTTAATTATTTGCATCTGAACTTAATAATTAGTTAAAATTCTATGCTCCTGTTAATGAAAGTTGTAAAATAAGATCGTATAAGCTGCATTAAAATATATTGTTGATGAGGTGATACGAAACTACACACATTGTACCTGCGTTTAATGGTTACGAAATCAGTCGACAATTAAAGATATGAATATGAACTTGTTTGCTCAACCTGCATCTTTTGTTTATCCTATGCGTCTATCGTATTCGTCTCCTGCCCGGCTGCATGAGTTGTATTATATTTATGGCACCAGTTGTCGGCTCTCATGCGGAGAAAAACTTTCGGTAATTATACTCAACCTATCCTAATCGCATTAAAGATATCCTAAATTCCTCGATGATAGAGACCATTTACCCACGTCGGATCTTGACCCAAACTATTATAAGAGTTCCTGCGATTGGGCGTAATAAGGCCTGATGAACGAACACAGTTTGAAAATGATTATGATTAATGTACAGCTAGGTAGAAGGAAATAAGATTTAGATCTGCTAAGTTGGGATTCGCTGATTCGAACAAAGGCCAGGGATGAAAGGATACAAAAACAATGGAACAAATTTATTTCATGCTGTTAATTAATTGGCTTGGCCGTCTTACGTGTTATTCACTGCTTTGAAACTCTGTCCAAAGGGATGTCAATTTTGCTTTCAGCCAATCCATGATATCCATTTTGGTTTCTGGCTCAGAATAGTTTTCATGTACCCGAGTACAAATTCTGCCCTAATGAATATCGATCTGGTGACCTCCTCCCAGGTCTAATAAGGTTGCTTGTCCCTAGCCTAACATGTCGAACTCTATGGCATCAAAGACGTGCTTCCTTTAATTTAGATTGTTTAAAAATAGTTCCCGAGCAAGTCTAGTTTACTCGTTGATAACGCGGAATATATACATGTGAGTAAAGTGAGAGACCAATAAAAGGTTTAGTTTTACAAATGAAAGAAGTTTATTTCTAAAGGTCACTGATACGTACCAGATTGTAAAAAAAGCTAAAATATTTTGCTGATATGTCATGGAAATTTCTTTCAGTCAACATCAGAAGAGTCCTAATTATTTAAATAGCTTTCCCTATTCGTTATTCTTTCTCCAATAAATCATTGCTCGATTAATGAAAGCCGAATGGCTAGGCACTTGGAGAGATCATTAAGCATTGATGAATGAAAAAACTGAACTGGAGGACTGGGTACTATCAGTCTTTTGAGTAGGTTTTCTTAATATTTAATACATGTTTAGGATTATAGTCAAGTCCAGTCTAATGTAGAAGAAAACAAAACCATGTTTCGAGATCCGGAAAAGGGACATACTTCTCGTCCAATCACAATAACACTTTGTCGTTTCTCGAAAAGGAAAAAATATAACGAAATGTGAGCGGTAATGGAGCAGACAATTTACTAAAATAAACGACAACGCTGTAATAAGTAGGAGAATCGGGTCAATGTTTTCATGCACTTCGTTTCCATTATCTACCGATTAACTTCACCAATTCAGTCTCACTATTTTCACGCGAATACCATGAGTAACTGTCGTTTTACCCATATCCTCATTTGAGTATTGTCGATTTTAGTATTCCTTAGATTTGAAACATACAATAGTTGTGTTTCGAACACTCCCATTTCATCAAGGTAAATGCTTCGAAACAACGGTAACATAGTGTGCGCTTTAATAGTTGGAACGGATTTAACATCTACAAGGGCAACCGTTTTGAATATTCAGAGGCTTCGTTACAATGAGTTAAATTAAGATCCAAACTGTTCCAGCAAGTCGAATCGCCCTCTACGAAAATTGATATTATGAAAAAACATAGTTCCCTGTGAGTTACACGTTTTGCCCATTTGCCAAAAAGTTCACCATACCTCTTACAAAGTGTGAAACGAGGGATATTTGTTAAAAAGGTGACTTCCATATGGTAGGGCGCTCCAATAGCTGCCTCGCTTGTTTTGGTTTGTACACTTTAAGCTAGTCTAATATATTAACTTTAAAGACAACTGCATAAATGCGTTTTACGAAATAAAATGTGAGTTTCGTTTAGAAAACAGAATTTTTCGAAGTCTGTGCGTCTGTAATAGCAAAAATAAGAAGTGTACTTATGCAATCCTATTAATGCTGAGGTAAAAGATTACTAGATCGTTAAAAAGAGATGGAATTTCAAAGAAATTTTGCAACTACATTGTGAACTACATGGTATTACTACATGATTACATCTGCGATGGTGGCGCCTTTTGCGAAACGACATACTTCGGGTGTTCTGATGTCTAAATATTCAGAGTTTATTTTTTCATTATTTACCAACAACATTCCTGCTTTCGTAATGACATACAGGTGTGCTAAATATGCGGACTGACATCGCACACATCAAACACTAGATTTACTTTACATAATTTCACTAAATTTCCCAGACAAAAACGGATAGTGATGGGTGCTGGAATATCCTAAACAAACAGCAATTTACGCGGCGTTGACAACAAAAAATGTTTGTCTTGCCTGAAGTCGTTACCCATTCAAGGTTATGCGCCGTACCACCACGTAGACCACAATCTCCCGTCCTGTTATTTTATGACCCCATCCACCCACAACAATCATCGCTGAAGTGACTTGGTGTTTCAAGCAAATGGGTCATCATGAGGCCTTAAAGTACCCGTAATAGCTATTTTGGTGAATAATTGAAGAAAATAGCGGCCTGGAGCTTCAGCTTCATCTATTATACTTCCAGTGTCGCTATTGTTAGGCGACGACTTATCTGGATTCGCTTTCTCTACAGATAAAATTTATTCAACTTATTGAGGGAAGCCAATGAATAAAGGCATTTTTGAATGGTAATAGAGTATATAAATAGTGTCTGACTACTTTCGAAGTTAATGAAGTTTTACGTGACGTTCGTGTATCGTAACACGTTACCTGCCGCAAGTGCGCTGCAACAGGTGCAGATAATCGAAAGATTGTCCCTGTTGTTGTAGTAGTGGTTTTCATTTATTCACGTAAAAACGAAGATAATAATAAGATACGAGATAATGTTCCTACCAAATTTCTCGTTTCACCTCACGTCAATCATATCCTCGGAAGGATGGCCTCTTAAAATTTATTACGAATTTCTTATAACTGCCACGTAATTTAAAATAAGACCTCATTAAATTAGCAATTAATAATTCTAACTTTCGGTAAAATTGCTTAGAAGTGAAAAACTCTGTCGAGGAGTGGGAACCGTATGGACGCATAGCAGTGTAATTTATTAGAGTGCTATCTGACTAAATAGATATATAATAACAAGAGGAACAAGAACCACAGAAAGTCGTGCATTGTATCTTGCTTTGTTTGTGGGTGAGGTATATCAATATAAGTATATGTCGGAAAGTTGCCTTATACTCGTTTCTTCTCCCCAGACCTGGGTTTTCTTGTATCCTTTGAGAAAGGAGGGTGGCAAATACAATCTCAGACATTCTTTATGTTTGCCATTTTCTTCTTGTCTTTTCAGTACTTTGTTGGCAAGAGAGGTTAAGCCAATATCGGTCGCACAATGTCGTAAAATTAACTGAATGAATGGGAAGAAGATTTCGGTCAAATGTTTGCAGTGGTTAGTGGGTTCCCATGAAATTCGGCACGTGAAATAACTTGAAATGAATGAATACTCTTCAGATGACTAACGATCTTGGTTGTAAATACCGCAGAGGGACTATATCTTATAAGGAACTAAATATCTGCTGGGTGATTAGGCACCACATTTTTCATTGTCATATTGAGACTTCATTACTCAAATGCCTGCACACAGACGGCGACTTTTACTTAGTCCCCCTTCCCTCCCCTCGTTCGCTATAAATGGACTACGCTATATTTGCTCACACAGTACAATAACGTTGGTCTCACGAAGGGAATTTATAAAAAGCATTATAGATGAAGCACATTCTGGAAGTTCTTGAAGAGTATGACCTTATTATTATGACTGCGACCATCGCTCTTTGTCTTGTTGTTATAATACACAGGAAGCAGCATAGATAAGGGCCACTCTATTAAACAAGTATCTCCGTTATATATATTAAAGTTTGGTGTAACATTTGACTTTTGGGAATCAATAAAACACCAGGTGTTTTTTTTTATAAAGTGTACCTCCTAAAGGGAGTTCAGAAGGTTAGAATAAGTGTTACAATAAGATTTAAAAAAGAGGTGTCCTAGTGGTCTAATGTTTCATAGCCTTTGCGCGAGGAAACAGATTTCTGGTATGTTCAGCAGAAAAGCATATCACAAGAACGAACAGCCCCAGAAAAACACTACTGAACAAAGTCAAAGATGAACCGTAAGTGTTATGCCCAAAGTAAATTGGCTAACCTATTCCACCAATCATTCTTGATCTAGTCATTGGAAGACAAAGTTCGTTAAATATAAACATTAAGGCAAATATAAAAAAAATAATCCCTACACAACATATGTATAAATATCAAACGGAACTGTCAACGACCACGCAAAACAACTACGTGGTGGACTCATCGAGTCTAGTGGTTCTGAAATTATTAACACTTGACCTTTAGTTACCTTTCACGACAAACAGGCCACCTGTCGGTACGTTTAAATCTGCACAGTAATGGTGCAGAGTTTCGCATCCACTCGTGCAACACCTATAGATTGAAATGCTATTTCTGTGCTGTGTATGACGAAGCGCAGATAGTTTCTGATCATTAGCTTTCGAAGAATTTTTCGAGGAATGATATCGAGTTATTCTGGAAGATTTGAATATTAAAACAGATCAGGCGTCACCACACATTTTTCATGATAGTAGACAATGAATGGGGGAATAGTGAGAATAGAAAAAGTAGACGAAAAAGATGGAAAAACAGCCGTTCCAGATGGAAAACGGGTTTTGTTGGGTTATCCAATACATTTAGCATACGTTCACCGGAAAAGTCCATCACTACAACATACAACCACTGAAAACCTTAACTCAATACTCTAAGCAAGAATGACACAAATAGTAGGAATCAAAAATTTAGTTGTTATACTTGCAGCATTTACAAAACAGGATGTGTAGATATACAACCATGTCCATGAATTAACCCAAAAAATAAATACCCAAAGCGATAGAATTTGGATTATCACGGTGAGGTATTTGTTTTGGGGTGGAATGTCGATAGGTACAATATTTATCAGCTGAACATATAAGATATAATAACATTTTCTCTTTCTTTTTATTTAATACCATAATATCGTGTAAACTTTTGCTGTTGAAATAAATGCGTAATGATATACTTGGATTAGTTTAAATAATATATAAAGACCTAAAGTGAACCAATTAAATTAAACATATCAAAGGAAATCTCGCGGAAGATAATAGGCCACTCGGATGCCCATCTCGCCACTCAAGAAACTTAGTGTTCCATTTCAATTACCCAAATTTCTATTCTGGATGTTACTCTAAATTTAAACAATCTAATGCGTCAGACCAGTATTGACGATAAAGAAAAAGTTAAGTTAAGTTGAGCGATGACCGCGATACTCTAAAAGTGGTATCGAAATAGTTTCATTACTAGTTGTTGTATCCTATTGGGCATCCGAACGAGAACATGCAACGCTGTTTTAGATCTGCCTTATAAAATATGGAAAATAAATTCCGGTTTAGGGGGAACATATGTCTCGCAAATTATGTGCAGATTCCATGGAGTGTAGTCTTTCTTGCATTTCTTAAGGATCACTATATATTTTCTTTATATATAAGATCGTTCATTGAAAGTCAAATTAATTTACGTCTCGCAACCGTGCTTCCTTAATCTCTTAAGGGAAGAGACGTTTTTAACGTTTTCTTTTTTATATTACTAATATATTTTATTTATTTAACCTTATATTTATTTATTTAGTAAAAAGGCACGCCGAACTTATGCGAGATCACGACCCTTTTACTTCTATTAATTAATTTACGCTTGGTTCTATTTGGTTACTTTTTAATTTCTTAAATGAGGTCTTGCAACCTCTCCTTCACATGTTTATAATTAACTCTATTTTATTTATTTGGAGTAAAAGGCCCGCTGTACTTATGCCAGCATACGCCCTTTTACTCTGATCGATTAACTCTGCCCAATTCCCTTTGCAACCACTCCTTTTATACTCGAATTATTGAGGAAGAATCGCAAACGATGCATCTAATTCTTCTCCACTCAGCCTGACCCTAAGCGCAAGTCATTTATCCTGCCGCAGTTCCAGAAGCAAATTCAAATTCAAATTCAAATTCAAATTTCGCTCAGTCGGCTTTGACCCCTATTGAGTGCAATTGCCCGGCACGAGATATTCGCTTTGCTTAATTGCTATTTCCACCTAATCGATCCACTTGAATTGCAGTGGCATTGATTCAAGCATTCGTTTCGTCATTTCGAATCGCCAGAAGGCGTTTCGTTATTATCCATATGCTTTTCTTTCAGAGGCATACGCATTTTTATGGGAATTCCCACTTAGTGTACGGTAATTCTCATTATCCGTTGCATTTTTGTAGGCGCCAGCAATTGCCAGGGAATCTCCCATGCCAGGTATGGCGTTTGCTTTTGAATATGATATGATGCAAAAAATGTACTCGTAATTGGATATTGCATAGCATAGAGTGGGAAATGAATGTGCGTCACAAATGGGCGATTAAAGAGGAAACGATTAAGAACGCACAGTGTACGATATGATTATCATGTAAAGTGGGGTTTATGTAGTGGGACACTACAAATTCAAGTGCCAAGAATTGATAGTTCGTTAGTCCCGCGATTTTTAGAGCCAAGAAATTTTTTACCCCGGCCCAACTTCTCCTCCTATATAAATCCCAAATTAGACCCGCGCTCGAATATTGCTCTCATGTTTGGAGCTCGGCTCCTAAACATACCCTCGACCTACTTGAGAGCATACAGAGACGAGCGATCCACCTGATCGGGGACTCGGCGCTGACGTCGGGACTACAGTCGCTATCACATCGAAGGCGCGTAGCCAACCTCTGTCTGTTTTACAGATATTATCACGGGTGCTGTTCTTCGGAGATTCGTGGTATTGTTCCGCGCAATTCGGCTTATATGCGCTCCACAAGACAATCCGACGGATCGCACCCGTTGGTGGTTCATCTCCCGACGGCGCGAACATCCCTACATCAGAACTCGTTCCGCTACAGAGCAGGGAAGCTCTGGAACTCCCTTCCCACGCGAGTGTTCCCGGAACGTTACAACCTGCAACTGTTCAAAAAGAACTGCAACAGTTATTTGATGGCATCTCGGGGGGCCCACTCGGCGCTATAGGTTCGCCTCTCCCGAGAGAAGTCTAATAAAAAAAAAAAAAAAAAAAAAAATACAAGTGACCCTCATCGATAATGGATCTACGTTGGGATTTCTATGTGCCGACAATAGGCAAAACTGTCTTTAGAGGCATTGAATTCCATTCGATTAGCTAATTCGTATTGGTATATCTTGTTACCGTCAGTATCCAATAAATTGAGTATATCCTAATGTTTGAAAATGGTTCGAAGAAGTTGGTCGAACATGTTCGAATAAGTACGAAGAAGTTAAGGTGCTGTGAACAGCAAACGAACAAATGAAGTTGTGAGTAATGAACAAGAAAATGGCCAGAAAGGTGGTCACTTATCCGTTGAGTGAGTATATCGTCGACTCCATAGATAAGCAGTTTTTGAAATAAGGCTAGGTGCCAAAGCATGTCAAGTTATTTTGTATATCCTGTGCGACAACCTTGCTTTCAACGTAGTGATTAAATTATTCTCCACGATATGGCAACAAACTCTTTCACTAAAGTAATGCATGCTCGCTTCATGAATTTATGGTGAGATATGCAATCAGAGCTACAGTGAACTTGTCGCTACGAAAACCATATTGGCGATCAGTTAAGACTTCGAATATTTCAATACATTGCGAACGCTGATGATTTGCATAGCCTTACGTTAGTGCTATGGGAGGTTGGACAATAAATGGTATATGTATTCCCAATAAATTGTGGCAAGCCATAAAACCTCGACCTAATTCGACATTGGTCGTAGATCAACACTGGACAGTCGACTTAATTTGAACTGTTGGTTGTTGACTTGTAGGAGGTAAATATAGTCTTTCGACTTTGGTACCAACCGATATTTCTGCGATGTATTCTAAGGAATTTTTCAGTGACGGAATAAAAAAGCTTGTTTGGTTTGGGGAATTGTATTAATATCAACAGTTACTATGTTGTAAAATACATATATGATTTTAAAGCCTAAGAATTCTACTTTTATCTATTTCTTGTCGGATCTCGCTATTTTGTGTTTGCTTGCGCTCCACAAGCATGTGCGTATTACTTCTCAGCCTACCTACATAGATGAGAATTTACTTTAAGTTAAATAAAAGTGAATTGGCATTAGCAATCCCTGCTCATCCTTCTACTGCAGATATTCCCACAATGACAGAAGCCGCACCCACTAGCCTAAAGGAGATAAACTGGCAACTGCCGCCTCAAATTGCCGGATTGATAAGAACATTGTGAACGACATTTGCTATTGTGGCATTTCGGCGGTGGTAAATTGAGTCCCATTGCTGGGCCGCCCTGGGAAGTACCACACTATTAAAGTATAGACTCCGCGAAATGGTGAAAGAATTGTTTGACGATTTTTCGGAACTTGGCCAATTGACCCGATCGAGAAAAAATAGCATCTCTCAACTATAGGATCGCTTTTCTTAAGAGAAGTTGAATAACAGCAACAACTTATTTGCTCACACTTGACCGAATAATGCCATTATATCAGACCCAGTTCATAGAGGATATCTAAATTTGAGAAAGATCTAATAGATCTAATAGATCTAATATTAGCCCTGTGAGTAGGGCGTTAGAATATACTCACAGCTAGGCCAGCTTGTCGTAAGAGGCGACTAAAGGCCGAGTGGTAGCCGGGGTCCCAAAGCCCTGTGCGCCCGGTGAAATACCACCCCATCAAGCTTTAGGCTCCGTGAAATGGTCGGGAGAAATCCCTGGCCATCTTTCGGAGCTTGGCTGATGGACCGGTTCGAGAAAACGTTGGTTAGGTGGTAGTCGGTCCCAAGGTGAGATACCACCCCGTCACGCTGTACATTTCGCGATATCGCCGAGAGAAATCTTCGACGGTGTTTCGGATGTGTGGCTGATGGCCCGGACTGACACGGGGATAAGTCATGATGGTGTCTTCTGATATAAAGAATTCCGGAGGTAAACTAGTCTCCCATTCGAATCTCCGGGGGGGACTATGTCAGGGGGAACATCATGCAGATATCATGATAAATAATGGAACATTGAGAGGTTCGTCATCGCATAACCGGGCTAGCTCTCGAGGCTCGGCCCACGCTCGACTGGTGACGGCATTTTGTAACATCAGGGGCATCGGTTTCACCAATACTAATGTAAACGCCGTCCACCAATATTTGCAAACAACGAAACCTGATATCCTACCCCTAACTGAGACCCAGGTCGATTCGTCAACTGATTCGACATATCTTCGTTGCTCAGGATACGACTTACATTCGAGATTCCGTTTTAAGGGCGGAGTCTGCGTCTTCGCACGGTCCGATCTGGCTTGCCAGAGGATGGAGGCGTTGGAGCCCAATAATATGGACATCATATGGTTGAGGGTCGTGCTGAGGAATTCCGTGAAATTTCTTTGTTGTCTTTACGGCTCCCCGAATGACGATCGACCGGCGACATTTTTCGAACATCTTTCATATACCGTCGACTGGATACAGATCAACCACCCAGCTTCTGAAATTATTGTCCTTGGCGATTTTAATGTGCACAAAACCGACTGGTTGTTACATTCTAACAGAACCGACGAGGCTGGGAGGCTGGCGGAGATGTTTGCTGTAAGCCACAACATGACAACTCGTGGGGGAGCCAACGCGAGTACCGGATGCCCGAGGCGATTATGCGAACACCCTGGATTTGTTTTTGACATCCGAACCGAGTATTTATACCGTAGAGGTTTCTGCGCCACTGGGAAACTCAGATCACTGCTTGGTATCTGTCGCGCAAGCACTTGCATACCAAGCGAATAACCGGCCTAGGCAGCTTCGCCATGTATGGAAGTATGGGGCTGCTAACTGGGACGATATGCGAGATTTCTTCTCATCCTTTCCATGGTCGGAGGTGTGCTTCGGAAACTCCGATGTTAACGCTTGCGCGGAGTCGGTATCAGAGATTATTCTTCTGGTTATGGAGATGTATATTCCACATTCCACCAAACGAAGTTCGTTTGATGAACCTTGGTTTGACAAAAAATGCGAGCTGATTACAGCGGCAAAAAATAGAGCTTTTAAGCAATGGCGCTCCAATCCCACCGATGTTAACAGAACGAATTTTGTTAGAATCAGAAACGCGTGCAACCAGGCGATTGATACCGCGAAGAAGACTCACAACGACAGGGTGATCAATAAGCTCCGTCAGTGCCCAACTGGTTCGCGCTCCTTCTGGTCAATGGCAAAAGCTGTCAGTAGTAACTTCGCTTCCTCCTCTTTCCCTCCGTTGGTGACAGACAGCGGGACGTTAGTCACGAATCCAAAGGATAAAGCCAATGTGTTCGCGAATTTATTTTCCACGAATTCAAACCTCGATCCCTGCCTTTTGGAGCCACCTGTGATCTCGCCGGTACAGTCTTCGATGCGGGATGTGAGATTTCGTCCGCGCACTATTCAACGCATTCTACGTGAACTGGATTGTAGGAAGGCAACCGGCCCGGACGGAATACCAGCAATAGTCCTTAAGAACGGTGCTCCAGAACTATCGCCAGTTCTTGGCAGACTCTTCCGCTTATCTTATGCACGGAGGACCTTTCCTGCCTGCTGGAAAATCGCTCGAGTTCAGCCAATCCCAAAGACGGGAAAAAGGTGTCTCCCACAAAATTACCGTCCTATAGCATTACTGTCTATTTTATCTAAGGTAATGGAAAAAGTCATCAATACAGAGTTGGTTAAGTATTTGGAGTGCAACGGTCTTCTGAATGATCGTCAATACGGATTCCGTGGCAGGCGGTCCACAGGAGACCTTTTGACACTTATAACCGATATATGGACATCTGCGATTGAACGGCATGTTGAGTCAAGGGCGGTCGCATTGGATATTTCCAAGGCTTTTGACCGCGTCTGGCACGGGGCATTGCTGAGCAAACTTCGTTCATATGGACTTTCCCAACAGCTTTGCGACTGGACGAGGAGCTTCCTCGAGAATCGATCGATCCGGGTTGTTGTGGACGGCGAGTGTTCGGATCTGTATCCTGTTAATTCGGGGGTGCCCCAGGGTTCTATTTTGGCTCCAACCTTGTTTTTGCTTCACATAAATGATTTGTTGAAGACAACGGATAACAAAGTGTTCAGTTTTGCGGATGATAGTACGCTTGTTTCCTCCTTTTCGAGTGATCGGCCGATTGATGCATCTGCGTCGCATCAGCTGAGATGTAGACAGATTGACTCTCTGAACCAGGATCTAGATAAAGTCCTGCAGTGGGGAAAGGCCAATCTTGTCGACTTCAACGCAACGAACACCCAGTATACAACATTCACAAAGAAAACTGGATCATCGGTTCCACAGCTGATGATGAGTGGCCGGGCCCTCGAGGCTGGGGAAAGTTTGAAATTGCTCGGCGTCACGGTCTGTGGGAATGTATCATGGCATAAACACGTATCGGGTATCGCCAGATCTGCCTCAGGAAAACTGAGTTATCTTTTTAGAGCCAAGAAATACTTTACTCCGGCCCAACTTCTTCTCCTATATAAATCTCAAATTAGACCCGCGCTCGAATATTGCTCTCATGTTTGGAGCTCGGCTCCTAAATATACCCTCGACCTACTTGAGAGCGTCCAAAGACGAGCGATCCGCCTGATCGGGGACTCGGCGCTGACGTCGGGACTACAGTCGCTATCACATCGAAGGCGCGTAGCCGACCTCTGTCTGTTTTACAGATATTATCACGGGTGCTATTCTTCGGAGATTCTTGGCATTGTTCCACGCAATTCGGTCTATATGCGCTCCACAAGACAATCCGACGGATCGCACCCGTTTGTAGTTCATCTCCCGACAGCGCGAACATCCCTGTATCAGAACTCGTTCCGTTACAGAGCGGGGAAGCTGTGGAACTCCCTTCCCACGCGAGTGTTCCCGGAGCGTTACAACCCGCAACTGTTCAAAAAGAACTGCAACAGTTACTTGATGGCATCTCGGGGCGCCCACTCGACGCTATAGGTTCGCCCCTCCCGAGAGAAGTCTAATAAAAAAAAAAAAAAAAAAAAAAAAAAAAAAAAAAAAAAAAAAAAAAAAGAGTAGAATACATCTCCGATAATCCGAAACGATGCCAATAAGATATAAGAAAATACCGTTGGTATCCAGGAATAATCTCTTGTGTAAACACAAATCGCTTAGAAGCGTGATGCGGTTAAGGTCCTAGATATTGTATTCCGATTGAAGTGAACCTAAAGGGTAAACATAATTTGAAAAATTGTCTATCGACCTACATGGTGTTACGTGCGGTTTCCGCCACCATCATTAGATTGTTTTTAATATAATTTTGTTTTAATATAGTTTCATGGTAGGTGGTGGAAAAAGCGCACGATCCACATGTGAGTGTTCGAACACACCCCAGTTCGAGTGTGGATCGTGGGCGAGTTCGAATAAATAATTTTAAGAAGAATAATTTTAAATATAGTCAAATTAAAAACAAAAATAAAGTGCTTAATGTTTGTGTAACTTAAAATAAAATGTGTATGTTGTCTTACCAGTATAACAAATATACGAAGCGAAAACTGCTTGGAATTTCCCTTTGATCTCAACGTTGCATTCATAACAAGTCAATCGTAAATACAATCGTTAATAGGCGAGATAATCGACAGACAGCAAACATTGTAGTTGCAAATATTATAATCTTTTAATGCAACCCTGCAAATTTTTCTAATCGTATTAACGTTCTTCCGATTTCGTTCCTCGAAGGCTGAAGCCTTAACTTCGCCTGTTGCTGCAAAATCAGCGTAATTCCGTTTAAAACTCACCAAAAATTAAACAGAAACTATAATTATAGTTACTAGACTAATCAATCCGTCTCCAGTTTTATTAAAACAAAGCCGCTCATGAATCCATAAGACGTACATTCAAAATCAAACGAAAATGTAACCGCAACTCTAGCGAGAACCCTGTGGTGGTTAAATTGTGTGTTATGAAAAATCGCGATACAAGTGTTGAACGAACTGCTGATGTAAATTGCTGATAATAATCCCAGTTGCGCCCAATTCCAACTGTGAAATCCATTGATAAATAGTTGGCGTATTTCCAGACAAATTCCTGTAGTGGTGGCTACGGAAAGCACACAAACGAAGAAAGCACTCCGCTGGCATGTAGGGCTACAAATCCCCTTTGTTGAATATTTTAACGAAATCCAAACGGTGAAATCTGCTGTCTGCCTTCAACCCAGCGTTGAAGCCCCCTGATGAAATATTCCTTAGTAGATACCGGCAACTGACTCGAAGAACCAAATATTTTCCTCGATGTGTGGAGCCCGGTCGTCAATTCAAATTCGAATAGCCAGAACCATTTCTAATCCCTAATCACTTTTTATTTTCCCACTGATTTTGAAGATGTGATATGTATTTCTTTAATTTCACAACCCGCTTCCGGCCGACTTTCCGTAGGTATGAATGATTTCACAAAGAACATTGATGGTGAGAGGTAAATACAGCAAATACCTCAAAAATTGAGTTTGAAAAACTCCCCTATGTTTTAAACAAGGCGATATGATTTACATACTATAGACATAATGTGATAATGTTCCACGCTAGAATCCTGTTGAAGAGGATCCTAAACTCCTCGAATAGTTAATTTTATATCCGGAAATATCTGGTCTTAAAGGTAGGTGAATAAAGGTTAAAGTATATCCGAAGTTTCACCGTTCTCTGCAAGTAGTGAACTTACCGCATTGAAAAGGAATATGTGACACGATTATAATTAACAAACCATTGATATACAATCTGTCAAAATATAGGCGGAACTGAGCCAATACAAACAACACATATTACGTAATCGCCAAGATTTAGCAATTTTGTCTCGTTCAAAATAGACTCCATTTGAAGAGATGCTTTTTTTCCAATGGACAATTCAGCAATCCATTTAATTTTATAGGCTTATTCTGGGATCGCCTTCAGTTTTCTCAGCACATTTTCTTGTATGTCTTTAATCAACTCATAGGGTGGACGCTCGATCAAATTGGTAGCCATTCTGGTCAATAAGCCGCTCACAAGGATTGATTTGGACACAGAATCTGGAGGTTGTTCTGCTCCAATTCCGACCTTTTTCGGCGGATGTTTTTTTTTCAAATGCTTCATAGCACATAAATGATATTGCTCATTCGCTATGTGACTCACTGGAACAAATTTTGAGTGAACAAAATCGCGGATATCGAGGAAAACAGTGAGTAAAGTTTGGATTTTTGTCGTGGGTTGTATGGTCTTGGTTTAATTGGGTGGCACCATTTCGATGCCTGTTGGCTTGTTTGCATGTCATACTAATACACGCAAGTCTTGTCACCTGATGACTACTTCCATGAAAGTTGGCTCCAAATTTAATCGTCCCAACATGTCTTCAGTAACTCTTTTGCGATGCTCCAACTGAAGAAAGCTCAGCTCTTTCGTAACAAGATGTGGTGCCACGCGTCTCACCTACAAAACATCAATTAAAATATGTTGAACTGATTCGTGAGGGATGGATGGTCGTTGTGAAAGTTATCTCAAACTATAGTGGCGATTTTCATTTCTCACTAATACATTTTTTTTCAATTACTGCGGTTGTAGGCCGTTTCAGATCAGGCAAGTTTTCAACAACATAAAAGCCTTTTTTGAACGCTGATGCATGTTCTTGTAGAACATTTTTTTTATAGTAAACAGCACTTCAGGAAAACTTATGTCTTTGACTGTTGCCAACAAACTAGTTGACAGATGGATCTCGAATTCAGGGCAAGAAATCATTAACGCGAACCGATTGAATGATTCGATCCCGGTTATAGTTTGATAGGATGTGCGGCAATAACTAGTTTCCGAATTTCATTATGATTAATCTTAACGTCATGATAGTTCTTGTAAATTGTTGAGCTCTTTTTTTCTTACACGGAATGCGCGCCCTTTAAATGTCAAACCATATGTGCTTGTGATCAAAAAGTAATGGTAATTTTTATGTTTCAGATTTTCAAAAACAAATTTTTTATCCTGTTGACGTACGTTGCCACTGATAGCCATTTTGTGTTGTTGATTTACTTATCCTACACCGCCGAAATGGTTACATGAGTTTCGGTGTATTTGACGATTTCTTACTCAAACCTTCTTGTTTGTTCCTGATTTGTTCGTAAAATACGAAACCACTATTTTCTCGCACCCACCGTATTCGTCGCAGATGGCTCTTGTTATTTGCGACACTAGTAAAACCACACACGGGTGACGTTTTGCCACCATTGATGGGATACCAATAGAATCGCCAAAGGATACCGAAATGAGTTTCAGAAGGGCGTTCAAAATTGGAAAACCTTGGAACAAGTGTATTATATCTAAGGTATTTAGTGCGGGTGCTGAAAGTGTGCATTGCAGTCTTTGCTTGCCTTTTTTAATATGTGACGATGCCAATAGATTATACGAGGGTTGCCTTTTATATTTCGGGATTAGAGAACAAAAATAAATATTGATCATCGAAAATCACTTTATTGTTTTTCAAAATATTCCCCATGAAGATCTATACACTTTTGCATGCGTTTGAGCCAATTGTCGAAGCACTTTTGCCACTCTGATTGAGGTATCTCCAACACATGCATTCTGAATGCAGCAACCGCTTCTTCAGGTGTCGAAAAACGTTGACCTCTCAGTTTGTTTTTTACGTACGGGAATAAAATGAAGTCATTCGGTGCCAAGTCAGGACTATACGGCGGATGACCCATCAAATCGATGTTTTGGGTGCTCAAAAATGCAGTTTTCGCAGCCGATGTGTGAGAGCTCGCATTGTCGTGGTGAAGAGTGATCCGTCTTCGGCGGTTGGTTTTCCTGATTTCTTGGAAGACAACTGGCAAACAAATGGTTGTGTACCACTCAGAATTGACTGTTCTGTGTTGTTCTAGTGGTACGGTTGCGACATGTCCAGTTTTTCCGAAAAAACAGGCGACCATTTGCTTGGAAGTGCTTCGTGCGCGAACAACTTTTGTTGGATTTGGCTCATCTTGAAATACCCAGACAGTCGACTGCTGTTTACTTTCGGGCTCATACGCGTAAATCTACGATTCATCACCTGTCACGATGTAATAGACGTGTTTCGAAGCACCGCGACCGTATTTTTTGAGCATTTCTTTCGACCAATTGACACGAGCCTTTTTTGGGCGATTGACAAATTTTGTGGGATCCAACGAGAACAAATTTTTTTGACAGTCAAATGTTTATGCAATATTGAATGTATGCTGGTCCCACTAACGCCTAAGGTTGTCTCAATCGCACCATAGGTCACATGACGATCTTCCAATATCAGTTCGCGCACAGCATCAATGGTTTTCGGAACAACAACTGATTTTGGACGACCTTCACGAAATTCATCTTGGAGTAAACTACGACCACGATTGAATTCACCATACCATCGATAAACACTGGTCCTTGATGGAGCTTCATCGCCAATAAATTGAATTAAGTTCATCCATGCACTGTTGCTGAGTTAATCCACGCCGAAAGTTGTAAAAAATAATCGCACGAAAATGTTGACGATTTAATTCCATTTTTGGGCCGATATGAATCTTTTAAGTTACTGTAAACAACACAAATAGTGCTCGTGTGTCAAAACGTTCTGACTGCGTATAACCTCAAAAATGTCCAACTTTACGACAGAGCTGTCAATTGCCGGATTGCAACGCTAGGGTTGCCAAATCCCGAAACATAAGAGGCAACCCTCGTACACATATGCAACCATAGTGAAGAACACGCATAATACGTGGCCGTGGTCTTTTGCGTTGGTGCTTTGGTTCTAGTCTTTTCGGTGTGGATTCGATTCACGTTCGTCATTGCTCTGCCAGATGCGATAATTGGCGACCCCCACGTTATCTGTACACGCCAAAAACACGCTCCCATAGTAAATCAGAATTAAGTAGGAACCGGTACATACTTCGGCCACTATTATGATCTCGAATAATACGGGGCCGTGATCCAATGTGTCGGTGCTTTGGTTTTAACCAGTTCAGAGCGAATTCGAAGCACGTTCTTCACTCCTTCGGCAAATGCGGTAAATCTCCCCCAGTTTTTGTGCGATTTATACAACCGGAAGATCAACATAATAGCCCTCTGCACCCAGAATCAAATGACATTTTCGTGCTAGGGTTGGTACTTTCTACTTACAATTAGTCTTGAATAAGGGTGCGATTACCAAGTAGAACCATCACTGTTATTGTGTCAGCTATTTAGTTAAAATCGTTATTGAGAAAGAAGAAAGGTAAATATAACAACCGTCCTAATTGGCTTTCTCATAGAGCTACTCCCTTAGGAACTTTAACGTTAACACGACTGCACTACAATACAAAAACAAAAACAAAACTACAAAACTTCCATTGTATGTTTATTAATGTGGAAAGTTATGAACAGATTCAGTGATGGTGGAATGACCTATGTCAATGTCTGGTACCCTTATTAATTTATTTTTAGGCTCATTAAGTTATTCAAAACGGCGAACAGCTGAACATACTATACTCCAAGTGTTGTATACCGACCTAGATTTGGGGTAATCATTAAAATCGCCGCAGTAATGGTTTTGGTGCTTGGTTTTGGGATCCAAATATTCAATACAATACACGTATTGTCTAGTTGGCGGTGGAGCTGATTCGGCTCAAATATTATATAATTCCAATTAGAAATTGCTTGCTAGTCGTTGACAATTTAAGCACGGGACGCCATCAAGCAGGAATATTTTAGAAAAAGTTGCAATAGTTTTTAAAATTCAATCAAAGAATCCTCCTCGTATGTAAAACGGATTAAAGACAAAATCGCACTCTGTCGCTTTGAAGTACACCTTCCGTTAGCAGTTCAATACAAACAGCAGCAACCCCATTTGAACTGTCTTCCCAATTCACAACGATTCATTCATATAAACTATCCACCGACAGTAAATAGTAATCTACTATTGATATATTCCTATTATTTTTATGGGACATCCCCATTTCTATGCAATTCGGATTGTCTCATTAACATATATGAAATATTCTAATACTTACAAATAAACGGAAATTTATTTTTTAATCATTTGTTTATGAATTTAAGGTAGATTTGTTACTTGTATTAGTATTTCTGCCCATAGAGTCCGTAAGAACAATGTTTGTGATATTTCTCTATGGGCAGCTAAAAGAGATTGAGTGAAATTGGAGTAAACTTTGGATTAGGGATTAGGAAAATTAAAATTAAATATTGTACTCTAGACTACGATTATAATGCACTTATATAGTGAAGTGATTTATCAACCCGGATAAATTATAATAAGCTACACAATTGCGTAAACTACTTCCATAACAGCGTAGGTCCTCGAGTTATGTTTAACCATGGGAATGTGATAAACCCGTTTTAGTACTGCAGATCTTAAGATGTGTAATAAATGGGCGAGATCGTGCAGTTTTAATTTCCGTCTCATTTTCGTTGGGCAATATATTTACAATTTATCCCTGTAAAATGTTAGTAACCTTTTTTTTATGTTTTGATAATCAAATGCGTGCGCAAAAATCACATGGTGGTACCCCCAAAATCTGTACTTCACTTCACGTGAAGTGGATTTTTGCATTAGTAAGTTAGGGATTCGGCATATCGCCTATTTCACAGTAGCCAACTTAACACTAGGGTAAAAGTTATATGCTACATGACGCTAATCAGGCCAGTGCTCATATATGGTTGTCCAGTATGATTTAACATAGGTCCAAATTTGATTGAACAGATTCGGGTGTTCGAAAGAAAGTGTCTCAGAAGTTGTGTCAGATTATATCGAACACCGGAATCGGACTATAAAAAGTACTATACAAATGAGACTTTATATAATGAAGCCTACATGAATAGGGTGGATAATTTTATGATCAAATTAATCAGAGGACATATTGCGAAAGCAATAAGCTCGTCCAATGACCTAATTTTCGGGGCTTATTATCCAAATACTCTGTACTTTGAGAGCGTGCGTCGCAACGGCTTTGTTCCACCAGAGCCGTTCTTTGATTTGGACATGAAAGGGCTTATACAGGATGGATCCGAAATTCCGCTGATCTATCATGTAAGTAAGTAGATCATCCGTAGACGGGCGATTGTGCTACGACCGGGAAGTAACGCGCCCCGAAGAAGAGCTCTTTCGCTTGAGTAGGGCTATCTCCCAAAGAGAGCGGGATGATAATATTAAACAGCGCCAACAGTAATGGTGGTTGAATGGCAATTAAAGACTTGAGTACAAATATCAGTAGAATCACTGCATTATCAGCCAGCTGGCACAGACTTAGCTTTTCTATAATTAGGGTAATATAAGATTTAAGTAAAGTTCTTTTAAGTAAATAAATAAATTTAAAAAAAATGAAGTAGGTTAAAACAGAAAGAAAAAAAATTTGGCACAAAGTTCTCGAATTTTTCTTTGTTAGACAAATAATGACAACTAAAGCCACAAATAAAGTCCTGTCGCCGGAAGGCAAATTGCAGAATAGTCTTATTATGTTTAGCTTAGAGCGTCTGCGTAGCCAGTAAGTTATAATATAAGATAATAAAGCTAGAATTTAGCATTTTTTGTCTAGCATATAAATTAGAGAATATAAAACGAAATAAAAAATGTTGTAAAAATGAAAATGATTCGGCCTATCGCAAATTCAGTGGGGCAAGTAACATGATTATACTCATATAGCTACAGAAAGCGTATTAGCAGGATATATGTATGTTGCGTCTATGTGGCAATAACAGAATTGAATGGGTATACATATAATACTGTTTTCGATGTGGATGACCAAATGTGGGTACCGAATTTCAGTATTGAACGAAATTTGTTTTGTAAATTGTGGCCAGACCGAATGGGCTGACAGTTTCAATTTATGCATATTCAAACATAGCGGCTATATGTTTATGAAGTGTATATGCAGATAACAACCGGTATAATTAATTGAAAGTTCATAGATTCTGATGATACAAGTGTCGTTAATCGCCAATGACTGCTCTCGGTTTCAGAGGCATTTAATTTTGATTCATTTCCGAATCTAATATTTAACATATACCTTGCTGTTTAATAAAGAAGTCGGAAGAGTTTTGTCGAATATGTAAGAACGAGTAATTGGGTTTATCCAATGTGGTCTTTAGAAAAATGGTGGTTCGAGTTTTGGGTAAACAGAAAATTGTTGATAAAAATAAGACTTAAATGACTGCTAACATAGGGGTCCTGGGAAACTAGATTCGTCGCAATCCAGATTCGCCTGGGTAGAGTGCCCAGAAGTGAAGGATTCGCTAATTTTATGCAGTGTCAAGTTTTGTCGAATATTTTATAGATGTGCACTGCGACCATTTTATTTCCATCAAGGTATTGCTTTGAGCGATTCTTGTGTTCAGCAAGCTATGGCATCATATCTAGTTGCCTAATTTCTACGAAAATTATGCCGCCGATCAGTAAATGATCGTATATTTTCAGTTCGTTCGAAGATCAGCTTTTAGTGAGAGACTTTGGATCACAGATGGACCCTAATTCGTAATTCGGTGGGCAGATAAGAGGAGGGAGTTGATGGGTGGTCGTTTTTCATAATGGGTTGTATATTCGATGCCTCTCACCCATTTACAAACTGAACACGAATTTGATTCTTGATGTGATCCTTGGGCTCGAATAGATACAAGCTGCAAAATGGACAGCAAGTGTAATTAGTTATCTTGTAGTGACAGCGCTATAAGCTATAACTGACGGAATGGATAATGAAATAGAGTTTTTGGTATCCTTCGAGTTTCCCCTTCTCCGCCCAGAAATTTCTGATACTTGCGGTATAGTGTAGTATTTTCTGTCGGGCTTTATAAGAGCTGAGTCTTTAACCTCTTGAATTTCCTCCACTCTGTATTACCCGATTTATAACGGGATCTTTTGCCCGCATACACACAAACAGAAAGTTAAAGTGTTAAATAAGACGAACTGGGAGTGCTACTGCAGAATCAAACATTATAATAAGGTCAAGATAGTGTAAAAGAAGATGTAGCCTTTTTTCTAAGAGTGAGTGTGTCCTGCTTAATTTTTTTTTAATAAATGAATAATCATTGAAAAAGTTGGTAAATCTAAGTACTTAGTGCCAATCGTCGGAATTCAGAAGAGAATTAACTAAAGACTCATACATCGACAATGCGTGTTTCTACTTCAAAAATAAACTATTAAAATTGAACAAAATGCATCGAAAATTATTTGATAATAGAGGAATAGTGGGGGAAATTGGAAGCAGAAGCTTATGTAACTGTAGAT
Source organism: Microdon myrmicae (assembly GCA_963931805.1). Lineage (NCBI taxonomy): Eukaryota > Metazoa > Arthropoda > Insecta > Diptera > Syrphidae > Microdon > Microdon myrmicae. The sequence goes on along the minus strand of OZ007500.1, from coordinate 510,624 downwards.
CAGGCCGCCTATTATACAACACTAGTCGACGGCAATATACTTGGAAGGGTATCCGATCAATGCGCAAAATACAGTTAGTTAGTTTCAAAGGGGGTCTACTCTTGATTTAGAAACAGAACGTGGATAGATAAAAAAAGCAAGAGATGTTTTGTAAAAAATTCAATAATCTCAGGAACTACTGTAATCGAAATCAAGAATTGTGCTGTGTAGTTGTTAGACAATGTAAGGGGAGATCGAGACTGAACAAAATCTGCGATAGCGTATTATAAACACTACAAATGCCGGCAATGCACTAAAGCGGGGAAACGGCGTTAAATAAAAATAGTACAACATCTGTGGAGTCGAGTCTGCTGGCTAAATATTCCCAAAGCCGAAAGCTTGTAACGTATCAAGGTTTTGAGTAATACGAACGGAAACATCGTTCTCAAACATCTACAATCAGCAAAGCCTGGACACCTTTATATTCTCAGTACGCTTTACTGCCTTGGATACGGTTCGCACACAACAAGGCATTTGCATCTGTATTGGGCTGGTTCAACTTGCTAAAGAGGACATGTAGACGTTTTTTGATTGTCTGACAGAAAATCGTGTTACGAGAGACCGGAAAGTTTTTTTGTTTTTACCGCTCCAAAAAAAAAAAAAAAAATCGACGAGCGACACTCTTCGACCATCTTTTACATACTACATAAAAATCAACCAACCGACATCGGCGGTTATAGTTTTCGGCAACTTTAATGCCTATAAATACAACGGGATGCAATGTTTCACCGGAGAGACGAAACCAAGAGGCTAGCTGAAACGTTCACCATCAGTCGTAATCTGAATTACCTAGTAGAAGAAATTACGCGAGTACCAGGCAACCAGGGTGATTTTGGGAGAAACTTGCCTCTCAAATGACAGTCCATCCCATGTAACCTAGGGAAGTGTGGGAATACTCTGTTGCCAATTAGTATGGTTTGCGGTATTTATCCAGGTCTTTGTCACGGTTAGAGGTTTGCTTTATAACCTCCGATGTTAACGCAAATATTCACGAATTTGTTTTCCGCCAATTTAAGTTTTGTTTACACTAACTCGCGCACAAAAAGAGGATTTTGAAGTACCCTTAAATGTCAAAGCACAGTGCGAGCGGATGGAGAGGAAAGGAGGTATCGATGTGCATTGGTCTTGAATGCCTGGACATTACAACGACAGGGAAACGTGTAGGGCAGTTTTGATACGCCTGACCAAATATGAGAATTGTACTCCATTTTGGGACGATTGTAAATAGTGGCCAGGTTGGATGAAGTGAAATACCTTTTGCATCTTTTAACGAACATTTGGCTGCACTTTTCGCAACTTCAAATATCTGGTCATTCCAATTAAAAGTCGAATTAATTTGAGTGCCGAGGATTGATAGTTCCTTGGCTTCGTCGATGCAAGTGCCGTTCATTGACAGTATATTTACTTCGGAGTTCGCCTTTGACGACAAGAGGCAGCACTGAGTTTTTAAGGCATTGAATTCTACTCGGTTAGATTATCCCCATTGATATATCTTGTTGAGGTCGGAATTCAATCTATCAAGCGTAACCTGCTGATTGGTAATGACATTCGAAGAGTTTGGTTGGGAATGTGCGTATGAGTATGAGAAACTCAACGTATTATCAGCAGCACAGGAGTTAATTTGGTTTTGGGTAATTGACAAGAGATCGTTTATAAAGATATGGAAGAGAGCGGGTGAGAGTACTGAACCTTGAGGAACACCTGCGTTAATTTGATAGGAGACAGATTTGACACCGTCAAGAACCACTTGTATTGAACGGCCAGAAAAATAGTCTCTTATCCATTGGATCAGGCAATTGTCCGCTCTATAGGAATGTAATTTTGACAAAAGGGCTGGATACCAAACTCTGTCGAAATATGCGACTACCTTGCTTTCGCCGAAGTAGTGGATGGAATGGCTCCACTTTCCGGTAAAGTACGCCATCAAATCTCCTGTGGACTTGTTGCTACGAAAACCATATCGGCGGTCATTGAGGAGGTCATTTGATTCCAGATATTTCGAAAAATGACGGTTGAGAAGTGATTTCATTATCTTCGAGAGAATAGAAGTTAGTTCTATGGGTCTGTAAGAAGAGAAGGACGATTTTTCGCCCTTTTTGAGAATTGGCTGGATGTTCGATGACTTCCATCTATGTAGAAAACGGCCAGGGGCATAAGATAAATGAAAGGGTTTCCGCAGTGGTTTAGCGAGTGAAAAGAAACATGTCTTCAAGAGAATTGGGGGAATGCCATCAGGGCCAGCGGGTTTGTTTGCGTTAAACTCCTTCAGTGCACGGGCAACAGTACGCGTTCGGAAGTGAATCTGGCTTATAGTGTGCTGCTTATGCTAACGTTGAGGCGGAACTGATGTGGCATCAGGCAGCGTTGAGTTGGCTGCAAAATGTGTAGCAAGTAGATTAGATTTCTCTATTCCACTGTTGACTGGTCTGTCATCGACTATAAGCGATGGACTGGATGAGGAGACTGAGTTTTGGATGTTTTTCATGAATGCCCAGAATTTTCTACTACCTGTGGGAGAGTGTAGGATTTTTTTGTCACTCTCTGGTCATGCAAGAACTTAGCGCGTTGAATATGGGCATTGCAGTCATTTCTAGCTCTCTTAAATCTTTTCCGGTTTTCTTCAGCATTGTTTGATTTGTACAACCGGAAGCTCAACTCTTTAGCCTTAATGGCTTCTCTGCACCCGGAATCGAACCGCATATTTATCTTGGGTATGACACTCTTTACCGCATGTGTAATAAAAGTTCACATACCAAGTAGAATCGTGTCTGTTAATGTGTCCGCTATAAAGTCAACATCGTTATTGAGGAAAAATAACGACCAATTTAACCTCCTAAAAAAGTCGTTCAGACCTTCCCTATAGGCTTTTTCATAGAACCATGCTGTTCTTTTGGGAGTTTTCTCGTTAATGTTGCTGCTAGTTAGCTGACACGACACAGTTTTCTGCAATACCTAAGGGCGAAGAAACTTCAATTGTGTATTTGTTCGGAAGGAGGTGAGAAACCGGTCCAGAATGTTGGCGGAATGACGATCTATATTTGGTACCCGTGTTGGCTCATTGACGAGTTGAGTTAAACTATTTAACTCAGCAGAGAGCTGGACATATTGACCTTCAGGTGGTGTGTGCCCGGAGTGACGAAACCACTGAAAGTTATGCACATTAAAATCACCCGCAATAACGATTTCAGTGTGCGGATAGAGGGTCAAGATCCTATCGATAGAATGAGACAGAGCATCAAATTCATTAAAGGATGCGTTTCTATCCAAGTTTGGGCTTCTGTAAAGAAAGCAATGGTGTATGATATCCTTACGCATGTGAATTTTCAGCCACGACAAATTAAATTCCGGATTGGAGCAGAGACCATATTGTAGCAGAAGCCGATAAGCAATATCATTTCGCATGTATGTGGCTAGACCACGATGTGGAAATAACCAAGGCTCTAAGTTAGATCCAAGATGATTAAAATCGGTAATATCTGTATTAGTTATTACCTGGGATTCGCTAAGTGCAAGGCTTGCTGGTTTCTGGTTAAAAACGCGGGCAGACAACGATGAGAAATTGCATCTCAGGCCGCGAATGTTACAAAGATGGACGTGAAATGCCCGTTCCATTGAAATAGCCCTACACAGAAAACCAATACCGCCTCAGGAAAGCATGCAAGTCAGGACCAGCGATAGATAAATCTTGTAGCAGGTGCCCCACTAGATCCGTGCCGAAATCCAGATCACATCCTTTCCATGACGAACCTGATGCCTGAGGGATATATGATATGCTTACGAACTGAAGTTTTAGCCACGAAAAATCAAATTCCGGATTGGAGCAGAGTAGATATTGTGGCGGAAGCTGATAAGCAATATCATTTCGTATGTATGTGGCTAGACCTCGAAGTAGAAAGAACACATGCACTAAGTTATATCTAAGTTGATTAAAAAAAGTGCAAGGATAGTTGGTTTCTGGTTTGAAACGTGGGCAGAAACAGAGGAGAATTAGCATCTCAGACCGCGAATGTTGCAAAGATCAACGCGAAATTCCCATTCCATCACTAGAACTCTCTTTTAAAAACTTTTCCGCTTGCATTCACCCGATTCCAAAGACAGGGTAAATATGTTTCTCGCCTTAAGGTCCATGTTATTCAAGGTGAAGGACAGAGTTATTAATGCCGAAATAATCAAGTATTTGGAATGTAGCAGACTCTTAAATGATCGTCAATATGGATTCTGAAGCCAGAGATTTGGACATCAGCAAACAAAAAGTAAAACTTTTGTTCGAATCTGGAACGAAAACTTACTTACTAAACTTTCCTTTTATGAATTTTCCCAACAACTTTACAGTTGGATCGAAAATTTCGAGAATCGATCTATTCGGATTGTTACATCTATTCTATCTATTACGATCTATTCGGATTGTTGTGCCTTCGGATGTCGTTTCTACTAATTTCCGAGTTCTATACTGGTACCAGTACTACTTGTTCTTAATATTAATTGCATGCCATAATCAAATATTTAGTTTTGACGACGATAGGCAGTACATTGAATTTTCATTTTCGAACGATCGGCCTGTTAACGAATTCACCATCGGCAGAGATGTGAGCAGATCGACTCGCTAAATCGAAATTAGAAATTTATGATGAGGGAAGACCAACTTCATTCATTTTAACACGAAGAACGGCCAGGTCGTTAGAAGAAACGAAATCAGGAATTTGCTTGACGTCACAAACGATGCGAATGTAACGAAGTGTGGACATGTATCGTGTACAGCTAGTTCCGGTTTAAAAGACACCAAGCTGCCCTTTCAGAGTCAAAAGCAATTTTATTTCGGCACAACTTCTTCTTGCCTACAAATTCCAAATTAGATCCATGGTCGAATGGAATTCACCTGTTCCAAATTAGACCCATAGCCAAATGCAATTCACCTGTTAGGAGTTCTATTCTTCTACACGCCGTTGGCATTCTCGAAAGCATACAGAAACCTGATCCTTGGTCCATCGAATGCGACTCTTTTCGAGACATTAACAGTGGTTATGTTGCTTGGACATCCGTGTTATCATTCCGAGGAATTTGGTTTATTTGCGCCTCATAAGGCAATACGGATATGCCATCAATTTGCAAGAGAGGTATCATACGTGTCTCTTTTCTTCGTTCCTCAAATGAACTTGCTGAATATGTTCCCCCTCTTCAGACATTTTCCTATGATACCCGTCAATCTGAGAATGCACATCAGTTCAGGTTGAGAGTTAACTTCAGGTGCACAAATAAACATAAAGAATCATTCTTTAGTCGATCCACGCGAATGTGGAATACTCTACCTGATCATGTGTTTGTTTGTCGTTGTAATGTCCAGGCATTTAAGACCAATTTACATCGATACTTCCTTTCCTTATCCACTTCCTCACCCTCCGCTCTGACATTTGAGGGTACTCCAAAACCCCCTTTTGTGCTCGCGTTTGTGTAAAAAAGAAAAAACCGTATTTCTATACCAAAAACTGTTTCACTATAGAACAGGAATTGTCTCGAACTTCATTTCCAGAGCGCTACAATTTGCAACTGAATTGTCACCTATTACCATCCAAACCAATTGTTACCTATTACCATCATAACACCAACTGTTACCTATTACTATCTGAGGGCGCTATCTCAGGGTATAGACTGAAAGGAATTACATTTTCTGTCCACTGACTCACAACCGCATTAAAGTAAAAATAAAAAATGCAGTTCTAAGCAGCCAGTACGAAAAAGACCTGCTCTCTGTTCACTCATGATAAAATGTTCATAATTGACAAAGGTCTCGTTAAGCTTGTAATGCAGATGGGGAAGAGCAAGTAAATTTAACCATTGCATCTCTGAAATCGTTATCGATGTAGATGAATGCGTCTAATAATGTTTATTTGAAAATCATCGATCATCGGCGACGGAGCATCAAATAACGAATACATATTTTATAGCAGGTAGCTTACGGGTGGAATCTAATAAAGATATATTTGCATGGAAAAAACACAACATTGATGAAGTGGCATGAACTTCTTTCAACAGATTTTTATGATCCGCATTAACTGAAACTGCCCACATCTTGTATAAGGAAAACGATGCTTAAACTCAGTTCTGTCACATACTATATAATATATTCACATCCACCATATTCAAAATATGTACCATATCCACATGCCTACAATGTCCTCAAATTCTTTAACAAGGACGTATGAGTATCTTCACTTCTCAGGAAAGTGAAGATTTGGTCATATATAGACTAGGCCTATTCCAGGTAACCTGACATAAATTAATTATTCGCACATGTGGTATTTGACAATGTTTTACTTTGAGATATATTAAATGGTTGTATGTAATTCTCTTCAGCAGGCCACCATTTCTTGTTCTTTAAATTTTGTTCGTTATCCACAATTTTGTATTCGAAAAGATTGTTTTTCGTAGGCAGACATTATATCGGAATCATGCCAACTTTTCGAACTAAGTTTAGGTTTCAGTGTTACGAAAATATGAACACCAATAGGCTTGATTTTATGGTGGTTCGGAAATTGTTGTTATTTGTCTATTGTGAACTTTAAAGGTTTCCCCTCCGACACAAGAACCTCTAAAGCCAACGAGCATGAATTGAAGCGAGCTACTTAGAGCGCCTGATTTAGGATGACTTTGATTCTTGGGGGACTAATATATGCATTGGTTGGTACGATTAAAAAAATCTCTTGATATTAATACGGAAATTAAAGAGGTCTTAAGATATATCCACTTCGTCTTTCTCTATCTCTCTCTCTCTCCTTCTTTCATTGACCGAAACTGCTTATAGAAAAACTTTTAAAGTGGCGCGCATTATATTTCTTCAGTACAGCGAAACGAAACTTCACATACGACACTGTAAAGAAAAAAATCTCTCAAGAAGCGTTAAGAAGATGATCTGAACACCAATAACGCTTATTATGTACGCTCAAGAACCCCACCTAAATTGAATGCAATTACCCCAACAAAGTCCTTGAAGCACCGGCTGTCCTCATATTATGTCCTGACAAAAGTCCTTTCTATAAGTAATTAACGCAATTGGCAATCAAGTCGAAGGACAAGACAACTTACCTAGATTTCCACTTCCCCTGAAGATGTGGTCCAAAGGAGATTTCAAAAAGATGTGTTGATGTTGTTCGCAACCGTTGAATGTTGCAAAATCAATTTTGATTTTATGTTATTAGTTCTATCGATGGAATGGACACTATTCACAGATATAACCAGTAAGGGACACAAACGACATAAAAGAGCGTCGAAGCCGATTCTGTTTATCGTTATTTTTATTTGGTCCAACTTTTATTACGCTGTTTCAAAGATATCAGACCACCAACGGAAATTAAAGTGGCAGTCGTGGTGAATCGAACACAAGTGGTTTTTTGAAGTGTAGGGCCCCAACCACGCACGAAACTCACTTTACACTACTTACACAGGACAGTCAAATAGAATGTACTGCCAAGTTGAGATCCGCCGCCCAACCAACTAGAGAAGCACGGATCTTCAAAACAATCCACAGATTGAATTGTAAATTTGCGAGAAAAATAAAAAAGAAATTTTTCAGAGAAACGAAGAAACAACACACATTAAGAAACTTTGCACACGTTAGGATTCTCCGGGATGTTTGCTCTTAATTCGATTGGAATAATTGATCTGAGCACGTTTCGTGGAGCTACGAAAAATTGCAAAACTCAGCTACTTCAGTGCATTATGATCAGGTTAAAATTGTCACTCTAAGGACTCTTGACCGTTTGACGAAAACTTCACTGCACAATTTACCGTGTTTCTATTAACTGTCAACCGCTTCTTGTTTTCAAACAGAGTTTACGTGCAGACACGGCAAATACACTAGGAAAATTGATTACAACTCTGACAAGGACGCGTGATTGGGGAATCAACTCGTCACTTGCTTCAAGAACTCAAATCACACTGTACGCTGGGTATGCCATTCAAGGAGACTCACTTGGTGAGAGTATTCACGCGCGATTCGATTGTTGGGAACAATACTATGTGCAAGAAAAACAGTGATGCCATGGGGCGAAACTTCGATACGAGAAATGTGCCACTCAGGAGTTACCGTACGTTGCCCAGCTAATTTCTTCTTTAAGGAAATCGGTTGAAATACTGGAGATGTACTAAGCGAATGTGTTTCTACACATGTATAGGGTGAAAGGAATCTCCGAAAATACATTAGTAGACAGTAACGTAATAGTGTTTTCATTTTAACGGGGTGTTTTTCGGTTTTTCGGAAATGCGTTATTTATGTTTCAATTCCTGTTTTTACTATACGTGCAGAAATGAATTGCGTGACACCGCAAAACAAAAGCAAGCATAGTACGGACGGAAGAAGGAAAGCGTCGTTTTTATTTTTTTTTCTTAGACTTCTCTCGGGAGAGGCGAACCTATAACGCCGTCTGGGCGCCCCGAGATGGCATCAAATAACTGTTGCAGTTCTTTTTGAACAGTTGCAGGTTGTAACGCTCCGGGAACACTCGCGTGGGAAGGGAGTTCCACAGCTTCCCCACTCTGTAACGGAACGAGTTCTGATGCAGGGAAGTTCGCGCCGTCGGGAGATAATCCGCAAATTGGCGCGATCTGTTGTATTGTCTTGTGGAGCACATATAAGCCGAATTGCGTGGAACCAAACCACGAATCTCCGAGGAACAGTACCCGTGATAATATCTGTAAAACAAACAGAGGTCGGAGGCGGATCGCTCGTCTCTGTAACATACTCCAACTCTCGCGTGGGAAGGGAGTTCCACAGCTTCTCCACTCTGTAACGGAACGAGTTTTGATGCAGGGATGTTCGCGCCGTCGGGAGATGAACCACAAACGGGTGCGATACGTCGGATTGTCTTGTGGAGCACATATATGCCGAATTGCGCGGAACAATACCACGAAGCTCCGAAGAACAGTACCCGAGATAATACCTGTAAAACAGACAGAGGTCGACTACGCGCCTTCGATGTGATAGCGACTGTAGTCCCGACGTCAGCGCCAAGTCCCCGATCAGGCGGATCGCTCGTCTCTGTATGCTTTCAAGTAGGTCAAGGGTATATTTAGGAGCCGAGCTCCAAACACAGGAGCAATATTCGAGCGCGGGTCTAATTCGGGATTTATACAGGAGAAGAAGTTGGGCCGGAGTAAAATATTTCTTGGCTCTAAAAAGATAGCTCAGTTTTCCTGAGCCTGACCTGGCGATACTCGACACGTGTTCGTGCCATGATGCATTCCCACAGACCGTGACGCCGAGCAATCTCAAACTTTCCCCAGCCTCGAGGGCCCGGCCATTCATCATCAGCTGCGGAACCGATGATCCAGTTTTCTTTGTGAATGTTGTATATTGTGTCTTCGCTGCATTGAAGTCGACGAGATTGGCCCTTCTCCATTGCAAGACCCTATCTAGATCCTCATTCAGAGAATTAATCTGTCTACATCTCAGCTGATGCGACGCAGATGCACCAATCGGCCGAACACTCGAAAAGGAGGAAACAAGCGTATTATCATTCGCAAAACTGAACACCTTGTTATCCGTTGTCTCCAACAAATCATTTATGTGAAGCAAGAACAAGGTTGGAGGATAGAACCTTGGGGCACCCCCGAATTAACAGGATACAGATCCGAACACTCGCCGTCCACAACAACCCGGATCGATCGATTTTCAAGGAAACTCCTCGTCCAGTCGCAAAGCTGTTGGGAAAGTCCATATGAACGAAGTTTGCTCAGCAATGCCTCGTGCCAGACGCGGTCAAAAGCCTTGGAAATATCCAATGCGACCGCCCTTGACTCACCATGCCGTTCAATCGCAGATGTCCATATATCGGTTATAAGTGTCAAAAGGTCTCCTGTGGACCGCCTGCCACGGAATCCGTATTGACGATCATTCAGAAGACCGTTGCACTCCAAATACTTAACCAACTCTGTATTGATGACTTTTTCCATTACCTTAGATAAAATAGACAGTAATGCTATCGGACGGTAATTTTGTGGGAGACACTTTTTTCCCGTCTTTGGGATTGGCTGAACTCGAGCGATTTTCCGGCAGGCAGGAAAGGTCGTCCGTGCATAAGATAAGCGGAAAAGTCTGCCGAGAACCGGCGATAGTTCTGGAGCACAGTTCTTAAGGACTATTGCTGGTATACCGTCCGGGCCGGTTGCCTTCCTACAGTCTAGTTCACGTAGAATACGTTGAATAGTGTGCGAACGAAATTTCACATCCCGCATCGAAGACCGTACCGGCGAGATCACAGGTGGCTCCAAAAGGCCGGGATCGAGGTTTGAATTCGCGGAAAATAAATTCTCGAGCACATTAGCTTTATCCTTTGAATTCGTGACTAACGTCCCGCTGTCTGTCACCAACGGAGGAAAAGAGGAAGATGCGAAGTTACCGCTGACAGCTTTTGCAATTGGCCAGAAGGAGCGCGAACCAGTTGGGCACCGAAAAAAGGGTCAGAGAAAAAGAATAGCGGAAAGATTATAAATATAAGTTAAATTACATTATATAAAAATAAAATTCCAATGTAAAACCTGCCAATTTAAGCGTTACAAGGCACCCTCGTTGAAAGACCCACAATATGCGTGAGTGAACATTAAAAATCTCCCTCGCGTAACCCGCATTTAATGGATGGTCGCAATTGTTGTTCCAATTTTACGTCCCATCACTTAGCACGAAACTCTAACACAATAATCTGTATTATGTGTTCTGCAATTATAAAGGCTCCTCGATAGTATAGTGGCTAGTATACCCGCCTGTCACGCGGGAGACCGGGGTTCGATTCCCCGTCGGGGAGCCTCTGGCGCAAGATTAATGACCTTGCCCGAAAAAAAAACAAATCATTATGGAAAATTTAACAAGCGTCAGGACTTGCTAAATAAGGCCAAGACCGGTTCCCGGTTGTAGTGCCGATGATGATGATGATGATACATTATAAAACATAATATAATTCAAAGTTTCTGTTTCTGATAAAGGTAGTATGCAAATAATTCAAATGAGCTAGAAAAAAGCGGCGATTTAAACGAAACAAGGAGAAATGCCCCCCTCATCTTGTCTCTGGCTTCGACTCTATAGGCTTCGTGAAATGGTTGGGAGAAATCCTTGAGCATCTTTCGGAGCTTGGCTGATGGACCCGGTCGAGAAAAAATAGTATCTCAGGGGGCTGACTCAGCGCTATATATAGGTTTGCCTTTCGTGGGAGAAGTAAAATAAAAAGAAATAAAATAAAGTACCCGTCGATTGGGGTAATGGAGGCAGCTTTGTATAGGTTTGAGTTGAGGAGTTTATTTTCGAGAACTCGAAAGTCTTTTCATTTAGGCCGAAGATATACAGGACCATATGGGAAAGGCGTACGATATTCCAGATCGGATTAGCTGCTTATAGCAGAGAAGTATAACTTTGGTGCCAACTTTGTTGCTCCACTTCAAAATGTTGGACAGTCGCTTAGACCGACTGCGGGCCCTTTGCAGAATGTGGGTCTCATATTTGATGAAATTCATTTAAGGGTATAAGTGATCCCATGATATTTCATCCTGTCCTGTGGTCTAATCGTAGTATCTCTCATTTGTATTCGAGTATTCTGTGAATATCGACAATAGGTTGGGAGCGTATACTACTCAAAATTATGGCTACTGTTTTGGATGGGTTAAGTCGAATTTTCCATCCACTGTAATATTGATACAGTTCGTCCAGGTGACGGTTGAGTTGATTTGTTGCGAGTTTAGGGCTTTTGGAGGACGTGTACTAGCACGTCATTTGCATAGCATATCTGGTTTACTCTCCCGTCCAGAGGGCAATGAAGCCCAACTTTTGCTATTGGACAAACAATAGCATGGTTCCAGGTCTGGGGAAAGTATCCTATGTTGTAGGCATGGTGGAACAGAATGGAGAGCTTTATAAAGAATAAGGCCTTCGCAACGAGTGGTACGATATGTTGTCGATACCGAGTGATTTCTTATGGATTCGAGATCCAACTAGGTTCTGTAGCCTATTTGGTGTGACGAAACCGTGTCCATTATCACGTGTGTCGTCGAAGAATGCACTGTTAGCTGGGTTAAAGACAACAATTGGTTCGTTAAAGTTTTCTAGTTTATTGTCAATCTCTGAACTAAGGATGGCATTAGTATTCTGGTCGCCATCCTCGAGAGTGAGCCTGTGATTATTTTCAAAGGTCTCTCCTATGATGTTTGCTTTATTGGTGTCGTTATTGACAACAACAGCGTTGTGGATAATTGGGCCAATGATACGAGAAGTGCCACATATCTTTTAAGCGTTTTTATAAACGTTCTGGTCCATCGGAGCACTTTTGAGTTTGGATTGTCTGTTTTATCAGTGTACCAATATTGTGAATGGTGGATCGCAATAATGGTTCCCCTTGCGTAAAACAGTGACGATATGCCATTCTAAGAGTGAAGTTGTCATGTGGAATTTGATTATTCTTTTCAAGTTTGTACTTCAGGACATGAGTCGGTGAAGTTTCAACTAGAATCTCGTGAAGTCAAGCTTCAGCATTATTTATCTCAACCGTCGTTAGGTTCCTATATGTGGGAAGCGAGAGTTGGTGGAATTTTTCGTTTTATGTGTCATTGAAGTTGTCCCAATTTGTGCACCCATAATCGGGTATGTATCCGATATGAGCCTGGGATGCTCGATAGTTGCGAACGAACGTGGTCACAGCGTTGTGGTCAGATACACCCTCCGATACTTGCCATTTGGGCAAGAGACAGAGTTGTTCCAGAAAATTGCCGCCTATGATGAAAGGTGTATGTCCCGAAGGCTTCATTGATTTGATGGGAGGTCAATAGCTTCATGGCGAATTGTGCTACTAACTAGTATACAGGTGCGCCCTCCATTGATGGTGTGGCCGCCAGTGAGGGTTTGATCTCTTCGAATCTTGGACAAGTTTGGGCATACGGTACGGTGACATGTATGCAACCTAGTTTCGGTTACAAGAACCACGTCCTCCCGGTAATCCTTTATGAAGTTAGAGGCTATTATACGCTTTAAACGCGAAACAAGGGAGTTGACATTTATAATGATAACTTTAATTTTGGGATCCATTTTGAAGCGTATTCTTACATATGCCGTGAAAAGGAGTGCATCCGTAAATTCGGAAAGTTATCATATTCTTAGTTTGTGGTCCTTTAAGCATATCGGCGAATGTAAATCCCTTTTAGATGAAATTTGTGTAGGCTGTTTTCCGAAGTTTGACTTGGTTGTTTGTTTACCTCGAGTCTCCTTGGATCTTTGAACTATCTCTTTATATTTAGTACAGTTCCTATAACTTGCCGGATGTGATTTATTGCCGTAGTTGTAGCAAGTTAGCAAGGTTATTTCATCCAACGTTGGCAAAATCTGCAGTGAGGTATTTCACTGCTATGAGATTCCTCGAAGACAACTTGCTGATGCAAGATTGGAAGCGACTTTGTCCGTATTATGGAATCTACCAGGTGTACCGGCATGAAGCGAGAGTTATTTTTAAATAAAACACTAATTTTAAATGGGAAAGTAAAAAACAGTTTATTCGAAGTATGGCCATTGCTTTCTACACATTTCGAGCACCTTTCTGGCAATTTGTGGATAACACGCCAATAAAACTGGTCGTCTTTTGAAGCGAACCATTCGATGACCCAATTTTCGGCTTCTTCGTAAGAAATGAAATGCTGCTCAGCCAATGCGTGTCCCATCGATGAAAACAAATGATAGTCGGAAGGAGCTAAGTCTGATGAATACGGCGGGTGGGGTAACACTTCCCAGCCGAGAGCTTTTATTGTTTCTTTGACGGGTTTTGCTGTATGACTCGGAGCATTTTAAAATTACAACAACAACAAAATTACCTTTCCGTGTCTGGTGGCCCATTCTGGTCGTTTTTCGATCAATACATGGTTCAAATTGATCATTTGTTGTCTGTAGCGTTGTGCATCAACAGTTTGGCCAGGTTTTAGAAGTTCACCCCCTTCTGGTCCCACCAAACACAGGACATTGTTTTTTTCCGAACCGATCGGGCTTTGCAGTCGATGTTGACGCTTCTCCCGGATGTACCCATGATTTTTTGCGTTTAGGATTTTTAAAATAAATCCATTTCTCATCACCAGTCACAATTCGATGCAATACTAACTTCCTTTCATGTCGTAGAAGCAACGTTTCGCATGTGGTGTTTCGCTTTACCATCTGCCTGTCATTCAATTCATGTCGCACCCAGTTTCCACACTTTTGGATCTTTCCCATAGCTTTTAAACGGTCGGTTTGTTGTGCAACATTTAACATTTGTGCGATTTGTTTTTGACTTAGTGTGTCATCTTGATCCAATATTGCTTGCAATTCGGCGTCTTCAAATGTTTTTGGTGTTCTTCCATGTTCTTCATTTCGCTCATCAAAATAATTATCTCTGAACCGCTTAAATCATCGTTTGCATGTTGCTTCCGATAGAGCACGATCATCATAAGCCTCGACAAGCATTCGATGCGACTCTGCAGCACTTTTCTTCAAATGAAAACAAAAAATTTAAGGCTCTCCGCAAATCATCATTTTCTGGTACAAAATTCGACATTTTTAATAGGATTAAAAAAAATGATGTTGTTTGTACACTGACTGGATGCATACTAAATATGTTTGACAGATGTCATAGCAATCAAATAAAAAAATATAAGGGCTCGTTCACAACACCCGTTCCCTATCGATACATTTGTATCTTGACGCTTACTTCACACCGGTACACCTGCTATGTCGGTCTCTGGGGCAAGGTGAAGTTCCCATATGTTTACCTTGCTGTATTTTGCTGGTCTGATGTTCACAAATCGCTGTGGGGGACAGAATTTGTTGACGTCAGTGAATTTGACGTTAGGAAATTTTGCCTCACGGGCAATAAGGATGTCGTTCTTTTCCCAACAAGCAGTGACCCCTTGTGATTTTTCGTCGGCTGGAGATGTGTAATAATTCACCTCCTTGGCTTTGAGGTTGTCGTTAACTTTGTGGTAGGTCTTCCTGTCGTAGTTTACGATTTTGTTTAAGGATGGACTTAAGGTCTTTTGCCTTGAAGTTGGAAATCCAATGTCACCGATGAAATCCTTCAGATTGTGGTCTCGTGCAAAGACCCCGGGTTTCTGCTTCTTTTTTAAAGCAGGTAGGTCGGTCCCAGCTGCTGTTTGTAGAGGCTTTGGATTTGAAGCGGTCTTTGGCTTTGGGGTTATGGATGATATTGCCTTCGATGGCACGATTTTTCCGAGGGAATGATTTTTTGTGCAGTGGGGTGTACCGAGGGGTTTGCCACAGTTTCATTAACCGAAGCCGTGGCAGTATTGGCGTACAGCCGGTGACAACACGTTTACTGGGGAGGCCACCCCAACAGTTTAGTATTGGTCGTGGTGTTTTCCGCTTTTCAGCACAAACAGCCGTAGGCGTGGAACGAGAAGTATATATAGCGGTACGGGCACGGGGGAAATTCTCGTCAGGAGAGACATCAAAGGTGGAGGTTTGTCAGTTCAAGATCGATTTCTATCTGATCAAGGGTTTCGAGTTTGTGTTGGAGCGTTTTGCGGGTGATGTAGCTTTCAGGAGGTGCATTTTCGTTTTCGAGAATAGTAATTCTGGCTACGGCTGCGGCGAAATCAGTTCTCAATTTTTGTAAAAAAAAGTCATCAAACCTTCATCGGGCTGATGGTCCAGATCTTGAGGGGATTAAAATCCATTGATAACAATCATCATCATCATCATCGGCACTACAACCGGGATCCGGTCTTGGCCTTGGTTAACAAGTCTGAACCTTGTTAAATTTTCCATAATTATTTGTTTTTTCCGGGCAAGGTCATTAGTCTTGCGCCAATTGATAACAATACTTATGATAAAATAATAGAAAAACAAAAAAAAAGCAATGGAAAACAAGGAACTACAAGTGGATAGCGAAACAAGAAAACGGAGGCACGAATAGACTTTCGTTGTATTAAAATTAAGAAACATGATACAAGATTCAAATGATAAGAAAAAGGGAAGAAACGAAACAAAACGGACAAAAGATGACAAAGTCTTCAGTTCGGAATTTAAATTAGGAGCAATTTTAAATATAAATTAGAACAATTGAATAAGAATAAAAGAAAATGAATGAATTTATATTGAATAATTAAAATTTGAAAATATCATCCGCTTGAGGATCTGATGACGCTGTTGATGACGTTGTCCTTCTTTGAAGCCCTTGCTACATGAACATTTAACACAATATAACTTATAAAACGAAACTTGAATTTCACGACATGGTGAAATGCACGACACACACGCACGCTTTGAATTCGGTTGGTTGTTACTATTATGATTGATTTTCTGTACAATTATTTTCTACGATGAAATTTTTTTCACTTTCTTCTATTTGTTTATACGTTTAAATTCATTGTTTTTATAAATAGAGCTTTGGTTTGCAAGGATTTCTCCTCAAGTTTAACAATTTTGCTTTTTAGTTTCATTGATAATGCTAAATGTGCTAGAAAGTTGTGGTTTGCTCTAAATATCATTAAAAGAAAACTCCTTTCATTTCTACCAGTGGCAACACTTGCCCTGGTATCGGACCCAGAGAACTGGATTCTGCGTAAAACATTCTTTCTCCAAGAAATTCCTCTACATTTTTCTTCAATCATAACACATTTGACCTAGGACACTGCTACATTTGAGCTAAAAAATAAGTACCCAACTTTCGTTCGAACCATTTTCAATTTGTATAGAAATTTTTACCCGCAGTTCATGCAAAATGCTTGCGACGACTGTAGTTGCTGTGGCTGTCAGTCGCAAGGGATGAAGAGAAAGGGAAATTATCAGTGCACATACCGTCCCCCAAATCGTACCTCTTCTAACAACTTTGATTTCGCCATCCTGCAACGGCCGAATAACTCTTTCCGCGAAATGCAGACTGTTGGTAATGATGAGATTTTACAATTCAAGGTACAGGGAGAAATTTCACTATAGCGGGGATAAGCACTCATAGAACTGAACATCCCCATCATTGTCATTACGAGTACAAGGACACGACAAATGATGATGTCCTCGTCATTTCGGTATTATTACCATTCGACATGTGAATTACGGTTATCTTCCTTCATATTAACGGCAATCAAAATTTTAGAGAAATTAATTCAAGATATACCGATTAGAATTTAACGCCTTTAAAACTATTGTCTTGCACACAGTACGTGGAGAAATGGAACTGTCTGCTGATACTACGGTAGGATATTCATGCAGTCGTCTCTATAGGACACTAATAAAAAAACCTCCATCAAAGGACAGTTAAAGAAGAGGGAGAGAGTGGGGAAATATCATACATCGCATAAATACATCGCAATATACCAAAAATATAAAAAGATTGTCAAAACATTTTGTGGGACTCTGATTAATTCTTGGGAAAATGAATCTGCCATTGCTTCTCATCAACTTAAAATTGATAAAACAATGTGTCAGGTGTTATTCATTGGACAGATGTATGGCAACAAACGTAGATTAAAAGCAAATGATGCGCATTTTGTAAACATAATTTCACATTACAAAACTCATTGCACATTACGAAAAAATATCGCACATTTAGAGAAACACCGTTATGTTAATGCAAACATCGCACTTTCGAACAGGTGTCGTTCGTTACGTAAAATCGTCATACGCTGCAAAACACCTCCGTGCATTCTTAAAAATCATCGTAAATTGACTTAAAACATCACAACTGGCGAACATTGAATATTTCAACAGAAAATATCGCGAGTCAGAAAACCCCACGAATCGTCGGAGAGCATTTCGATGTAGTACTCCACAATTACACAATTATTCGATTTCAAGAAGAGGACAATAAAGTGTGTGACCACTAGCTGGTTTACCTTAACCGCCGGGCATATAGTTTCCGTCGCCTGACTAAGCGGTTCGTATTTGTAAAAGATTGAGTTACGTTGTCACAAGACCTAATTAGACCAAGCGTGATCAGTGACCAGTGACTGGAGTGACCTATGTCTGTTGAGTTAGTGATTCTATCCAGGGTCAGAGATACAGGACGATTAACCCCAGCTCTTGATCTCAAGAGAATCTCGACAGGTTTGTTTCAAGTTAGTCAGAATTTTACTGATTTATTACGGTTGCGACTTCATCGAGGATCGGCTACGGAATCTGCAACGCATCTGTGTGTATCTCTGGCTCGTATGCTTGAGGTCCCAGATCACCCGTTACGTCGATAGTGCCTGTTGCCTGTACAAACAGAATTTCTGGACTCAATAGGCCCACTTCTACTGCATCAGACCCCCACTGCCTGAATTCATGAGATGGATACTCAAGTGATCCGACCCCACCGACGATTCAGCAGTTCACCAGTTGTATGATGGCATACGGTTGTTGATTGCCGCACCTGCGTGGGTTGGAATTTACTGATTCTTTAACGAACTTAAGCGCGTTTTGATTGTTGTCCATTGGTTTGCACATCTTTTCGTGAACGTCCTACGGCAAACCATTACCGATCCGCCTTGGCTAAGAGAGAGTTTCCTTCTTGCCCTTGTGCACCTAGTTGTTCCCATGCATCTCCCACAGATTCTTTCGGGCAGTTTCAACGCCATACTGCATCGCCAGTCGGTGCAGCCGCAGGAAAACTGAATTATCTTTTTAGAGCCAAGAAATATTTTACACCGGACCAACTTCTTCTCCTGTATAAATCCCAAATTAGACCCGCGTTCGAATATTGCTCTCATGTTTGGAGTTTGGAGTATGTTACAGAGACGAGCGATCCGCCTGATCGGAAATTCGGAGCAGTCGTCGGGACTACAGACGCTATCACATCGAAGGCGCGTAGGCGACCTTTGTTTGTTTTACAGATATTATCACGGATACTGTTTTTCGGAGATTCGTGGTATTGTTCCACGCAATTCGGCTTATATGCGCTCCACAAGACAATACAACAGATCGCGCCAATTTGCGGATTATCTCCCGACGGCACGAACATCCCTGCATCAAAACTCGTTCCGTTACAGAGTGGGGAAACTGTGGAACTCCCTTCCCACGCGAGTGTTCCCGGATCGTTACAACCTGCAACTGCTCAAAAAAAACTGCAACAGTTATTTGTTGGCATCTCGGGGCGCCCACTCGGCGCTATAGGTTCGCCTCTTCTGAGAGAAGTGTAATAAAAAAAAAGCTGTTGATCATTAATACTAGAGTGGTATTTCGGAATCAGTTATAAGAGAATAACATTCGACTCTTGTCCCTTTTAGATTGTTAGCGTGTAATTAAGGAATCCTTTTCCTATACCCCCTCGGATCATTGATTCATCATCATCAACGGCACTACAACCGGGAATCGGTCTTGGCCTTATTTAGCAAGTCCTGAGGCTTGTTAAATTTTCCATAATGATTGGTTTTTTTTCGGGCAAGGTCATTCGTCTTGCGCCGGAGGCTCCCCGACGGGGAATCGAACCCCGGTCTCCAATGTGACAGGCGGGTATACTAACCACTATACCACCGTGGAGCAGGGGGGGGGGGGGGGGGGGGGGTGATCATTGATTGACGAGATGTTAAACTGCGGCATTCATATCGGGTATTGAGAAAAAATATCAACTTCACCAAATATTTAAATATAATCAAGGAATGATCATTAATTCACTATGAAAATTAACTTCAAACATTCTATTCATGCACCGCAAATCATTTTTTAGCCGTACCGTACGAACAGGGAATGTTCCGATTAATTATATGTATTTTAATATATTTCTCTCAAGCAAACTTAACACACTGGGTTAGCGCCCTGAGATACTATTAGATAACTGTTTGAATTGTTTATGGGCAGTTGTACATTATAGTGCTCTGAAAACACTCTTATCAGCAGGGAGTTTCACAATGTTCCCGTTCTGTAATAAAATATATTTTGGTATAGAGACTAAGCTCGTGGGGCGCAAATAAACCATTAGCATAATATCATGTAACTGAAAGGAACATAACCCACAGTAAGATCTGTTAAAGGCACAGGAAGAGTAGTTGGCCCCAAGTAAATCTTTTAGCTCAGTTTCCTTGAGGTGGTTTTTTTGTGATATTTCGCACATGTTTATATCACTGACCGTGATACCGAGCAAATTTGTGCTGTTAGATTCCATGAGCCAGTCTTTCGTCATAAAATGTGACATTAACTATCCACTTTGTTTTTGGTTTGTTATTGTTTTTACCTTATATCTAACTTAAATACTAAACTAAAAATTTATTTTTTTTAACCTTAACTCTATCCTAAACCTAACATCTAAACTCAATGTTGGAAATGCTAAATCTATGTAAGCTTTCCGTTGTTTGTTGGGCTCTTTTTATTATTATTATTACTTCCCTTTTTTTGCCAGTTTTATATGGAAACAGGTTTTTAATTGCCACTCAGCCACCAAAATCTCTGGTGTTGCTTATTCGTGTCTTTTCGGTCTTTCTGTGGTACTGCCCTACTGAATTGCAGGCGCTCTTCAACTGTGTGCGCAACCTTTCGATTATAACATATTCGTTTATCTATGCCCGACCGACGCACGTGATAAATCAACGGTATAGCGGATTCATTTTGTATGAGGCCGTTCATGTCAAGACTGAGGAATGCCATTGCGACGGCCCCTTCATAATACATATTGTTTGGATAATATGCACCAACAATTAAATCGTTCAGCGAGCTCATTAATCTCGCAAGATGCTCTCGGATCAACTTGATCATAAAGTTATCCACTCTGTTTATATTGGGCCCACTGTACAACGCTTAATTGGGACAGTATTTGTTGTGACCGGATTCAGGAAAACGATGTCAGCTAAGGCACGTCCTGAGGCATTGTCTCTCAAAAAACCGAATGTTTTCCATTAAGCTAGGTCCCACATTAAACCACACTGAACATCCGGCCCATCTTAAACTTCGCGAGCTGATTACTCTCACTATTGTAGGTTTGCGGTATAGTTCTTCCCATTCGTGGTTATGGAGTTTCCTCCATTATACTGCCTCCTCGTCATATTTACCGCCAAAGATAACCCCTAAACTTTATTCTCGAATATGCAGAATTTGTTTTCTTCCAGTTTTGTGAGAGCCCATGTTGCGCATCCATTTAGAGCAATCGGCATGATTATGGTTCTGTAGACACGGAGCTTTATGTTACGTGATAGGAGTTTGGATTTCAGGAGTTTACTGACTGCGTGCCAACTAGCGTTGCCGGAGTGTAGTCTTTTGTTAATTTCCTTCGACATTTCGTTACTGGCTGTCAGCATCGTTCCCAGATACTTCAATTCTTTAACTTTTTCAAATATCTTGCCTCTGACGTTTATATGTGTTCCCTGAAGTCCACATGCTCTCGCCGTAATCATGTATTTTGTTTTGTCTTCATTTATCTCTAGGCCCACCTCTTCTGCCGCTTGTATGATGATTTCACAGTTTTTACTTACGGTTTCTAGATTATCGCCCAGAACGGCGATGTCATCCGCATATGCGAGCACTTGTGTGACCCCGTTCAGGGATGATCCGGCCATATGGTCGTCTTGTACCTTTCTGATAACATACTCGGAGGTTAAAAAGACATGGTGAGAGACCATCCCCCTGTTTTAGTCCGTCCCGGATTTCAAATGGTTCTGAGCGGTGGTTTTCTATTCTAACTCGCCCTTTATTTTCGTTCATGTAAATTTGAATGAGGGCGGCATATTTTTTCGGGATGTCCAACTCAGCCACAATATGGTAAAGTCCTTCCGTTGCGACTGAGTCGTAGGCTTTTTGAAGTCAACGCACAGTTGGTGAACCGTCTCTCCATATTCCCACTTCTTTTCCAACAGTGGCCTTATTGTGAACATTTGATCGCTTGTTGACCGGTTCCTACGAAATCCGCATTTGTAGTCTCCCAGTATTTCTTCTGCGTACGGTGTGATTCTCGTCAGTATGACATTTGTTAGTATTTTGTATGTGGTTGGGAGCAATGATATTCCTCTGTAGTTTTTGCAGTCAGATCTGTCGCCTTTTTTGAAAATGGGGACGACTATTGAAGTTTTCCATTCTTCCGGAGTGACTTCCTTATCCCATATTGTTTTGATGAGTTGGTGGATCTTTCGAGCGGTTGTCTCTCCGCCAAGCTCCACAAGCTCTGCCGGCATGCTATCGACTTTGGGTGCTTTGTTGTTTTTTAATCGGTTTATTGCATCTACAACTTCGTTGAAAGATGGCTCTGGGATCTGAGGCTCGGCTGTATGTACGTCTGGTGTGTTTATTTCTGGTTGATGGGTGCGCACATTGAGCAGGTTTTCAAAGTACTACTTCCACCTTGTCACGATATTGTTTGATTCTGTGACCAGACAACCGTTTGCGTGTCAAATTATTTTGGCTCTCCCTCGGTAGCCATTTGTGATTGAATTTATGCCGGCATACACATTATTGCACTTGAAAAGTCTCGTTGTCTCTCCGAATTGTCGCATATTTTTCTGCGTTGACTTCATCATATCTTTCTAAGTGGGTCACTCTGATGTGTTAACGTTCTTCGATCTTCGCCCTGGACTCATTGTCTTGTTTGGACTTAATTGTTTTCCTAAATCATAATACCTTTTGCGCTGTTTGTTTGATTGTGTCTCTGATCGATGTACATTTAGTGTCCACACTATTGTCTTCCTCTTCCACATTGCTCCCATTCTCTAGGATGCTAAGTCTATTCGTCAGTTCGTCTTGATATTCAGCCCTTTTGCGCTGGTCTTTTAGTTTATCAATGTCGAACTTTTTGCTCGTCTCCCGTGACTGCCCATGTGGGTTTGTTGCGAGTCGACTCCTGATTTCGCCCATCACTAGAAGATGATCGGAGTTGCAATCTGCTTCTCTATATGATCTTACGTCAAGGATATTCGAGTGGAGTCTTGTGTCTATGAGGAAGTAGTCTATTTGGTTACGCGTTACGCCGTCGGGTGATATCCATGTGGCTTTATGGATTTGCTTGTGCTTGAACATCGTGCTTTTCACTACCAAATCTTTTGACGCTGCGAACGTAATAATTCGAATTCCATTATCATTTGAAACGTTGTGTAGACTTTCTTTACCTATAGTTGGTTGGAAGATGTTTTCCTTTCCAATTTTCGCATTGAGGTCCCCGAGGAGGATTTTAACATCGAATGATGAGATCACATCAAATACTTCCTCTAGGGTCTCGTAGAACGTGTCCTTCGTTTCTTCGTCCGTAGATTCTGTTGGACCATGGGCCTATAGCGTTCGGGATGATAGTGAAAAACGTGTGATTCGAACTGACGCTATGACAGTTGGAATCACCAAAAATTGAACCAAAACGTAACCCATCAGACCACCGCCGTGTGTACGAAGTCGATTTCTAAACTCAAGTACATTCGACTGATGTGGATTTGTTATGTTATCGCTATGATATACGGCTCTGATGCATTTTCTTATTCGATTTTCGTTCGGTGTTCTTCCCTATTTGCTTGTGTATTGTGTGTATCTGTTTGAAACGGCACAGGCCCTGTATTTTTAGCACCGACATTCGGTCATTAATAAATTTCACATCTCTTACATGTGGCGTAATCTTTTTACTTATGATGAAGCCGGTTCCGAGGTTATGTGTATCGGTACCTCCACACACCAATGTAAACCCGTCGGTTTCGATTACTTGATGTGGGAGTCGGACTTCCTGAAGCGCGACGATGTACATTTTATATTGTTTCGCGTTTTCTACGACCGTCTGTATCGCGCCTGGTTTATATAGCGTTCGAACACTCCAGGCGCCGACGCGTATACCCCGCTTTTTCCTTTTTTCCCTACGTCTTCCTTTTGCCGAGTCGGTGTTTTCTTGGTGATTTTTTCCCTTATGGTAGTGTCGGCTCATCACACCTACGCCTACCGGGTTTTTCGTGAGATTGTTTTTTGTATAATGATTATTCATTTCGTGGGAACAGTCTTGGGGTTTCAAATAATTCGCCATATCAGAGCCCGGTTTTGATGTGGTAAGGTCTGCTCACTGCTCTGATTCGACCCGGTGTCAGAGAGCCCCCGTTATAATTGTTGTGTTAAATTGTGCCAATTGTTGTGTTTGGAAATCACACGTTCACAACACAATAAACGAATTTTCAATTCTAATAATCTCTCAGTAATTTTGTATTTTAATTGTTGTATATGGGATGGGACAATTGTTGTGCAACACAATATAATTTTTCAGCGAAATTAAATTTCCACACATACTCACGTGGCTGCAGTCTAGTAATTTATCCCGTGTTGTATTCCCAAATGTGGCCGGTGGGTGGCTGCTGTTCAAGATGTCTTCCTCCATATATCTTTATGTAAATAACGTCACGGTTTACTTCGTTAAACTCTTTATTTATTAGAATGTTTAAACTACAAATTAACAATTTACAGATTTTTGTTATAATACTGGCACTGAACCGACAACCGTTGTTTTTATTTTTCTACGCACTGGGTAAAACTCTCGTAGGTCCTTACTGTTCGACTGCAACGTAAAGACTCTCGACTGAAGACTAAAAACTAAAGACTAGAAACTCTCTGTCTCCATTCCCCGTTACCTCTCCGAAAAGAACTCTGCCATGACTGTCCCTTCGAAATTAACATCGTAACGATATTTAATTTATTGTATTTAATTTAAATTTACGATGTGATTTTGTCCGTAACGTAAGCGCTCAATTAATATTTAGTTAGGCAAATGCCTAATTGAGAAATGCTAATAAATGCTTTAACCAAATAGAAAATTAATATTTAGTTAGGCAAATGCTTAATTGAAAAATGCATGTGTGTAATTTATAATTGTTTAAAGTTTTAAGTAATCTCGCGCTGGGACGGACAATGGCGTTGGGGGAGGTTGCCACGTAACATAATACAGCCGGTGTACCCCCGGCTGGAGCCTACCCAATGGGCACGGTGACGCGTAAGTGGTAGATCTCTGTGTGTTACTCCTCGCTAGCCTGTCTGACATGGGTGGCCTTAATGGAAGCGTATGCTTCTGTCAGCATAACCTGAGTGATTCATTGTAGTTTAAGCCCCCGCACCACGTCAAGGTTTCTACCAAGCGGGGGATTATGGGACCACACGAACAAACAATGGAAACCAAAAATAGTCAAATACTTAGGCATCTGGGTGGATCAGTATCTATATTTTAACAAACGTGTGAAGGCTAGGCTGGCCAAGGCAAAGAAAGCTTGTGTTATGACAAGAAGACTGTTTCATAATAGTCTTCTTGTCATAGCACAAACTTTCTTTGCCCTGGCCAGCGCAGCCTCCACTTGTATTTCAAGAGTTTATTGATTATACTGTGCACATACACAAACAGGAACACTTCGTATGTCGCGTATCAGCACTAATTGTTTTTTAATTATTTTGAGTGCAGAGAAGTCCCAAGCGAACCATAATAATTTAACAATATTTAGATAATCATTTTAGATGCACTTCACTTTTAGGGCCGTTCCATTGAACGGTTCATCAACTATCGTTTGTCGATTGTCGACACGTCTAC
Organism: Microdon myrmicae; assembly: GCA_963931805.1. Taxonomy (NCBI): domain Eukaryota; kingdom Metazoa; phylum Arthropoda; class Insecta; order Diptera; family Syrphidae; genus Microdon; species Microdon myrmicae. Next base: position 485,146 of record OZ007500.1, on the reverse strand, counting down.
ACCGGATGGTGGTCAATTTGGTACTGATTTATCCACTTTTTCTTCTGAATGTCGTATATTGCTTTCTTCATTGCTTTGAAGTTAGCGGAATTCGCCCTTCCTCACTGTAGAATTTTGTTCAGATTTAAGGAGTTGACCTGGTTGCATTTTAGCTGGTACCACGTTGACGTGATAACAGGCTGATCGTTCGAAAATGAAGAAATCAATGTGCTATCGCCAGCTAAAACTAAATTGTGCTATCTGTTGAAACTAACAAATCATTGATTTACATTTATTGGTGCGTACTCAGTAGAAACAGAGTACGCACCAATATGGAAGCCAGAAGTTCATCGAAATAAATGGAAAAGAGGTCGACAACAACCCGAATCGATCGTTATTCTGGCTGGTATTCTATCCCTAGCGATTGCTTTGTTGCAGTCGAGCCAACGAAGGATGCGTCAAGCAACACCTGGGCGAAACTTTACACCTGACATTGATAATTGTACTGGCGAAATTTGTGTAGCGATCCTCAATACTTAAAAGTAACTGTATACTGCACCTAAAATAAATTTCAGCCCGATATCTTATGTGTTTCATTTAAATGCAAAATTGTTGCATCCCTATTGAAAAACCCGATATTACCAAGATACGATGACACAACTCTTATTCAACTTAAGTTGATAAGAAAGATATCTATTTTAGATTAAGTTTTTACACAACGCAGTGCAAAATCCATATCTCCTCACATGTGGATCAGTCAATCTATTTCTACCATCGGTATAACATAACAACATTTACCTAAAAGAAAGAAACGTTATGTGCTTGACGACCAAAAAATCTTGTTTCTGTCGTATAATCAAATGCGAATTAAATCAAAGCTCAGGAATAAAATCAAATGGCCCCTTCATCAGGGCGATTCAATCCGATGACACCTGACATCCTTTCTACGGGCTGTAGCTTTCGAATCCTTGACATCCCTCTTTCGACCGAAATCCGTTTGCTCCTTTCAACTCGATTCATATTCTGTAACATTTCTCCAAATGTAAATCTGAAGTAAACGACCTAGTAGTTACACATCCTGATATCCCATTCATCCCTCTAACAGCAATCACCATATTCTAAACTCAACTCGAAGTTATGTGTTGGTCCAGCTCGGCAGTCGGCATTACCCTCGCAAACTTGGATACGTCCGTTCATCTGATAAATAAATAGGATCCAGGAAGTACAAGCTGCCCCAACTGTGTGTTTGCCTATTAGGACGTCCACCTTGTTTTGAGGCCAGATTGAACTCGAGTGATATGTTTCCTTTGTTTATTCGCTTACCAGGTGGTTCGTGGCTTCCGTCCAACCAAAAACAAATAATTATAACACAACGAAAAAACGACGTGGGGAATGATTGTAACGCATTAATTCATCCCATGCAATGCACGTAAGTACATATGTTGATGGTGCGTGCTCAATGTGTCGGCTGGGCTCAGCAAAGGCTCGGAGCAAGAAGCAACTTCAACGATGAGTGCTGGATATCTACAATACTTCTCTATCTTCAGTCCTTTTTTGGAATGTGAAGACTTGCGCACATATTGAGTCCAGAAAGCTCTGCAGTTGTGTGCTTCTAACAAAAAAAAATTGGTTTCTGTTGGGCTCTTTATGAACCGTCGGGTTGAAAAGTAATTGCAAACACCCCCCAAACAAGACCCTATACCACACACAGGGACTAATTTATTTTGTAATTGCTGTATAATGTTAAAGCATTTGCGGAGACTTCATCCATAATACCGCGCTTCACATCAGATCAAGGGAATATAATGTGTGCGAAACATAAACATAATAGTTTCCCTTGTTCACAGGGAAAGCTACAGATTCACTCCCCGCCCCCGCGATACTTCTTCTCAACCGTGAAATATGTGATGTATCTCGCCGCGCCAAAGATGATAAACAGTTATTCCTTAAAGTGAATCATTTTGGTGGTTATACGGAATGTGTAGTATATTCCATCCCTTCGTTATATGGATGCTTTAGCATATGAATAATTCACCTCCCCCACCGCTACGCAATAAACGTATTCTAATACCAGATATGTCTGTTAACAAACGATTTATGGGTCAAGCCAATGCAAATATGCTTTCAAGCGAACTTTTGTTGTTGCTTATTGACCAATGTATACAAATGTGTCCGTTAAGAACAAGATTCAATTAAATGAAGAAGGGATAGGTGGGTTGTTTGTGGACTGCCGGATTCACATCAATCAAACAACTACAAAAAAATGAGCACACTGATCGACTGTGATGCTTTGTTAGAAATGTGGCTGAGTGATGGTCGGAAATTCTATTGGTGCCAATTATGAGGGACTCCTACAATTTCGGATCAGATTACATTGTATTATACAACGCTCCCTACTTATGCCACAACTGTAACATGCAGCAGAATACGCTAATGTGATGAAACTTCAACATCTACTGAAAATTTTGGGGAGCGTGGGGTAACACTTGACCACATTGAAGCACAGAAAATCACTCGGCATATGCTTAATTATGTTAAAATAATTGCAGTGTGAAACATTGTTCAAATATATGTTATTCAGGTGAGTGGTGGATGGGTTTGTAGTGAGCGGTAGGCGAACATATTTCACAGTAATTAAATATTTTCCTACCCCCTACCATTTGCACTGGGAGCGATTTGGAAAAAGTTCTGGATAATGTTTCCTGTACCTAAAATGAATGAAATAATTCTCAATTTTAAACAATTTATAAAATGGTATTTCATGGAGAGGGTCACAAACGTTTACTTTTTTAATGTTAACACAAATATCAATTGAATATATAGTATCTGTTAATTTAAAATAACGAGTGCCACAAAATTGCCGGCTTGAATTTTACGCCATAAAAAAAAAATAGCGTGACAACTGACGATTTAGGGTTATTAACGCTACCGAAAAATCAACCTGTTTTTATTGTTATAGCTATAGTTCGCTATTTTGATACAAAATATCGTCGAAATACGATTAAAGTTAATAAACGGTGAAGGGGTTAATTAAAAAATTTACATAAAATGATTCAATTGGCGATCTAAATTTTTCTGGTCGTTCTTTCATAAGTCGTTAAACACAAAACATAAAAACAGTTCGCGATAGTGTTGCCTAAAGTCTAGGAACACCAGTTTGCATCCTCATGCATACAAAATGCAATTGACTCAAGTTCGTTGGTAGTATGGATCATCTTTATGTGGCAATAAACTAAACTTTGTTTTTAGTTTTTTTATTTTTTTTATTTTTTTTATTTGATATCTCTCAGGAAAGGTGAACTTTCAGCGGTGAATCTGCGCACTGAAATAACATTTTTACTCGACCGGGTCCATTGGCCGAACTCCGAAAAATCGCCAAAGGTATCTCTCAACCATTTCACGGAACCTGAACGCTATTTCACCGGGTGGTTGAGAATTGGGACCCTACCTACCTCTTAGTTATTGTGGCCAACTGCCACAATGGCAAGAAACGTCAGTTGAACTTACACATCGGAAATCAATCGCACGAAGTAACCCCCTTACCAAATCGGCCATTGAGATGTCACCAATCGCGATCTTAATATCATCATTATCATCATCATCATCATCATCATCATCATCGGCACTACAACCGGGATTCGGTCTTGGCCTTATTCAGCAAGTCTCTCCACCGGTCACGATTTTGAGCCGATGTCATCCAGTTTGTCACTCCTAAGCTCTGGGTGTCCTTCCGGTACATATCCGAGGCTTGTTGAATCTTCCATAATAGTTTGTTTTTCCGGGCAAGGTTATTAGCCTTGCACCAACTTTTCTCAGGATATCGCTGCATGCATTGGTTCACTACTTGGCGGGTGCCAAAGTAGCTATCCAGGGGTGTCACGTGGAGACTGCATGTCAAGTTGGATTGAATAGGGACAAGAATCGTCCTGGCCTCCGCCGGGTTGAAAGTAATTAGTGACTTTGCCTTGTCTGTTCGCTCCCATCCCTCCATATCTTAATATCATAAGTGTGCAAATAATTGTGTAGGTTTGCAATACATTTGACCCATATGTTAATATCCAACTTTATCGACGTTGTTTAGCACCCGTGGTGCTTTAGTATTTCAGTAAAAGAAACGGTTTTTAAATTCTTTTTTCTTTAAATATATATTGTTATTGGGTATATAAGTAAGTTTAAGAAGCAAAAAGTAAGTTTAATATGTAGAAATGCAAATGACGATCAGAAACTAGTATGGGTCACCTCAGGTAACAGACGCAAATTCTATTGTTCGGAGCAGAGCAGCTGCTCCCTAAGCCGAAAGGAATGTCAAGGCTATTGTTTTCGTTTCTACAGCCTATTAGGCGCAAATATATTTCAGTATGATTTGACTTAGTGGTCGATTCAGACGTGTTTGTTATATTCTAAGTGAAGTGACAAAAAAAATGGAAGGAGGATCCAGAGCTACTTTGGCACCCACCAAGTAGTGAACCAATGCATGCAGCGACATCCTGAGAAAGGTTGACGCAAAGCTAATAACCTTGCCTGGAAAAACAAATTATTATGGACAATTTAACAAGTCTCGGATATGGACCGGATACCGGTGGAAGAGACTTGCTAAATAATGCCAAGACTGGATCCCGGTTGTAGTGGCGATGATGATGATTGTCTACTTATGGAAATTACAATGCAGATCATCCCGATTCGCAGCGACAATGGAAGCCTGTTACGATACCGGGAATTTATTCATGCTGTTTTGATTTGTGCTGGCGCTAACAATTCTAATACTAATCATATTAATTCTAATTTTGACATATGGTATTCCAGCTCATATTCACTGGATCACGCGACAATGGGACTGTATAGATTTCACAACATTATGCATTTTTTAAGATTTTATGACAGTAATACTGGTATTCAACGCAAGAAAGAAGATAAGGCAGCTCCAATTCGTGACGTGTGGAAAATTGAACTATTGATGAACAACTCTATCCGTATCAAGGCCTTACAGGATTTACTCATTATAAGCAGACAAGAAAAGTACTCACGATGTGAATGAAAGCGAAAGTTCCGCCAAAACATACATTGCATTTCAGACGATCTGGCTGAAATATTAATACCGACAGATTTTGTACAATGTTACCTTTGACTTGAAGTCTATTATTCATCCTCGTCAGCACTTTGAAAAGAAATAAAGTACATATTTGTCAAGAAAAGAAGCTATTCAAAGTAAGATACCCACTGTCAACGGTTTTTGGTTTTAACGAAACAGTAACAATTTGTGCATACTGTGAACGTCAAAAGAAAGTGTACAGCTATGAACTGCATTTTTGCAACCCTGTTAAAGCAAGGCGGTTCGATCTTTTAGTAAAATACTTATGTTATTTTTTAAGGTAGTTTATTTTTAATGAATTGCCATATAAAACAACAGAAAATAATGAAGTAAAAATACAATAAAAAAATAAAAAAAAAATTTCAGTTTTAAAGCGTCAAAAAAAGTGTACATTATTCAATTAAAGTTAAAAAACTTAAAACTAGTATTTTGTCTGCTTCCCTTTCGCCTTTAAAACAGCATTAATGCGTCTGGGCATTGACTCTACTAGCTTCCTTTTCAATTCGGTTGGGATTTTTTGCCACTCTTCAACTAGAATTGACTTTAGTGACTCTCTGTCTGAAATGTTCCTCTTTCGGATCTGCTTATCCAGATAATCCCACAAATGCTTGATGGGGTTTAAGTCTGGGGATTGCGGAGGGTGATCCAGTTGCTTAGGTGTACGGTTAAGTAACCATTCCTTGACTATTTTCGATGTGTGCTTGGGGTCGTTGTCTTGTTGGAAGACCCATAATTCACTTAAACCCAGTTTCGCAACACTACTTGGCAAATTGTCTCTTAAAATATTAAGATAATCTTCTTTTCTCATTGTACTGTCAATAAAGACGAGGTTCCCAACTCCAGATGACGCCATACATCCCCAGACCATTACCGAACCGCCTCCGTGCTTAATTGTTGAATTTAAATTTTTTTGTTCAAGTTCAGTTTTTTTCGTTCTCCATATTTTTTTTATTGAACCAAAAATCTCAAATTTGCTCTCGTCACTAAAGGGAACATTTCACCAGAATGAAGAACTTTCTTTTTGATACTTCTTGGCATAATAAAACCACCAAAAATATAGTAGCTAGCTAGCCTATATGGCAACCCCCGCCTTTAAGGAAAATATCCTCTTCATCTACTAAAATGTCCACGGAAAGTATGGAAGCGTATATTAGCGAAAAGTGGAGGCACTCAAACCACTGATTCGGTGAAAGCAAGGTCGAGTTTGTATTTAACAATACGCTGATTCAATTGAAAAGAGATGATATATCCGGCTGCCCAATCCAAGTACTTCTTCATACCATCACCAGATGTATTCCGCATTTTTATAACCAACCTCTTGTTCAGAATCTGATTCACTCGTTTACTAGGGACACCATATTGAATTTATCGCACTAATTCGAACGTGCTCGACCATTGAATGACGACTCAGTAGACATACCAATGGAGATTATCTAACCGAGGGGAATTCAACGCCTTTCAAAGGTAGTGCTGATGTGCTTTTACTAACTCTCACTAAGATGCGTTTTTATGGACTTTGCCAACATCGTTCCGATTGGATAAGTTTCCTCGAAAATCGATTAATTCGGGTTGTAGTAGTAGACAGACGGCTTGTTTTTCACATATTTTTATGCATTGGTTCTGGACTACTTCTGGCCTCCATATTGGCGCCAATTCTGTTTCTACATCATACATATTAATGATTTGCTCATATAAACGGGTAACCAAATAGTCAGTTTTGCCGACAATAGTACGTTGATTTCTTCATTGTCGAACGATCGGCAAGTTAGCGCATCAGTTTCGTTCCAATTGAGATGCAAATAGGTCAACTCTGTGCATCGAAATTGAAGAAAATCCTACAATGAGGAAAGAACAACCTCTTTGCTTTTAACACGAATAATACGCAACATATGACGTTAACAAGAAGAAACAGACCTTCAATGCCACATCTTATGACGAACGCCCAGATTATTAAACCTAAAGATAGAAAGGATATGCTCGGTGTCACAATCAGTGGGAATGTAAGGTGCCATAAACCTGTGCCAAATAACGTCAGGTCCGCGTTAAAGAAATATTTTACTTTAGCCCAGATTCTCCTTTATAAATCCCGAATTAGACCCACGCTCTCATGGACTTTCAACGCTCATACTGTTCAGATATTTGGCCTACTCAATAGCACTAAGAGGCGCTTAACACTACTCTAACACCAAGGCTACAGCCGCTATCGCATCAAAGACGCGTGGTGAAGTTTTGCCTTTTTTATAGATATTACTGTGGGGAATGTTCGTTCGAGATCCAGGGGATCCATTTTATTTGCGCGCCGCTAGGCAATTGATTGTTTCGACGTTATTCCCAATACCAAAATTAATTTTGTTACACAACGGGAAAACTGTGGAACTCTCTTTCGATAGGACTATTTTCAGAGCGCTTACAGCAAGCAAGCCTTTAAAAATTATTTGAACAGTAATCTAATAGCATTTCAGGGCGTTGACTCAGCGTTGTGGGTTCGCTTATCCTGAGAAGAGTATATAACAAAAAACAATCAATTGGGAACCTAGACCGCTGGGTATTCCTTTGCTCTCCAAACCCAGATTATCAATTCTTTCAGTAAATGGTTGTTGAACTCGATATTCTAGATTTCAACTTGCCTGGATCTAACTTAGTCCCCGTATTCTTCACACAATGTGGCATAGCTAATATATAAAAGCTAATATTCCTTATGAGCTTTTGTCATATGACGAAGTTTGTTCCAACTCGGTATTGGACATACCCAATTTATTTAAATACAGCAACATAAACCTGGACAACAATACATCGATGCTCTATCCCATTCGGCTGCCATAATATTAATCTTATGCCGGCGGGACATAGAAATCGTTTTTCAGGGTGATTTCAATGTACATAATTCTCGGTGGCGTCGCTGTTCTGGATTCTCATCACCCGAAGAATGGTTCGTTCAGCTCTTCGCTGCTTAACTTAGCACGGACATGTATATGAGCCGATGCAGATTCCAGGTAATTGTGATCATTCCACCAATAAGTGAATCTATTTCTGGCTTACCATCTTCATAAGATAGATTTCTTCGCATTCGGGTACTGTATTGCATCAGTAGCATTTCCATTGAGAACCTGCTATGCCATTGAAACAACTCTGAAACGAAAAGTATGGGTCTACGAGAAAGCCAACTGAAGCGGTCTGAACGAATTTCTTTGAAGTCTAAATTGGTCACTATTTTACCTTAATAATGATATTAACGACTCTGGTTATGCAATGACGGATGTAATTCGTCTTGGAATGAAGTACTTCATTTCATTCAGTGTGAAAATGATTAAGCTTGACTACAACCACTATTTAGGAGAATTGTAGTATCCCACTACATAACCCCATTTAGCATAATTCAATTAATGTAATAATAATTCAATTCATATCACACGTCTCCTCTTTAATTGCCTACCGCGAAGTCATTTCCCACTCAAGTTATACGCTGTCGAATTACAAGTACTTTTTTTGCACCATTTTTTTGCACCGTATCGTATATCGTCATTCATATCCAAAAGCAAACATGGAAGATTCCCTGGTTATTGCTAGCGCCTGCAAAAATGCAACGCTTGCAAAATGCAACGGAATATGACATCCGTACGCCAAGAGGGAATTCCCATACAAATGCTGACGCCTACGAAAGAAAGGCACATGGATAATGACGAATTGCCACCGGTAATTCGAAGTGATGAAACGAATTGCTTGAACCAAGGCCACTGCACTTTAAGTGGACCAATTAGGTGAAATATCGTTTAAACGAATATCAATTAAATGGCGATAGCAATCAAGCAACGCAAACGACTCGTATCGGGCAATTGCTCTCAATATTGGTCAAAATCGACAAAGCGGAACAACGGCAGGGTAAATGACTTGTGTTCGGGGTGTTATATGTTATCAATAATGTTATACATTGGTTGGCTGCGCAAATAATGTTATGTATTACTAATGTTGTATATTAACAATGTTGTATAGAGAATTGCCCTAGGCGGCTGCGTCAATTGTAACATTAAAATTGAATTGTCGTAGTCGTGGCCAATTGTAACATTAATTTGTAGCAGTCGTGGCCAATTCCAACATTAAAAGGTAACTTTAAATTTGTACCAGTAAAATTGCAAATAACGGTGACTTTTAAGATTGTATGGTATTGTAGCTTTAAAGCGTGTGGCCGCGCCAATGGTTAAATTCGTTTTTCTTACTTTATGCTATCCTACCGTGACTGTTCAAATAATTTGGAGAAATGTTTGAGACTAATCTTCTTTGGCTTTTTAAGGCCCATGTGCGATACGTTGTTCGAAATAAACTTCATGGCAGTTTAATCTGTTTTGCCTCCTTCATGTACTCTTTTTTATTGTCAACTCCTTAACAGGGAGTAGCTGCGCCAATTGTAGAAACTGTAGCCTTTATTTTAATCAGACTCAATAATCGCAGCCTCGCTTTCTTGAGATCTTGCCTCATTCGGTCGAAATCAGGTGAACATAAGCGGTACTCACTGTTTGGCACCTGTCCGATGGGTCCCACCCTGGGCTCTATGGTTTACCTCTGGTGATGGTAGTCTGTGACGCCGATGTCCGCGTCGTCTCTCGATGGTGGTTCGAGGTGCCGATGATTGTGTCGACGCCGCTGTCTGCGCGCTTGGGTCGGTATCCTCCTGCAATTTTTTTTAAAAGTTTATTTATTTTACATAAATATTATTGGATTTTTTTGTTTCTTAGTCTAAATAAACAAAACAACCGTTGTTGTTGTTTTAATGTATAAGCCCGCAATGGCACGCAATACATATTTATTATTTTTTTTTTCTTTTTTTTTTCCTTATCCTTACAATTCGTTTCTACATGTACTGTATGATGTTTTCTCTTTTTTAAATATTATTTGAGGGAAAAGTGACAAAAAACCTACTTAATTGTCGTATACCTTTTTTTATATTTATAATAAAACTACTTAAACCTAGTAGAACTTAAATCTAACTAGGACTAAATTAACTCCGACTAAGCCTAGCTTAAGTCTATCTAATACTAATTAAGATTATCGGCCTGTGGATCAGGTCCTGCCACACGTCCTCCGCCTCGCCGATCACCAGTCCTTTGGCTGCAAGTCGACCGAACGGGTTCCATGCAGGAGGATTCGCTCCCCAACGTTTATCAGCTAGTCTCAGCCCAGTCGAGCCAACAGAATTTTTTTCTATTGAGTCTTTCGAAAATAGTTTTGTCTTTTTCAGGTATGCTCACGCAGTATCTTAGGATGGTATTTCCATCTCCTATGCTTGTTGGCACATACTTAATTGTTCAGTTGCTCGTCTTTCCACATGATATATAATTGATACGTTTGTGGGATCTGATAGGTAGCTATGAGCATCCAAGTAAAAAAATGCTTCAGGTGGTATTGTGGCGTTTCTAACAGATACACACACAATACACAAGCAAATAGTGAAGAACAGCGACCGAAAATCGAATAAGAAAATGTATCAGAGCCGTATACCATAGCGATAACATAACAATTCCACACCAGTTGAGTGTACTTGAGTTTAGAAATCGAATTCGTACAAGCGGCAGTGGCCTGATATGTTGAGCATTGCATACATATTTAGTGATTCTATCTGTCAAGCGTCAGTTCGAATCACACGTTCTTCACTATCGTCGCAATACGCGATAAAATGTATTCACTTTCCAAGGTATTTCTGAAATTCTCGGGGTTAGGATAGAACAATCCTGAAATAAGTTCATTGTCTTTCACATTTGCCGACCGGACGAAATGATATCTCACAAGGGTCTGAATGTATTATCAATTCTGGACACTCCGGATGCATCATATAGTATAGTATAGTATGGTTTCACATTTTGAATAGTTGATGCTAAGTTTCCAGTGGGCACAAAATTCTTGGAACTTCTCGAATTTGTTCTGGAGCTTTCTTTGAATTTCCTCGATTTTTGCACCGCTTGCGTACAGCGTAACGTCGTAAGCCAAAGCTGTTACATTTTCCAAATCTCTTAGCACATCAGATGTGTATATATTAAAAAGATACGATGCAGTTTCTGTGCTCTGCAGGAGACCATTTATGACATTAAAAGCTCTTGTCGTTGTAAATTTCCTATCTGTTACGATGAATTTTTCGTCGTAGATCATTGACGTGATCATTTTTATTAGTTGTGGGGGAAATTCATGTTGTACGAGGGTTGCCTTTTATATTTCGGGATTAGAGAACAAAAACAAATTGATCATCGAAAATCACTTTATTGTTTTTCAAAATATTCCCCATGAGGATCTATACACTTTTGCATGCGTTTGAACCAATTGTCGAAGCACTTTTGCCACTCTGATTGAGGTATCTCCAACACATGCATTCTGAATGCAGCAACCGCTTCTTCAGGTGTCGAAAAACGTTGACCTCTCAGTTTGTTTTTTACGTACGGGAATAAAAAGAAATCATTCGGTGCCAAGTCAGGACTATACGGCGGATGACCCATCAAATCGATGTTTTGGGTGCTCAAAAATGCAGTTGTCGCAGCCGATGTGTGAGAGCTCGCATTGTCGTGGTGAAGAGTGATCCGTCTTCGGCGGTTGGTTTTCCTGATTTCTTGGAAGACAACTGGCAAACAAATGGTTGTGTACCACTCAGAATTGACTGTTCTGCGTTGTTCTAGTGGTACGGTTGCGACATGTCCAGTTTTTCCGAAAAAACAGGCGACCATTTGCTTGGAAGTGCTTCGTGCGCGAACAACTTTTGTTGGATTTGGCTCATCTTGAAACACCCAGACAGTCGACTGCTGTTTACTTTCGGGCTCATACGCGTAAATCCACGATTCATCACCTGTCACGATGTCATAGACGTGTTTCGAAGCACCGCGACCGTATTTTTTGAGCATTTCTTTCGACCAATTGACACGAGCCTTTTTTGGGCGACAACTGATTTTGGACGACCTTCACGAAATTCATCTTGGAGTGAACTACGACCACGATTGAATTCACCATACCATCGATAAACACTGGTCCTTGATGGAGCTTCATCGCCAAAAATTGAATTCAGTTAATCCATGCACTGTTGCTGAGTTAATCCACGCCGAAAGTTGTAAAAAATAATCGCACGAAAATGTTGACGATTTAATTCCATTTTTGGGCCGAGATGAATCTTTTAAGTTACTGTAAACAACACAAATAGCGCTCGTATGTCAAAACGTTCTGAGTGCGTATAACCTCAAAAATGTCCAACTTTACGACAGAGCTGTCAATTGCCGGATTGCAACACTAGGGTTGCCAAATCCCGAAACATAAGAGGCAACCCTCGTATGAGTTTATATAATACTCCGTCGATTCAAACTGTGTCGAAAGCTTTCTCGATATCTGCTAGACAGGCGGCTGTACTTCCTTTTGCGTTTAAATTCCAATTGATGTCCGAGACCAATTTCGTGACAGCATGGACTGCCGAAAGGTTTCTTTTCTACCCGAACTGGTTCTGGGGTATAATCTCCTCTTCTTTAGATTCGTGTAATATTGATTTACTAATAACTACTTCAAGAATCTTCCCGATATTAGAATATGCTTGAATACGATGTTCGGAATGTTATCCAAACTGCTTGACTTCTTGTTATTCAACTTTCTAAATACGTATGTCAGATCGTCTATTGTCGTGAAGTAATTATTAGTCTGGTCTGTTGTTAGTTTGTTCGCTTTTAATCTCATTAAATCTTAGGATAGTTGGTATTTCGATAATACCAAATCTCAACAGGCCATCATTAACTTCACCGGTTCTGCTGCTTGGGATGTTTCTAGCATGAATCCCCTCAAAATGAGAGCCTATCAGATTAATTTTGTCTACCCCACCGTCTATAACTATTTTGTCATTGCTGATAGGGCAGTCTTATATATTGATGCCGGCTTCGATGAGGAGTGACTGAGGTGACATTGGTAGCTTCAGTTTCGGGATAGTAACAAAGTCACGGGGCTTAAATTGTTTATTGATTTTAGGGAACATATTCCTCCCATCTTGTTTTACAATACTTTCAGCCCTTCGTTTCCAATAATTGTTGGTGCTATTCCGAAAGTGTTGGGTCATCAGTGTCGTTACAGTTCTGAGTAGGAATTTCAGTTTCTGTAGTTCAAGGTTGTGCGATACATCTTGGAACTGGCGATGTATTCGATTTGTCTGCGTGATCAAAAAACTCTTGTGTTTCTGTAAGGTCGTTATGTCGCGGTTTAAATAACAGTCTATACTATTGCGTGATTTCAGTTTTGGGACTGATGACTCTATAGCCCGCACCAACACCGTGTTCAGGCTCCCAGTATAGGAATCCCGCTCCACATTAGAGAGATTCCTATTGTTAGGAATACTAGAAGAGAGGGTACAACTCCTATTCTTGCCGGCCGCGCAACGCTGGAAAAGGCACCAATTGGTCTGCCTAAAATTCAATTTAGGGACCTCGTGCGATGTTGCAAAGCCAAGGTTCGTCAGCAAACTTCATCTGCATTTCAATGGCATGATGATTACTATCATACAGCAGTACTGGAATTATACTGCTATGGATCGTTTCTATTTGCAGTCGTGCGTCTGCAATACAGGGACCGAGATATGACTTCCCGACGGAAAACTTGGTGTAATCGGGCCGTACAGTTTCATTTTGTATTCCACCTGGTTGTCTTCAATAAAGTGATGAAGGAATCTGCCTCTTCCATTCGCTATCGTGTCCAACCAGGCTGGGTTTTTCGCGTTCAAATCTCCGGCTAAGACGAAATAGTTATTCAAATCATTTAATTCCAGTTTTTCGAACAACTTTTCAATTTCACTGTTAAATTGGTTACTGGAAGAAGTAAGTTACCTATATGAAGTACAGGCAACCATTATCCCCAATAGGCAGAGAGATGATGGCTGTTTCAAGACAACCAAAGTTTCGAATATAATTTTTCTCAATTAGAGTGTAGCTACGAGGCTTTCGCACGAGTATCGCCGTTCCACCGCCTTGGACTGAATTCCGCTTATCTGTACGTACGATTTCGTAGTTTTGAAAATATAACTGATGTTTTGTTTCGCTTCGCAACAGCACATCTGGTTTGTGATCCTCTGCAAAGCGTAATAGATCACCGCGCCTCTTAATCGAAATGATGGAATTTACATTAAGAGCAATTATTTTGAGAGATGCAGTTGTGTACTGGGTCATTTTAAGGCATAAGATGGCCCAGAAGGGCGTTGACTTTCGCCGACAGTTCCGCTACAGTTTTGGCAAGTTTATTTACCTGTACTTGTAGTGTGTTGTTTGTAGTGCTCATGCTTGTTGCATCGGGTCTCCCTCTGGGCCTAATTTTATCTATCTCCTGCCCAGTAGTGTATCGTTTGTAGTGCTCATGCTTGTTGCATTGGGTCTCCCTATGGGCCTAATTTTATCTATCCCCTGTCCAGTGCTACTGCGTCCAGTCAGCATATTTGCGAAGGATACACTTTGTCGAACATAGCTTTGGATATTGTAAATTTTTTTTGGAAGCACTTGTCTGCGCATTTTTTGACGCGTTTTAAGTTATGGCTCTATACTTTTTGCACCCTTTCCATGAAGCCGGGTGACCACTTTTGTTACAGAGTACACAAAGTTATTCCTCTTTTTTGGCTTCTTTCTGCGCTTGGCAATTACCAGGCTCATGCGTATTTGGGCACTTAACGCACATGTATGAAATGCTGCAGTTCGAAGCAGCGTGTCCAAATTTTTGACACCGGCGACATTGGAAGATATCCGGTCTACGTTATTTCTCGAAGTATATAATATGATTAATTATGTGCCTTATAGCTCGGATGCTTTCGGTTTTTGTCTCCGGTGATAACTGTACCGCTGAAATGGGTAGGATTCTTTTTTGATTAATAGAACGCGCCATTGCATACCTGAATACTTTCTCAAATCTTATGTCTTTCAGACCCAGACTTCTTATTTCTTGTAGGACTTCTTCTGGCCTGAAACTGGTATTAAGTTCATTTATTAAAAATGTCTGAAGCTTATCTGCTCCTCGATAGTATACTGGTTGGTATACCTGCCTGTCACGCGTGGGACCGGGGTTCGTTTCCCCGTCGGGGAGCCTCTGGCGCAAGACTAATGACCTTGCCCGGTGTTACGGCCACAACCACCCAGCCCATAAAACTTACCTATTTGGAGCCAGTCTCCACCGCTAGCGGCAATACACGCCAAGAAACATCCCCATAAAGGATAAAAAAACAACCTAAAACAAAGCATTACCGCATACACCCACTGGTCCCGCATAAATTGATAGCAAGCAAATCAAGCTAAAACGTGCAATTTGCGCTAATCAATTAAATGCCAAGTAAATTGAGCTGAACGCTAAATCTACTCACATAAAAGCCGAAAGATAATCATTGAACCAAGGATTCACCCAACAAAAACTCCTAAAAGGCAAATGTGCGGACCAGATGCCGTCGTCCGAACCAAAATCGATGGGAATGATGAAAATGCGCGCCAGCAATTTTATGATCCTTTCAGAAAAATGGTTATCTAAAACCATTAGAACAATAAGCGCCAGTTTTCGCTCTAACCAAATTAAGTTAGAACAAACGAAAAGGCAATAAAACAAAATAAACATGCGCCTCGGCACGATTGATCCTCCTTCATGAGTTTCCCACGGAAAAATCCATTAGGCAAAAGAAAAACTATAGGCAAAATAAACGCGCTATTGATTTTTCTTTGAGTTTAACACAAAAAAAAAGGGGACTAGGCAAAAAGGAGAGATCGTTTGAGCTGGTGAAAGAAACCAGGTTTCACACCTCGAAAAAACAGTACAAAAAAAAAAAAACGAACAACGATAGTGGAATGAGAGTGGTTGTTCGGGCCATTGTTGAAGACGCGGTTGGTTTTGGGATCGAGTCCAAAAAAGGACAATAGAGTTGGTTTGAGAAGTTTGACCAAGACGGTCTTGATGTGGTGCGCGGTGTGAGCGATAGAGGCATTTTGAACTAAAGTGAGTAAGAGTCCCAAACAATTCAATAAGAATAACAAGTGTGTGTTATTAATAAACTTAACAAAGATATTTTTTAATTATATACTATAAGAATAATAAGTGTGTGTGCTATTAATAAACCTAACAGTAAAGATTATTTTAATTACAAAAAACAAAGTGTTTTATTTTAAAGGTGTGACAAGTGTGTGTGGTGTTTAAAGTTGGTGACGAAACGTTTCATTACACCGGAAAAAACGGATCATTATGGAAAATTTAACAAGCCTCAGGACTTGCTAAGTGGGGCCGGGACCTGTCCCCGGTTGTGGTGCCGATGATGATGATGATGATGAAGCTTATCTGCTTTAATTGTATATGTAAAGTATTCGGAGTAGGTCTGCTTCAAAATATCTTTAACTTTACTACAATCGGTTTTATATATAAGTTTTAATGATAATTTACTCTTATTTTATTTGTTTTATAGCGAATTTATCACTGTCAATTTTTTCTTTTAATATATTACCTACGGTTTTGCTGTACTCGTTGTAGATATTGATTGGTGGTGGTGCTTTGATTTTTCCCATCATTGTTGTTGATTCCGCCATGTTATTTTTTTGGTTTCGCTGTTGTTTTTTCTTCGTTGGGCTTTTTTAACTGAGCCATCAGCGCACTGGCTGAGTTAGATGCACATGGTTCTGTGTTGTTTTTTTTTTCTATGTCCATCGGGTGTGTGTCGTCATTTTCAAGTATACCGAAGGTGTTCTTGTTATCATTTTTATTATTGTTTTTTTGGTCTACTAATGTATTTTTTTTTTCTTTAGCTCGGGTGATTGTTTTTTGCCTGACCTTTCAGAGTTCTTTTTTCTAACTGTTCCACTTTTTGTTTATATGCATTTATTGCTTGCAGAGCCTGTATATAAATTTCCTTAGTGATAAGGAAATCTTCATTTCCACCGCTCTCAAGAGCCATGGCTTGGAGCACTTGTTCGCACACTTCACTGTCTCAATGCTTTTTTTTTTTCCTGTCTTGGATTTGTGTATTTCTCACTTCACACGCAAGAACTAAGAAAACAAATCCCCGTGGCCCTTTCGACTGTTAACCGGTGCAATAAATATTACTGGCCAGACACTCAAAAAATCACTTACTCGGTAACCTGCAATCACACTCTCTTAGCGCCTATCAAGAGTCAGTCACCTTACACTAAAAAAAAAAAAAAAAAAAATGGTGGCGAGAAGGCCGAATTTAGCGAGACAGGACATATGTGTCCTTCATCTTGTCTCTGACTTCTGGTCATCTTGCGATAACCAGAATCACCCACATCCGTGAGGATGTTGGGCTCGGTCTCGCGGCATCTGAAAAGAGAAGAAAAGGGGGGGGGGGGGGGGGGGGGGTATCCAAGGATAGTGTGGACAGTGTTAGACCAAGTGTTCTCTAACTACTTTTATAGAGGGATGGTGGGAAAGAAATCATACAAGACCGGTGGGTCTTGGGTGCGGTAGTAAACGCAGATCACGTCTTTGGCGTCTGATAATCTGCTCTTTGATCGGTGTGTATGTTTGTGTTTGTGCCGTCTTGTACTGTGCGTTCGTGTGTTTGGTTTGTTAATAGTAGACCCTATGGGATGGGTCCAGGAATCCTCTATTATAGAGGGGAATGTTGTTGGGAAGGGTGCTTTCTTCAGTTTTGTACTGAAGAAGAAATTGTGGGGGTTTGATTCGAAGAGATCGAGAGAGAGAAGGGTCAAGAACGCAAGAGTCCCGTACAAGTAGGTTCTCGCTGTTCTGAATGTTTTCGAGGTACTTATATGCTAACTGGAGCAAGTACTCGTCGATAGGGGTAATGGAGGCACCTTCGTATAGGTGAGAGTTGGGGTAATGACGATGATGAACGTCCTCTGGGTGGCAGGGTAACTCGGACTCCAAATTCGTCTACTTTTGGGAGCCATATTAACCCTATTGATTTGATGGTGGTATCTTCATTGTTGCTAAAGTCCAGTTCGACTTCCTGGTCTGTGGTTGGAATATGTTCCAGGAGTTTAGTCACCTTACACTTCGCTAAATGTCGCTTTAAGTAACGATTGCATAACAAGCAGTATATTATTATTTTGTTTTTCACGCTGCGACTGAAGTGATATATTTTAGTTAATTATGATTTCGGTTTTCGCACAGCACTGAAGTGATTTTTTTGCACTTTTATTTTAATTTTATTTTATGTACTATGTCTTTTATGTCGCTTTTATCCACTTTTATCTATTTTAGTATTTGTTTTGTTTGTATGTTTTTTCTACTTTAAACCATTTCACGGTGGTTATTGCTTAATGTTAAGTTGCACATCATGCATGTAAAGTCAACAAATTTCGTACGATTTAACATTGCTCGCCGACGCGTTTTGACGCTTTCGATCGATATTTAGCTCCGCGATAAATAGACATCGATCACTCTTGGCGGCTGTCGAATATCAACTCAATCCGTGAAAAGAAATGCAGCAACGTGACTGACGGCATCTTCGGATTCATTAATCGTACATACCAGCGATTAATGTTTTCAAATTCTTACAACCACTGTGTTAAGGGTGAACAAAACGCACTGCTCGAAAAAACAGGCTCGAACAATCAAAGTACAATGAATTATATATCGACTCGTATACTCCAGCAATTAGACCTTTATGGTGTTGACTGGATACTGTGGACTTCCCTGTAGTTCGCCCTGTGACGCTGTTGAAGGTGTTCAGCTTACCGATCGCTAACTGCAGGTGGGTAAGTTATAATAGGGGAAATGGAAATGTTAGCCTAGTTTTATTGCCGCAGGTTCTCCAGGGTTCCATGCAAGGGCGACCCCTCCTGCCGACTCTTATCCCTGGTGCTTTACAATGGGAGCCCCGAAATTGTATGCCCTCCAGGTCGATTCACTTTCACCGCTGGATCCACCAGCACAGTCGAATAAAACAATTCCCACTAATGATTTTTACGTACGATTTTCTTTTTAATTACTTTTACAATTTTGATACACGAAGATACTTTTACGTTGGATTTTCCTTTTAATTACTTTATCATTTTTTATAGATGAAGGTACTTTTTTCGAGGTTCGCAAAAACATATCTTTTTACACCACCGCAGCTCGTCCTCTCTCTGCACAAAACACCGACAAAATCAGCAGCCAAAAACCAAATGTCTTTTCTCAAGAAAACTTTATGCACCAGCTATGCCTGTTCCTTATATTTTATAGTGTCCACACCGATTGTATTATGTTTAAAGTGTGTATGCACGTTATAGAAATGGATAGTTTTATTTTATGTATGTAAATGAACGGGATTAGGTGTGTAAATCAAAACGTACACTATCCTGTTTATTTAAATTTAGCTTGGCAATGTGTTAATTGTTTGTAATGTAAGTCATCATCATCATCATCATCGGCACTACAACCGGGGACCGGTCTTGACCTTGTTTAGCTTGGCAATGTGTTAATTGTTTGTAATGTAAGTATGTACGCTTAAATTGTTTAAACGTTTCATGTGTCATTGCCTACAGTATCTTTTTATAGCCTCCCCGCTGGGACAATGGCGATGGAGGAGTTACCATGTAATAGGGGTCATTCCAAGAGGAGAAGAATAGGGTGCATCGTCTGCGATTCTCCCCCTATGATTTGGGTATAAAAGGGGTCGTTGCAAAGATAATAACTCAGACTTAATCGATCAGAGTAAAATATTGCAGCCTTGCGATGGAACAGCGGGCTTTTTACTCTATATATTAATATATTAATTACCGATGTTGTCATAAATTCTGATTTATTACATAAATGGCTTCGGTACGAGAACTATGATATAGTTTGCGCCAACGTAAGACACAAACATGGTTAACATCACTCGAGGTGTCAGCCACTCTTGCTTTGTATGCGACACAGATAGCATACAGGTAAAACGAATGGAATAATTCGGAAGAAAAAAAAAAAGGACGGACACAAAAAACAAAACAACCTTGTGTAATTTTACTTTTCAGTACATAAACCAAACATATGGAAGTGGATGTGGGAAAATCATACTACTCGTCTTCTTCCCTACTACCGTTGGTGAATTGCGTTTTTTTTTTTCAAAGTAAACAACGAAATGATCTATGATTTCCTCCCTTCGGTTCGCGCTACTGAAAATAGACAGGATTTGTCTTGAATGAGATGCACAGTGTGCGACCACCTTTAAATTGTATTTTCATAACTACCCCTATTAATCCAAAAAGAACGCCTTAGTAGAACACAAATAAATGAACACTGTACATCCTGAATGGCCCGAATAATAAATAACAATTCTCTTAATGTTTTTCATTTTCTCTTGTAACTCTCAGCAACTAAAGTTTTTGAATAAATTCAAGAAAAACAAAAACCAAAAAATTCAACGAAGAATTCTTTTGAATCAGGTGGTGTGCTTTACATGGGACTCGCATATCCAAGACAAAGAAAACTACGAAAAAGGTAAAGAAACAATCATTTAAACAAAAGTAAATTTGGCAGAAGGACTTCACCTGAGCGAACCTTTACAAATTATAAATTCGGCTCTGAGCAGAGCGCAATTATGCCCCCAACAACTCGACGGAAAGTAAAATCACCCAATTATCATTTTTGTATGTCCCCTTTTTGTCAAAGGTATGTCACGTACAACCCCAACAGCATTCCACCATTGCCAGCGGACATTTAGGTTTCTTCTTCCATTTCAGTTAATGTGCCAGTTATGACGTACAACCTTTTCATGTGCTTTCACTTGCACATCTCCCATGAATCGTGGTCCCTGCCCGAATTGGATGTTGCAATCTCCCATATCAATCGTCAATGTTTTTGTCCATCCCTACACTCATTGATCTTATGTTCTTGGTAGAGAAGTGTAGCCCGGAATACGTACCTGTAAGAAGAGCGTAGATAATTGTTATCATATCCAATAGTAGTGATAGCGTTTGATGTAGTTAATAAACAAATGAGTCCTTTATTTGTTGACCTTAAACTAGGACTTCACACAAAACTATTCATGATTTGTTTAAATGTGATACAAATGTAGATGTTTTCAGATGTCAAAAAGCGGAAATCATTTCACTGACAGAGTTCTTTAATAATTGTATAACACTTTCTATATGTGACAATACGAAAATACTTTCTTGCCAACTCAATATATTACAACTGTAACAAAATTAAAGATTATAAAGAACGGAGAATAAACCTCTGTCATATGGATGATACGAGGGTTGCCTTTTATATTTCGGGATTAGAGAACAGAAACAAATATTGATCATCGAAAATCACTTTATTGTTTTTCAAAATATTCCCCATGCAGATCTATACACTTTTGCATGCGTTTGAACCAATTGTCGAAGCACTTTTGCCACTCTGATTGAGGTATCTCCAACACATGCATTCTGAATGCAGCAACCGCTTCTTCAGGTGTCGAAAAACGTTGACCTCATCGATGTTTTGGGTGCTCAAAAATGCAGTTGTCGCAGCCGATGTGTGAGAGCTCGCATTGTCGTGGTGAAGAGTGATCCGTCTTCGGCGGTTGGTTTTCCTGATTTCTTGGAAGACAACTGGCAAACAAATGGTTGTGTACCACTCAGAATTGACTGTTCTGCGTTGTTCTAGTGGTACGGTTGCGACATGTCCAGTTTTTCCGAAAAAACAGGCGACCATTTGCTTGGAAGTGCTTCGTGCGCGAACAACTTTTGTTGGATTTGGCTCATCTTGAAACACCCAGACAGTCGACTGCTGTTTACTTTCGGGCTCATACGCGTAAATCCACGATTCATCACCTGTCACGATGTCATAGACGTGTTTCGAAGCACCGCGACCGTATTTTTTGAGCATTTCTTTCGACCAATTGACACGAGCCTTTTTTTGGGCGATTGACAAATTGTGTGGGATCCAACGCGAACAAATTTTTTTGACAGTCAAATGTTTATGCAATATTGAATGTATGCTGGTCCCACTAACGCCTAAGGTTGTCTCAATCTCACGATAGGTCACATGACGATCTTCCAATATCAGTTCGCACACAGTATCAATGGTTTTCGGAACAACAACTGATTTTGGACGACCTTCACGAAATTCATCTTGGAGTGAACTACGACCACGATTGAATTCACCATACCATCGATAAACACTGGTCCTTGATGGAGCTTCATCGCCAAAAATTGAATTCAGTTAATCCATGCACTGTTGCTGAGTTAATCCACGCCGAAAGTTGTAAAAAATAATCGCACGAAAATGTTGACGATTTAATTCCATTTTTGGGCCGAGATGAATCTTTTAAGTTACTGTAAACAACACAAATAGCGCTCGTATGTCAAAACGTTCTGAGTGCGTATAACCTCAAAAATGTCCAACTTTACGACAGAGCTGTCAATTGCCGGATTGCAACACTAGGGTTGCCAAATCCCGAAACATAAGAGGCAACCCTCGTATAGAAGGCAATTACAAAGTGCGTGAGCATATTCGTAAAGCCACATGGCCCGGACGGTGTCCCTCGCACTTAAAAAGTTGATTGATCTTCGAAGAAGAATAATTTCCATGACTGACTCCGCGCAGACGTTAACATCAGAGTTTCAAAAGCCGACCTATGGTCACGGAAAGGAAGCCCCGGACCTCCATAGTTGGCGAGGCTGCTTAGGTTGGCTATTGATTTGAGAAGTAAATAATTGGGCAACTGGTATCAAATAGTGGTCTGAGTTTCAATGGCGTGGTCATTTCCATGCTATACATGCTTGGCTCGTTAACATTGGCATTAGTGGAGCCCTCGCCTTCGATATTACTGTGTTTCGCGGGCAAACCGAATTACGAGGGGACGAGTTGTTTAAATGTCGGTTCCTTATAAAATTATTACCACGATTTCCCCCAGAGATCCGAACGGAATTCTTTATCTCAGAAGGTACCATAATGTCTTATCACAAATTTAAACCTTTTTTTTGGACCGGTCCATCTGCAAAGCTGCCAAATATGACTAAGGATTTATCCGGACAATTTTGCGGAACCTATAGCTCGATGGGGTGTTATTTCCGGAGAATATTGGGTTTATATTTGGAGACCACGAAGGCTGCTGTCCCGCTACACATTACTACACGGAACTCAAGTTATTGTTAATAGCCTTTGCCATTGATCAAAGGGACGCGAACCAGATGCGCATTCAAGTCGATTGGCGGTTATTTTGTCGTTCATCATCGTGGTCACATTTGTTTGGTTGCAAAGGTTTCTGATTTTGCAAAATTCGCGCTTTAATTCTTGCTTTGACTAGAGCACGATTATTTAAAACCCCTATTTTTAGCCGCCATAATATGTTAATATTGCTTATCAAACTTACCGGTTTATTCGGTAAACTTCTTGGGAAACTTTGGCAATGAAGCGACGGCTTTTAAGTACACATGTGGGGGTAGAAAATATTGTTGCCAGCGTATGGCACAGGATTCACTGTAATCCCCCAACGATGATCCGCAGAAAGAAATGTTCACCAGTTAGGAATAGTAATAATTAAGGCACTTGGTTTAATCTAGTTGTTCGTTTTTTTTTTATTTGTTGGTATAATGGTTTCTTTTATTTTTCATTAAACTAAACTACCACTAGATTCGAATTGGGAACTTGTGGTACGGCGTCCAACTGCAGTGGTGTATGAATAGCGACTCGTGCGGCAGCGTGACTGCACGCGATGGTGATTGAATAGCGACTGGTGTGAATTAAGGTTGAAAATTCATATGTCATTCCACACACAGGCAACCAAAAGAGACCACGCCTCTGCTCTCTCAACCTCACGCCCGTCAAAGTGTGAGTAACTTGTGTTAATAGGGTAATTGACGGACATGAAGAATGAGAGAACATAAAACATGATATGCTGTGATCTCGTGGTAGCCTTGGTTGTGTGTGTTGGTATCAGATGCAGCTACTGACACGACCTACTGGCCCAGTGGTACGGCTATGGTGTAGTCGGAGCACATTGTACCGTGGAAAGAAATACGAATGAAAGGGAAACCTAGCTGATGTTACTCCCCTGCAAAAAGAGATCATTGACCCCAAGCGAATGGGTGATCTGAGGGAAAGTCGATAGGACGCCGCTGATGCTTGGGAAATAATCCGCGTGAGGACCAGACTCTAAGACGCTGAAATAACCCCAGATATTTTGCTATGATGCAACAGCGTCGTTCGTTTAGACTTGTTGTTGCTACCCGACATTATGAGATTTCCGATGGGAAACATGGTTAGCAAGAATGGAGTTGCCGTGTGACAAGAATGTAGCTAAACACAATTATGCATTATCTGCAAAGGATATTGAGTTTAGCTATACGTCCGTTTGACATGTTTTACAGGGGAATAACATATAAAGGAAATTGGTAGGTATGACGCGCTGAAAGCGGTCGAAATTAGGTGGACATTTTGGTTGAGATTGTGGGTTGGTTCTCATGTAGAATAGAGAAACCCCCACACCCATCCGCGAAGTGAAAAGTGTTACATAATTAAATCCCCCGCCCGATTCGCGTTATTTTTACAAAGAAAAAAACCGATTCCCTGAATCCCCCATATCGAGTTCCCCACCTGAAATCATAAATCCTTCCTGCTGGTTAACAACATCAAAACACAGGTAGACGACGTTGTTTCTACATAACGAAACAGTTTAGTCTATCACCAAATTCCTTTTGCACATTCCAATGCAAAAGACGATCCCAAGTGATATTCATCATCATAATCATCATCATCGGCACTACATCCGGGATCCGGTCTTGGCCTTATTTAACAAATCTCTCCACCGGTCCCGATTTCGAGCCGATGTCATCCAGTTTGGCACTCCCAGGCTCTGGGCGCCCTGGTCTAAGCCATCCCTTCATCGCAGACACGATCTGCTGCGCCGTCTTCTTCCGTACATCCTGCTACAAAAGACTTTCCGGACAGCCTCCTCTTCGCTCATTCGAGCTAGGTGTGCCGCCCACCGGAGTCTACCGAGCTTGATTTTTCTTATAACATTAGCTTCAAGGTAGATTGCGCACAACTCACGGTTGTGGTGTCTCCGGAATCGTCCTTTCTTGCATACGGGGTCAACAATTCTCCTTAAGACCTTCCTCTCGCACGCGGCTAAGTGTTTAGAATGCCTTTTATTGAGCACCTAGGTCTCGGATCCATACATGAGTACTAGTAAGAGCATGGTGTAGCGTCTTCCGCCACAGAAATTAAAGTATAATAAAAGGGTTACCTGGATTCGGGCTGACTATTTCCGCAACGTTCTTAGCTTTGTGAGTCGGAAGCCTCTTTATGCATCCCCTCATTGTGTAGAATGCATTAGAAGTTCTTCCCGCACTTGCGTAAGTGATTTATGAAACTCGATTATCAAATGGATATCTTCCGACACCAAGCGTGACTCCCAGCGTTATTTAGATGTACTCTGCCGGACCAAAACTTAGCAGCACTTCCAGGAAAACATTTTTTCTTTTTTAATCTTTCGTTTATCAAAAAAAGCCAAACAACGCAACCTTTCGACTTTAGCTTAACTTTTTTTAATTTTCAATTTAACAAAAAGACAAACATAGCCACTTTTCAACTTTAACTTGATTCTTTTATTCTTTTACAAACGGGATGACTTCTTTTTTCTGCTTCTTTTCCTTTTCCACTGTTAATCAACTGACAACTCGAAAATCTTCCAACTGTATTCAAAAAGAACCGTCGACAACGGAACCAAAAAAAAACCGAATTCAAGATTCCTCCTGCTCTCTCTCGCTCTCCCTCAACATCCACTCCGAAAATCGAACTCGAACCCGCCCACGATCCACACTCGAATCGGGGCGTGTTCGAACACTCACATGTGGATCGTGCAATTCTTCCACCACCTTACCATCAATCTATATTAAAATAAAATTATTTTAAAAACAATTAAATGATGGGGGTGGTGAAAGCCGCACGTAACAATGGTCTTGTACAGTAGTAGCTTGGATGTTCTGGATAAATTTCGGGATTTAAAGAGCCTTGATAGACCTTTGCTGGATTTGATCAGCCGTTCGCATATTTCTTCTTCCATATTGTTATCGGCTGCTACTATTGACCCAAGGTTGTTAAAGGATTGCACTACTTCAAATTCGTGCTCCACTACCCTGACAGTTTGACCAACGCTAGGTCTTCTCTTCGCAGAAGTTGCCACCATGTACTTACTTTTTCCCTCATTAATGTGCAGTCCCAGTTTTTGTGCCGCCTGCTTGATCTGGGTAAAGGATTCCTGTACAGCTGATTCGGTTCTACCGATGATGTCGATGTCATCTGCGTAGGCAAGTATCTGGCAGGACTCGGTGATAATAGTCCCTCTAGTTGTAACTCCAGAGACACGGATTGCTTTCTCCAACGCCAGGTTGAAGAGGAGGCAGGCTAGACCGTCCACTTATCGGAGTCCATTAAAGATGTTTATTGGTTTGGACAGCAATCCCGCTATTTTTACTTGACTAGTTACGTTGGTCATGGTCAACCTACAAAGTCGTATCAATTTGTTTGGAATGCCGAACTCTTCATGGCATTATATAGTTCTACCCTGACTATGCTGTCGTAGGAGGCCTTAAAGTCTATAAATAGATGATATAATGGAATCTTAAATTCCAGACATTTTTCCATCGCCTGCCTCAGGATGAATATCTGATCTATCGCTGATTTGCCTGGGATGAAGCTGTGGCGGTTCCTTTGAACGCCACTACCTGCCTTCCCATTATAGTTTGAACATTTTCACCTAGAGCGGCCAAAAACCGATAAAACAAGTACTGAGGCAGTTCCATTTCTTGCTTAGCAATTAAGCATTTACTTACCTTTTTGTCGCCCACCTAAAGTGTCTCCTAGACCATATTTTCGCTAATTCAATAGCACGAACCACAAGAGACATTTTCCTCACGCGCATCATGTGCTAGAAAGCAATTCGTCGGGTGTATGTTGTATCATCAGATTTCCTAGTAAGAAAGTATAACATGCGGCATACACCAAGGAAAACCATTTGGTGCTACGTATAAACATATTCACCCTGCCACACAAGTGCAGGGGATATTCTTTCATTATTTTACTACAGCACAACGATCGGTAAACCGACCGGCAAGCTAAAGAATTAGCATCCATGGTCATGTTCCATAAAGGCAATTTGGTTTCACAACTAAGCAACCAACGTGTCTCGACCACCGCGGTGCACATATCCCCCATCGAATTTGCAGCATACAAGCAGGTGATACGCTTGCCTTACTTCCATGCTGCAATCATATCGGTCGCTAAACGAATCGACATGAAATGGGTAACTCGAACCTGGCCACAAAAGGGAACCGCGTTCTCGTTAGTGTAAGTACACACACGAGAATTCGACCCTCTGATGACGCCAGCAACGTGCGCCCGATCAGCATAGATGCCTTACGCATTGCCAATCGGGTAAACATTTCTTTTTATGGAATTACAATATCCACGGTTCGCATGCTCATGGACACACGTCATGAGCGTGCGAGGTAAACACATCTGTGTGAGTGCACATCCTCACCGTGTCCGGGGCATCTGAGATCATCCCTTATTGGTCGCCGAAGCGATGGATGGATTTGGTATTCTGTCGTTTCAGTGGCAATCTTCAATCGCGATACGGATTCCGTGGAGGCAAGTCGGGCCTCCACGTTAAACAAACACAGTCAGTCGGAGTCAAGATTTCGCCACAGCGGTACGCTTACATCTTAAACCCGGTGTAAAACAAACTACATGTGAACTTTTCAATTAAAATTACTTAGTGAATAAGTCAAACCATACACGTGAACTTTTCAATTAAAATTACTTAGTGAATAAGTCACACCATTCACGTGAACTTTTCAATTAAAATTACTTAGTGAATAAGACAAACCCTACATATGAACTTTTCAGTTATAATTATTTAGTGAATAGGCAAACTATACATGTAACCTTTCAGCAAGAATTACTTAGTGGTTAAGCCAAATTGTACAGGTGTGACTTGTTAATTAAAATTTATTAGTGAAATAAGCGTACTATATATATCCTCTGTTTGGAACAGTAACTGTTACGTTTTAAGTTCAATTGGTGCGGCGTCTGAACTGTAGTATCCACAATAAAGTTGTCCGTAAAATGTTCGAATGTTTGTCTTTTAATTTCTCTCGTCACGACGTGGTAATAGGTTATATACTTTGATGGGGAATAAACTCGCGACCCAAATTGGTGACGATCTACGAGGTAACTTCGTGGGGTAGGAGTAGAACCAGTGCCAACGACGGCACACATACACCTACCCCATAAAGCCACACTGATATAGACAAATGATGGCTTTAGCGTATGGGGGTATCTGATCTTGTAGGATAGTGGAGAGTATCTTATAGGCGGTACTCAGCAATGTTATACCCCTATAGTTGCTACACAGTGTGATATCTCCCTTCTTGTGTATGGGGCAAATTATACCACGAGGCCAATCTTCCGGCATCTCCTCTTGCGCCCATACGTGCACTACGATCTCATGAATGGCGTGATGTAACGATGTCCCTCCTTGTTTGGTCAGCTTAGCTGGTATGCCATCAGTTCCGGGGGCTTTATTTGATTCGATCTGTCTTATGGCTCTTACTATTTCTTCAATGCTTGGTGGCGGCAGCATTTGGTCTTGATCTTGCATTGGTGGAGCCTCCAATTCTTCTGTGAGCTGGCCATTTAGCAATTCATTAAAGTGCACTTCCCATCACTCCAAAATGCCTTCAGGATCGGTGATCAGATTACCCTCTTTATTCTTGCAGTAAATGCAGCGTGGTGTGTACCGCGTCATACTGCGGATTATTTGGTAGAACTTCCGCGCCTGTTGCGGACCTCGCTCTCTACTTTTCTATATTTCACAGACAAGGTTTTTTTCCCAGGCACTTTTCTTTTGTCTGTGAAGTCTTTTTTCAGATCTTCTGAACTCTTTGTATTTCTCCTCGCGTACCCGCGTCCTATGAGACTGCTGCATTGCTCGGTATGTAGCATTCATACGTTCAGTCGCTAGTTTGCACTGATCATCAAACCAGTCGTTCCGATCTCTACGACTAGTGCCTAAGATGGAGTGGGCAGTACTAATGACAGTATTCTTAAGACGTGTCCATTTCTCTTCTACGCCCGGCATTCTGACCCCAGGACTTACTCTCCCCCCGTCGAGCTCTTCAAGGGTGAGTCTTAGCGCATGAGTCTTATGCATTACATGTTACTGGTATTCTCATTGCGTAAGACAGCCGTGTTGATTCGAACCTGATCCGCGGATGCAATACGTCTCCGTAAGGCAGTCCGCGCTCGGAAAACTATACCAACAAGATAGTGATTCGATTCGACGTTAGCACCTCGGTACGTTCGTACCGTCATCAGACTCGAGGAGTGGGGGCGATCTATCAACACGTGGGCAATTTGGTTGCGAGTGGCTCCATCAGGTGATACCCAGCTGGCTTTGTGGATATCTTTACGCTGAAACCTGGTACTTGCAACGACCAAGTATTTTGATGCTGCCAGTTCGATGACTCGTAGTCCATTGTCATTAGTGTTCTCATGCAAACTATGGGAACCTGCGTAGTGCCTGAGAACCGGCTCCCGACCTATTTCTGCATTCAAATCACCAAGAAGGGTTTTCACATCGTATCTTGGGCAGGCATTGAGGGCCCGTTCGACGTTCTCGTAGTATTCTTCTTTTTCGTCGTCAGGGGACTCCTCTGAAGGTCCGTGAACGTTTATGAGGCGTATGTTCTTAAACTTGCCTCGCACGCGAAGAGTGCATAGCATTCCGTTTATTGCATTAAAGCCGATAATGGCACGCTTCAGTTTTTGGCTGAATAGAAGACTACACCGAGCACGTGGTGTTTTTTATGACAGTTGTAATAAATGTCATACTCGTTTCTTTGAATAACACCACTCCCCGTCCATCTTATTTCTTGTAATGCTGTTATGTCAGCCTTATATTCGGACAGGGCATCGGCTAGCTGCTGTGCAGCTCGAGCTCTGTATAGTGAGCAGACGTTCCATGAGAAAATTCTTAAATCATTTACCCATTTTCGTTTCCGTGGTCGTCGTCGTGTTTCCAGTCCATATCCTAAATCATTTAAAATATTTTATTTTTGCTTTCTTGTAAATTTAAAAGTGTTATTGCTAATTATCAGATTTGGAACAGAACTAAATGCAGTTGTAGGATAAGAGCATCATTTGAATTGCAACAGCGATGTTCATGGATAGTTTTCACATATTTCGTAGAGGTATATTTGATCTGATTTACTTTAGTACACCAAAACATTTTTTTTTGATTATTCATTTCGTGGGAACAGTCTTGTGGTTTCAAATAGTCCTCCATATCAGAGCCCCTCTTTGATATGGTAAGGTCTGCTTACTGCTCTGATTCGACCCGGTATCAGAGAGGCGCCGTTATCATACAGCTGGTATATCCCTGGCTGCAAACCATCCAATGGCACGGTGACACGTAACACCCTAGATTAGGGGTGGTAGATCTTTGTGTGTTACTCGTCGCTAGTCTGTCTGACATGGGTGGCTCTACTGGAAGCGTATGCTTCCGTCAGCAAAGCCTGAGTGATTCATTGTAGTTTAAGTCCCAGCACTACGTCAAGGTTTTTTTCTTTTCAGAATCTCAGATCCCAGAGCCCTCTTTCAACGAAGTTGTAGACGGAATAAATCGATTGAAAAACAACAAGGCTCCCGGAGTCGACTGCATACCGGCAGAACTTGTGAAGCATGGTGGAGGGGCAACTGCTAGAAAGATCCACCAGCTCATCAAAACAATATGGGATAAGGAAGTCACTCCGGAAGAATGGAAAACCTCAATAGTCGTCCCCATTTTCAAAAAAGGCGACAGATCTGACTGCAAAAACTACAGAGGAATATCATTGCTCCCAACCACATACAAAGTACTAACAAATGTCATACTGACGAGAATCACACCGTATGCAGAAGAAATACTGGGAGACTACCAATGCGGATTCCGTAGGAACTGGTCAACAAGCGACCAAATGTTCACAATAAGGCAACTACTGGAAAAAAAGTGGAAATACGGAGAGACGGTTTACCAACTCTTCGTTGACCTCAAAAAAGCCAATAACTCAGTCGCAAGATAAAGGCTCTACCACATTGTAGTTGAGCTGGGAATCCCGAAAAAATATGCCGCCCTCATTCAAATTTGCATGAACGAAAACAAAGGGCGAGTTAGAATAGAAAACCACCTCTCAGAACCATTTGAAATCCGGGACGGAATAAAACAGTGGGATGGCCTTTCACCGGCTCCCCGATAGTATAGTGGTTAGTATACCCGCCTGCCACGCGAGAGACCGGGTTTCGATTCCTCGTTGGGGACCCTCTGGCGCAAGACCAATGACCTTGCCCGGAAAAAACAAATCATTATGGGAAATTTAACAAGCCTCAGGACTTGCTAAATAAGGCCAAGACCGGTTCCCGGTTGTAGTGCCGACGATGATGATGATGATGGCCTCTCACCATGTCTTTTTAACCTTGTGCTCGAGTATGTTATCAGAAAGGTACAAGACGACAACATGGCCGGATCATCCCTGAACGGGGTCACACAAGTGCTCGCATATGCGGATGACATAGCCGTTCTAGGCGATAATCTAGAAACTGTAAGTAAAAACTGTGAAATAATCATGCAAGCGGCAGAAGAGGTGGGCCTAGAAATAAATGAAGACAAAACAAAATACATGATTACGACGAGAGGACCTCAGGGAACACATACAAACGTCAGAGGCAAGATATTTGAAAAAGTTAAAGAATTTAAATTAACAAAAGACTGCATTCCGGCGACGCTACTTGGCACGCAGCCAGTAAACTACTGAAATCCAAACTGGTGACACGTGACATAAAGCTCCGTGCCTATAGAACCATAATCATGCCGATTGCTCTATACGGATGCGAAACATGGGGTCTCACAAAACGGGAAAATAATAAATTTCGCGTATTCGAGAATAAAGTTTTAAGGGGTACCTCTGGCGATAAATATGATGAGAAGGCAGGACAATGGAGGAAACTCCACAACCACGAATTGGAAGAGCTCTACCGCAAACCTACAATAGTGAGAGTAATCAGATCGCGAAGATCGGACATGTGGCGAGAATGGGCAACGATAGGACCGTACGTAGAATTCTTGACGGTAGACTAAGGGGAAAGAGACCGACAGGACGGCCGCGACGGAGATGGGAGGACAATGTAAGGTTTGACCCTGAGGAGATCGGATCAGGTGGTCAAGCCTGGAAGGAGAGCGCACAGAATAGGGAACGATGGCGGAGTCGAGCCGGTGAGGTCATGAACTTCCGGGTTCCTACAGGCCAATAAATAGTAATAGTAGTAATAGTAAATCTTTTTTTTATCATATTGTGTTTATTTAACCAATAATCAATATTTACATTAGTTCTTAATGCTAACTTATAACTCTAGTGATATTAATATATTTGTTTACATGTATACATAACACATTGGAGTATTATAGATTTTCATATGGACAGGTTTCCTGGAAAAGGTCTAAAAACCAGGATTTGTATTTTTTTAATTTAATCTATTCTAATACTTAACTTAACTCTAACTTAATCTAGCTTAACCTAATTAATTTTATAATAACGTGAATTGGGGAATATAGGGATTGATGGTTAAGGAGGTATGTTGGCTTGGAATATGGTCAGTTAGTGGCCTCGGGTGGGGTAATCGATCTCGAATCGTTGTATGTTACAGTCTTATGGTTAATTTGCACAACCAAGCTACAAATTATATATTAGGTTACAAATTGTTTGGCAAAAGATGGCCCCACCAGAAAATTATGTTGAAATTGTCAGATGTCAAACGTAATATTGTCAGTTTGAACAAGTGATAACAACATAACCTCAAAATATTAGTGACTGTGTATCAGCTTATCAGTATTTGTGCCAAACATGCGTAATTGGCGGGAATTTTTTGATTTATTTTATTAATTTGAAGAAATCGCCGCTGAGGCGCATCGATTGCTTGTAGAAGCAAAAGGTGGGGCTGCTTTGAGTGAAGTTGTCGTAAGTGGTTTCAAAAGTTTAAAAACGATGAGTTTGACGTGGAAGACGAAGAACGAAGTGGAAAGCCGAAAGTGTACGAAGACAAGGAATTGGAAGCCATATTGGAGAAAGATCCATTCCAAACGCAAAAAGAACTTGCACGTACATTAGCTGTAACTCAACAAGCAATTTCACATCGTTTAAAATTGTTAGGGATGATTCAAAAACAAGGAAATTGGGTTCCATACGAACTAAAGCTGAGAGACGTTGAACGCCAAGTTTGCATAAGTGAAATGCTGTTTGCCAGGTAAAAAAGAAAGAAGAGTTTTTAGCATCGTATAGTCACTGGGGATGAAATGGGTGCACTACGATAACCCAAAGAAGAGAAAATCATGGGGACCACCTGCCCATGCTTCAACGTCGACAGCAAAACCGAATATTCATGGGAAAAAACTCACGTTGTGTATCAGATTGGTGTCGTGTATTAAGAATTGCTGAAATCGAATGAAACCATCACTGGAGTTCTCTACCGAACACAATTAATGAGATTGAGCCGAGCACTCAAGGAAACACACGCCCATTATACTCCAGACATGACAAAATTATTCTTCGCTCGAGCGCATGTTGCGGTGCCGGTGAAAAACTATTTGGAAACACTTCATTGGGAAGTTCTACACCACCCGCAGTATTCATCTTCTGATTATCACTTATTGCGATCCATGGCACATGGTCTGTCCGAGCAGCACTTTACAACATATGAAGATACCAAAAAATGGGTCGATTCGTGGATATCCTCAAAGGATGAAGAGTTCTTCCGACGTGGTATCCGGATGCTGCCAGAAAGATGGGAAAAAGCAGTGTCTAGTAATGGACAATACTTTGAATAAAACGTAATGTAGCGTTCTTTCACAATAAATTCCTAATATTTGTACACCTAGCAATTTGGTGGTACTCACGTGGGTGGCCGCTGGTTGTTACCTTGTGAAATGTTGATTTGCGTTCTGGTCGTCCGATCAGCCAAATCCCACTTTTACTATTACTTTGAATATCGATTCCTTTATTCATTCTTTCATTCATTAAATCATACACGTTTTCTCCTTTTTCGTTTTTTATTTGCGCAATAATTCTTCTTTACTTGTAAGCCCCTTTTCCTTTTCCCTTTTCTCTTTACCGCAACTCCGTTCTTTTTAAAAACAACCGTCACCACACACGTTTTTGAACTGTCAACCCTGTTGTTTTTTATTTTTTCCATTCTTTTTTCCGTTCTCAGTTTCGAAACTATTCGAAGATATCATAGCCGGGGAAAGAACTGGATTTATATGCACCAGCTATATATTTTTGTTTTCAATTTAAGTTCTATGTTTTATGTTTGTAATGTTAAATATAATTTAATGTTTTGTGTCTTATGTATTTAATTATGTGAAATTGTAAATTGTATTATAAATTGCTTATATTGTAAATGAATGTTATTGTAATTTTATATTGTATGTAATATGTGTAAAAGTATATGATGTTTTGTATATAAGTTTAATTTGAAAATATGAATTGTTTGAATTGTTAGTATTGTGGCAGCACTTCCCAAAAGAAATCAGATGTTAACAACCTTGCCGGCGGACGAGCTGAATGAGGAGAGACTGCCGGTTAGGTAGTAGAAAAAGAAGAAAAGTCAGTCGATGACAAGGAGCGGAGAAGAAAAATGCGTACGTTGGTGCGATAAGTGTATAACGAGTGTTTTATTCGACAATATATATTTATTCAATAGTGTCTAAAAATAACGAGTGTTTTATTCGGTTTAATGCATTTATTCCTTTGGTCTTACAGTATTTAATCTTTTAAATTGGTTAAATGCCTTGTATGTTACATATGTATGTGTTTATGAGATCATGCGGCGCCATTTGTGCGGTGCCGTCGTTCGTCTCATCCATCCAATTCAATGCCACATCCATTTTCATGTACAAAAGCATGATAACCCAGTAGCCGCAGCATTCCATGCATTTGAATACCGCATCCCAGCACAATTTATGACTGGGCAATAAACACACAGTTTATCGTCATGCCGCCATCACCACCAACAGGATCGGAATTTTCCCGCAACCGGAAAATTCCAATTTGCCATCAGCAAACATCTTCAACAACAGAAGGTGCGAATTGAATTGTCTCCAACTCAAAAAGGGACCACCATCAATGTAATAGTTCTATTTTTTGTGCAAGAATGTGCGTCCCTTTTATCTTTGTTTTCTGTGCACACCAGTAATTGGTGTGTATCATAAAAATGCAAGTACTGTACAGGAACTCTCCTTCCTATTGTCTTTGTTTCTGGTAATTCTTACTCATGTTTATTGTAAACAGGAATCTTGCAATCCTGTAGTCAAGATTAGAGATACGATCTCTGTATCCTATGTATGTATGTATTAGTAATGCTCTGCTGCGAGCATGAATTTTGTATCGTTTAGATGTAAGAGCAGTAGTATAGGAAAATTGTATATATAGTTTAAGGATTGAAAAATAAAATTAGAATGCATCCGACCGTAACCCCGGAAGTATCCTCAATTCTTATTGGATTTTCAGCTATTTTTGATCTACTTTGAGATATTTAGTGGCGTTGCGCCCGAATTTTCAAAGATAGAATTTTTAAATACTTAGTGGCGTTGCGCCCGAGTATCACCTCAAAATATCGAACTAAGGGTGTTGCACCCTAGTGTACATTAGGGTTTAAAAGTTAGGTGCTTTAACAGGCACAAATACATCAGGTCAAAAGAGGCCTCATACAAACAGTATGTATGAGTTTTAAAGTTCTCTACTTAGGACAAAGGTGGTGGGGGAGTCACTACGTAACAACAGTATTTCAACTGATTGGGTGCCAGCTCCGTGTTATGGGACACTACCTCGTTGGAGTCATTAACCAATCTTTCAGAGGTGAAGAGAGTTCTGTTTGGAATTATTTGGGAGGTTTTCAATAAATTTCATAGAAACCTCTAGGAAGCGTCTATCGAGACGGTCAATATTAGCGGAATTGTGTAGCTAGCTGTTATTGTAATATTTGTAAGAGTTGGGTTGTCGGTTAAGGCCAGTGACTAGTCTGAAGCATTTCCTTTCGAAAATGCGTAGCTTCTCCATTTGGGCGGGTGTTATATGATACCACAGTGGACATGCATATGCGAGTGTAGGTCTGATTTTTGTTTATAGATGAGCAGTTTGACTTTGTAGGAGTAACCGTAAGGTTTTCACATCATTCTTCTACAGCGATTCAGCTGTATTGTGGCTTTACGTAAAGTATTTGTAATGTGCGTAGCAAATGAAAGGTCATTGGAAAAGGTAATACACAGATATTTTAAAGTTTTGGAAGGTTTTATCGGGGTGTAATTTAATTTGAGACTAATTTTGTTGTGGATGCGTCGGGTGTTCTTTGTGCAGTGCTCATTTGCTCCCTAAAATACTAAAAGTTGGGTTTTATCAGGATTTAGGTGAAATTTCCAGTTATTAAAGGATGTTGATAGATTTGGGAGGAAGTTATTAATGCCGGTTCTTGCCTTCTTTACAAACTTGCTGCTGGAGTAGAGTACACCAAATCTGTATAGAGATTTTGTTACAATGACAACTCTTCGTGTGTTAAATAACTGTGTCTCGTTCTCGGCGACGATAAAACCCGATTGCGACACGTTTGTGTGATTTATGTTTTCTTCTTTTTTTATCATTTTGTGTAATACTCTCTTTATGTGGACTTACAATATGTCCCATTAATGATACACAAATACATTGAAGCTATTTGTTTAGTTTACCTCAGTCGACTGCAACAGTTCTTCGGCTAATCTTTTGAATAATAATACAATTGTACCGTTAAAAATGATAGAAAACGAGGAGATGCTCGATTCGAATAGTGTGTTTTAGATGCATCGTGGAACACATATCTTCGGCTAACCCTTTGAATGAAAATACAATCTAGTCCGTTGCTCGAATCGAATAATGCATATCACATGTATGCGGAATATCTTCTAATGTTTAATGGTTCAGCAAGTACCCGATATTCAGGTAACGATTTAACAGTGTGCATTATATTTACTTCACTTTGTATTGTTTTTGTGCACAAATAATTGTCATACTGCTTTATAGATTTCCTACCAACAATTATCAAGAAAAATCGCCAACTATTCGTGTGTTCCTCATTAGCAATGCTAATTCAATACGAAATGTACTACCATATTTCTTTGCTGGGACCAGAAAATATTCAATACAAATATACACCTGTTCTCCCTACCATTCTGACTGTGTTCATCGTTTGTGTTATATCTCACTATACCCTCGATAAGGATAGTCATAAACCCTTTAGGACGCGCATGGTTTAAGAACAAAGCCCTGCAGACGGAAGTTTCGTTTTGTTTCGTCCTTTCTATTTTAGTTCTTTTTCACGGGAAAACATTGGGACTCTTATTTATACAATACTTCGAGTCAAATAAAGTTAAAATCCTCGCTGTAGAAAATCGGTGCAGAAGAAGAGAGATAAGATACCTTTGTTCATGTTTTCAAGACATTTCAGTAAAAATTTAATTGAAATAAATATGCTCATTTCTTACTTGCTATTTGAGTGTACACCAAGGGAACGGTGCTGTCCTGCTGCCCATTAGTTACGTTAAAAAGATGCCTCATTCCCAGGGGATATACTTATTCACCGGTATCCTTAATGAGGTGAAGCGAATTGTGACCCAACTATGTACAAGGCTCTCTTGTATCATTAAATAATAAATTCTCTTTTTCTATGCTAAAGAGCGCCTTCGCACTCATTTCTCTACCCTCGTTACCCTGATCTTTAGTGCAATTTGTATATTTTATCAAAAAATTCCAAAAGTTTTTGCAGTTCACCAGAAATTAGAATAAATTATTTTTGTATGAATGAGAGGATACCCGCGCTAGCTGCCATATCCGTTCTGTGTTTTCAATTGTGTGGAGAAATATAACGAGGATATTTCCCCCTCGTTCTAGTCATGAGCTGAGTCTAAAAGCTGTTAATATAACAGCAAAACTTACATTAATATGGGACTAGGTTCATCATATTCGCTCCATCATGTGGTTTCATGTGGTTATCTACAAAAGAATCCAAATCCAAAACCGTTATCTAATTTTATTAAAAAAGGTCTGTGTTATCGAGGGCTCCGGCCCTTGTCATATTATGTGTACGCGTTGTAGCTCGATAAGCGGACGATGGAGTTGGGTGAATGGTATGATAGTTGGTTGATGGCCCATAAACCCGGCTCATATAAGTTACTCCCTTTACAACAAGGAATTCTTTCAATAGCGAAGGTGGGTGGTGTGTACAGTACGTTTGACATAGCTCCATTCGAGGAGAACATGACCTGCACAACGATGTTGCGTGTTCCAAAATGCAAACAGACAAGAATCATTTGATTTACATATCTTGATCCTTGATTATATCGACCTGATACTATTTTATTTTTTTCTACTCGGACGAGCAAATCAAAGCAAGTCTATTAAGAGATTGTGAACGGGATGTTGCTAGTCCGATGGTTGGGAGAAATTGGATTGTAACTGAGGGGTCGGAAGACGTTTAGTCATGGAAGACGAAATGGCGATTGTGTTGATGTTGGCAAAAAGTTTCACACACTCCATTCATTTAAAGTCATAATAAAGTACAAGTCGCCTTAAATCGAGGCAAATGGCATACCAGAGAGATCAAAGTAATAGGGCATATATTTCCGCATGGCTTGGTTCCTCACACATCCTTTTCTCCACATTTATTTTTTATCATTTGTGTTAGAGTCTGATGTTTGAGAACATCCTCAGTTCTTTTGCCTATGGTCTTCGACGAACTGTCCCGATCAGTTTCTCCATTCGTAGCGCTGGTGCTCGGTGTGATGGGCAAAACATTTTTGGGCTTAACACTTTAATCAATATCTCCCCCCCCCCCCCCCCCCCCCCCCTTACATATCTTTTAGCGAACGAGTTAATCCGTCATCCCTTACGCATTCGTTAAACTTTTTTCTTTGTGCGTTTACTTTTTTTGGTCATAAAACTTTAACTCTGGCTAACATACCACTGCTATCGCAGCCACTGGAAGCACTTTTTTAAAACGAAAAATGATATACAGAATGAACCAATCAGTGTAGATGGATTCATACATGTAACGTTGAGATCAAAAGATTTTGCTAATGACTCCAAGAGTGAAATTGTTACTAAGGGTGCGAATTTGAATGGGTATCGAGACGCGCTTACTTAAACATTTGCTTTCAGCGTAAATAAATTCAGTGGCATCAGGATCGGAGGAGATGATACCGTAAAAACGAAACACTAAGGAATAAGACATTTGGTAAAGACGATGGCTTGCTACCCTTTGCCTTAGAAACAGATTTTGCCAGACAGGATATAATCCGTTTGTTTGGTTTAAAATGGTGGAGCAGGCGGCTACGTCCTCGTGGACTGGGTTCTGTTTTTGTTTTCATTCCTCCTTTATTTTAATTTTTTGTTTCTACAAAGTTATGAAAGCCAAGAGGGTTGATATGTGGGACGAAAACAAACGGCTTTATAAATAGAGCCGTTGGTCTGCTACCAAATGCAAGAGGATTACATGGAGGACTTTGAAAATGCGATGAGAAAGGTTGCCGGCTTTTGTCTGCTTTCAGTTTTAATTTCATTTTTACTTCCTGTGGCATATGATATGCTAGTCCTTGTTTGGCTTTCCGATATGGATAAGACGTTTAGTATTTTAGATTCAAACTAGATTTTCTATAAATTCATAATAGGATAATGAAACGTGTGCTGTTTGGTGTTACCAGGCAAATCCAGAGTTTAATTCAATCCTTTACCATAAATGCTTCTATAATGTGAGTAGTAAAATAAATAAATGAAATGAGATCTTGGTAAGAAACTTTGTGTAATTCTACTTAAAATCTAAGAATGTATGACGACAGTTATGTAGTAATGCACCTGGGTTCCGCTGCAAGAAATTGGGTGTAGGTATAATTTTTACATGAAACCCCGAGTAAACAAAGGGCTTTCTAAAGCGGGGATACGGTAACTCTCCCGTATGTGGAAAGGGAACATTGCTCAACCGTTCACATTTCTCTTCATTTATCACAAATCCCATGCAATACCTATCGGCAATCGGTTTTTATGATCGATGTGTGCTGCAGAAACACCATTATAGCTTCTATATAAGCTTCTATTTCTGCACAACAAAGTCTATTTTTGGAGTTTTGTTTGGAGATTTTTGGGGGACTGGTCGATTAGTATAACATGTAACATGGAGAATATTTCTATTGGGGGCCACAAAAAAATATATTAACAAGAAAAGGGTAATTTGATAGTGAGAATTACTTTTCATGGTGAACGCTAAGGTTAATAACAAACTCGTAACCTGTGAAATCAGTAGATAGACTATACGGTGATACTACACGGCAATGAAAATGAAAAATACTTATTGATTTTCGAGTTTCTATACCTACATAGAGCTGCCTAGCTGCTAGTCAATACCCTATCTACTTTTCATCCCTACATAACGAACTGCGCAAAAAAATTTAAATATCATGACACTACCAATTATTTGGGATAGGTTTCGCAATCAATGAGAAGATAAAATCCATTGTCTCGAATTCCAATCAATTAACAAACGGCCATGAATCCTTAGCATACGACACAAATTGAAAAACCGTAGCATCCCAAGGGCTCACGAACCTTTAAAAGAGTCCTTGAGACACAATAAGCAATTCCCCGTGTTAGCAACTCAATGCCTTCTACAGATTTCATATAAAAGTCGTCCTGGACGATTTGAATACTAAAGCACACGAAGGACCCACATATATGGAATATTTTGGCTCCCACAACTTGCCCGCTAACACTGATAATACAATAAAAACTTAAATTCAAATAATTGTACGTTTCTTCTAATATTAATTATGAAAAAAAGCCTCGAAAATGTATTGGAGAACTAGTGCTCAGCCACATAAAGGAAATTAGCATTTAATTTAAAGATATTGTTGAATCAGGCCTCTTTTGACCTGATATATATAGTTGCCTTTTAAAGCACCTAACCTTAAAAGCCCTAATGTACACTAGGGTGCAACACCCTTAGTGTGATATTTTTGGATGATACTCGGGCGCAACGCCACTAAGTACCTTAAGAGAATCCTGAAGAATATTCGGGCGCAACGCCACTAAATATCTTACAACAATTCACGCAAAAAGAGAAGGACCTGAAAATCAATAGAAATGAGAACACGCCGGGGTTACTGTCGGATGTATTCTAATTTTATTTAAAAAAAAAAAAAAAAAATGGTGGCGAGAAGGCCGAATTTAGCGAGACAGGACATATGTGTCCTTCATCTTGTCTCTGACTTCTGGTCATCTTGCGATAACCAGAATCACCCACATCCGTGAGGATGTTGGGCTCGGTCTCGCGGCATCTGAAAAGAGAAGAAAAAAAAGGGGAGGGCGGGGGGGGGGGGGGGGGGGGGGGGTATCCAAGGATAGTGTGGACAGTGTTAGACCAAGTGTTCTCTAACTACTTTTATAGAGGGATGGTGGCAAAGAAATCATACAAGACCGGTGGGTCTTGGGTGCGGTAGTAAACGCAGATCACGTCTTTGGCGTCTGATAATCTGCTCTTTGGTCGGTGTGTATGTTTGTGTTTGTGCCGTCTTGTACTGTGCGTTCGTGTGTTTGGTTTGTTAATAGTAGACCCTATGGGATGGGTCCAGGAATCCTCTATTATAGAGGGGAATGTTGTTGGGAAGGGTGCTTTCTTCAGTTTTGTACTGAAGAAGAAATTGTGGGGGTTTGATCCGAAGAGATCGAGAGAGAGAAGGGTCAAGAACGCAAGAGTCCCGTACAAGTAGGTTCTCGCTATTCTGAATGTTTTCGAGGTACTTATATGCTAATTGGAGCAAGTACTCGTCGATAGGGGTAATGGAGGCACCTTCGTATAGGTGAGAGTTGGGGTAATGACGATGATGAACGTCCTCTGGGTGGCAGGTTAACTCAGACTCCAAATTCGTCTACTTTTGGGAGCCATACTAATTCTAATGATTTGATGGTGGTATCTTCATTGTTGCTAAAGTCCAGTTCGACTTCCTGGTCTGTGGTTGGAATATGTTCCAGGAGTTTTGGATGATTCGCACACCACTTTCGCAATTTAAAGCCTCCTTGGCCCAAGAGCGCCGTCAATTCCCTTTGTATCGCACCTGTTGTGATCAGGCTGTTGGAGCCAGTCATTACGTCGTCCACGTAGAAATTGTTTAATTTCGGATGCATGTGGGAACTGTGATGAGGCCTCCTCACCTAACTGACGTAGGCACTTGATGGCCAAGTACGGTGCTGAAGTCGTGCCATAAGTTACCGTATTGA
Organism: Microdon myrmicae; assembly: GCA_963931805.1. NCBI lineage: Eukaryota > Metazoa > Arthropoda > Insecta > Diptera > Syrphidae > Microdon > Microdon myrmicae. The sequence continues at coordinate 442,807 of OZ007500.1, read as the reverse complement.
GCTGGTAACATTTCAATGGTTGCTCGCGATTAGCTCGCCACCAAATCAGTTGGTATTGCTTATCAGCGGGCCTGATGCTGATCTGCCGATACGTCTTCTCGATGTCTGCTGTGAACACGTATCGTGGGAGTCTAAATCGGGGCAGCACGGCAAACAAGTCCTCCTGTAAAGCTGGTCCGGGATGGAAAATTTCGTTCAACGACGTATTAGTGGTTATCTTTGCCGATGCATCAAATACCACTCGTAATCGTGTAGTGGTGCTGTCTGGCTTCAAAACGTGATGATGGGGCGACGGAATCTTCATCGCATCTACTAGTTCCATATGTCCCAACTCGAAGTACTCCTTCATAAAGGTCCTATATTGGTCGTAGATTTCAGGGTTCCTTTCCAAGTGTCGTTCTAAGGACAGGAACCGATTGCGTGCTAGTTCCTTGGAATCTCCTAGCGTTTGTGGGTCGCTGGCAAATGGTAGCCCAACAGTAAAGCGGCCCACGGAATCTCTGATGCAATGCTGGCGAAATAATGTCTCACATTGTTGTTCTTTAAGTGAGAGTCGTCGTTCCTGACCGTCCGCCGGATTATCCAGTTCCCAGAATTTTTGGATGGCCTTTTTAATGCCTTCCTCGTCGTCGGTAGTACACACACCACAAGTTGCTGATGCCACTGGATGTTGATGGGTTGGTCCTGCGACAATCCAGCCGAGGCGGGTATTCTGGAGCACCGGAAGTGTTGGTCCTAGTTTAATTTGACCAACGGATAACATCGAAAAGAAGTGCTCAGCTCCCAGCAGGACATCGATCCTGCCTGGGTGTTGGAAGTTCGGATCTGCTAGCTGCACATTCCTTGGGAGTTTCCAAGCCGAAATGTCGATTTCCTGACTTGGCTGTGGCAAACTGATTGTACTGATGACATACGCTTCGAGTCGAGTGGAGAACTTCGTTGTGGTGGCAGTGAGCTCCATATTCACGCGTCGCTGGGTTCTTTGGGGTACGTCCCCGATGCCGTGTATCCTCAAATTCGCCGACTTTGTGACTAATGCTAGTCTCTTGATGACTCGTTCACTGATGAGGTTGACTTGTGACCCTGAGTCCAAAATGGCGCGGCATTCGATTGTTCGGCCATTGCTGCTTGTCAGCTTTACCCGAGCTGTCCCTAGGAGTGTTAGTTTCTTGGCGGATGACTCACTGTGGATGCTCCCAAAGACACCGATTGTGTTTGATCCTTGAGCTGAGTTTGGGGACTCGACTCCGAGGTCGGAGCTCGATGTGTATTGTTTGGAGGATGCAGCAACGTGTTGTGCCTTTGGTTGCACTCCTTGCATCTAGTTTTTAAGCATCTGTCTGCAAAATGTTCCTGCTGAAGACAGTTCCGACATAGTCTTGCTTTGCGCACGATGTCCATCCTCTGATCCGTTGTCAGTTGTTGGAATTGCTGACATTGATAGAGGGCATGTGCCTTTCCACAGGCAGCACACTGTTGTGCCTTCTTGAGTGTGGCCTGGGATACTGCTGACGTCAAAGTTGTTCGGGATTTGTGTTCATCCTTCTTATGATCTTTGGACCCGATTGCTTCCAGGGATTGGAAACGTACTTCCAGAAATGCCAACAGCTCCTTGATGGATGGGATCTCTTTTGGTTTTGCCAGGCCTTGCTTGAACAGGGAATGGGCGTTGCGGTCCAATTTTTGCAACAATATGTTCCCCAAGAGAGCATCCCAACTGCTGGTGTCGATGTTGAGGTTCTTCAAACCTAGAAGACATTCCTGCGCAGTGTCATGCAGGGCCTTTATGTGCGCACAATTCGACCCAGTCGTTGACTGTGATGGCTGGGACAAAAGTTTATTAATCAGTGAACCAACCAGTAGTCTGTGGTTCTCGAAGCGAACTGTCGGATGTATTCTAATTTTATTTTTCACTTACAAGCCTATATATACAAAAATCTATACACTAATATTGTTATACTTAACGGATACAAAATTTCTTGCTCGCCATAGAGCATTACTAATACATACATTGAAACAAGAAACAAGTAGTAAAGGTAGCATCTCAAATTGAATAATATCTGCTCGTAACAGAGCGCTATCCATACATTAAAACTTAATTACCAAACATTACAAGGTACTGAGGTATCATCTACAAATTGAACGAGACAATAGGCATTGAGATACGAAAGATACCGAATTCAAAAGGAACGCATATTCCTGTACAAAAAACCTAAATGCTACATGATGGTGTATCGCAGTGCAAGCGGATCAACGCCGTGGGTTTATGACGGTCAATGGAATTGGCGACGGATGCAATTATATCAGCTCTGGTGATGAGTGTATATGTGGATAGTGGATTGGAATTTCCGGTTGCAGCAAAAGATCTTGTTATGTTGAGTCTGGTAGTGATGGCGGCATGGTGCTAAAATCTATGTTATTGTCCAGTCATAAACTATGACTGGGACGACATTCAAATGATTGTAAATGGCGGAAAATGGCTCAGCATGCTCTTATAATCGTAAGTATGGCTGGGCCGTGACATTGAGATGCATGGATGAGACGAACGACGGCACCGCACAAATGGCGCCGCAAGATCTCATAAACAGATATAATAATGTCTTTAGGTAAACAAACGCCTTTCAATTAATCAATACATCAAGGACACTTAGCCCGATTCAAAGAAGTTTCTCTCAGAAAAGTACGGTCGCTATATAAGATTTTACTTTTATCATACTATCTACAATTCGAGAAGGATGATGAATTCTTGTAAGGAAGGCTGTTGAAAACTGGAAGGCGGAGAAATTTGAATATCAAATAGAGCAAAAAGAATTCAGTAGTAACAATTAGCAATACTACTCGTACAATATCAGAGATACTCAGACGTTTTCCAAGGGTTTAGAGAACTTTAAATAAATTCTTATATTTAAAATAGATCTACTGGTAGAATGAAAAAAAAGCAAATACCAATATTGCAGGCATTTACAATCATCATCAGCCCATAATTAATACTCATATTGCACACGAAGCAATTCTCAAGCAATTAACGCAGTCAAGTAATTGGCGCCTCTTTCCACAGGCGAATAATATTCATTTGAATACCACCTATGACCCATACTCGCTTCGCAAAGCAACACGCTTATCGTGTATCGTAAATTCATATTCATATTGCACACGATGCACGATAACGTATAATATCGCATTCTCGGTTCCCAGTGCCACAAGCTAAATGCATTCCTTTGCTTCGTATTGAAAACAAGCACAGCACCTGGCATTCTCACAGGGTTTCATATTTCGAATGCATTTTTTGCTTCATGCCCGAGAACAAGTGTCATATAAGTCATATGACATGATCGACACCTTCAACTTACCGACGGTTTAACTGAGGTGGATCAAATGCTGAGATCTGCGAAAGGATGGACACACCAACGAAATCGATCGAGCGATACGTACATGGGCATTGTACTTTCATTGGTTCGCTAAATTCAGCAATTTGTTTAGTTTAAGTTCAAGCTTAAGTTTTTTTTTTTTTTTTTTACACTAACGCGCGGACAAAAGGGGATTTTAAAGTACCCTTAAATGTCAGAGCACAGTGCGAGCGGATGTAGAGGAAGTGGATAAGGAAAGGAGGTGTCGATGTATATTGGGCTTGAATGTCTGAACATCACAACGGCCAGGAAACACATGATCAGGCAGAACATTCCACATTCGTGTGGTTCCGCTAAAGAAGACTCTCCATGTTTATTTGTGCCCCTGATGTGAACTGATGGGCATTCAGAGATTGACGGGTATCGCGGGAAAATATCTGAAGGGGCGGAACACATTCAGCAAGTTCAGTTGAGCAACGATCGTGTTAATACCTATAGAAAAGAGATAGGCATGATACGTTGCGCCTGTGTTCTAACGACGGAATTGATCGACTTACGGCTGAGTCCCCAATAAGTTTCACTGCTCGTTTTTGCATCCTGTCGAGCACGTGTAGTGCAGATTTGCGCCTGACCAAATATGGGGGTTGAACTACATTTTTGGACGAATATACGCCTTGTAAATAGTGGCCAGGTTGGATGGAGTAAAGTATTTTTGCATCTCTTTAAACTCATACATTTGGCTGCACTTTTCGGAGCTTCAAATATGTGGTCATTCCAGTTAAGAGTCGAATTAATTCGAGTGCCGAGGATTGACAGTTCCTTGGTTTCGTCGATGCAAGTGCCGTTCATAGACAGTATATTTACTTTGGGCCTCGCCTTTGACGACAAGAGGCAGCACTGAGTTTTTAGGGCATTGAATTCTACTCGGTTAGATAATCATCATCATCATCATCATCATCATGAGCACTACAACCGGGATCCGGTCTCGGCCTTATGTTATTTAGCAAGTCTCTCCACCGGTATCCGGTCCTTACCCGAGACTTGTTAAATTGTCCATAATAATTTGTTATTCCGGGCAAGGTTATTAGCCTTGCGCTACGGTTAGATAATCCCCACTGATATATCTTGTTGAGGTCTGAATTCAATGTATCAAGCATAAGTTGCTGGTTAGTATTGACGTTCGAAGAGTTTGGACGGGAGTGTTTGTATGAGTATGAGAAACTCAATGTGCTATCATCAGCAAACGAGTGAATTGCGTTGTGAGTAATTGACAAGAGATCATTTATAAAGATGGGGAGAGAGTGGGTGAGAGTATCGAACCCTGGGGAACACCTGGATTAATTTGATGGGAGACAGATTTGACACCATCAAGAACCGCTTGGATTGAACGGCCAGAAAGATAGTCTCTTATCCATTGGATCAGGAAATTGTCCACTCCATATGTCGAAGGCTTTTGAAATATCCAATGCCGACTACCTTGCTTTCACCGAGGTGGTGGATGGAATGGCTCCACTTTTCGGTATGTTACGCCATCAGATCTCCTGTGGACCTGTTGCTACGAAAGCCATATTGGCGGTCATTGAGGAGGTAATTTGATTCCAGATATTTCGAAAGTTGACGGTTAATCAGTGATTCCATTACCTTACAGAGACTATAAGTTAGTGCTATGGGTCGATAAAAAGAAAGGGATGATTTGTCACCCTTTTTGGGAATTGGCTAAATGTTCGCTGATTTCCATCTATTTGGGAAACGCCCAATAGAATAAGACAAATGGAAGAGTTTCCGGTTTAGCGACTGAAGAGGAACATCTCTTCAAGAGGATTGGGGGAATGCCACCCGGACCAGCGGATTTTTGTGCGTTCAGCTCTTTTAATGCGCGGGCAACTGTATGCGTTCGGAAGCGAATCTGGCTCATAGTGTGCTGCTTATGCTCAAGTTAAGGTGGAACTGATGTGGTATCAGGCAGTGTTGAGTTGGCTGCAAAATGTGCAGCAAATAGATTCGCCTTCTTTATTGCAGTGGTGACTGCTTTGTCATCGACTATAAGCGATGGAATGGATAAAGAGACTGAGTTTTGAATGTATTTCACGAATGCCCAGAAGCTTCTACTACCTGTGGGAGAGTGTAGTATTTTTTGTTTCAATCTCTGGTCATGCAAGAACTTTGCGCGTTGAATATACGCATTGCAATCATTTCTAGCTCTCTTAAATCTTTTCCGGTTTTCCTCAGTATTGTTTGATTTATACAATCGGAAGCTCAGCTCTTCAGCCTTAGGGGCTTCTCTGCACCCGGAATCAAACCACATATTTCTCTTGCCAAGTAGAATCATGTCTGTTAATGTGTCCACTAGAGAGTCAACATCGTTATTCGTTAAATGATGCTTTTCTATCCAAATTTGGGCTCCTGTAAAGAAAGCAGTAATGTATGATATTCTTACGAACGTGAAGTTTTAGCCAAGAGAAATTAAATTCTGGGTTGGAACAGAGCCCATATTGTGACAGAAACTGATAAGCAATATCATTTCGTATGTATGGGGCTATACCACGATCTGGAAAGAACAGTGGCACTAAGTTATATCCAGGTATTTTAAATCGGAAATATCTGTATTAGTTATTACCTGGGCTTCGCTAAGTGCAAGGATTGCTGGTTTCTGGTTAGAAACGCGGGCAGACATAGAAGAGAAATTGCATCTCAGGCCGCGAATGTTACACAAATCAATGCGAAATTCCCACTCCATTGAAATGACCCTACACAGAAAACCAATACCGCCTCGGGAAAGGATGAAAATCGGAACCAACAGTAGATAAGCGAAAGAAACCACTACGGCATAAATCGACTTATAATAATAATTATATAAGTCGAGACGAGCGATCCGCCTGATCGGCGACTCGGCGTTGACGTCGGGACTACAGTCGCTATCACATCGAAGGCGTGTAGCCGACCTCTGTCTGTTTTACAGATATTATCACGGGTGCTGTTCTTCGGAGATTCTTGGCATTGTTCCACGCAATTCGGCTTATATGCGCTCCACAAGACAATCCGACGGATCGCACCCGTTTGTGGTTCATCTCCCGACGGCGCGAACATCCCAGCATCAGAACTCGTTCCGTTACAGAGCGGGGAAGCTGTGGAACTCCCTTCCCACGCAAGTGTTGCCGGAGCGTTACAACCTGCAATTGTTCAAAAAGAACTGCAACAGTTATTTGATGGCATCTCGGGGCGCCCATTCGGCGCTATAGGTTCGCCTCTCCCGAGAGAAGTCTAATTAAAAAAAAAAAAAAAAAAAAAAAAAAAAAAAAAAAAAAATTAAGCGGTAATGATAATTAAGAAATACGAATGACTCGTGTCGGGCAATTGGACTCAATATGGGCCATGCTCCGAGTTGAAGGAAATGTATCGTCTGTATTTCTGCACCCGATTTTGGGGTATAAAAAGAGTGGCTGCAAACGGTATAAGGGGAACTACGACTTGAACTTGCCCCCACACATAATAAAGACTTGATATAATAAGAAACTAGTTTTTGTTAACACTACTCTTGGAAGCCCAGCGGATCCACCTCCAGGAGATTTTGAGCAGAGACTAGGACATTTGGAGAAGGAGAACACTAGTGGGTAACTATACTAAGTTGTCATCTCGGAGTATCCCCCGAGAAAATAACAATCGATCGATACGATCGGATTTGAAAAAATTTCCAGTTTTTTGATAGCATTAAATATCAATGCATTGTGCGGGTCGAGAAGGAAATTCCTTCAAAATATTGCTAAACTTAGTTATTGACGATATCGTTTTCGAATTCCGATTCCAGCAAAATGTACTAATAAAGAGTACTGGTGACACATCGTTTCACATTCAAAAAGCCCCGCGTCTATATATCGCCCCAATTCCTTTCTGGGAAGAAGTCGATTTCTGGGAATACGCTACGCCAACAACGGATCGTTCGAGCCTTGTGAAGACACTACGCACGCAACAATACCAACATAGCAACAGCACACATGGCATGTACACATCAGCAGCTATGAAACACGAGAAGCCTGTAAGGTACTTGAGTTCTGTTTCAAAGCCAATGGTTGATTAGGTCGTTCTTTACTAGGATTACTTCATGCTTCTTTAGGATCTGTATTTTATTATTTGTAGCTATAGATTGGTTGAAAATCGTTTCATAAATAGGTAAACTTAAAATATAGTTCTGCCAATCAAAAAACGCCGCATCTGTATACTGAAACACCAAGTGGTACTGAGATAATAGTATTTTTCTACGCATTTAACGTAAAACAAACACAACAATCTCTTATAAATCATTTCTTTATTTCTTAGAATATGTATATTAAAAAAAAAACTATGTTGATATCTACATCACTTAGAAGTGGGCTTTTTGAAGACATCACAAATCCCATTCATACCCCCCAATCGGACTACTGTTATCTTTTCGGGAAATCCTGCGTATCAGGTTGCGGTCCAATTAACATTTTAATTTCGAATAATGTAGAAAGGTTGAAGAAAACTTCAATGTTATTGGGTTTCGTTAAGGTCGCCTTTCCAAAGTAATTAGCAAGAATTCTCGCTGCCCTTTCGGCTAAACTTTAAAGGACCATTTCACCAAAATTCGCATCCAATATCCTATAAGAGATGCGATAAAATGAACGCAATTTTAAGTGAGAATCTAAGTCCTTTGGAAAGCAAGAGCGTTTTGGAACCCTTGCTCTAGGCACTTACTTTGATTCTTTGTTAATGAAAGATAGTCGCTCTGAGTATCGGATTCCGAGGAATTTGTTTATTCTTACAGATTGTTTTCGTAAGACAGGCGGAACGGATCGCCGGAAGTAGGAATCCGAATGTTTTTCATCTCTTTTCATGTATTTAAAATAAACTCGGTTACTTGAGACAAGAATGATTACCCAAGGAATACACACAACAATTAATTCTGGGGGATAAGCATAACACACAATCTATTCAAAAAGGGAATTTACTACGTCCACTATAGTGTAAAATCCAACGTTCGGAGACAGTAGCATGCATTCAGTACGTGCAGTGATATCCTGTGAACTTTGTATTGATCTGCAGTACAAGACGAGTCTTTGGCATAGTTTGAAAAATGTTTAGGCTTGAGATAAGGATCCGCCTTTAGAAAATCAAAAAAACTTTCCGATTAATGATTCTCTAATTATCTTTTAAAAGACAAAAGATATTTGCACGCAGAGGCAAACCGACTCCCTTGGACGAACAGTTTGGAAGAAAGTAGAATGTGGAACTCAATAATAATCGTAGTAACCATTGCAAAAGACCTTCTTTTTCCTTTTAGATCCACTAATGCTAAAAAAAAATTACTGTGTATTACTTTTTATCGTCCACTTCTGAATCTCATCTAGTCCATTGAAAGTGGTGTGGGGTACTCTTGCCTAAATGTGGCCACTGTTTATAAATCCCGTATCCTAATCAGACGCCAAAGCTTATAAATGCAGTGTGCTGTATCAGTTTCACCACCAACTCCTGGATATTAACTCGCACTTTCAGACTGCTCTTGCGTACTATTTGCAGATATATACCCGATAAGGAGAGACATGCTGAAATGAGTAAAATTGTTCTCTCTTCCACGGAACTACCTATTGTGTTTCATCCCAAACAACACTAACATTGGAACTACTTTTTGATAATAAAAGACAGTGGTTTGGATTGCGCTCAACATGGTCTGGCACCCAAACAAAAGACCAAACATTGAATGCCGGGGGACTCTTGAGTTTGTGGAAATTTTTGTAACGAAAATGGATCTCGAATGGTTGGAGGTAACCATGATAAATTAACTGCAACAAAATTCAGACATAGAAACGCAAAATCTGTGACCAAAGTAGAGTCTATATGTGCGATTTGGCATGGTATTCCGATGCATGCTTTGGCCGCAGCACTTTAGAAACAATTTCTAGTTGTTTCGGCCAAACTCAATTAGTGGATCGAATTAAACATCAAACACTGTTCACTGCACTGAACGAACGGAAATAATATTCTTGCTGACAAGTGTTATGTGTCGAGTTTATTTGTAAAGAGACGCCTACGAGTAAAGCTCTGTACGGCACTCAAAACAATGACAGCATGGCGTATGTTGACACGCAAGCAATTTTGTTGCTTAAATATTACAACTATGCTCCTACGTCCGAAGGCTACAAAAACTCAATTAAAAAAACTATCAATCCCCTGTTGCTGAAACTTCCGTTCACGGGTACTTCGACAAAGGAAGATAATTACCAGTATAATTTATATTCCCTGCTCCATGCCATTATTTATCACTGATTGAGGATATATCTGCTTGTAGTGCATGTCCAATAGCGTTCACAATAAAAAAGTTAAACAATGTATTTTATTCGCAATATTTAAAAGTGGACTTAGGGAAATTGTTACGAAGTAACCTCCGCCTCCCTCGCAACTGTTCAACTGAGAAACTAGCCAAACTAAACAAGTATACAAAAACATACATTTATTCGTAACACAACAAGTATACAAAATATATATTAGGTTCTACCACATGAAATGTCCGATTTTCGCTCAGTCGAAAATAAGAAGTTCTCGAGTGAACATCTGTGCCTGAACGTTAAATTTTCTTTTTTTATAAAGTAAGGTGCTTAACGTGTGAGAATTTTAGGGTTCGTTACAAGTACATTTATTTTCATTCTAGGAATTGGTTACCATGCTGTCGGCAGTTCAAATTCGAACCCTCTTCCTTTATGAATTTAAATTGGGGCATAATGCGTCATTGGTAATGAAAAACATTAATGACGCATTTGAGGATGTAGCGGTAAACGAACGCACCATACGACGTTGATTTGGAAAGTTCCGTTCAGGAGATTTCAGCCTCGAAAATGAACTACGTGGGAAGCTGGAAACGTTAATTGACGACGATGTTTTAAGAGCAACGGTGGATGCGGACCCAACTAAATCGGTACGGGAGATTGCATAAAGCATGGCACTATCCCCAATGACAATAAGAAACTCGATAAGTGAGTACCCCATGAACCGAACGAGTCCCAAAAATTACAGCGCCTAGAAATCGGCGCATCGCTTAGATTAAGAAACCAAGCTGAACCGTTTTTGCACCGGATAGTCAGTCACCTGTGATGAAAATTGGATTCTGTATGATAACTGTAAAAGACCTGGGCAGTGGTTGGATGCAGGTGAAAATCCCAACACACACCCCAAGCCCTACCTTCACCCAAAAAGGTTATGGTGACAATTTGGTGAACATCGAAAGGACCAATCCACATTTCATTTCTTCGACCAGGAGGAACGATAAACGCTATCAAATATTGTGAGAAAATCGACATATTGCATGCGAAATTGGCTGAAAAGCAACCTGCGTTGGTCAATAGGCACGCCCCTGCATGACAATGCTAGACCCAATACCTCACAAGTAACGGTGCAAAAACGGTTGCCGTTTGGATTTGAAATTCTTCCGCATCAACCCTACTCTCCTGACATTTCCCTAACGGACTACCATCTTTTCGCGCAATCTGGATTCATTTTGCCGACAGAAGGTCTTCCGGAACTGAGCAGAGGTCATAAAAGCCTTTGAAGATTTCTTTGCCTCAAAAAGTCAACACTGCTACGAAAAAGGAATATTTGACCTTGAATCACGTTGGAAGAATGTCATAGATGCCAGATGATCCTATTTTGATTGAATAAAAATTTACGGAAAAATAATATTGGCTTTTAAATTGTTACTGTAACATCTAACATTTCATGCCATTCATCCAACGAAAATACTTACACAGAAACACACACATTTTCGCATTAAAACATTCATTCATTCAGAGTAAAACCTTAAATCAAAACATAAAATTACATATGATTGAGTGATAAGCACTAAAAATCAAAATATAAACAAAAAATTACCGGTGATCATATCTCCTCTACGTCCACCGTTGGCTAAATCGCCCCCTATTACAGGATAACCTAAAACGGTTTAATGACGTGACCTGGTTTCTCAGTAGAGCAAATGCGATCCGATAAAAAGATAAGGCGAAAAAGCCCGGTTGTTCCGGATCGAGCGATAGTCAGCCGAAAAAAGTCTGTCATCAGTGTTTGAAAGGGAGTGATAGTCACTTTTAACTAGTAATACAATATCGACGATTCCGGAGACGCTATAACCATGAGTTGTACGCGATCTACCTTGAAGCTAACTGTTGGAGAAGGAGCAGTACAGACTGTCGACTGCTGGATTTTTTTTTTTTATTTGCTGCATTTATTTGACCAAATATTAAGAGGTACAATAAGTAATACAGTTAACTTATAATAGATTGGTTAGATAATAATTGTTTAACAAATAACATGTGTTAACATTTTCCAAACAGTTTTCTGTTTATGTGCTTAGGATTTAATGGGATTTAGATATATTGGTAAGTTTATTTTTCCTGGAAACGGTCAGAAAAAAAAACCAGGAACTCTTTTTATTTTAACTTAGCCTACTTAAAATTACTTAACATAACTTCATTAATCTAATCTTATTTACAATTTACAATATTTGATATTGCAATGATAGTGACAATTTGATGACTTAAAAATAATATTGTGACGCATATGACAATCAGTACTGGAATCTTCGAGAAAGTCCGAAACAAAGTACTAGATTATTTTAGGAAGTACTGGAAAACTGGAATAGAACATTCAAGACTATGGAACGGACGGAAACGATACACCAAATCAGAATGAGGAAAAACGGTATAAATACGTCGGACGCAGATCGGGAAGAGAGTTATAAGTAAGACAGTGAAGCAAGCGATACGTCTCGAGTGAGAAGTAAGCAGTAAAAGACGCGATAAGTACGGAAGCGATAAGTAAAGAAATCGTTTAGTGTACGGTATAAGTAACGGTTGTATTACGGACTAATAAAGTGTTATATTAATTCAAAATCGATTTAACGGCTCTTATTTATTTTAAAATAATTAATCCAGTGAACCCTAAGCTCGCTACAATTGGTGTCAGAAGTGGGATTAATTATTGTTTAAGTGAATAAGTGTGTGAAAGTGTGTTGTGACGATGTCAGATCGACATTTGGAGGATCTTCGCGTTCCTGAGTTGAAGAAGGAACTTGAGGACCGGAATCTGGATAGTAGAGGACAGAAGCAAATTCTTCGACAGCGTCTGCAAGCAGCAATGGAGGAAGAGGGTATTGATGTCGACACATATGTTTTTGCGATTGTGCCAGACTGCCCGGATGGAGAAGAAACAGCGAGTCAAGATTGTGCCAATGTAACGGAGAAGAGTTCGCCACAGTTGGACATTTCGGAGATCTTCAGGATGATGATGATAAAATTGGACGCACAAGCTACAGATGTTATTGCAAAATTCGACGCCCAAAATTCAAAATTCGACGCCGTAAATTAAAAATTGGACGCGCAAGCTTCAGATGTCAATGCAAAGTTGGATGTCCAAACACAATGGATGAAATGTAATTTTCAACACTTTAAGGACGAAATTCGAAACGAAGTAGAAAATCTAGATCTGAAAAACGAAGCTGAATTCAAGAAAGTCACCGATGAAATAATACGAATCGAAAAGAGACTTGAGTGTGTTGAGAGAAATAAGACATCGCCTAGCAATCAACATGACTACAAAGATACAAGGATGCAACCGCCAACATTCGATGGAACGGGACCCTTCTCCGTATTTATACGTCAGTTTGACGCCGCGGCCAATTATAATAAGTGGTCGGATGAGCAAAAGTCAACATCACTAATCTTGTCACTCCGCGGGGCGGCTGCAGAATTGCTACAAACCATACCAGCAGAGAAGCAAACAGATTTCCAAGCGGTAAGAGACGGCCTTGAAGCTAGGTATGGAGACAACCACATGCAGCAGGTCTACCGCATGCAACTGAGGAGCAGAACGCAGAAACCGGGAGAAAATCTTCAACAGTTGCAGGCAGACATTGAGCGATTGGCAAACTTGTCTTATTCAAATATGACTAAGGAATTTCTGAACGAGGTAGCAATGGATGCATTTATAAACGCACTCCAAGATCGGGATTTGCAACAGGCCGTTCGTTTGGCGGGAAAAAAGACGACTAACGAAATACTGGCGTTCGCATTGGCTTATGAATCTGCTAAACTGGCCACCAGGAGTACATATAGAGTCCGAGAAATGTCCGTCGAGGAATGTTCCTGCCAAAGAATCGGGCATGTACAACGGAGAACCCTGAGGCCTGATATGAAGTGTTGGACATGCGGCGAAGTCGGTCACATCTCTGTTGACTGTAGGAAACGTCGACGAATGAATGAAACATCAAGTGAGAATTGTTGTTCATGCGCTAATCATAAGAGGAGACTATCAACGGACCAACCTGAGGCCAAGAGCTCGGGAAACTTGTAAGGGCAGACTTTACGGGGCGAAAGTCGCCTGGTGGAATGTACAGCCCCAGCATCGTAACTGTATCACAACTCCAACGGGATAACCAAAGTTTGGTTATAACTACGATCGTTAATGCAAGGACAACAACAGTGACAATTGACACTGGAGCAACGAGATCCATAATTCGGCCGGATATCGTGGGCAAAATTGTCCTTAATAAAAATAGAAGATACGCTTTGAGGACTGCTACAGGAGAATGTTCTACAGTCTACGGAGAAGTCGAGAGCATAATAGTACTGGGCAATATTTCCATATCACACAAATTTTTGGTTGCCGATATTACGGACGAATGCATTCTTGGAATGGATTTCATGAAGGAGCATCAAGTTGTTCTAGATATCGGGCAAAGAACACTGCGAATTGGTAACTTGGAGGTTGCTATTACACTGCAGGACGAACAATTGCGAAGGCTGAAATGTTATGTGCGTGAGAAGGATGAGATCCCAGCTCGTTCAGACTCGGTAATTTGGACCAGTCTCGAGAGTGATCCCGGTGACAATCGGTTTTACATCACCGAAGCTGTACAAAATCAGCGCAAGGGGAACATCCTTGTTGGGAAAGCCCATATCGATGCGAAGAAGCACATCGTACCCGTCAGAGTACTAAATGCGTCCAAAGAGCCGATCGCAATAAGAAAAGGAGAGGTAATCGCAGAATGTGCACCCGTGTCAATGATAAGCTGAATTCCGACAAGGGGAGAGGACCATTCAATTCAACAGCCCTCTGGTGCATCCTCTGCGATTAATAAGTTGATGTCCCGGAAAATCGGATTAACAGACAGAGAAAGGGCAAGCGTTAAATCATTCCTGAACGATTTTTCTGATATTTTTGTGACAGGACATGATAAATTTGGACGCACCGGTATAGTTAAACATCGCATTGACACGGGTGAGTCAAGACCTATAAGGCAGCCACCTCGTCGACTACCGTTGGCCAAACAATCAGAAGTAGGCAATATGATTCGAGAGATGGAAGAGCAAGGAGTCATCGAGAAATCATCGAGCCCATGGGCTTCGCCGGTAGTGCTCGTCAAGAAAAAGGATGGGACAACTAGATTTTGTGTCGACTACCGCCGGTTAAACGACGTTACGAAGAAAGACAGTTACCCACTTCCTCGAATCGACGACACACTAGATACCCTTTCTGGAGCTCAGTGGTTCTCAACATTCGACCTAAAAAGCGGTTACTGGCAAGTGGAAGTGGAGGAGGAGGACAAGGAGAAGACAGCGTTTACTACCGGAAACGAACTTTATCAATTCAACGTGATGCCTTTTGGATTGTGTAATGCTCCAGCAACGTTTGAACGATTAATGGAAAGTGTTCTACGGGGACTTCATGGAAGACGTGTCTTGTGTACTTGGACGATATAATCGTTGTCGGAAGGAATTTACCAGAACACATCAATAATCTGCGCTCCGTCTTCGAACGACTAAGACAGGCCAACTTAAAGCTCAATTCGAAGAAATGTGAACTCTTCCAAAGGAGAGTAAAATTCCTGGGACACATCGTTTCATCTGCAGGAGTCCAAACGGATCCTGATAAGATAGCAGCTGTCCAAGAGTGGCCTACTCCAGAAGATAAGCAACAGTTGAGAAGCTTTATGGGACTAGCCACATATTACCGACGGTTTGTTAAAGGTTTCGCCAATGTGGCTAAACCCCTACATGAGCTAACGGGTAAAGACAAGAAATTCAATTGGACAGAAAAGTGTGAGGCAGCATTCAACACATTGAAGGCCGAGTTATGTAAGACACCAACATTGGCATTCCCAAGAGCGGATTGCCCATTTATATTGGATACTGATGGAAGTAACACAGGAATCGGAGCAGTGTTGTCACAGGAAGGCGATGGTAAAGAGAGAGTTGTCGCATGTTATAGTCGAGTTCTATCTAAGCCAGAGAGAAATTACTGCGCAACAAGAAAGGAACTGCTGGCTGTCGTAGAAGCCGTTAAGAATGTCCATAAATACCTCTACGGACGTCGATTCCACCTTCGGACGGATCATGCGGCCCTGAAATGGTTGCTAAATTTTAAGAATCCGGAAGGACAAATAGCTCGATGGATCGAACGACTTCAAACGTACGATTTCCAAATTTCCCACCGTCAAGGGAAGGTGCATAATAACGCTGATGCTCTATCAAGAAGACCATGTAAGTCAGATTGTAAACATTGTCATAGAGCGGAAGAGAAAGAAGAGGCGTACGACCTGCGAAATGTACAAGTAGAAGTACTAGATGGGTGGACGACTGATGCTATACGCGCAGCTCAAATTCAGGATGAAGATATGTCGCTAATTCTGGAATACAAAGAAAAGAACGAGCGGCCAACTTGGAACAATATTTCCGACAAGAGTGGAACATTTAAGGCATATTGGGTACAATGGAATTCCTTGCTGGTGGATGATGGAATTCTAAAGCGTAAATGGGAATCCGTGGACGGAAAATCCCATCGAATGCAGATTCTAGTCCCACCATCAAAAGTGAAGGATGTACTAACAGAAATGCACGACGGGGCCTCCGGTGGACATCTGGGAGTTAATAAGACACTTTCAAAATTACGATCTCGATTCTACTGGCTTCACATGAGAGATGACGTCGAGTCTTGGTGTAGGAAGTGTACAACTTGCACTGCGATCAAAGGACCAACGGCAAAACCAAGGAGCGCTATGAACCAGTACAACGTGGGTGCCCCTTTCGAGCGAATTGCGATTGATATCTCAGGACCATTCCCAAAAACAAACGACAACAACAAATACATGTTAGTTATCATGGATTACTTCAGCAAGTGGGTAGAAGTCCTTCCAATTCCAAACCAAGAAGCAACAACCGTCATTGAGCAGCTAATCAATAATTGGATCAGCAGATATGGAGTTCCCTGTGAGCTTCATTCCGATCAAGGCCGAAATTTCGAATCACAGATATTTCAAGGCATCTGTGCGACACGGCGTAAGGAAAACCAGGACCACACCCTTACATCCGCAGTCAGACGGAATGGTCGAAAGGTTCAACCGAACAATGAAAGAGTACTTATCGAAGGTTGTTAGTGATCACCAAAGAGATTGGGACAAATATGTACAAACCTTTCTCATGACCTATAGATCGGCTAATCACGATATGACGGGCCATTCTCCAGCAAAAATTATATTTGGACGGGAGATACGATTACCAGCCGATCTGCGATTCGGAATACCTGCAGATGCCATAGACAAAACCGAAGACTACGTAGCCGAATGGAGAAATCGCATCGATGAGATTCATCATTTGGTTCAAAAGCAAATCAAGGTATCCAGTGACACAATGAAAACAAGGTACGACGTTCGAGCCAACGCATCCGGATTTAATGCAGGCGATAACGTATGGCTTTATAACCCTCATCGGCAAAAAGGAAGGTCTCCGAAGTTGCAGCAACATTGGGAAGGACAGTATAAGATTCTCATAAGAATTAACGACGTCGTCTATAGGATTCAGCGAAGACCGAACGCCAAGATGAAAGTGGTACATCGTGACCGACTGGCGACTTTTGTTAACCCAGGAGATCAGTGAACTTAGTTCGGGACGAACTAATCTAGGCGGAGGCTAGTGTGACGCATATGACAATCAGTACTGGAATCTTCGAGAAAGTCCGAAACAAAGTACTAGATTATTTTAGGAAGTACTGGAAAACTGGAATAGAACATTCAAGACTATGGAACGGACGGAAACGATACACCAAATCAGAATGAGGAAAAACGGTATAAATACGTCGGACGCAGATCGGGAAGAGAGTTATAAGTAAGACAGTGAAGCAAGCGATACGTCTCGAGTGAGAAGTAAGCAGTAAAAGACGGGGTAAGTACGGAAGCGATAAGTAAAGAAATCGTTTAGTGTACGGTATAAGTAACGGTTGTATTACGGACTAATAAAGTGTTATATTAATTCAAAATCGATTTAACGGCTCTTATTTATTTTAAAATAATTAATCCAGCGAACCCTAAGCTCGCTACAATATTTACAATTGTGGCAGCACTTCCCAAAAGAAATCAGATGTTAACAACCTTACCGGCCGACGAGCTGAATGAGGAGAGATTGCCGGTTAGGTAGTAGAAAGAGAAGGAAAAGTCAGTCGATGACAAGGAGTGTAAAAAGAAAGATGCGTACGTTGGTGCGATAAGTGTATAATGAGTGTTTTTATTTAGTAATATATATTTATTTAATAATAGTAAAAGTAACGAGTGTTTTATTCAGTTCAATCCATTTATTTCTTTCATCTTATACAATTTTGATTTATGTGGATGTGGGATTTCTCGATTTGATTGTGGGTAGTAAGGGATAAGATCAGGTGTGTTCTTGGTGATGTTGTGGTACACGACCTCGTTTATATCGTTAACCAGTCTGCCCGAGGTGAATAGGGTCCTGATTTGGAAACAATTACGGTAGTGAGTTCCCGTATTGGAGGAGGGTGATGGTAGGTCTGTTATTATCGGGTTGGGATTGCTGGGGAGGTTTTCTATGAAATTTATCGACAGTTCTAGGATCCGTCTATCCAGTCGTTCGATGCCTGCGGTGTTGTAAATATCGTTGTTACTATGGTATCTATATGAGTTGGTTTTACGGTGTGAGCCAGTGATAAACCGGAAACATTTTCGTTCAAAAACAGGCATATGTAAGAGTGGGTCTGATTATTTGTTTGTAGATGAGCTGTTTGACCTTGAGAGAGAGGCCTTTAGGTTTCCACAACACTCGTCTGCACAGGTTAAGCTGTATTGAGGCTCTATGAAGGCAATTTTTGATGTGGGTTGAGAATCACCAGTCGTTGGAAGGCCCGAAGGGGTTACTCGCAAATACTTTAGAGTTTTCGAAGGTTTTATGAGGTGTTATTAACCTTGAGTTTAATTTTGTTGTGGCAGCGTTTAGTGTTATTTGTGCACTGAGCGTTTTTTCCCTTAAACACTGTTAACTGGATTTTGGTAGGATTGAGGCGAATCTTTCATTTGTTAAAGTATACTGAGATGTGCGGGAGGAAGTTGTTGACACGGTTTCTTGCCGCTTTAACAAATCTGCTGCTACAGTAAATTAAAGTATCGTCAGCATAATTTAGCATTACAACACTACTAATAAAGTGTTATATTAATTCAAAATCGGTGTACTGGTATGAAGCAAGCGTTTTTTTTTAAAGTAAAAAACATTTTTTTTAAAAAGTAAAAAACATTTTATTCGAAGTATTGGCCATTGCTTTCTACAAATTCCGACCACATTTCTGGCAATTTGTGGATACCACGCCAATAAAACCGGTCGTCTTTTGAGGCCAAACATTTGGAGACCCAATTTTCGACTTCTTCGTATGAATTGAAATACTGCACAGCCAATGCGTGTCCCATCGATGAAAACAAATGGTAGTCGGAAGGAGCCAAGTCTGATGAATACGGCGGGTGGGGCAACACTTCCCAGCCGAGAGCTTTTATTGTTTCTTTGACGGGTTTTGCTGTATGATTCGGAGCATTATCATGCAACAAAATTACCTTTCCGTGTCTGGTGGCCCATTCTGGTCGTTTTTCGATCAATACATGGTTCATATTGATCATTTGTTGTCTGTAGCGTTGTGCATCAACAGTTTCGCCAGGTTTTAGAAGTTCACCCCCTTCTGGTCCCACCAAACACAGAGTATTGTCTTTTTTCCGAACCGATCAGGCTTTGCAGCCGATGTTGACGCTTCTCCTGGATGTACCCATGATTTTTTGCGTTTAGGATTTTTAAAATAAATCCATTTTTCATCACCAGTCACAATTCGATGCAATACTAACTTCTTTTCGTGTCGTAGAAGCAACGTTTCACATGTGGTGTTTTGTTTTTCCATCTGCCTGTCATTCAATTCATGTGGCAGTTTCCACACTTTTGGATCTTCCCCATAGCTTTTAAACGGTCAGAAATTGTTTGTTGTGCAACATTTAACATTTGTGCGATTTGTTTTTCACTTAAAGTGCCATCTTGATCCAATATTGCTTGCAATTCGGCGTCTCAAACTGTTTTGGTGTTTTTCCACGTTCTTCATTTCGCTCATCAAAATAATTATCTCTGAACCGCTCGAACCATCTTTTGCATGTTGCTTCCGATAGAGCATTATCATCATAAGCCTCGACAAGCATTCGATGCGACTCTGCAGCAGTTTTCTTCAAATGAAAACAAAAAATTAATGCTTTCCGCAAATCATCATTTTCTGGTACAAAATTCGACATTTTTAACAGGATTAAAAAAAAAAGATGTTTGTACAATGACTTGATGCATACTAAATATGTTTGACAGATGTCATAGCAACCAAATAAAAAAAAATATAAGGGCCTGTTCACAACAAACGTTCCCTATCAATACATTTGTATCTTGACGCTCACTTCACACCGGTACAACTGGTATGTGGAGATTGGGGAATATCGGATGTGTATAGAAGATATAAAAGTGGTCCGAGAATGGATCCTAGGGGAACTCCCGCAGTTATGTTGCGAGTTTGTGAAAAGGAAGAGTTTATTCTGACCATAAATTTCCTACCAGAAAGATAAGATGCTAGGAGCTTTGTGATGTTGGAATTCAGACCAAATAACCAGTGCAGCTTCTAAAGAAGTCCTGAGATCCAGACACAATCAAATGATTTGGAAATATCGAGAGGTATGCATACGGTACGGCATTGGTTTTCTAGACCAGTTGTGACATCGTGTGTAAGTTTTAGTAGAGCATGGCAAGTGGAGTGTCGCTCACGAAAGCCTGAGAATTAGGGATGAGAGCGTTGTCATTGGGAAACGAGAGGAGGTTTTGGTAGATCTTACATTCTAATATGTTGCCGGACTTTTTTAACAGGGGTTACTCCCGCAATTTTCCAGTTCTCTGGGAAATGTGAAGCATTTATGATATGGTTGAAAAGGACGGGAATGGGAAGTAGATTTGGTGGGCGAAGTCTTTTAAATAGAAGGTGTGGTATTCCATCTAGACCGGCCGATTTTTTGTTGGGTCGTGATTTTATGAACTTGATTAATTCATCTGTGCTTAAAGATGCGCTGGTGTCTGAAGGATGTGACGCCTTGTTTGTGTCGTTAAATTCCCCAATGACAGGAATATAAGATGCGGGTAATCTGTGTGAGATATATTCGTTTACAGTGTTTCGAAAATTAGGAACTAAGAGTTAATCATTTTGTTGATGGATATTTGAGAATTGATCAGCGAGGAGGCAATTGGCTATGTCCGTGTCGGATTGGAAAAAATTGTTGTTGAGTGGGTTGATAAGGTGATCGATTCGCGGTTTAAACGGTTGATGTTAGTTGGTTGATGTTTTTGAAGAGATCACGGTTGGGTTTGATATTGTTAAGTGTAGAGGTATAGGTCTGATCCGCGAACTTTCTTAAATGTTCATTTATTAGGGTGGTCAGGAGTTGGATCTGACTTTAATTAAAGGGGCAGAATCTTATATGAAGTTTTCGGCAGAGTTGTTTTTTGAGACGCAGCAAGTTAGTTAGTATGTTGGGTAAAGGTTTTCCTAAATGATTATGAGGGATGGTGGTGGGTGATTGCTGCTCGTCTCTATTGGCCTTTTTCCAGTTAGTCTTGGAGAAGTTCGCGACAGGACGGTGTGAGTAGAGCAGTCCGAAGGAAGGGACTTTGATCGAGGTGTGAACGGAACCATGATCAGAGGGAAAGAGGAAGGATACTGTGGGCGGGCTCGTTGAGTAGACATCAGCCGACTTGAGGAAGAAGTCAATTGTTGACTGCGTCGAGTTGGTGACACGAGTTGGTGTTGGCTGCAGTGGACTGTCGATGTAGGTATATGGGTGAGATGAAAGGAGGTCCAAAAGTTTGGCAACCGTATTTGTTATTCTTGATATCGTTGAATGCTGTATGTCGAGCGTTCCAGTCTTCACCGATTATGAATGGTGCGGGGAGATATGTCAGAGTCAGGGAAGTGTGGTTCTCATGTTGGATGTAAAGGGATTAATATGATTACTTTTTTGTTTTGACAAAAAAGTTCAACTGCCGTGTATTCGATATTGAAAACATTGGTGGACCTGATTTCAGTGAATTGGAGTTTATAATTTAGTAGGATGCCGGTACCTCCATGGGATCCAGTAGATCTGGGGTTTGAAATAAATGTGTAATTGTGGATGGATACTCGGGAATTGGACTTAAGCCACGTTTCTGCGTTGAGGGCGACTATAGTTAGTTCAGCCATTGGGGGAGAGAATATGGGAGGTTATAAGTGAGAGAATCTGACTTTTTTTTCGATATCCGACATATGCTTCAACGTAGGAAGCATCGTTTGTAGACTCTTGATGTAGCCCATGATGTCCAGGTTGAGGCTAATGGAGTTGGGGTTGTGTGACGTCAGCGTGTTTGGATTGTTTTTGATGAGATCCGCATATGATGTTCCGGGTCTTCTAGGTTGTGGTAATGTGTTCTGCGATGTGGATTTGGTTGGTGCGGATTTGTTGGTTGCACCTGGTTTTATTCTTCTTTGGAGAATTTTCAATTTGTGAGGGCACTGGGAGAAATTGGCTGGATGTGGACTTCCGCAGTTATAACGTATCTAGCGATTTCCTTAGTGGTAGTGGATCCATCGGGGTTTGCGGTTTGGATTTTTCCTGCTTCCATGCCCTGTGGATTGACCTTGCATTCTCCTGGTTGGTGTTCATCGGGATATCTGCCGCATCGTATATTTTGGTGGCAAGCTAACGCCAAGTGTCCCCAGCCTTGGCATCTCTTGCAATGGAGGACGCTTTGTTTATGGGGCTCTTCGATACTGATTTTATGCACAAACAAACACTTAATTTGATTGAGCTTGTTGATGTCTTCATTTGGAGGGATTTGAATAACCCGTAGGTTCCTTAAGTTGTTTTCTCGCATGCACGGAGTTTGAAAATAGCTAGCCTGTGGATTTTTAGCTCTGGGCAAATCCTGATGATCTCCGACGCTAGTTCTTCGTTGGTCCAAGTTGGGTCAATGTGCCTAATGATGAATGGTGTTGGTGTGAGCTGATGTTTGTTGCAATGGAAACAGAGGAGCCTTTAGTGTCTGTGGTGAAATTGCGGTGTCCTACGGCATTTTCTACTATTATGATTATTTCCTTGATACTGGTCACGGTTTTTATGTAGATTCGTGGTGGTCTAACTTTTTTGTGCTTAGCAGGCAGGGGACTCGGTGCTGGCCTGGCTTGTTTGGTGGATTCCTTACAGGTTGGTGATAGTTGTTTGGGTGAAGATGTTTGATGGTTTAAGCTGGGAGAGGGCGTTATCTCCATACTGGCATGGAGGGTTGCTTTAGGGAGTGAATTTACTTCTGGAGTTGCTTCACCTGTGTTGTAAGTTGTTGGATGTATTCAACGGATTCGTGGAATTTTTGTTCGTAGTCAATGTGTTTTCCTTGACTTTCCATTTTTGTGGTCTTCTTCGCTGACTTTTGAAAAGTTTCGATGGCTCTTTTCTTCCGTTCTAATATGTAGTCCCGGGTAGTGCTCGGATCGTTGTCTGGCTTCTGTGACTATGTTAGGTTTGACCTTGAGGAGATCGGATCAGATGGTCAAGCGTGGAAGGAGAGTGCACAGGACAGGGAGCGATGGCGGAGTCGAGTCGGTGAGGTTATGAACTTCCGGATTCCTAGAGGCCAATAAATAATATAATAAATACATATATAGCGGCGTTGACAATGATTTGTCATACAGGACTTTATTGGGATAGTATTTTTTATATTGCGACTCTGGGGTTCTATACATTCCGAAGCAGGAACGGAGACACTGCCTCTCGAACACCCGAAACTTCCCTATGTAGAATGGGAATGTGTTATACCATACCGGGCAGACATATACTAATATTGGCCGGATGAATGCCGAGTATGAAATTATTTTCACCTTGGGGTCCAAAGACTACTACGGAAGAGACTTCGTGTTATTGCACATGCGTTTTTAGCTGCTGTAAGAGCAGCTGCTGTATGTTTATCAAAGTAAAGATACTGATCAAGCCAAATACCAAGGTATCTGACTACAGTTTTTACTTGAAGAGGAAGATTATTACTTCCTGCAATGGAAAATTTTTCCAATTCCGTTTTGTATGTTCTGAAAAGGATATAATCTCTGTTTTTTGGAACTTTAATTTTAATTTCCAGTCGTCGCAAAAACGTTTGATTTTGTTGAAATCATTTTGCTGAAGTCTGTTGATGACATCAATCTTTTCTTCAGATCTATACACCACAATGTCGCCGGGATACACAATTGCATGGTTGAGAGAACCCACTAGATCATTAGTGTAAATGTTAAATAAAATGGGAGAATTCATTGCTCCCTGTTGTAGGCCATTTTTGATGTGGAAAGTCTTGTTAGACATTATATCTCCACATTTCATCACAAATTGTTTACCCATTATCATATTGTAGATAAAAGTATAATAAATATTCGGTCATATCTAGATTTGATAACTTATATACCACCCCTTCCAACCATACGGTGTCGAAAGCCTTTTCAAAGTCAACCAAACAGGCCCCTGTGCATTGTTGCTTCCCCTTGTTCTACTGTTAGTTCTTCGAACACATCTTCGGGAGTAAAGGAAGGATCAACTCCTTTGAGGAGCACGGAGACAGTTTTCTCCGATTTAGGGGCGTACGTGTAGTACTCGCTTTTCAATTTCCCCAAATGCCGAATTAATTTTGCAATAACCTTCTAGCGCATGTTAAACTCATCTTAAAATAATTTATACGTTCAATTCAATTCAATTCAATTCAATTTTATTTGTTAGATAATTACATTTATGGTATATTTTACAACTAGTACTTAAGAGATTTAGGATAGCAATTCCTTTACAACTATAATCTTAAATCTATATAATGACAATAGCACCATTTTAATGAATAACAAATAATAAATTAAGGGAAAACTACAATAAAAAACCCTTATTTGAATCTTAAGACTAATATTGCACCGGCTTCCGGTTATTTTATATGGTAATGACCTCGATATAATTTTCATAGACAGAGTACAAATGTAGTGATTTAGGATAACGCAAGACGGGAAACGAGAATATGGGGGTAGAAAGTATGAATGCCGACGTACGGCAAGTATTCACTTTACCCGCCAACACTGTTGTTCCAAGTAAATAGATCACCAAATTTCCACAAGTTGAGAGGAGAAGAAAATAAAAATCAAACAATATGTAGTTTCGCTATCTGTCTTTAAATTCCGTTTTATTTAATTTATTACTGGTGATTGATATATAAGTTCTTAACACAACTATAAACAGTTTGATTTTGCTTCTTTTATTGTCACTATTGATCTTTAAAGATTATACATTATTAACAGCACAACGAATAAACACGACTCTATAATAGTTGGGCAGAGACTTTTTAATGGCGCGACCTGACGTTATGACGATTGAGTAAGTACTTTGTGACCAGCGGCGTAACTGCTCGCTATGATAGTTGAGATGTGACTAATGCTGGAATGCTCGATGTGGCGTCCGCACGCGATGGTGAATGAATAGCGACTGGTGTGAATTAGGGTTGAAATTCATATTTCATTCCACACACAGGACAAACAAAAGAGACCACGCCTCTGCTCTCTCAACCCCACGCCCGTCAAAGTGTGAGTAACTTTTGTTAATAGGGTAATTGACGGACATGAAGAATGAGAGAACAGAAAACATGATATGCTGTGATCTCGTGGTAGCCTTGGTTGTGTGTGTTGGTATCAGATGCAGCTACTGACATGACCTGGTGACCCAGTGGTACGGCTATGGTGTAGTCGGAGCACATTGAACCGTGGAAAGAAATACGAATGAGAGGGAAACCTAGCTGATGTTACTCCCCTGCAAAAAGAGATCATTGATCTCTGAGCGAATGGGTGATCTGAGGGAAAGTCGATAGGACGCCGCTGATGTTTGGGAAATAATCCGCGTGAGAACCAGACAGTAAGACGCTGAAATAACCCCAGCTATTTTGCTATGATGCAACAGCGTCGTTCTTTTAGACTTGTTGCTGCTAACCGACATTATGAGATTTCCGATGGGAAACTCATGGTTAGCAAGAATGGAGTTGCCATGTGACAAGAATGTAGCTAAACTCAATTATGCATTATCTGCAAAGGATAATGAGTTTAGCTATACGTCCGTTTGAAATGTTTTGCAGGGGAATACATATAAAGGAAATTGGCAAGTATGACGCGCTGAAAGCGGTCGAATTTGGGTGGAAATTTTGGTTGAGATTGTGGGCTGGTTCTCATGTAGAATAGAGAAACCCCCACAAGAACATTGTCAGAAAAAGAACAATTGACGAAGAAGTTTCGATTGATCTTGTCAATAAGGAATTCTACCGGTTTAACGTTAGCGTTTTCATGTAGTTCATGTGTCGAATAATGCCATGGCAAATTCAGCAACATTTTCAATATTTTATTTTGACACCTTTGCAATTTTATTTTGTGTGTGCGAGCACAATTACACCATACAGGGGCCCCGTACAGGAGTATCGCTGGATAAATGGTTTTAAATATTATAATTTTATTTTCGATGCTAAGCTTTGACTTTTTACACACTAATGGATACATAACTCTTACGACTTTGTTTATTTTGTCAATTGTGGTAGTGATGTGTTTTTGGAAGATAAGTTTTTTATCTAGAATAATACCTAGATATCTACAGTCTTCGGACCAATCAATATCAACTCCACACATACTGAGTTTAGTGCCATTTGGTAGGTAGCAGTGTTTCCTACATCTCGAAAACCAGACAGCTTGTGTTTTATTACCATTTATTTTTATTTTCCATTTCCTGTAATATACTGCTAGTTTGTCAAGAGCTGCTTGCAAAGTGTTGTAGACATTAGTGAATAATACACCCGAAGAGAAAATGGCCGTATCATCGGCAAACATAGCTACCTGAATGTTTTCACCTAGACATGGTAAATCTGCGACAAACAATGGGAATAATATGGGACCAAGGACCGAGCCTTGGATACACCATAGTGGTGTATAGTGTTAAAAAAAGTTAGTGTTTGAACACATTTTAGATTTTTCTAGCATTTTATTGTTCACTTTTGAAAGTTTATCGGGAGGAGTTTGGCCTCCAATAACGGGGTCGTAACGCAACCGTTTGCGCTTAATTTTGTTTAACACGTGGCCCAGGGGCCATAACTTAACGGTTTTAACACTTGTTCAAATTTTTGTATGCGGAAAACGAGGCAAAGAAAACAAGATAATGATAATTATTGTGAAAATAACGGCTGATTAAGATAAATAGCACGAGCAAAACTGTGATACAAGTTGTCTGTTTGAAAGTCAGCCAGGTACATTTATACGTTCTGTTTTAAAAGTTTTGTATGTCAACTCACCCAATTTTATAAGATCCTTTGTCTCCATGTATCTAATGTAGATAGGAGGTACTTCCTCCGTTTTGTTGACACCTGCTGAGATAGTTCCTGCCTCTGATTTGGTTCCAGCTGTTGTTGTTGATGTGATTCCTACTGTTGAGATTCCTTAGTTTGTCGTGTTTTCTTTGTCTTGGCGGGCATCTGATGTCTTTATTCTTGCTGTTGTTGTTGTACCTTTTTTGTTTTCCACTCATTCTTGCTCAGATTGTTTTTTAGTTTAAGAACTTCTTCCATTTGTTTATCCAGTTCCTGTTTTTTAAGACCAATTTCATGCATGAGTCTATTGAGGACCTCGACCTGATTACTGCCGTCTGCATTTGTTTCGTTAACAGTCAATTCTTGGAATTGGTTTCCAGCCCCTGAGTTTGTTTGTTTTTATTGGCTTTGTGACGTTTAGTCTTTAGATTTGGGTCTGTATTTTGCCTTCATCAATGGTATCCATTTGATCTACGTCCATATTATGGACCACGTGTTTTCACTTTTTTTTGTTTGTATTTTATTCCGCGAACGACAAATATATTGCGGCCTCGCGAACACACTCACAATGTTCGCCGTTCACACATAACGTGTTACTCACACAATGTGTTCTTTGTTTTGACTGTCACAACACGTGGCTTCGTTCTTTTTTATTTGATTATATTTATATATATTAACCTTGTTTTGACTGTTGTTATCACTGG
Organism: Microdon myrmicae; assembly: GCA_963931805.1. Taxonomy (NCBI): domain Eukaryota; kingdom Metazoa; phylum Arthropoda; class Insecta; order Diptera; family Syrphidae; genus Microdon; species Microdon myrmicae. The sequence continues at coordinate 415,030 of OZ007500.1, read as the reverse complement.
AATTTAGATATTTATTTATTTATTTATAGTCTTTATATTTTAACCACTCGCGACTCATAAAAGCAACTTTTTTTATTTAACTCGATAGCCGAATTGAAAACACGTCCGCAGTCGGCCACTGTGTATCGTTGTATGTCATCAGACCACTGTCACTGTGTTACGATGACATATTTTCCTCGATTATATTTAAGCTGTCGGGTTGTTATGTTAAACGGTATGCCTATGATACGGCTTTGATGATGAATTTTTTTATTTTGAGGCTTTGTTCTTCACTATAATTTGACTGTTCGCGTGTCGTGTCTGTTTGGATTACCACATTACTTCCTTTCCAGTAACTTTCCTACAACCAATTTCGTGTGCGAAACGACGGAGCAGGCAGAACGAGGATGCGAATGGAACGCTAGGCCACATAGAGTACGCCGGTACTCAGTCAGGAAGTGATGAACTTTTAGTTTAAAGTGGGAGAGTGTGTGCTGTTGTATATATATCACCTTGGAGATTCGAACTCATGCTGGATATGGGGTGAGTATGTAAATAATGAAGAGTTGGATGATGAAAAGACCAACGAGTGCCATAATATTTATGTACCTGGGTAGGCTGAATAGTAATGCACACGTCCCTGCCGAAAGCGATTGAAATGACTTTCAGAAGCGCGCTTAGCGGCAAATGGACGTAACACTCCCTCTTAATACGTATCAGCAGGCCCGAGGTCATGCGTTCATCATGTGTCTTTCGAGTACGGGAAGTACGGCGACGTGTTCTAGTGGATTGGCAAGGCGACGTAAATAGTGTGCTGTCATCGAACTTGCAACTGCTGATAAAGTAACTCCTACAGAAATTCTTCATAGTTTAAAGGCTATTTATGGTAACGATGTTGTTGATAGGTCTACTGCAAATTGATGATAAAACTTCATGGTTGCGACCCTGGAAAAGTCATTATTGTTGATGGAACATGCAGCGGTGACCGAGGATAATCATCGGAAACTCGAAAACCGTATCGCGAACCATATTGAAGTATCCAAGAAAAGTGTCGGCTTTATTATTTAACAGTTAGGATACTGTGGGGGATCTTCAAAGCTACGCAAAGAACCACCCACAATTCCAATCCCCAACTCCCTTTGCCAACCTGCAGTTACCTGCAAGCATTTCTTTCCCAAGGACATTTAATGCACGTCACCCAAAAGTCCCTGTAAAGAATTCGCTAACATTCATGCATTCAATGCATCATCCGAAATTCCGGAAAAGAATTCTTTACACAAAAGCATCATCATATATTAGGAAAACTTATCGGCGCCCCTGTCAGCCAGCGTTCCCTGCCACACACGTGCGCAGCACATTTTCCTGGCTTATACACAGTCTCGGCAGCCTTTTGTCCAATCGACAAAAGCGTTTACGCATCTAGCGTCCAGCCGCCAAAAACCGAATTCTCCAGCATATAAACATGCATACAAAGAATGCGACCCTTTCCGCCAGCAAGGATTCACTGCACAACCACCATTGTGTACCTAAATTCTTTTTAGCAGCCAGTATCCCGAATTGTATGAGGACTATTTATACAGCTGCATCCATGTCTTCAATGATGACCTTTGTTCTTTCCTCCTTTCTCGGTTTCGTTGTCCCATGACCTCGTTGGATGAGTAAACAATGGATCAATTAGCATACTAGCTAAGATCGATCTAGAGAGATCCTCTCCAATTCACCACCACAAAGAGACGACGTTTCTCTCAAGAAAAGAAAACTCACCCTTAGCTGAGAGAGACTCACTACGAGTCTCTCGAGGTTATTCCTCGAGCACCACCAGTCGAAATCCAACCACCCCCGTTCGTTTTACGGGTTCCTAAACCCGAGTCGAATTCCCACCACCAGTTAGTGCAGACGTGTTTCAACCACGAGTGTGCGACCGGGAATCTTCAAATCTATTGTTTACAAATTAATTCAGTATAGTGTACTAATCGGAATCATAAAATGGTTATCCCAGAAAATTCAATTCAATGGAAAATCGATGTGACTTAAAAACATATTAGTGCTGAACAATAAAATAAAAACAAATTACAAACAAACAATATCTGAGTGTTTCTTTTTTCTGTTCTGTGTCTGCTCCACATTTTGATCAACTGCCGTACCATCTTCTCTGGATGTAAAGAATAACACACGCGTTGGGGATATTAGTGAACCCGTGCCCGTGCCGGCGACTTTTATTCCCCACAATACTTATTCCCCTGATCTCTCGCCATGCGATTTTTATTTTTTGTCTCTGCTCGAGAGGACTCGCTGTCAAGTCCTGGATTCAAAAAAAGTCTAAGGAATTTTTCAGTGCCGGACTAAAAAACTTGTTACACGTTGGGAGAATTGTATTAACCTTCGCGCTGACTATATCGAAAAGTAGAAATATATGGTTTTGGAGGTTAAGAATTATACTTCAATATACTTCTTGTCCGATCTTGCTATTTTGTTTTCATTCGCGGCGTTGTCGTTGCGCGTGGAAACACGTTTCTGGTATCTTCACTACTAAAGCCCATCAGAATAATGAACAGCCGAATACAATCATACAGTTTTGCAAACACAAATTGTCGCAAGTATTATATATGTACAACAAAGTAAAACAAACACTAAAAAATCACCCTCAATCCCCGATTTATGTCATTTTATTATCATAACCCTCTCATTCCTAGACCATAACCATCAAACTATATGTAAACAAGTGTCATGCATAAATATTAAACTGAACTGATTATGACCAAGCCAAAGGACCATTCTGGAGCGATTGACTCTTGTCCTTTATTCGCCGACCCAATTTAACGACTACAGGTATATTCTAATGCTCTACTCATTGAATATTCGAAAACAATTTCTAGGTAATGAATAATTTGATCGCGACCGCCAATGTTATTAAATGTAATACTCTCAGTAGGAGGCGGTTAAAACAAGACAGACAGGAACAATTTGCCCATAAATTATATTGAAACAATTTTCAGTGTAGACAAAGCAATCCTTTGAATGCTTTTAGGTAGTAATTGTCATCCTATAGCTATAGCCACTTAGATTAAGTATGTCGAGAGATTCTTTTTTATTTAAGCCAAAAAAAAACATTTTGACCTGTGACACCCTCAAATGTACATATTAGTGTCAAAATACTTATTGCAGATTTAAAAAATGTCTTCAGCTGTACATCAATGTGATAGAAATCCAATTTAAGAATACAGTAAAATGCGTCGGAGATAGTTGCTGATTTTCGTCTATTGAAATAAAATTCTCTCGTTCCCTGTCCGTCCAACAAATATTGTGACATCATTGGAAACGAATACAAGTACAGGAAAGCATAAATGTTAGTAAATGATATAAACAGTAGCAAACGAATGTCAAACTGATTGAAAGTCAAATATTTCACACCCGACACCCTCTCCAGACCGTTAATCCATCCCTAACAATTACGAATTCCGCCCGTTTAGCCACCTCTTTTGAATCTCAAATAACGGCTATCAAATCAGTTTCATGGGTTCCCTTTACAACTCTTATGGTTTTGAGGATATGGTCGTCTCACCATCTCATGCTTCCGATGTGAGCGTTATATATACGAAAAGGGTTTAAAAGATATCTATCCTTTCCACACAGAGCTCATTACGCAGCAACTAATATGTGAATCCAAAGTCAAAACTCAACCCCTTGTAGCCCTGTAAGCCAGGTGGCAATACTCGTATTTTCGGAAAGACCACACCCCAAAGATCCGCCGGAAAATTTCCGAGCGTCCGAATTCCACTCCCTAGTCGCATACACAAAAGTAAGAAGAGAACGCTTGGAAACTCCGAAAGATAAAGCATAAAATATCCTTGAAATATGTGGGCGATTGTCTAAGAGCGGCGGGTAATTTATAACCGAAGACAGGGGCAGAGATGAATAGTTCTCCATCTCGAAGCTGTAATTTCTTTTTTGCTTGTTTTTTGTTGTTATTATCCTTTTTTTGTTGGGTATCCTTCATGTTCGTTCTCCCAAGAGCGGACACACGTACGAGGAATACAATCGCCTCGCATGTGTGATGCCGAAATCTAAACAAGAAGCTAGGACAAGAATAACCTTTCAGTTCAGGCGTCAAATGAATCTTTAGGATTGTTATCCCCGTATGCGTGCGGCTGTCAGTGTGGTGTATTGATTTTCCTTTTGACTTGCAGTTTGAAAACTAAATCAAACGGACAAATGAAACAGTTTTTCCACTTTAGACTCGTGAGTGCCTATGAGGACTGAGTAAACAGTGCAAGTTTACCGTATCCCTACAAGAAGACTTAGTGATTGACCTTCGTTCAGAATGTGAGTCTTTGCGTTCCTTTGACCTATTCAAGCGAAAGGTGGGCAGTGGCGTTTCGTATTTTTTTAGTATCTGCTTTTAAAACGCAACCCTCTTAGAGAAATTGCCGAAAGCTTTTGTGTCTAATCTCCATTTTAGGGATGTTTTATGAGTATTTGTCGCACAATAGAAAACCATAGTGTTTGTTTATCAATGTCTGACACGAAACATTCTAAGTATAAGGTTAAGAAGTATAACCAAGGGATGAGATTGCAACGTCTTCAGAGGAATAAGGCAAAGAAGGAAAGCTTATTTCATTCACATTTTAACAACCTTTATTCATTCATTCATTCCTTTAGTGTTAGGTTTATATCTAATTTCTTTAGCACTATCTTTTGTTCTTAATTCATTTGTAATTTGGAGAGTGTTGTAACTTTTTACATTAAACGCACACATGTCAAGGTATGTGGTCTAAAGAAGGGAGAGGATACGGAAAGAAATTATGGAAGCACATTGCTTTTGAATGTCTGAAGAGCATACTTATCATCGGATAAGGAAAGATGTTCAACACACCTGAAACTATTATTGAATATGAACCAGTACACATTCTTGATTAACGGGAATTGCAAAAGGGTGGTACAGTATACGTATTCTCCATCCTATTCCATCAATCACGTACAGTGTTGTTTTTGAAGCACCTAATCAAACACAGAGGCAAAGTATTTTGCGCATGCGCCGAGTCGGTGCCACTATGTAAATGTTGCAGTTTTTCTTCAACACGCTTTGGAAAGACTTGCGGTAGGGAGGGAATTCCACAGCTTTTCACCTCTGTAACGAAACGAGTTTTGATGCAGAGATGTTCGCACCGTCGGGAGATGAACGGTGATCCGGCGGATTCTCTTGTGGAACGCATATAAACCGAATTGAGCGGAACAATATCACGAATCTCCGAAGAACAGTCCGCGTGATAACATCTGTAAAACAGATAAGGGTCAGTTACGCGCCTCCCATGACATAGCGACTGCAGTCCTGACGTCAGCGCCATGTTTCCCAATCAGGCGGCTCGTTCTGTGTGCCCTAAAGTAGGTCGAGAATATGGTTAGCAGCAGAGCTCTAAACATGAGAGAGATATTCAAGCGCGGGTCTAATTTGGGACTTAGTTGAGCCGGAGTAAAATATTTGTTGGCTCTAAAAAGATAACTGAATTTTCTGAGGTAGACCTGACGATGTTCGACACGTGTTTATGTTACGATATATTCCCACAGACCGGGATACCGAGAAATTTTTTGCTTTCCCTAGATTCAAGGGCCTGGCCATTCATCATTGGTTGTAGAACCGATGATCCACTTTTTCTTGTGAATGTTGCTTATTGCATCTTCGTTGCATTGAAGTCAACGAGGTTGACCTTTCCCCAATGCAGAACCTTATCCAGATTCGTTTCAGAGAGCCAATCTGGTGCGACGTTGATGCGGCAATCGGCCGATCACTCGAAAAAAAGGAAACAAGCGTACTCTCTTCAATAGAACCTTAAGATATTCCGGAATTAACAGGATACAGATGTGAAGACTCGCCGTCCACAACAACCCGGTTCGATCGATTTTCGAGGAAGCTCTTCGTCCAGTCGCAAAGCTGGCGGGTAAGTCCGTATCCGTATGCACGAAGTTTGCTCAGCAACGCCTCATGCCAAACGCGGTCAGAAGCCTTGGAGATATCTAATACAACCGCCCCTGACTCACCATGGCCCTTAATCGTAGATATCATCTATATATCGGTTATAAGGGTCAAACGATTTCCCGTGGACCGCCCGCCACGGAATACGTATTGACGATAATTCAGAAGTCCGCCGCAGTCCAAATATTTAATTAACTCGGTATTTATGACCTTTTCCATTACCTTAGATAACACAGACAGTAATGCTATCGACCGGTGATTTTGTGGGAGACACTTTTTTCCCCTCTTTGGGATTGGCTGAGCTCGAGCGATTTTCCAACAGGTAGGAAATTTCCTCTGTGTATAAGATAAGCAGAAGAGTCTGCCAAGAACCGGCGATAGTTCTGTAGCACAGTTCTTAAGCACTATTGCTGGTATTCCTTCCGGGCCGGTTGCCTTCCTACAGTCCAGCACACGTAGAATACGTTGAATAGTATCACATCCCGTATCGAAGACCGCACCGGTGCGATCACAGGTGGTTCCAAGTGACCGATATCGAGGTTTGAATTCGCGGAAAATAAATTCGCCAACACATTGGTTTTATCTTTTGAATTTGTGACTAGTGTCCCACTGCCCGTCATTAAGGGAGGAAGTGAAGTTACTGCTGATAGTCTTTGCCATTGACCAGAGGGGTCGCGAAGCAGTTGGGCACTGAAGGAGTGTAATGGTCACCTTTTCATTGTAAGCCTTCTTCGCGGTATTAATCGCCTGGTCGCACGCGTTTCTGATTCTAACAATAATCGCTCTGTTAACCACGGTGGGATTGGAGCGCCATTGGTTAAAAGCTTTACTTTTTTGTCGCTGTAATCTGCTCACACTTCTTATCAAACCACGGCTTATCAGATGTTCTAGCTGAGAGTAGAGTATTCTAGTTTTTTTACAATGAGTTTATCGACTGTAAATATATGGGACGCTACACGAAAGATCAACGCGTTTTCATTGTTATGTAATGTTTTAAAGATAATACATGTTTGGCACAAACACCTACTAATCGGATATATATGTTTTCAAAATCCACGATTTAAATTTTGCGATATCAACTTCATCAACTGTAGCCAGATTAATTTAAAAATTCAGGGAGATCAATGATCATAGCACTCTGCTTGTTCTTCAATAAGTCGTTCTACACAAACCATCGACACAGTTCATGATAGTGTTGCCGAGAGTTTAGGAATACTCATGGGCATTATTCGAACGTTGGAAAAACTCTCCACAGACGATTCTCGAAAATTTGTTGAATGGATTCTGTAACAAAAAGCGAACACTGATCCTTTAAACTATATCGTCTTTTGGCGATAAGACTCATTTTGTTGTTCGTCAAAATTCTCGAATTCGGGATTCAAAAATCCACTAGTGATTTTTAAGAAACAAATGCATAAAATTGTATAATTTTAATGCAGATTTTGGACCATTCTTCTAATGAAAACAATTGTTTGTTTATTACAAGAAATTAGTGTGAACATGATTTGCTGCATGTCATACAGTCATATCCAAAAAAGCAATTCAATTACTGTTTGAGTTATTTCCTGATAGTGGAATTTCCTGCCTTGGTGATCAGAATTATAGTATTATTTATTGGCCTGTAGGAACCCGGAAGTTCATGACCTCACCGACTCGGCTCCACCATTGTTCTCTGTCCCGTGCGCTCTCCTTCGACGTTCGACCATCCGATCCGATCTCCTCGAGGTCCAATCTAACATTGTCCTCCCATTTCGATCGCGGCCGTCCTGTCGGTCTATAGCGTTAAGCAAGGATAGTGAAGAAGGTGAATTGAACACACGATGAAACGGTTGAAAAGGGAAGCACTGAAGCATCAGACTACTGACCGTGTTTAGACTTTGATTTCCAAACTCGACTATATTCCACTGATGTGAATTATTTTTATTTATCGCTCGGTATACGGTTCTGATGTATTTTTCTTATTCGATTTTTTCGTTCGTGTTCTTCACTATTTTTGCTTGTGAATTGCGTGTATCTGTTAGAGTTGCCACAGGTCTCTTTCCCGTTAGTTTACCGTCAAGAATTCTATGCACGGTCCTATCATCGCCTATTCGCGCTACGTGTCCGGCCCATCTTAATCTTCGCGACTTGATTACTCTCACTATTGTAGGTTTGTGGCATAGCTCTTCTAGTTCGTGGTTGTGGAGTTTCCTCCATGGTCCTGACTCCTCGTCATATTTACCTCCATATATACCCCTTAAAACTTTATTCTCGAATACGCGGAATTTGTTCTCTTCCCGTTTTGTGAGAGCCCATGTTTCGCATCCGTATAGAGCAATCGGCATGATTATGGTTCTATAGACACGGAGTTTTATATTACGTGACAGCAGTTTGGATTTCAACAGTTTGCTGGCTGCATGCCAACCTGCGTTGCCGGAGTGTAGTCTTTTGTTAATTTCCTTCGACGTTTCGTTTCTGGTCGTCAGTATCGTTCCCAGATATTTAAATTCTTTGACATTTTCAAATATCTTGCCCCCGACGTTTATATGTGTTCGCTGAGGTCCACCTGCTCTCGCCGTAATCATGTATTTTGTTTTGTCTTCATTTATTTCTAGGCCCACCTCTTCTGCCGCGTGCATGATGATTTCACAGTTTTTACTTACAGTTTCGAGATTATCGCCCAGAACGGCGATGTCATCAGCATACGCGAGCACTTGTGTGACCCCGTTCAGGGATGATCCGGCCGTGTTGTTGTATTGTACCTTTCTGATAACATACTCGAGCACCAGGTTAAAAAGACACGGTGATAGACCATCCCCCTGTTTTAGTCCGTCCCGGATTTCAAATGGTTCTGAGAGGTGGTTTTCTATTCTAACTCGCCCTTTGTTTTCGTTCATGCAAATTTGAATGAGGGCGGCATATTTTTGCGGGATCCCCAGCTCAACCATAATATGGTAAAGTCTTTGCCTTGCGACTGAGTCATAGGCTTTTTTGAAGTCAACGAACAGTTGGTGAACCGTCTCTCCGTATTCCCACTTCTTTTCCAGTAGTTGCCTTATTGTGAACATATGGTCGCTTGTTGACCAGTTCCGACGGAATCCGCTTTGGTAGTCTCCCAATATTTCTTCTGCATACGGTGTGATTCATGCCAGTATGACATTTTTTAATATTTTGTATGTGGTTGGGAGCAATGATATTCCTCTGTAATTTTCGCAGTTAGATCTGTCGCCTTTTTTGAAAATGGGGATGACTATTTAGGTTTTCCATTCTTCCGGAATGACTTCGTTATCCCATATTGTTGTTGGATCTTTCGAGCGGTTGCCTCTCCTCCATGCTTCACAAGCTCTGCCGGTATGCAATCGACTCCGGGAGCCTTGTTGTTTTTCAGTCGATTTATCGCGTCTACAACTTCGTCGAAAGAGGGCTCTGGGATCTGAGGCTCGGCTGTATGTACGTCTGGTACGTTTATTTGTGGTTGATGGGTGCGCACATTGAGCAGGTTTTCAAAGTACTGCTTCCATCTTGTCACGATATTGTTTGTTTCTGTCACCAGACAACCGTTTGTGTCTCGGATTATTTTGGCTCTTCCTCTGTAGCCATTTCTAATTGAATCTATGCCGGCATACATACCTCTGCTGTTCTTTGCTCTGGCATTTTGTAGGATTTTTTCGATCCGAGTCTTCTCCCATTCGCGTTTTGTGCGTTTCAAAAGTCTCGTTGTCTCTTTCCGAATTGTCGCGTATTTTTTTGCGTTGACTTCATCATATGCTTCTAAGTGGATCACTCTGAGGCGTTTACGTTCTCCGATCTTTGCCCTGCACTCATCGTCAAACCAAGGTTTGGACTTAGTTGTTTTCTTAAATCCTAATACCTCTTGGGCTGTTTGTTTGATTGTGTTTCTGTTCGATGTCCATTTAGTGTCCACACTATTGGTTTCCTCTTCCTCACTACTGTCATTCTCTAGTAAGCTAAATCTATTCGTTAGTTCGTCTTGATATTCATCCCTTTTGCGTAGGTCTTTTAGTTTATCAATCTCGAACTTTTTGCTCGTCTCCTGTGACTGTCCATGTGGGTTTGCTGCGAGCCGACTCCTGATTTTGCCCATTACTAGAATATGATCGGAGTCGCAATCTGCTCCTCTATATGATCTTACGTCAAGGATATTCGAGTGGTGTCTTTTGTCTATGAGGAAGTGTTCTATTTGGTTACGCGTTACTCCGTCGGGTGATATCCACGTGGCTTTATGGATTTGCTTGTGGTTGAATATCGTGCTTTTCACTACCAGATCTTTTGACGCTGCGAGCGTGATAATTCGAATACCATTATCATTTGAAACGTCATGTAGGCTTTCTTTACCTATAGTTGGTTGGAAGATGTTTTCCTTTCCAATTTTCGCATTGAGGTCGCCGAGGAGGATTTTAACATCGAATGATGAGATCCCATCAAATACTTCCTCTAGGGTCTCGTAGAATGTGTTTTTCGTTTCTTCGTCGGTAGACTCTGTTGGGGCGTGTACGTTTATAAATACATAATTGTGCCATGGGCCCTGTATTTTTAGCACAGACATTCGGTCATTAATAAATTGCACACCTTTTACATGGGGCGTAATCTTCTTGCTTATGATGAAGCCAGTCCCAAGGTTATGTGTATCGGTACCTCAACACGCCAGTGTAACCCCATTGGTTTCGATTACTTGGTGTCGGAGTCGGACTTCCTGAAGCGCGACGATGTACATTTTATATTGTTTCGCGTTTTCTACGACCGTCTGTATCGCGCCAGGTTTATATAACGTTCGAACATTCCATGTGCCGACGCGTATATCCCGCTTTTTCCGTTTTTCCCTACGTGTTGTACGAGTTGGTGTTTTCTTGATGATTTTTGCCCTTATGGTATTGTCGGCTCATCACACGTACGCCCACCGGGTTTTTCGTGGGATTGGTTTTTGTATATTGATTATTCATTTTGGATCCCACGAGTCTTGGGGTTTCAAATAGTCCGCCACATCAGAGCACCGTTTTGATATGGTAAGGTCTGCTTACTGTTCTGATTCGACCCGGTGTCAGAGAGGCGCCGTTATAATACAGCCGGTATACCCCTGGCTGCAAACCATCCAATGGGCACGGCGACGCGTAACACCCTGGATTAGGGGTGGTTGATCTTTGTGTGTTACTCCTCGCTAGCCTGTCTGACATGGGTTGCCCTACTGGAAGCGTATGCTTCCGTCAACATAGCCTGAGTGTTTCATTGTAGTTTAAGCCCCCGCACCATGTCAAGGTAATTGTAATATGTTTAACTTTATGTGTATTTAAAATGTGAAATGTAGATTGTTTAAATGGCTAATTTATGTGGTAAATCACAATGTAGGTTGTGTTTTGTATTTATTTAATGTTGGTTTAATTGTATTTAAGTTTAGTTTGAAATTGTTTAACGTTTACATTTTTAATACTTTCCTCGACGAGATAAGGGCGGTGGGGGAGTTACCGTATAACATGTGGAACGTTTCACAGTCTTTCTTATCATCCTTGCTCAGGAGCCATGCTAACCTTGTCTGTACTATTCCTATTTTAGTATATGTTCTGTCGAAGTAAGAGCGTAACAAGTTCAGTCAAATTATTTGAATCGGAGAAAATATAGACTGGCCTTCAAGTATCTTTGTGTGTTACTCCTCGCTAGCCTGTCTGACATGGGTGGCCCTACTGGAAGCATAGGCTTCCGTCAGCATAGCCTGAGTGATTCATTGTAGTTTAAGCCCCCGCACCACGTCAAGGTTTCTACCAAGCGGGGGTGGTGATCAGAATTGGCATCCTAAATCATACGATTTAACATTGTTCGACTTTTTTCTTTTATCACAACAAGCATACCACCTACACCTTGAAATAATTAAGCTCCGTATCAATGAGATTCAGTTACCTTTATGCAAAACAGTAATGAACATTTCGACAAGAGTTTGCGTATGTGCCATCAAACCGAGTAAGACCATTTGTCCTATATGCTATTCATAAATCAGTAAAATATCTTCATTTCGAAATTAAAAACTCCTGTTTGTTATCTAAATTACTTCTTGCGTAAAATTTGAGGCATCCTTTTTCATTCTCCCACTACTACTTTTCAGCAATTACTTTCCCTACAATGGAATTGACATTAAGGCATACTACTCCACTTAGTGATGCCCCAATGTTGCCATATTAAACATTATTTTCGACTCTTACGAATGTTTCTATTTAAACAGTTAAGGCTCTAAAATGTTTCCTCACTTCATTACGAAGTCAAATAGACAATTCGAGAATAGTCTCATCATCTACTTCTTCCTTACGATTAAGGAACGAACGATGGATACTCGAAATTCACTTCTTTCATTCTGTAACAGGTTATCCTAAAATACTACTATATTCCTAAGTTCCGTTTAAATTAGCAATTTAAATATATACTTTTGAAAAATTTTGAAGAAGTCGTCTTCAAAAAACAATGTAAAACGAGCATAGTAAAAACATACAATTAAGGGATATATGTATATTAGAAACACAAATCATATTTTCAACTGTGGATTATGAAACGAAAACCGTAAACGATTTAAGTGTATTTTATTAAAATTCAATCTCAACATAATTAGATGATTTGCGTCGTACTTATCGTCGTTTTCAATTTACTGCTCTCCTATTAAAGCATTCACCTTCATGAATATATTCCAGTGAAAAATTTCTTATTTTCTTTTGCATTTTCGTTTTTATAATCCAATGTTAATCTAATTAGATTTCCAATGATTTCTTTGAAAAAAAAAATACGAATTCCATTTCATTTTATTTGATGCTTTTTGTATTATTCAATCTGTAAACATTTTTTCCATTCTAACATCCCTCGTCCACATTCCCGCCTCTAACTAACATTCAAAAGGTTTCAGAGTGTAAATCCAAGGGTAGCAAGAAGGGCAACGTAGATTCGCCAAACATCTCTTAAAATATGATCCCCCTCACATATTTCATTCCAATCAAGCTAACAGAATTCTATTTGGTGAAACATCCTTCGCACATTGTTCGGCTGTGTATGACGGCCCACACTTATCATCGCTAGGAGGACATTTAACGGACGTGTTATCCTAACATCGTCGAATATATTGAAGATAATACGGCACTCCATACATTTTAATTCACTGGAGCTGAATCCATTTCACTTGGTTCTTAGAACACAATAATACAACGCGTCTTTGTCAGATCTCCTTGCCACCATTGGGTACACCATTTCATACGACACAATACACATTTTTTTTCCGATTCGTGTTCGTTCCCTGATGGGTTTATAGATGTTTCGAAATACGTAGATATTTTTAACTCTTCAGCTTTTCGAGTAACGGAGCAGCCTGTTATAACTTTGTTATAACAGTTGTGGGTCTTTTCGTGCGGATTCGGACGAAGGTATGATTTCCCCCAACTTCGCTATTCGTACTTTCAATTACCATGTTATGTGCTTGTGGCTGTAGTATGAGATCCAAATTAATCGCATCAAATCATTGGCGCAGTTTTTCAATCATTTTGTTGCGCGAATTCGCGATGCGAACTCTCTGTTTTACATTTACTACCAAGGGGAATACGTCTAGGCTTCAACATACTGATCATTCTACCATCGTTTTCTGATTAAATAATTGATATTTTCGTGACTTCCAGCATAGTATTTCACCACCACAAATACGTATTTGCATAGCTCGTCTTTAGGAACACGGAATGAATAAAATCCACTTTCATGATCGGTCCCATATCGTCACTACCAGTCATATACTGGAAGTGATTGTTATTACTATAAATGAATCCAGTATTTCAGTAGACGCTTACAAAAGAATTTTAAGAAGTCTGTCAGAAAATGTAATTTTAACAAAAGCACTCTTATTAACAAGATGTTAATCTTAGGACACTGAAACACATTACGTTAACATGTATGGCTCCGTAGTCGCTGCGACAGTTTTTTCAATTTGCTGTATTAAATTTAGCTCACGATCGTCAAGCTGTTGTGTGGCATCCCTCAAACATCATCAATTTCGAGTGAGAGCAAGAATGATGCAATATACAAGAACTCACTGGGTCAACTTATATAATGGTGTAATTTCGCTTATAATTGACGACAAACCAGTCATAAATGCAATAGCAAAAGTGAATCCGCTTGCTGCACAGCCAACTCAACACTACCTGATATCACGTCATGTCCGCCTCAAGTTGAACACAAGCAGCACACCATGAGTCATATACGCCTTCAAACTTGTGCTGTTGCCCTATCGCTCAATGACATGAACATGAACAAGTCCACTGGTTTATTAAAGACATTTCCCTTATACTGCTGAAGAGATGTTCTTCTGCACTCACAAAACTACAACGAAAGTTCTCCTAACTGTTCTATTCAACTGATCAATATACGGAACATTCCCCTAACTTTTATTTTGTCGAAGGATATGAAGTTACTGATTCACCATGAATTTTCGAAATATCTGGGAACAAAGGACTCTCTTAATGATCCAAAACTTGGTCCTCTCATCCATTCCATCACTTATAGTCGATGACACACCAGTCACCAGTGCAATAGAGAAAGCGAACCTACTTGCAGCATATTTTGCAGTCAACTCACCGCCGCCTGATTCCATATCAGTTCCGCTTCAACTTGAGCATAAGCAGCACAGAATAAGCCAGATTGACTTCAACTAAACGCAAACAAATCCGCTGCTCAGGATTGCATTCGCCCAATTCTCTTGAATATATGTTCCTCTTCATTCCCTAAACCACGCGGAAACTTGTCTTATTCTACGGGCGGATTTCCAAATAAATGGAAGGCAGCGAATATTCGGCCACTTCCCAAAAAGGGTGACAAATCGCCCCTCTCTTCTTTTCGACCCACAGCGCTAACTTCTATTCTCTCGAAGGTAATGGATTTCTGATTAACCGTCAACTTTCGAAATACCTGGAAACAAATGACCTCCTCAATGACCACCAATATGGCTTTCGTAGCAACCGGTCCACAAGAGATTTGATGGCGTACCTTCCGAAAAATGGAGCCATACCATCCAACACTTTGGTGAAAGCAAGACTGTTGTATTGGATATTTCGAAAGCCTTCGACAGAGTTTGGCATCTAGCCCTTTTATCAAAATTAGATTCATATAGAGTGGACAATTCCCTGATCCAATGGATAAGAGACTATCTTTTTGGCCGTTCAGTCCAAGTGGTTCTTGATTGTGTCATATCTGCCTCCCATCAAATGAATGCAAGTGTTCCTCTCTTCGAACTCCTCGAACGTCATTGCCAATCACCAGGTTACGCTTGATAGATTGAATTTCGACCGCAATAAGATATATTAATGGGGATTATCTAACCGAGTAGAGTTCAATGCCTTGAAAACTCAGTGCTGTCTCTTGTCGTCAAAGGCGAACCCCAAAGTAAATACACTGTCAATGAACGGCACTTGTATCGACGAAGCCAAGGAACTATCAATCCTCGGCACTCGAATTAATTCAACTGTTAATTGGAATGAATACATACTTGAAGCTGCGAAAAGTGCAGACAAATGCATGGGGTTCCTTAAGAGATGCAAAAAATACTTCACTCCATCCAACCTGGCGTATATTTATTCCAAAATGGAGCTCAACTCCCATATTTAATGAGGCGCATCCAAAACTGCACTACACGTACTCGATAGGATGCAAAAACGACCAGTGAAACTTATTGGGGACCCAGCTGTGAGTCGATCAATTCCGTCGTTAGAACATAGGCGCATGCCTATCTCTTTTCTATAGGTATTATTACGGTCGTTGCTCAATATGCCTCCTCAGATATTTTCCAGCGATACCCGTCAATCTGAGAATGCGCATCAATTCACGTTGAAAGTCAACTTAAGGAGCACAAATAAACATAGAGTCTTTCTTTAGTCGAACGACACGAATGTGGAATGCTCTACCTGATGATGTCTTTCCTCGTTGTTGTAATGTCCAGACATTTAATACCAATGTACCTCCTTTCCTTATCCACTTCCTCTCCTTCCACTCGCTGTGCTCTGATATTTTAAGGTACTTCAAATTTCCAAATCCCCTTTTAAGGTACTTCAAAATCCCCTTTTTGGTTCGAATGACGATCGACGATTTTGTAAAAACAAAAAACAAAAAAATCTATAACGGCACTACGGACGCCAGCCTGCACACTAGACCGAGATTTTATTGGTCAAGTTTATTCGGGCACAGAATCAAGAGCGCTTTACTTCCGAAGATGACTATGCCAGGGGGAACATCATGCAAATATTCTGATGAATAACCAAACTTTAAGAAAGTCGTCATCGCGTAATCGGGCTCGTTGCCGAAACTGTGTCGACGTTCAACTAATAACGGCATTTTGTAACATCAGGGGCATCGGTTCCACCAATACGAATGTAAACGCCGTCCACCAATATTTGCAAACAGCGAAACCTGATATTCTTGCCCTAAATGGAATCCTCAAATGATTCGACATATCCTCGTTGCTCAGGATACGACTTACATTTGAGATTCCGTTTTAAGGGTGCAGTCTGCGTCTTCCGATCTGGCTTGTCAGAGGATGGAGGCGTTGGAGCCCATTTGCTTGGGCCATGTGGATGAGGGTCGTGGAGATGAATTCTGTTAAATTTCTTTGGTGTCTTTACCGCTCCTCGAATGACGACCGACCGGCGACATTTTTCGAACATCTTTCACGTATCGTCGACTGGATGCAGATCAACCACCCGGCTTCTGAAATGGTTATCTTTGGCGATTTTAATGTACACAATTCCGGCTGGTTGGCACATTTGAACAGAACCGACGAGGCTGGGAGGCTGCGGAGATTTTCGCTGTTGACCGCAATTTGACTCAACTTGTGGAGGAACCTACGCGAGTGCCGGATGGCCGAAGTGATTATGCGAGCGCCCTGGATCTGTTTTTGACATCCGAGCCGAGCATTTATACCATGGAGGCTGTTGTGCCGCTGGGAAACTCAGATCACTGCTTGGTATCGGTCGCGCAACCGTGTGCATTTCAGGCGAACAACCGATCAAAGCACCTTCGCCATGTACGGAGGTATGGGGCTGCGAACTGGGATGATTTAGATTAGGACCGTACTACTATGATCACGACTTCTGCGCAGAGCACCGGCTAACTCGCGTGCTCCGACGTTCTCTCATTCGCTCGCTCCTCGCTCCATCGTTCGCACACGAAATTGATCGTAACAAAGAAGGAAGAGGGAGCAGTGTGGCGTTTCTAACAGATACACAACATATATATACATATACCTGCAAGCAAATACTGAAAGACAACACCGAAAGAAAATCGAATAAGCAAGAGCATCAGCCGTATATCAAGCAATATCGTAGCAATTCCACATCAGTTGAGCGTACTTGAGTGTAGAAATAGAATTCGTGCACGCGGCAGTGGCCTGATGTGTTGAGAATTGGACCAATTTTTAGTGATTGTAATCGTCATAGCGTCGGTTCGAATCACACGTTCTTACTGTCGTGGCAAGGCTATTAGATCGTCTTTGGAGTTTCTCTTTGATTGACAAAACTTAAGTTAACGATGCCTTATTGAGGCATCGAAAATCCTCAATTGACACATCAAGGACCTTTACACTCTCGTGGCGTAAGTGCACTGTTGGTCATTTGGCCCTAGTGTTATTCTAAGACACCGTGGCGGCAACATGAGTCATATTTCTTTGACGATACTAAAAGCAATGTTGTGACAGTTACTGGTGACTGTTATCAGGGCATGGGAAACTTTTATTTATGACGGAAATGGAACAATTATACCTACGGGACATGTGGTTCCAACAAGGCGGAGCACCGTCATACACAGTTCCTGCTACAATAAAAATTTTGTGATACAATTTTTCCGGCTGAATAAGGTCGAAAAGTTATATCGACCAACCTCCATGATTCCTTGGTTGTACCTCTCCCGATTTCTTCCTCGGGAGGTTCTTGAAAGAAAAGGCGTTATGGCCAGGGGCGACAATTTAAGAGTATGCTGCACATTCTAAACGGTATACGAAGATGCTATAAATGCCTTGGCCGGGAGGAAACCACTTGACTGTTATCAGTTAAGGAAACCGTTGCTTTGCATGAGGTTTTACAAAAAATTCGCCGGCGAATGCGGTCGGTCACAATTAAAGCTCACAAGCCTAAGAGAATGGCAACGAAGGTGGGATTCTTCCACGAAAGGACCCACACCATGATACCTGATATAGAAACATGGATGAAAAGAAAGCATGGCGAGCTGAACTACCACCTGACTCAGCTGATACCAGGACATGGATGCTTTCGACAATACTTGCACAGTATAAGCATGTCAATCACCTATACTGGTGTACTGCGAAGGCAAAATAGAAAATGAGGAACACGTATCCACAGAGTGCGTGAGATTCGAGACCGCATGGATGATTTTAGAGAAACCTATGAGATGGATGGTTACCCCGATAGGAGTAACAGAATACATGCTAAATTCCAAATAAGCATGGTCCATAACAAATGATATTCTATGTGACATAATGCACCAGTTGTACAAATTGATTCTTAACACATTACCACACTTAATGTAAATAAAACACATTTGTTTTAATTTAGTTCTAACTTTATTTTGTCCTTATTGTCTGGTAAAAGACGATTTTTAATGTGATCTGAAATTTGCATTCGTTCGCGAAGCTAGTTACAACTCGACTTTAACTTTTACTTAAATTAAAGGGCGATCGGCTTTAATAAACGACGTTCGCTTAGGACGCTGGTAAGTACTCTCCACGTCCGTCCTGGACAATGGTTGGGAAAAGACTCTGTTATCTCTCGTTCGATCATGCAGACCGAAGGATACATCCATTGTTTGCACATACAATAGATGTCTTTCCAACACAACAGATGTATGTCCCGCAATAGATTTTTTGTTTGTCTAACATTGAAGGTGTTTGCAATCTGCGAGATCTGATTGCGTGGATGCGTGTGATACAATGCTTAAAACCTTGTATTTACACAAGTGTTCATTTATGGTCAACGATGGCAAAGATATTTTGTATATCTTATTGCTTCGCTACCACGGAATTGTTATCTGTTTTGAGTAGCACGTTATTTCCTTTGTGGCGTCACCGATTTTTTCCAGATGTGGTATCTGGATTGTATGATCCGCCTGCGTATGCATTTAAGATTTCATGCACTTTTACATGTGCTCATTGCATTGGCTATGTTGATTAGGGTTAATCATCATATAGGGGTTCACATGAAGGTGAATCCTATTAATGGTGGCGGGTGGCCCCAAAAGGGTAAGTATTAGAGGATGGTCGACGTTGCGTTTACCACAGTTGCCGTGCGACGAGCAAATTAAAAGGTAAACTCTGCCCCGCCCTGCAATGGAATATATAAACTAAAGGTCCATGTGGATCAACGCACATCGATCATTGATGAAAATTTGATAAATAGCGGTTTACATTAGCGAGCCTTGGAGAACAGCAGCCTTAATCTTATGAGAGGTATATTTGGTGTTAATAAATACTGAATTGAGTGCCCAAAAGGGAAATGCTTTTCTACTGATTGATGGATTCATCAACTTTATAAGAGGCAAATGGGATATCGAATACTTTAAATATATTAAGTGTGACCACTACACGTTCATCAAAATGTGTATCAACTGACTTCACTTTTCAGTAATGTATGTCAAAAGATCCCCTGTCAACCTGGTGCGACAAATCTCACATAAAAAATCTTAAACGTTTTAAGACATTTCAAGAGCGGACGATCAATATGAGACTCGATAACCTTTGATAACAAAAAACTTAATGTTATAGAGCGATTGGTAGAAGACAATGACAAGTCGCACTTTTGGGAAATAGTTGGATCTTCAGTAACTTCCTTCTACTTGGGAATGGGTCAATTGAACAGGCAGATGGAGCTGCCACAGTAGTTGTCTATTTGCTGTCTTGAACCTATATCACAATTGTCAATTCAGCTGTTAAGCAAATGAAGAGGAACACCTTTTCAAATTTATGGAGAGAAAACCACCTCGACCAGAAATATGTGAACGTTATGTGATAGGGCAGCTATTGGGACGATAATAAAGAGCCTGCAATTCAAAAAGACGCTATAAGATTTAGAATCACTAAAAGATATAAGCAAAGCCTCAACACAGTGGCCCACTGCCACGTGTACGAATTCGATCATCATTCTCGAGTTCACTCAACTGATCTAGCATTGCTATTTTATGCGGCACTGACGCTTAAATTGTTTGCTTTTTCTTTCGGTGTGTTGTTCTTCACTAGTCTTTGATGTTCCATTATTAGATTTTAATTCCTAAAAAAATCATTGACTTTCTCGTAAAGCAACAAGTTTTAGAACTTCCTCACTGACCATATTATTAGCGCACGGAAAATTTTAATTAAAAACGGAAAAACCCAAATTGTGTACTTTTTATGCAAGCATTCGGTCGCTGTCTGCCCGGAATGCCTAAGTCACTGAGAGTTATGTGTATTGAAAGCAATTCCACATCAATAACGATCAAATTGCAACACGTACAGTGGTATTGATGCGTTAAGCTTTGGTTCTATCTTTTACTAATACTAACCGCTATAGCATCGGTTCAAATCACACGCTCTTCACTATTGTCGCAGACGTTATAAACCCTATAGCTGAAAAATTTCATTATATCATAAAGAGGTGGTGAAGTTTCACCACAACGAAGAGCCAACCTTCTAACCTTCTTTAACAAAACGGACAGACACGAGATTATTTCACCCCATTAGGTAAACTCATAGACATCAGCCGAAATTTAAGCAACAAACAGCGAGAAGCTTGATTAATATCCCCATTATTATCCTTAAATACATTCCTATCGAATTCACACCAAAATATTCTACATTTTAAATAACTATTGTTTTTCGAGATACTGTAGAACATCGCAGGTACTTCCACTAATAAACAACAACAGGAATCCTCCAAATCCGACTAACTACAATCTAATTAGTTTTCTGATTAATATCAGAAAAATATTCGAAGCACTTACAGGTAAATCAAATTTGAACGCGTGCGAAGGAAGGATTATAATACCGAGGAATTAATTTAGATTCAAGAGATATTGTGGCGGTTTCGTGTGATTAGCTCGACGATTTTCGCTATTAACAGAATGCCGAAACCTCTTCACTGGGAAAAGTGTATCGAGCTAAGAGCTATGTAGAAAAATGAAGATATTTTTTCCCAATATTTTGTTAGGTTGGGTAGTTGTGGGACTACTTTCGTATATAACCATTATTTTCTTCTGACTAATGTTTCTCAAATAATCGGTATAATAAAGAGACCAGTGCGTTAACGATGTTGTAAGGATACTAAGTATTCTCATTTAAGAATACAAATTTCCTTATGATTTGGGTTGGCATGCGTTCGCACACCGTCCGCAAAACCCTTATCCAATACTTCGTCAAGAAATATCTTTCGGTTTGCAGGATAAGGACAGTACTCTCATCCGTCAAAGGAAACTGAAAAGTTACAGCCAACCTTTCTGTTCCAACATGCTCCTCATCATCTTCTACAAACAGAGAGGTTACGATATGCAATCAAATTGATGAATAACCCTTGTGAAAATTAATCCTGATTGGATTTACCTCTGTCGTAACTAAGAACCTTCCCACATCCGCTGAATTTCAACATCAAGGAATCCTCATCGCAAACGTAATTATATGGCCGACCCACCCAGTTGGGATCAATTTCTCTTAACTGAGGGTTGGGATACATTTAGTTTTTCATTGAGAATCACAGAAGATGCCTTAGGTGTTGCGGTCCAGGATATTTTACAAAAAAAAGGAAATCACCATTTAAACTCACAGATGAGAACTTAAATCGAGCCCAAGTTTTAGACGTCTAACGGAGTTACCTAGCCCGTGGGCTATGGTAGTTTCAAAGACCGAGACACAATTTGTGTTATCTTGGTATCGTAGATGCCAACTCAAGAAGAGAACTATGTAACAAAAAAGTGAGCTTTAATTTCTCTGCTTCGCAGGACATTGAACAAAACACAGTCAGTCGAGGTTAAGAGCTAAGCAATCAATAGGAACTTATCTATGGTTGGACTCATATCTGCGTAGTCGTATAGAAACATGAAGTGTATATTCCATCGCTGAATATAGACATTTTTATGCCGACTTCGGATGATGGGTCCCTGATTAGAATGTATGTATCTTGACCGGAAGTAGTACAATACTATCTGCTGACCCATGAAAACTGTGGATAGTCGTAACATAAAAATTTGTAGTGAAAGCGGTTTTCCTATTTCCTTCGATGTTGAACCTGATCAAGTTTCTACCAAAAATTTAAGAACAGAAACATTTTTTTTCGGGCAATAGCTTTTGAATGATTCTTTTTGGGCAAGATTTCTTTCGGTAATTTTGCGGAAGCAGCTATATAACCAATAGGGGAGAAGTGGATTTTATCTGTAGGTATATCTTACCGTCTCTATTGAGGTCCATTGTTAAAATAACATGTATATATTATAGTTTGCCATAGAACAACTAATGAGAAAAACTAGGGCGAGGAAAGTATGAATCATTTGTAATAATTAAATACTCAGTAGACAATGATTAACGATTGAATTAAATAGTATATTTTACTGGATGTAAAGTGCAATGATGTGTAGATTAAATTCATGTCTATTCCATTGAAAAGGATATTCAAAGAACGAGTATTTATTTTAATAAACGACGTGCAGCTGAATTGTGATAAAAACATCTAACTTTCAACAATAGCCTATAACAAGTACTGCCGTTTTTTTAATAGCTTCCTGACAGCTGGAGGTACTGACAATTCATATTCGCAGATTTGATGGATTGGGCAAATAAGACAAATAAGGAATGGAGGCGCTCGCGACGGCGATGTGAAACGAAGCTATGTTTCTTGGAGCATTGAGTGTTTCACGAGTGGAAAATAGAGATAGATATATAACGATTCTCTCCTTCGTATTACACTGGATCTGTGATGGTTCGTACAGGCACAACCACTACAGGACACATCACACAACACACCACACAACACACCACACAACACACCACACAACACACCACACAACACACAACACACAACACACAACACACAACACACCACACCACACAATATACGACACAACACGAGCACGAAAACCATCGAGAAGATCACTGTATCAAAAGACTTCTTCGGAGTTCCATGGTATTATTCCGGGGAATTCGGTTTATTTGCCCCCTACAAGTCACGAAGACGGATTCCACCAATTTGCACTTCCTCTCTCAAACGAAACGTTTAATTTGCTGGAAGGAGCTTATGGAGGTAATTGTTTATGCTCCTCGATAGTATAGTGGTTAGTATACACGCCTGTCACGCGGGAGACCGGGGTTCGATTCCCCGTCGGGGAGCCTCTGGCGCAAGACTTTAATGACCTTGCCCGAAAAAACAAATCCTTATGGGAAATTTAACAAGCCTCAGGACTTGCTAAATAAGGCCAAGACCGGTCCCCGGTTGTAGTGCCGATGATGATAATGATAATTGTTTATCCAAAACACAAGGTGTTTGTGAGGCTCCTCCGACTATTCAAAGAACGAAGGTAATTTGTGAATGAGGATAAACGTACATGTCGTCCATCTGATGTGATCACAGAAGAAAACTTGGATAAATTACGTGATTTCGTGAGCGTTTCCAAGAAATCTTCAGTTAGATTCATGCAAATGGAGCTTAACATAGCGAACATAAGAACTCATCGCATTTAACTGCAAAAGTTGGTCTAAGAAAATTAAATTCAAAGCTTGTTTCACATCAATTGAATGATGACCAAAAGTTTCACCGAATTGAACATTGCAAGATATCATAAAGCATGCGCAAAATGATGAAAATTTCTTAAAACCATTGTAAATATCAACGTGGTGTTTTCAAAATATGGTGTTGTGGGGGTTTCTCTAAACTACACGGAGAACCACCCACCATTCCCGGCCAATCCCAATTTCGACCGCCTTACAGGCCGTCAAACCAACCCCATTCCCCCCTACTTACCTGTTCACCTGCAAAGCATGTTACCACCAAGGACACATAGCTAAACTCATTGTTCCACGCAGACAATGCATAAATGAGTTTAGCTTCCCTTTTTTGGCATACGGCAATTCTTGTTCATGTCGATTAGCGACAACCAAATCCAGCCGGACGAAGTTGCTGCATCATTGCAGAACCGCTGGGGAAAATTATCAAAACATCCGATTGAATCACGTGATAATATTTCCCTAGCGTACTTCGGCTTTTCTCCAGACACTTTATTCGCTGGGGATCAATGCTCTCTTTTTGCAGGTGAATAGCGTCAGCTTATTTTTCCTCTCTTTCACAGTTCTGTCTTCGTACAGATCAATCTACTCTGAGCTCACCATACTACCGAATTAGGTCAATGGGTTCCGCTCAGAACTACATTGATTCATGCACATACAACCAAATCCACCCCAAGATAATCATACAGCGTGTTTCTGTTCTCTCATTGTCCCGCTCTCTTCGATCATCAGCTTACCGATGTAACCTACCACACATCGAAGAACGTGGCAATGAGAGAGCTGAAGTATGTTCTCTTTTGGTTGTCAAGTGCGAAAAATTGAAAATCCAATTTCATCCCTAATTGGGATCAGTCTTTATTCACTTTATTTTTTTTTTTATTATTTTTTTTATTTAATATATCATTTTTTATTTCTTCCTATTATTATAATTTACTTACTCTAGCAATAATGATTAAACTCTAGCTTATGTTATCTTATTTCTTAACTTACTGGTCCCTTGCGGACTCTCTAAGTTACACGCATACGCTTAAAGCATGAAAATTTGTCTTTCGACATTATGGTTATTTTGTTTACATGAATTTTTAGGGAACTTAATTGGATACAAAGAAAATGAAGAAAAGAAAAAACGTTGTTTTTGTTATTGTTTTTACCTTATATCTAACTTAAATACTAAACTATCTATAGATTTTTTTTTTAACTTAACTCTATTCTAAACCTAACATCAAAACTGCATTTGCGAAATGCTAAATCTATGTAAGCTTTCCGTTGTTTGTCGGGTTTTTTTTAATTAATATTATTATTGCTTTAGTTTTATAAGGAAACACGTTTTTAATTGCCACTCAGCCACCAAAATCTCTGGTGTTGCACTTACGTGTAAGCATTCGAACGTTAAACATCGAATACTTTCAGTTTACAGTACAACATCGAATATTGAATAGACATGTGGTGACCAAAATTAAAACAGTGAAGACAGTCAAAACAATGAAATTCAGAAAGCAAACAAACCAAACGTAAAGACTTAATTGTAAAAACTAAGTGAATTAAAAACACATAAATTAAAATAAAACCTAAAAACAAATGTGCATATTTCAGTGAAATGCGAAAAATAAAATAATAATCAACTATAAGAAACATAATATATCACCTCGGTCGCAAGCGCAAGCGCAAAAAACAAAAATAAAAATATATTGCTCGTTAAGCAATCTGTATTTACCAGGTGTACCGGTATAAATGCAATAAATAAAATCAAAAAGAAGTGCATATACAAACTGTTGAGTGAGGCGCAAAAAGTGTTGCGAGACAATAAAAACAAAAACAATAAAAAGATAACACTTCGGTCGCAAACGCGAAAATTAAAACAAACGGGTCGCCTTTGTTTTTTTTTAATGAAAACAAACTGGAAAGAACCAGAATGAACACGGAGGACGATAAAAACGTGACAACACACAAACGAAAAGGGGCTCCGAAAAACTCCATTGTGACGCGAAGTAAAACCGAGAAATTGACAATGGAGAAAATAGACCAACAATTGGAAGACGACAGTGAGCTCCCCTCCCCCTCCAACTTTAACATATATGGGGCAAATAATTCATTCGCTTCTCTTGCATCCTCAGAGTCTGAGGATGAAGAGGAAGAGATAAGTGAATTGGAGGCGAAACTTCCGATGGCAAGAGCCCGACTACAAGAGAGACGCCGAAAGAAAAAAATAGCGGCGCTCGCACAAGAACAAAACCCGCAACAACTACAAAAGCCAAAGCCAAAAGTCGGCCAACAGCAACAATTTCACCATCAACAGCAAATACCAACACAACAGCGATCAACGAAACAGCAAGCAACACAACAGCAACAAAGCAACAATAACAGCGGAAAAACAAAGATGCCACCAATCAACACAATAGATGTTGAATGTAAGGAATTGGTAAGTCTTTGTAAGCTAGCCATAGGAAACAATTTTCCAGTTAAAAGACTGGCGGGTTACAGGCATGCCATTCTAACATATACGGTGGCAGACCACGACAAAATTAAAGAGGTCTTAAAAAGAGCCACCGCGGAATTTTACTCGTTCACGCCGAAACAAACGAAGAGCATAACGGTTCTATTAAAGGGTGTCGTCCCTGAAATGGAACCGGAGGCTCTGCTCGAAATGCTTCAAAACCTGAAGCACGAAGATCTCGAGTTTACCGCGGTAAAACCATTCACCACATCCAAGGCAAGAAGGGAAAACCGCAAGCTACCCTTCTTTTTGGTTCAATTAACACCCAGCAGTAGAATTGGTGGTCTAAGAAAAATTACAGTCTTGGATCATCAAATGGTCACGTGGGACAAATTAACAAAAGGCAGAGACATCCTGCAATGTGTCCGTTGCCAAAGGTTTGGTCACGCGGCGGCTAACTGTGAAATGCAGCGCCGTTGCGTAAAATGCGGAAAGGACCATAAGGCAGAAGAATGCCCTCTGGGAAAAGAAAGGGTAGAAGACAAAGCCCTTCTAAAGTGCGCAGTGTGTCGGAATGACGGACACCCCGCTAATTATCGAGGTTGTCCTAAATTCCGAGAAATAATGGCAAGAAGTGTGAATCGGCAAAAAAAACACAGAGCCAGCTCGTACAACAACAATACCCGTAACATCACAGCGGTCGTACGCAGAAGTTGCGTCGGGTGGGAGAACACCACAGCAGGCTACATCACAGGTAACCACAAATACTCCCACACGGACTGAAACAACACCGCAAGCAGATGTGTTCGCAATCCTGCTCAATCTGCAGAGACAGATGACACAATCTTTATTAGAAAAGGGATCAATCATAAAGTAATATATAGTGGAGAAGTGCGCAGGTTCCGGGTGGTGGAAGCCTGTATCGCGCGCATACCCCTTCAGCAAGGAAGGAGTTTGTATGCGATTGCGGTCTATGCACCTGAGGAGCATCAACATAATCTATTTATAGCGGAGCTCGAGACACTCTCCACACATGAATAATGCATATTATCCCGCGCGTTGGAAAACGGCTATCATTCAGCCTATCCCAAAAAAGTGCAAAGACTGTACAAACCCAATAAACATGCGTTCGATAAGTTTACTCCCAAGCATCAGTAAAGCATTTGAAAAGGCTATTAACAAAGCTCTGGTAAAATGGGTAGACGACAACAGCATTATTCCAAATAACCAGTTTGGCTTTAAGACGGGTCATGAAACCACACATGCCGCAGCTAAACTGGTCTCCGACATACAATGGAATAAATGCAGGAACCAATGCACAGGGGCCTGTCTGATCGACTTGGAAAAAGCCTTTGATACCGTCTGGATCGAAGGGTTATATTACAAACTGGTCAGACATGGCATACATAAGCCTTTACTATATGTACTTTACGATATGTTAAAGGACAGGAGGTTCGTGGTCAAAAATGGTAATGTGACCTCTAATAAAACGTATAATATCAAGAATGGCTTGCAACAGGGTGCGGTACTCTCTCCGATTCTTTTTAACATTTACATTAGCGACTTATTAGATGCACTTCCGCAAGCCATTGCGTACGCAGACGTTCTCATAATTTACAGAACAGTTCCGAAAGTTGAGATCATAAATAGTTTAATACAGCGAGATTTCAACAACGTGCAGCGCTATTGCGACGACTGGAAACTTAAGATCAACTTCCAGAAATGTGAAGCCATCCTATTTAGAACTCCATTATATGAAGCACCGAACGACACAAGGAAAAACTGGCGAAAGCTAGTTATTGTGGGACCGCATGGAGATAAACTGGAAACCAAGAGTTTAGTTAAATACCTTGGCATCTGGCTAGACCAATATCTGTATTTCAACAGACATGTAGAGGCTGCCCTGGTCAAGGCTAGAAAAACGTTTCCTATGACAAGGAGGCTATTTCACAGTAGCCAACTTGACAGCAGGGTAAAAGTCATATGCTACATGACGCTAATCAGGCCAATGGTCATATATGGTTGTCCAGTATGGTTTAACATAGGTCCAAATTTGATGGAAAAGATTCGGGTGTTCGAAAGGAAGTGTCTAAGAAGTTGGCTCAGATTAACTCGGACACCGGAATCGGACTATAAAAAGTATTATTCAAATGAGACTTTATATATAAATACATAAATAGGGTGGATAATTTTATGATTAAATTAATCAGAGGACATATTGCGAGAGCAATAAGCTCGTCCAATGACCTAATTTTCGGGGCCTATTATCCAAACACTCTGTACTATGAGAGCGTGCGTCGCAACGGCTTTGTTCCACCAGAGGCGTTCCTTGACTTGGACATGAAAGGGCTTATACAGGATAGATCCGGAATTCCGCTGATCTACGAGTATCATGTAAGTAGATCATCCGTAGACGGGCGATTGTGCTACGACCGGGAAGTAACGCGCACCGAAGAAGAGCTCCTGCGCTTTAGTAGGGCTATCTCCCACAGAGACCGGGACGATAGTATTAGACAGCGTCAACAGTTCTGGTGGTTGAATGGCATATAAAGACCTGGATACCAAAGTCGGTATAGAATCACAATATCATCAGCTAGCTTACATAGACTTAGCTTTTCTAGAATTAGGGTAGTATAAGATTTAAGTTAAGTTAGGTTAAGTGTTTTTACATAAAATTAAATTAAAAAAAAAAAAAAAATTAAAAAATAAATAAAATAAATAAATAAATAAATAAATAAAATAAATAAATAAATAAATAAAATTAAAAAAAATAGGTAAGTTAAGTAAGTTAAATTTTAAGAAAGAAAAAAAAAACAAAAAAAATTGACAAAGTTTTTCAAATTTTCTTTGTCTTTCAAATAATTATAAGTACTGCCACAAACTTCTGTCGCCGAAAGGCAAATTATACAAATGTTTAGTAATGTTTATCTTAGAGCGTCTGCGAAGGACCAGTAAGTTATTATATAAGATAATTAAGCTAGAATTTAAGAATTTTTTGTCTAGCCTTTAATTTAGAAATTAAGAATATAAAAAGAAAAATAAAACATGTTTTAAAAATAAAAAAAAAATCTCTGGTGTTGCTTATTCGTGTCTTTTCGGTCTTTGGGTGCTACTGCCGTATTGAACTGCAGGCTCTCTTCATTAGTGTGCGCAACCTCTCGATTATAACATATTCGTTTATCTATACCCGACCGACGCACGTGATAAATCAACGGTATAGCGGATTCATTTTGTATGAGGCCGTTCATGTCAAGACTAGGGAATGCTTCTGGTGGAATAAAGCCATTGCGACGTACCCACATTGGGATAATATTTCCTCATTGGGGTAATGGTTTTTGTGATCGGATTCAGGAGTTAGATGTAAGTTAAGACACGTCCTGAGGCATTCCTTCTCAAAAATCCGAATCTTTTCCATTAAGCTAGGTCCCACATTAAACCACACTGGGCATCCATATATGATCATCGGTCTGATGAGAGCCATGTCGCATATAACTTTAACTCTGCTGTCAAGTTGACTACTATGAAACAGTCTTCTTGTCATAGCGTAAGTTTTCTTTGCCCTGGCCATGGCAGCTTCCACATGTTTGTTAGAAATAGATACTGATCCAACCAGATCCCTAAGTATTTGACTACAGTTTTGGTTTCCAGTGTTTGTTGGTGTGGTCCCATAAAAGCTAGCTTTCGCCAGTTTTTCCTGGTGTCTCTGGTAGCTTCAGCCAGTGGTGTTCTAAAGAGGATGGTTTCACACTTCTGGATATTGATTTTGAGTTTCCAGTTGTCGCAGTATCGCTGAACATCATTGAAATCCCCTTGTAATAATCCGTTAATGATTTCAATTTTTGGTGCTGTTCTATATATTATCAGATCGTCTGCATACGCAATAGCCTGATGAAGAGACCTTATTAGGTCGCTAGTGTAAATATTAAAAAGGATCGGAGATAACATCGCTCCCTGTTGCAGACCGTTTTTTATTTGGTAACCAAATTTGGAGGTCACATTGCCACTTTTGACGACGAATTTCCTTTCATTCAACATGTCGTATAGTATATACAGTAGTGGTTTATGAATGCCTAGTCTCATTAGCTTGTAGTATAACCCTTCTAGCCAAACGGTGACGAAGGCCCTCTCCAAGTCAATCAAACAGGCACCTGTGCACTGTTTCAGATTTTTATTCCACTGAATGTCTGAAACCAGTTTAGCTGCGGCATGTGTGGTTTCACGACCAGATTTAAAACCAAACTGGTTATTTGGAATAATATTATTGTCCTCAACCCATTTAAGTAGAGCCTTGTTTAGAACCTTTCCGAATACTTTACTGATACTCGGTGACAAACTGATCGATCGCAGATTTTTTGGGTTTGTTCTGTCTTTCCCTCTTTTTGGTAACGGTTGGATGATGGCCGTTTTCCAACGTACTGGATAGTGTGCGTTGTTCAGAGCGTTGTTAAACAAGACTGTATATATGTCCATTGCGATTGGAGGAAGATGCTATAGTACGATATTGGGTACTCCATCGATTCCAACTGATTTTTTGTTTCTTAATGATGCAAAGACGCCATGGATGTCTTCACTAGTGATCAAAAGGCTGTTAGCGCTTTCGACAGTGATCTCGGCGTTTGCCGTATTTTCATTACTGAATTCGATAAAACCATGGTTTTCTGATCGCCACTGTGAAATGTCATTTCGAAGATGACGATAATTTAGTAGAACTTTATCCTCCAAGTCATGGTTGCGACGAATTACTTTATTTGCCTTGTACAGTTCTTGAAAGACGGCCCCTACAACATTCACTTTTTCCAAGGGATCTTCAAACACAAAAACTTCGTCATTTAGGATGGCGTTGTTTGTGTCTATGCCTATATTTGCCAGCATTCGTTGGTTTTCGTCAGTTCGTGGTATTTGGAGACACTGAATCTCGTTTTCATTACTCCGTCTAAATATTTTATTAATTTGCGGGAACATACTGGGGTTGTTGGATTTTACCGCTCGAACTTTGTTGTTCCAATACAAATTTGCTGATATCCTATAGTTGGCTTTTATCAGCTGTTGGAGATTTTTTAATCTGGACTTCAGTGATATTATCTCCTGGTCATGCTTATCAATAACCCGTCTGTACCGTAGTTAGAAGAAGAAGTCTACTTTTTTTTCTATGGAGTGCGTTTATTGGATTTTAAACTTGGGCCTATGATTGTATGATAGTTGATGAGAAGGAGCAATAGGAAACCGTACTTACAAGAAGATGAAGGGCATGGTGAGTCAAAGGCGGACTCATGGGATATTTTCTCCAAGGCTTTTGTTCATATGGACTTTCCCAGAAGCTTTGCAACTGCTCGAGTAGCTTCCTCGAAAATCGATCGATCCGAGTTTTTGTGGACGGCGAGTGTTCGGATCTGTATCCTGTTAATTCCGCGATACCTCAAGGTTCTATTTTGCCTTCAACCTACAAATCACATTAATGATTTGTTGGAGACAAAGGATAACAAGGTGTTCAGTTTTGCGGATGATAGTACGCATGTTTCCTCTTTTTCGAGTGATCGGCTGATTGGTGCATCAACGTCACACCAACTGAGATGTAGACAGATTGACGCTCTGAATCGGGATCTGTAGAAGGTCCTGCAGTGGGGAAAGGCCAATCTCGTCGACTTCAATGCAACGAAGCCACAGTATAGAACATTCACAAAGAAAAGTGGATCATCAATTTCACAGCTGATGATGAATGTCCAGGCCCCCGAATCTGTGGAAAGCTTGAAGATACTCGGCATCACGGTCTGTGGGAGTGTATAATGGCATAACCACGTGTCGAACGTCGCCAAATCCGCCTCAGGAAACCCGAGTTATCTTTTTAGAGCCAAGAAATGTTTTAGTCCCGCCCAAATTCTTCTCCTGTATAAATCCCAAATTAGATCCGCGCTCGAATATTGCTCTCATGTTTGAAGCCCTGCTCCTAAACATACCCTCGACCTACTTGAGAGCATACAAAAACGAGCGATCCGCCTGATCAGGGACTCAGCACTGATGTCGGGAGTACAGTCGCTTTCACATCGAATGCGCCTAGCCGACCTCTGTCTGTTTTACAGATATTATCACGGGTACTGTTCTTCGGAGATTCGTGGCATTGATTTGCGCAATTTGGTTTATATGCATTGCAAAAGACAATCCGACAGATCGAACCAATTTGCGGTTCATCTTCCGGTGGCACGAACATCCCTGCATCAGAACTCGTTCCATTGCAGAGCGGGGAAGCTGTGGAACTCACCTCCCGCGCAAGTGTTGCCGGAGCGTTACAACCTGCAATTGTTCAAAAAGAACTGCAACAGTTATTTGGTGGCATTTTGGCGCTATAGGTTTCCCTCTCCCGAGAGAATTTTAATAAAAAAGTGTATACATATTCAAATCAGGAATTACACCTAACCTTCAACTGGAACCCAAAACTACAATATCGCCAATTTACTCCTAACTGTAAATACCAGTACTTACAACATACCAATATGTCTCGAGATCTCTACACGAATAATCGCCTAAAATAAAGTATGTAAGTAAAGGTAAAGATTGTTAACGCTAATTTACAAAATCCAAAAACGATACCCCGATGGTTTGCTGTAATTCGAAGTAATTCAACAAAGAAAATATGAGTGAACGGAAAATATTGATGTTATTATTTAGATATATACATATATATATTTTTTATTTTATTTTTATTTATTTATTTATTTATTTATTTATTTATTTATTTTACCGCCCGAACTTTGTTGTTCCAATACAAATTTGTTGATAGCCTATAGTTGGCTTTTATCAGCTGTTGGAGATTTTTTAATCTGGACTTCAGTGATATTATCTCCTGGTCATGCTTATCAATAAATCGTCTGTACCGTAGTTTTAGTTGAGACAGAAGTCTACTTTTGTTTCTGTGGAGTGCGTTGATTGTGGCGTTCCGGTACATGTTCATGTTGTCCGTAGGTGTGGTTTTTAGTATTGTTTTGTCCATAGTTTGTTTTATGGTTTCGTCCATTTTTTGTATGTATTTGTCGATGTCATCGTTGGGTATGTTTCTGTTGGTAGGAGGGTTAATGTCTTTTAAGCGAATTTCTCTTGTTAAGGTTCTCGTGAAACGCGTCCATCGCATACCCCAATAGTTATAGGGTTGCGGTATCATACATTCACCGAGTTCCACAACTTCGCTTGGTGTTTTTATCACTATTGATAATGCACAATGATCGCTGTCATATTCAATTGTTCGTAGGCAGTTTATATTTTGTCTGTTAGTATGTGTATGTTTAAGTCTTGTGTCAATAAGCATAATATCGAGGAACGATCCTCCTCTGGGGAAAGAAGGATATTCTGTAGCTAGCAGGTCAGCCTTATATTCAGTGTGATGTTGATCTAGCCAACTAGCTAGTTGATTTCCTCTCGTATTGGATATGCTATTTCCCCAATTTGGGTGTTAAGCATTCAAATCGCGACCTACGATGTAATAGTTCCCTTCCGAGTAAAGTTGTAAGCATTGGAAAAGAGTCTCTAGCTCCACTATAAATTGATTTTGTTGATGTGCTTCTGGCGCGTAGGCAGATATCACATACATCCCCCTATCTTGTCGGAGCGGTATGCGGATGATGTACGCTTCAAGCACCTAGAATCTGCGTATCTCACCACTATATATTACCTTATGTTGAAGTTCTTTTTTTAACAAAGATTTCCACTCCTCCTTCTTGTGTGGAGTTGGGTCGGTCTCTTCGTATAATGTCGTAGTTTGTGTGACATAGTTTATGCCTCTGATTCAGCTTAGTTTCGCTAGCCAGAAGCACGTCAGGACTTTCGTCTTGCAAACAGTTTAAAGAGAGCGGCTCTTCTCTCGATTCTGGTAAGTGAATTTACATTCACGACTAGAGCCTTAATTGTGCTTTCTGTTCAGGGGTTTATATTGACGGCTGGCTAGACAGCTGCAAATAGGCCCAGTCTAGTCTAGTGTCCTCGTCCTTTATTTGTTTTTGCATTTGTGTCATCTGCGTCTGAATAGCGAGCAAGGTTGTGAGCACATCTGCTAGTGTTACTGTTTCTGGAGGCTCAGTACGTTGCGGCGGTACCCGTGCGGTGGGTTGTGGCGTGTTTCTTCTACCAGCTGTTACTTGAGCATACAAGAACTGCGGTGTTACATTTAGTGCTGGTCGGGCTTGAACTATCGTTCAGAATAGTGATTTTCCTAAGTCCACCAATTTTACTACCGGGGCCCAGCTGCACCAGGAAGAATGGTAATTTACGATTCTCCCGTCTAGCCCTAGCTGTATTGAAAGGTTGTACCGCGATAAACTCAATATCATTACTGTTAAGCTCTCGTAGCGTTTGTAATAGAACTTCTGGTTCTGTTTCAGGGTAGACGCCCTGTTATTGCCTCGTTTGGCTTGTTGACTTTTGTTGTCGCTCGTGTTAGTGGGGAGCTCGCCGGGCGTTTTAGTAACGTGGACTTTGATTTCAATTTTTTAATATTTTGTTTTTTGTCTGCCATTCTGCATGCTGAGGGTCAGTACACCGAGCTTGATTAGTATTAAACGGTGTTTGTTTTGACTGTCAAAACACGTGGCTTCGTTCTCTTATGTTTGTTTATATTTATGTATAATAACTTTGTTTTGACTGTTCTTGTCACTAGAATTGATGTATTTATAAATAGTCTTATTATTTTAAATTTCACTCGCGACTCATAAAAGTAACTTTTACAATTATCTCGATCGGCGAATTGAAAACACGTCCGCACTCGGTCAGTGTGTATCGTTGTATGAGTCAGTCTTTACTCGCCTATCAGTGTGGATGGTTACACCGCCATGAAAAGTTTGTTCCACCACCGCCGTGTCCGCACGCGAGTGCGTCCGTGTGTTTCAATTATATTTTTGTTAATCTGTAAACGCTTCTAGTAAGATATTTTTATTCATTAAATTACGACAGTCCGCAGGTAAATTCGTTCTCGTGCGAATAAATGTTAAAAAGAGTGTAATTTTTCGCAAATAATACTAAATTCAATAAAACAAATATATTTAACAGTGTATTAATTCGTTTGGTGGCAAGATAAAGTCGTCTAATTTGAAATCAGTGAGCGGACAACACGCATTTGTCAGTGGTGCACTCGTCAAGTGCAGAGGATTTGCAAAAAGTCAAATTGGTACATACACACATGTGTGTAGCTATGTGTAGACATTTTCCTTTAACAAAGCCAAATACTAATTTAAATATTATCTTAAAATAACGAATGGAACAAATCGTCAAGCAACATTGATGGGGCAGAAGTGAACCGCGCGCCCGTGTCTGGCGCAAATACTTCTCTCTACCCCACAGTGTTTTCAACAAAGCGTCAGAGTGCTGATTGGTGGCCACCAGACGAAGTGGCTAATAACCTGATTATATCAAAAACACGACATCACTCGTGCACCTCTTGGTCAAACAATTTGTAACCATTTTCCTAAAGCTTTTGTGTGCCGCATTTACTACTACAAAAAACATCTTTTAAGGTATTATATTTTCTAAAAGTGTAGACATGGATTACGTATCTTCCAGTGGTTGAACGGCGCATAGACAACGGGTCTGTACGAGGTATTCTCTTGTCCATCGTGATAACATGCATCCCTTTTGAAACATGTGATAAATTAAAAAACATCGGACAAAAACCTATCCTATCAACAATCTCGATTGAGACCGAGGTAATGGATGCTATTTGTATTCTGTTTAAATGCACTATTGAGGCCGTTTCTCAGACATTTCTCTAACTTAATTTTAATCAAAGAATAAAAATTCACTGACAGGATATGGTTGCACCCAACGTACTCTCATCTTGAAAGGATCTCATATTAAATCGCATTAAATGACAAGAGAATTTCACTCATACTGTCGGTTCGGTTGAGTAGCTGAGTGGCTGAAATGAGAAATTAATTTGTTCCCTTTAAGGCTATAGCGGTGATGGCATTAGCTAGACATGAAAAGCTATTGCATCATCAGTTGCAGTGATTGAATGTACATGTCATCTTACACTGATTCACTAGTCTTGTCTGAAACTTGTATCCGTTTTACAATAGTCGCTGGTCAGTTAATATATACATATATATATATATATATATATATATATATATATAGATATATATATGTATATATACATATATATATGTATATATGTATATATATATATATATATAGATATATATATGTATATATACATATATATATATGTATATATGTATATATATATATATATATATATATATATATATATATATACGAGACTTTAAAAATTCTCGCAGAGTGCAGACTATCTCCCCATAGAGCTTTTTTTACAACCATGTCGCCATTTTGCAAGAGTCCCATACAATCATGTTCTTATCTCATTCTATCCTCGTTCTGCATTATTTTCTTGACGACTAATATCCCCACCGCCGGAATCCGCAAAATGCCTAACAAATGCATTTACCTGATTAATTGGGCTCGTTCCCACAAGCGGATTCCCAACAATGGTCCCTCGGGGAGCATCCCCCTTATCCTTGGTGGGTAGGCAAGTTATACAAATTGCAGTTTTAATGCTGAGCATGTTACAACCAAGTCTCCTAGCTACAATAGAATTCCCAAAATGAAAAAAGAGTATTTATAGTCATGAGATGGAAAGGCACCAGCACCAATGTCACATCTTTCTGGGATTTTATAGATGGATCTACAGACACGTCGAGGCTTAGTGCCTTATAACGCTTAAAAAAATAATCGCAAATAAAAGGGAGTACGGGAGGAGCAAGGGATTGAAAAGGAAATGGAAGAAAAACTCTAAGTGATTTCTCTGTTAAAGTTAGGCACTATTTACAGAGTCGATAACACACCGTCCCCCCTTGTCGAGAGTCGAGATAATATTTTGTCATAGCTCTGTGACTAGTACAAGAGCCTACATAAGTAATGTAACATAGGAAAGATATCCAAAAAAATGCGTCAGGAAGGCTGAGGAGGAAACATCGATTTATTACCCCTAAATAGATTCGAGCACTTTCAATTATTACCATCATTATCATCGTCCTCATCATCATAATCTTCATCACCTTCTTCTACCCACGGTTCTTTTCAAACAGGGCAAACGCGCCTAAAAAACAGAAAAAATGGAATCCACAGTAACTAGGAAATAAAGATGAACTTCCTGGCAACGATTCATCTGCCACCTAGGCTGTGAAATGATTGTACTTTTTTTTCTTTCCTATTCCCGGTCTACGGTCGTAGGGCCAATGACAATCCTTCGTCTGACTGGATTTAGCGATAAGATGAAGACGGAAGCAAACAAATAAAGACTTTTAACAATTTATCTTAAAAGGGTGCTGCACACACATAGGGGATCCCAAACATAAGGGTAGAATTATGTCTCTCTCTTGGAACATTTGTATAATTGATTAAAAATTGTACGAGCCATGGAGACTGCATTTTATTGTCCCTAAGCCGTCTCTGGGGAATACGACTCTGTTTTTCGTTTTGCCCATAGTATGACTCACATACATATGGGTAACACGATTCTTCGGATGGTACCGTAAATTGCGAAGAGCGCTTCGACAGCCTTTTATTAGATGTTCTCGTAAATTATTACCCACAAGTATCTCTTAGCGCTACCTAAATAGTTAAATGGTAAATTGAGTAAATGGTCAATTGGCTGCATAAAAAAAAAGTCAAGTTCTGACTTTGAACGTCAGCAGCCGTCATTGTTCTCAGTATTGACAAAGTTCTATTGTCTGACTTTTAGGAGTAGACTTTAAATGGTTAATGGGCCATGAAAGTGATTTTTTGATGATTGATGGCCTTTCAGACAAGATAATGAAATCGTTTTGACATCCCAACCAATGACACTGGCAAGATAACTCGTCATCCTAACTATACAGGCCCCGAATATGCTCCAGATAAGATCAATTGAGTGTAGCGAAGCTACACATAAAAGGCTTTAAGTCTGCTTTCAACTTCCATCGCATCGTATGCGTTGAATATGAAACGAAAATTTCTATCAAAACTGCCGAAAGGACAAAAATGAAAATATTGGTGAATTGAACAAAGGTTCTAAAGAAACAGAAAAGAAAAGTACAGCGCAAAAGGCTTAACCTGACCAGATAATGAGATGATAAAACCTGCTGACTTTGTGCTTTTTTCAACGATCTCCGTAGCCAACTTGTATTTGCAGGTTTCAGTTGTCGGTGAGGAGTACAATGTTATTTTATCATCATCAGTTGAATTATTGTTCAAGGACGTGGCAGGCATATTATTATGTACCCTAGTTTTAGTATTGTGTGTCTACAATAGAATGACAGAGAATTGGAAAAGGCGAACGGCGGTCTACAATAAATCGTGCTTTACGACAAACAAAAAGCTCAAGAAAATCGCGTTAAAGGACCGCTAGCGGCTAGTTCCGTTAAAGTATTTTCTGGGAGTAAACTCATTATAGTTTATTTCATGGCAGGTCTGTACCCAATATAAATACAACTCCTAATCTTATATTGACACAGCGTATTTCTGCAGGGCTTTCTATGATGAAGACACTAAGTTAAATTAACATGTAATATGTGTTAGCAAAGCAAATAAACTAATCCTTTTCCGTATCTGGATGAAAGTATATGAGTATGTACAACATCTACCCGCTTTATATGACAATTATAAAATTTACCCGCTTTATATGACGATTATACTTTACTTATTATAAATCATCGGAAAAAGGTTTTTTTTCCTTTTTTCTGTCCGAGTTAATCGGGCAATTTTTTTTATTACATTAGTATATCAATGTAATACACAAAAACAAATTTATCAAAACCAGTCTTTAACTGAAAAATGTTCCTGAGGTTAAAAAACCACGTATGCAAACACTTATACCGCAAACATCTATACTTGAAACTCCTATACTGCAATATAATATACTACAAGCTCATATACCAATTCTAATACTGTATACTACATACAAATTTATCAAAACCAGTCTTTAACTGAAAAATGTTCCTATGAGGTTAAAAAACCACGTATGCAAACACTTATACCGCAAACATCTATACTTGAAACTCCTATACTGCAATATAATATACTACAAGCTTATATACCAATTCTAATACTGTATACTACATGCGAAAATCTTATACGTTTTCTTATGATATTCATTGTTTTGATATTTACTGTTATACTATATATGTTCTGCAATGGTGTTGTTACTCTAGTTCAATGTTATATTATATTTATGAAACATTATTTCACTGATATACGTGTATACTACTATACTACTATTCCTCGACATCTGACTCACCCTTTAACACAGTGGTTGCAAGAATTTGATAACACATGTGTGTTTAAACGTATCCAAATATGTCTTTAATCACGTTGCTGGAACTATTTTCACGAATTGGGTCTGTGGAGGTTCTTTTAAGCTTACCCGAAGAACTCCCCATAATTGCAACCCAACTCCCATTGTTTTTCGCTAATGCAATTGCATTAGCACCTGAAAACATTTCCTTTTCGAAGAACATTTAACGCATACAACGCAATATCTAAACCTCCTAAAAAGAATTCTCCCAACATTCACGCATTTAATGCACTATCCAAATTCCCTGAAATAATTCTTTAATGTACATATGCATCATAAATCCCAAACCATTCGGCACCCTTTGTCATCATTAAAATGCAATGTCGGACAGCTTGTTTATGCAGCTGCAATAAACCGACCAGCGATTCGTTTGTACAATCGACAAACAATTACCGCATCTTCTGCATTATCAGCGAAACCGAATCCTCCCGCATTTCCTAATGCAAACACGAACCCAGTTTCTACTGCCATAAACATCTAAAACCTCAACCTGCGGTCTATCTATACAGCTGCAATGCACATCGTGAACAATGATCTACACGATCCCTTTGTCTTTCAATGTTTCAGGATTCGTTTTTCACGAGCTTGTTGCATGACTAAACAGTGATCCATTAGCACTCACCACACTCACACCACGGCATACAGAGATCGGCATCCATTGGTCACCGGGCATTAAGGAAAGATTTCACTTCCTTGGTGGCCGCACCATAAAGAGAAATTTTCGCTCTCTTTATACGAATCTCACCTGTAACTGAGGATTGAATACAAGTCGGAGTTATTTCCTCAGTGAGTCGTTTTGCATTACCCGACCGAGCCGGTCGGGTCTCCACCTCCGCTACCGCGAGTCGAGAGTTAGAGTCAGATTAAGTAAATACCAAATATATTCAGTTAATAGTAATGGTTGGAATTATAGTGCGGAGTGTTTAGATAGTTTGTGTATTGTGTACGTTTGAACGATGCAATGAGAATGCTTAAATTAAGATATTTTTAAGGTTCCAAGTGATTTTTAATTCATGTTTTTTTCATTTAGTTAGTCAAAAAAGTAACTATCATTTTTATTAAAGAAACCATTTAATGAATAAACAATATCCAGTGTGTTTCATTCCTGTGCTGTGTCCGCTCCGTGTCGTAGACCAACCATGGTTCCTCCTTCTTGTCTGGTATTATGATGGAGGAAGAAGGGAACCCGGTGCAGTACGCCTGCACACCATACTTCTTCCCCGCAGGTCGTTTGCGATGCTAATAAATAATAATAACTTCTGTAGAATAAGTCATCTCCTTCGTGCGGCAGCGGTCTTATGTGTTTTGCTGTGATTCAATGTAATGGAAAAGGAACTACACTTTTGGTCGCTTAACTCAAGTGCATGGTGTCAAATCTGTCTCCCATCAAAAGCTGGTGTTTCCCAGGGCTCTCAAACATTATCTTTTTAATTTTTCTAAACGTTTTCTTGTCCATTACCCACAACCCAATTCCCTCTTTTTCTGACGATAGCGCATTGAGTTTATCATATTCATACAAATGTTCTTGATCAACCTCTTCGACGATCATTATCAATCAGCGCCACATGCTCAAGTCATTGAATGCGGACTTCAATAAGCCCCTTTTATGGTTTACTATGTATTGCGTATTCGTGTGTATCTGATAAAAACGCCACAATATCTAGCTGCAAAGAATAGGAAAAATTAGACCACGTGTTAGTGGACACATATCGAATCTGATCCCACCATAAAATATCTGCTGATTATTTCGGATCTCTGCAAGTATTTCAAGCACCACATGCATTAAACTCCAAATTAGGCAGTGAATACAATCGCAGCACTAGAACGACTGATGCCAAATGTTGGCAATTCTAAAAGATCGGACAGAATACGCAATGCCCGTAACGAGTAGAAAAATAAAAACATCAAAGCCCATGAAATTCATTCAGAGAAGAAGAAACTTGGGGATCTGTGAGGCCTACAGGACAGCGT
This sequence comes from Microdon myrmicae, assembly GCA_963931805.1. Taxonomy (NCBI): domain Eukaryota; kingdom Metazoa; phylum Arthropoda; class Insecta; order Diptera; family Syrphidae; genus Microdon; species Microdon myrmicae. Next base: position 373,599 of record OZ007500.1, on the reverse strand, counting down.
TCACCGAGACACCCGCAGTAATTGCGGGTCGCGTCCCAATCGAAATAGAAGCAAGAGCAGTGGTGGAAATATGTAAGCTGCCCCAACTGAATGCATGAGACTTCAGTGTATATAAAACCTAACTCACAGTTATCCAAGAACAGCCAATGGAAACAAAAATGGGGCACAGGTAGCACAAACAAAGATCGACCTATAAATTGATATCGAACATCAAAGAGGTCACGACTAGACTACATGACGAGGTAAACTTTCGCATGTCCCAGAGTCTAAAAAGACACGGATGCTTTGGACTATACTTACAGTCAAGTACACGGAGGGACCCATGTGTAGTAGATTCCAGGAGGAAGCGCGTTTTACTTCAATATTACTTCAACGGTACAGTATTTGGGCGCATCATATGATTAAGATCTAGCTCTCGATCTAGCTCTCGATAACGGCATGCTGAAGCTTCACAGACTACAAGAACTTTAAGAACACTATCGAAAAAAAAACAAGACGCCCCGGAAGAAATGTCGGAAGAAAGTCAACCTTTATGTACTGACAGAAAGGTGAGATGTGCGCGAAACAGACATGCAAGTGTACTTGCTTCACCTGCATATTTTGAACATCAATAGTACGAGGGTTGTCTTTTATATTTCGGGATTAGAGAACAAAAACAAATATTGATCATCGAAAATCACTTTATTGTTTTTCAAAATATTCCCCATGAAGATCTATACACTTTTGCATGCGTTTGAACCAATTGTCGAAGCACTTTTGCCACTCTGATTGAGGTATCTCCAACACATGCATTCTGAATGCAGCAACCGCTTCTTCAGGTGTCGAAAAACGTTGACCTCTCAGTTTGTTTTTTACGTACGGGAATAAAAAGAAGTCATTCGGTGCCAAGTCAGGACTATACGGCGGATGACCCATCAAATCGATGTTTTGGGTGCTCAAAAATGCAGTTGTCGCAGCCGATGTGTGAGAGCTCGCATTGTCGTGGTGAAGAGTGATCCGTCTTCGGCGGTTGGTTTTCCTGATTTCTTGGAAGACAACTGGCAAACAAATGGTTGTGTACCACTCAGAATTGACTGTTCTGCGTTGTTCTAGTGGTACGGTTGCGACATGTCCAGTTTTTCCGAAAAAACAGGCGACCATTTGCTTGGAAGTGCTTCGTGCGCGAACAACTTTTGTTGGATTTGGCTCATCTTGAAACACCCAGACAGTCGACTGCTGTTTACTTTCGGGCTCATACGCGTAAATCCACGATTCATCACTTGTCACGATGTCATAGACGTGTTTCGAAGCACCGCGACCGTATTTTTTGAGCATTTCTTTCGACCAATTGACACGAGCCTTTTTTTGGGCGATTGACAAATTGTGTGGGATCCAACGCGAACAAATTTTTTTGACAGTCAAATGTTTATGCAATATTGAATGTATGCTGGTCCCACTAACGCCTAAGGTTGTCTCAATCTCACGATAGGTCACATGACGATCTTCCAATATCAGTTCGCGCACAGCATCAATGGTTTTCCGAACAACAACTGATTTTGGACGACCTTCACGAAATTCATCTTGGAGTGAACTACGACCACGATTGAATTCACCATACCATCGATAAACACTGGTCCTTGATGGAGCTTCATCGCCAAAAATCGAATTAAGTTCATCCATGCACTGTTGCTGAGTTAATCCACGCCGAAAGTTGTAAAAAATAATCGCACGAAAATGTTGACGATTTAATTCCATTTTTGGGCCGAGATGAATCTTTTAAGTTACTGTAAACAACACAAATAGCGCTCGTATGTCAAAACGTTCTGAGTGCGTATAACCTCAAAAATGTCCAACTTTACGACAGAGCTGTCAATTGCCGGATTGCAACACTAGGGTTGCCAAATCCCGAAACATAAGAGGCAACCCTCGTACATAAGAAAATAAATCATCATCTTTTTTTTCTGTTATAAAAAACTACTTTGCTTGCAATCCAACACAATATCGGCAATTGTAATTTACCATCAATACTGTAATAAACTAAATTTTAAAAAATGTTAAGTATGTAATGTATTTGTTAACACAATGGAAATTACTCAGATCCGCCATTGTGTTTTGGAGTTTTTGCATTGATTCTAAGAGTATGGAATAGTTTTTACGAGATATAAGATCGGATATGACTGAGTGCCAACCACAAAAAATTTGAATTCACATGTTTAACTTAAAGCAAACTTAAAAATACTACAACTATTGTAATAAAAGTCAATCCAAAAGTAATAATGAACGTTAAAAGAACGAACTCACCAAGTGTTGGAACAAAACTTAATCGCAATAATTTGCAAACAAAACTGAAATCGGCATGTTTTACTTACATCGAGATGCCGACGCCAACTTTTGGCCACTATTAAATCAACAAATTTGCGAGCAGGGTGGTGTGAACGCCATTTTTCTTAGGTGCCTAAGTCCATATACAGACTAAGGGGATGTGAATTTGCAAATCGTCCAGACTGCACACAGTTTATAGATCTTCTTGCACACTGAAAAAGTACTTTTGTTTGGAACATCGATGCAAGGTTTCGCTTATTACTTTTCACTACATGTCTATATTTCTGTGGCTGTGGATAATAACACTTCAATAAAGGGGTCAGGTGGGTTTCGAAAGCCCAAAGCATATTTTTACTCATTTCTTTCTAATATATCAAATAAAATATTTTATTCAAATTATTTAACATATCAAAGATACATATTTGATAAGTACTTTGTGAAATTTTCATTCGAAATTTTGATAATGTTTGCAACACGCATTGCCTTGTAAAATTAGTTGTGATAAAAACAAAACCGAATCCTTCGTTCAAGCACTAGATAATGTTATCTTGAAGAAGTGTAAAAAAATTGAGCAAAATCGATTCATAACTTTTTGAGAACATAATCATAACAACCGACGTAAAAAAAGGGGTTTCGAGAAAAACACGCTTGAAATGCGCCGCGCTAGGCTAACGTGGCCTGATGGGCGGAACTTTTGAAGGCTCAACCTCTTAGAATTTTACTCCAAAAAAAAAAAAAAAAATTACTCCAATGTATTATTTAATAAAATAAAAATAAAAAAAATCGACTTTTTGAAATTTTTAAACCCACCAAACCAGAGTGGTTTTGTGTGTATCAAACTCAAATGGATTTGCTCTTCTAGAATGAGATTTCATTTAAAACAAATGACTGATTGTCAGTCAGGCATTGGATATAAAGAGTTTTTCTGGTTATTAATTTCGGCATTTCTGTGGCGTATAATCCACAATGTTATTTATTCACGGTCCTATTCAAAGAAAATGCTCATAGCAAAAACTGCTTTTGGCAAAAATTATCGGTGGTTTGACTAGCTTAATTCAAGCAATATAATTACCTATAACTAAAGTATATATAAGTTACAAACTAGAGAGCTTAAGAACTATCTTAACTAAGCTTAACCCAAGGTAACGAGAACAAATTAAGAAGGTAGGAGTAGGGGCGAGAGATGGGGGCAGGTTATAGTAAAGTGTAGAAGCGCCGCTTAAGATTGGTGGTGAGAATGGATTAGGAGGGGTTGTTTGAGAGTATGGGTAGAGAGGTAGAACTCGAACAAGGTGGAATTGGAGTTGACATTTCTCAGCATCCTCGAAAGGGGCGTGGGGGTTTCAATAACGCCACCGCTTGCTTTTTCCAGGTACAACACCTAACTTCCCTTTAGGGCATACAAAAAGCATAACAAACAAAAAAATTGTGGCAGTTCCATTGAACGCCAGTACTTACCTTACAACTATGATGAAGAAACTGTTTCTTAAAACACATAAAAATCGTGTACTTACCTTCCATAGCTGTACCAATAACTTTAGAAATACTTTGAATCAATAATTCTAGCTGACATAAAATTCCATCAGCAACAAATATTAATTTCCCTAAAAGCAATTTGGTCGCACCATTCGCAAACCAACATTGCCAAAGCATATCGGGCGCCAAATCACCCGACCAAGCGAAACACGAGCACCAACGCAGCATGTGCTTATGACCCAACTCGGTTACGACATTCCGTAACCGACATAAATCCTCAAACTTACCCATGCAACAGAAAGGAAATATTTTTCCCCCACACACGTGCATGGCAGGTCGCATCAGAGGACGTCAGCAACGTGCGCCCGATCAGAATGGATCTCTTCTTTTTATGGAAATGTAATATCCACGGTCTGCTTGCTCATGCACAGCATGTGAGTGCGAAGTAACCGCATTTGTGTGTGTGCGCATCCTTTCAGTGATCACCACTAAGATCATGCCTTATATGGTCATCGAAGCGATGGATGGAATTTTGGTATTCTGTCGCTTCGGTGGCAATAGTTAATCTTCGATCAGATTCCGTGGAGGCATGTCATGCCTCCACGTAAAACGTCAACGTACCAGGAGTCTTAAAAATGCTGTCGGTGGATGTGCATCGTCGTTTGAGCTTGAGGTAAACTAAATAAAATAAGGATTATCGTGTGCACATGATTAAAGTTAGGAATGAATATTGCGTGAACTGGATTAAAATAAAATAATGGATACTGTGTGCACTTGATCAAAATAAAGAATGGATAGCGTATGAACTTGATTACAATAAGGAATGAATACTGTTTGAACTAGACTTAAATAAGAGTGAATTTGTTACATTTTGTTTTTCCCGTGTAATTAAAACAATAAAAAATAAAATTAAAGACAAGAATTACGTTTCTTGTTTCACTAAACTGAGTTCGATGTTCAAAGCCCTCACCTTGCTTTGGTTGTTGCACCGGAGTCTCACAATAATTGAATAGATACGTCTTAGTGAACCCGGGCATTTGCCGACACGTAACCAACCCTAAGACTAAAGAAAAACTACAAAAATGAATAAAAACACGGCCAGTAGCCTGATGGGTTGCGCTTTGGTTCAATTTTTGGTGATTCTAACTGTCATAGCGTCAGTTCGAATCACACGTTCTTCACTATCAATCCCAAACGCTATAGGGGTTGGTTGTTGCACCGGAGTCTCACAATAATTGAATAGATACGTCTTAGTGAACCCGGGCATTTGCCGACACGTAACCAACCCTAAGACTAAAGAAAAACTACAAAAATGAATAAAAACACGGCCAGTAGCCTGATGGGTTGCGCTTTGGTTCAATTTTTGATGATTCTAACTGTCATAGCGTCAGTTCGAATCACACGTTCTTCACTATCAATCCCAAACGCTATAGGGGTTGGTTGAGACCATAAGAGGTCCGGTGAGGGGAATGTAGAGAAGGCGAGGATTGCGTGTATTTCGAGGATTTGTGTTCAGAGGAATTAAGTTAAGGAGATAGGCGCAGTCGACCGAACCGGAGAAGACCCGATGAATAAACATTATGTCAGGGTCGTACCCTGCGTTTCTCAAGAGTTCTGAGGTTGATTAATTTGAGTCGGTTAAAGTACGGGAGAAGATTAAGGGGTTTTCCAATGCTAGCCCTCGGAGAGCGAACCAAAGGAAGCGACGTTGAATACTTTCAATTCTACAGATATGGATCTTATGATAAGGAGACCATACCTGGCTACCATATTCAATCAATGGACGGACGAGGCTAAGGTAAAGGGATCGAGTAACGTAAGGGTCGGAGAATTCCTGAGACCATCGTTTCACGAATCCGAGGGCAGAATCGGCCTTCCAGATCGTCTCATCAATGTGAGAGAGGAAGTTAAGCTCCCTGTCGCAAAGGATCCAAAGATCTCGAATAGATTGGAGAAAGGTCAGGGGTTGGTTATGAAGGGAGCCAAGTTCATCAGGAAATTTGCATTATCGAAGCACTGTGGTAGTATTACTTTTTCATTGTATAAATTCTCTTGAACCGGCCCTTCGAACCTCTTCGAACGCGGGCTGTCATAAGCTGATGCAAAAGCTATGGGGTTACAAGGTATCGAAAGTTTAAATGGCTCATCGTATAGTGCAACGTTGACAGGACATGGCACAGGTTGACCTGATGGAATGGATGATAGATCCGGGGACAGATGAACGACTTTCACACACAATGAACAATTCGACGCAGTTCATTTATCTCCCATCTACTTGCGGAATTTTACCACATTTGTTCTGCAAGTTTTAAAAAGTCCCTCAAACGTTAGTGTATGGTGATGAAACAACCATAATTGGGGTAGAGTTTAAATTTTGTTGTCTTAAGCTCATTAGGGAGGTTGAAATAAGTTCCCAAAAGAGATCGGAAACAGTTCAAATGTACTGCTTCCATGGGATTGAGGAGATTATTCAAGATTTAACGTGAATCAAATCGATTCTTATTTAAACATCATGAACTTAATGAATTTGTAGTTTTCGTTTTGAATGCCTCCAGTTTTAATTACCTTCTCAATCAAGACTAAATTTCACGTATTCAAATCATGTTAACATTCTTTGTTACGGTTGCCATTTACACTTTAATTCACTTCATTACAAAGTACGTCATTTATTTCATTGCATTGATAGGTAACACATCGTTCAATAACTCCTAGACTAACTTAGAGATGGTGCCTGTAATGAAAAATCTTTATGACTTTTAGGAAGTAGTAACCTTCAAACGACATGTATTCCATGACAATCAGCTTATAATGTATTGAGTTATAGTAATTTAAATGGTCCTTTTTACCGTATTGAAAACAATGGCAAAAATCGTTTTCGAGTGTTGATAAAACATTGGTTTTTAATGGGTAAAAATACAGTTCAAGGACAGTCATGGTTTACTCCTTCGAAACTAACCATTTGTCGGTGGAACGCTGATATAAAACGTGGTCGTACGGACACAAATGGCGCTGAACACTCTGATTGGCCAAATGAAACAGTGTCGTATGTAAGTATTAAAAACCGTGATTGGATATTGAAAAATGTCAAAATGTCAAAAACGCCAGAAAGCTGAGATCATGAAGATATCAATCGGTAGTGTTTTTCCTATTTTGCATCAAAATTTGGCCATGAAATTTTGTGTGATAGTGGATGAAACATGGATTCATCATTTCACTCCGGAATCACGTCGGCAATCAGCTGAGTGGAGATCAGCCCGTGAAAGCCGTCCGAAATGTCCGAAGTCAAAACAGTCTGCCGGCAAGTTTATGGCCTCTGTAGTTTGGAATGCACAGGGTGTAATATTCATCGACTACATTGAAAAGGGAAAAACCATTAATAGCGAATATTACATGTCATTATTGGTGTGTTTACGCTTACAGTACCCAGTGATTACTGGCTGTTTGCAGACCTTAAAAAAGTGCTCCACGGGAGGCGATTTGGCTCTAATGATGAAATCGTAGCGGTTCCGCTAAACCCTACGGTCTACTTACCTGAAAAACCCCCATAACTACTACCCTACTCCCTTAAGTTTGCTAATGCAACAGTATTAGTACCTGTAAATGCTGCACGCATTTAAGAGATCAAATCTATGATCTTTAAGTCCCTGTAAAGAAAACTTACCTTTGATGCATGCTCTTCGCATATAATTTCCCGTAAGAATCCTTTCTTAACCTTATCAGGCAGAACTTCCATTATTACGACCCAATCTACATCAGTTTCCGCTAATGCAACAACCTGTAAATGCTGCACGCATTAAGCTTTCCGAATATATTTATTTTCAAGCTTCTGCAAAAGAATTCTTACCTGCAAGCATAACTTCGCATGTAAAACCCCCTATAAGAGTTCTTTATCTTATCCTAAATTACCTGAAAGAAAATTCATCGGTTCATATATAATACAACCCCATAATCAGGAAACGTTACCCTTGAGTTGGTTTATCCCAGCTTCATCATCTGTATCATAAATCACCAGACAAATGACCAATGCACAGGTGCCTGTCTGATCGACTTGGAGAAAGCCTTTGATACCGTCTGGATCGAAGGGTTGTATTACAAACTGGTCAGACATGGCATACATAAGCCTTTATTATATGTACTTTACGATATGTTAAAGGACAGGCGGTTCGTGGTCAAAAGTGGTATTGCGACCTCTAATACTCGTAAAACGTATAATATCAAGAATGGCTTGCAACAGGGCGCGGTACTCTCTCCGATTCTTTTTAACATTTACATTAGCGACTTATTAGATGCACTTCCGCAGGCTATTGCGTACGCAGACGATCTCATAATTTACAGAACAGCTCCGAAAGTTGAGATCATAAATAGTTTAATACAACGAGACTTCAACAACGTACAGCGCTATTGCGATGACTGGAAACTTAAGATCAACTTCCAGAAATGTGAAGCCATCCTATTTAGAACCCCATTATATAAAGCCACGTACGACACAAGGAAAAACTGGCGAAAGCTAGTTATCGTGGGACCGCATGGAGATAAACTGGAAACCAAGAGTTTAGTTAAATACCTTGGCATCTGGCTAGACCAATATCTGTATTTCAACAGACATGTAGAGGCTGCTTTGCTCAAAGCGAGGAAAACTTTTGCTATGACAAGGAGGCTATTTCACAGTAGCCAACTTGAGAGCAGGGTAAAAGTCATATGCTACATGACGCTAATCAGGCCAATGCTCATATATGGTTGCCCAGTATGGTTCAACATAGGTCCAAATTTGATGGAAAAGATTCGGGTGTTCGAAAGGAAGTGTCTCAGAAGTTGTCTCAGATTATATCGGACACCGGAATCGAACTATAAAAAGTATTATTCAAATGAGACTTTATATAATGAAGCGTACATAAATAGGGTGGATAATTTTATGATTAAATTAATCAGAGGACATATTGCGAGAGCAATAACCTCGTCCAATGACCTAATTTTCGGGGCCTATTATCCAAACACTCTGTACTATGAGAGCGTGCGTCGCAACGGCTTTGTTCCACCAGAGGCGTTCCTTGACTTGGACATGAAAGGGCTTATACAGGATAGATCCGGAATTCCGCTGATCTACGAGTATCATGTAAGTAGATCATCCGTAGACGGGCGATTGTGCTACGACCGGGAAGTAACGCGCACCGAAGAAGAGCTCCTGCGCTTCAGTAGGGCTATCTCCCACAGAGACCGGGACGATAGTATTAGACAGCGTCAACAGTTCTGGTGGTTGAATGGCATATAAAGACCTGGATACCAAAGTCGGTATAGAATCACACTATCGTCAGCTAGCTTACATAGACTTAGCTTTTCTAGAATTAGGGTAGTATAAGATTTTAGTTAAGTTAAGTTAAGTACTTTTACATAAAATTAAAAATTAAAAAAAAAAAAAAAAAATTAGGTTTTTCAAATTTTTCTTTGTCTTTCAAATAATTATAAGTACTGCCACAAAATTCTGTCGCCGAAAGGCAAATTATATAATGGTTAAGTAATGTTTAGCTTAGAGCGTCTGCGAAGGACCAGTAAGTTATTATATAAGATAATTAATCTAGAATTTAAGCATTTTTTGTCTAGCCTTTAATTTAGAAACTAAGAATATAAATAGCAAATAAAAAATGTTTTAAAAATGAAAATCACCAGACAAACGCATTGGCTGGCGACCTACACCCAAGGGACTAAAACAAATACACACATCTCTTGGCACCAATTAAATCCTACAGCATAAGCAAATGCAAATAGGAATTCAATACTTACCCTTACCAGTGATGCCATAAACACCATTTCCTGGTAATTTAGCCAAAACCTATTAATACCGTTTCTTCAGTGCGCCGCGTCTATTTATTTAGCCGCGACGCACATCTCAAAGAAAGATGCAACTAGCATCCGACGAGTTTCGGTTCTGTTTGTTGTACCAGACTCGCATCCCATGAATGCACCTCTTCCTTTCTTTGTTTATATTCCTTCCCATGGTTTTGATCCATAAAAGAACCAGTTTACACACATATATGTGTACTGTGGCGATCTTCCGTATGAGATCTGTTGGTTACCCCAAAGAGAGACTACGTCTCTCTTGGAACAGGAAATACATCCTTAATTTAAGAGAGCCAGCTTCACTGACCGAATTCCCTAGTCAGCGAATTTGTATCGCGAAGTCCTTTTCCATCTGCCGACGACAACAGTCGTGCGGACTTCCGCTCCCGTTCCGCGGACGGGAGCGATAATAACTAAAGTCTTATTACAACCTCTAAAGAAGTCGGTCGAGTTTCGTGATTACTTTAACCTCCCACTGTATCGTGTGCACCCGTACCTAATCCGAAGTAACATTAATTTCGTTGACGTGAAATAGGTCAATAGACATTTATCACATTTAAGAACTCTGTTAAACGTGTCTCAAATTGAACTAGTAATAATGCCGTAACAATATCGTGAATATACAAATGGAACAATAAAGTGACCATGTAATACCTATTGGACCGTGCATTTGACTTTCTTTCCCGCGGAACCTTAGTGACGATAAATTAGTGTGTATAATTTTTGTCCTGTCGTTGTGTCCGGTGAACTGTTTTCAGCGGAATTATGATGGAGGAGGAAGTGAAGCGAGTGTCCGTGTTAGGCACATTACTTCCTCCCCACAAAATCACCACTGCAACTTCTACATACGTGGTATAAAAAAGTTAGAAAGGCGTTGGAATAATTGTATCGCAGTTGAATGAGATTATGTTCATAAATAAAGATGCATTTAGCCAAATAATGTTGTTTTAGTTGCTAATCTCGGGATTTATTTAACAATGTGTTAAGTCCCCTAAGTTTTATCGTAAATGCAAGTTGAAGTTAGAAAATGTTTTTGAAGTCAAAACTGCTAGCTGTCTAACGACCCTGAGGGTGAAAAAACGTTGATTTTTTGTTAAAACAGGATGCTAATAATAGATTCATCACGTTGACGGAGTAACCGCCTATATCCATGGGCCAAACGCCAGTCTATAACCTTTTCACGAAAACGCATATCTTCGCCTCCCCATCCCTATTCTCTTCACCATGCAATCGATCCCCGACCCTGGTATTCTATGTGATAAAGAACTTAATTTCCTTTCCAATATCGACGAGATGTTTTTTAAGGCCGACTTAATCCTCGGATTTATAAAACGGTGGTCTAAAGAATTCTCCAATCTCTATGTCACCCGATCCCTCTATATTCCTTTAACTTCTAAATAAGAGGGTTGCCTCTTATGTTTCGGGATTTGGCAACCCTAGTGTTGCAATCCGCCAATTGACAGCTCTGTCGTAAAGTTGGACATTTTTGAGGTTATACGCACTCAGAACGTTTTGACATACGAGCGCTATTTGTGTTGTTTACAGTAACTTAAAAGATTCATCTCGGCCCAAAAATGGAATTAAATCGTCAACATTTTCGTGCGATTATTTTTTACAACTTTCGGCGTGGATTAACTCAGCAACAGTGCATGGATGAACTTAATTCAATTTTTGGCGATGAAGCTCCATCAAGGACCAGTGTTTATCGATGGTATGGTGAATTCAATCGTGGTCGTAGTTCACTCCAAGATGAATTTCGTGAAGGTCGTCCAAAATCAGTTGTTGTTCCGAAAACCATTGATGCTGTGCGCGAACTGATATTGGAAGATCGTCATGTGACCTATCGTGAGATTGAGACAACCTTAGGCGTTAGTGGGACCAGCATACATTCAATATTGCATAAACATTTGACTGTCAAAAAAATTTGTTCGCGTTGGATCCCACACAATTTGTCAATCGCCCAAAAAAAGGCTCGTGTCAATTGGTCGAAAGAAATGCTCAAAAAATACAGTCGCGGTGCTTCGAAACACGTCTATGACATCGTGACAGGTGATGAATCGTGGATTTACGCGTATGAGCCCGAAAGTAAACAGCAGTCGACTGTCTGGGTGTTTCAAGATGAGCCAAATCCAACAAAAGTTGTTCGCGCACGAAGCACTTCCAAGCAAATGGTCGCCTGTTTTTTCGGAAAAACTGGACATGTCGCAACCGTACCACTAGAACAACGCAGAACAGTCAATTCTGAGTGGTACACAACCATTTGTTTGCCAGTTGTCTTCCAAGAAATCAGGAAAACCAACCGCCGAAGACGAATCACTCTTCACCACGACAATGCGAGCTCTCACACATCGGCTGCGACAACTGCATTTTTGAGCACCCAAAACATCGATTTGATGGGTCATCCGCCGTATAGTCCTGACTTGGCACCGAATGACTTCTTTTTATTCCCGTACGTAAAAAACAAACTGAGAGGTCAACGTTTTTCGACACCTGAAGAAGCGGTTGCTGCATTCAGAATGCATGTGTTGGAGATACCTCAATCAGAGTGGCAAAAGTGCTTCGACAATTGGTTCAAACGCATGCAAAAGTGTATAGATCTTCATGGGGAATATTTTGAAAAACAATAAAGTGATTTTCGATAATCAATATTTGTTTTTGTTCTCTAATCCCGAAATATAAAAGGCAACCCTCGTATATCAAAAATTAACCATCGGCACCATTTCGGACATACCCACCATCAATTCGTTGACACTTTGTCGCAAAAACGTACGCCATGGGATCGCGATATTATATAGTACAACTTTACAACTAAATATTGGTTTATACGAGTCCGTGGATATTGAGAAATACATATTTCCAAAAAGAAATTAAAAAATTAATTTTTTCCAGAAGGTAAATTCTGATGCATTGCCCAGTATGCATAACTGGTTGATTTTTGAATTTTTCACAATATATGTTTTTTGATGCCTTCCATATGGTGTTTTGCGGTAAGAACAAGCAGTACAGTCCCGGTGTTCCACATGCGGAATACGTAGTTTATTATTGAATTCTCCTCTTAATTGATTTATAAGGTTCACAAATTTGTGGTGGGTCATTGGTTTTTTATTTTTGTAACCTTTTAATAGAAAACTGCTGAAAGACGTGTGTTTCTTAAAAAGTTGCGGCGGAATAAGTTCTTTTTCCGCAATCGGTAAAAAACATTCGTGTCCCCTGAGGGGGGACAATCGAGTCATATGTTAGACTTATGTTGTCTTGAAAGGACAGCCGAGTGCAAAGGCTTTAATTGATTACAATGTTCAAAGGCGATGACAGATATATCGTTAACGCAATGGAAGAAGCTGTTGCGAACTTCGTAGTCAGTTCCGGGATAACGTATCATCCCAACAAGTTTGTGTACAGTCACCGATATCCTAGTTAATTAATTAGTTGTTGTACAGCATTTACCCCAGAGGCGGACTAAATTCATTTTTTGAATCGATAGAAATACATTCAGTACATTTGATTATATAATCCACGTACTCGAGAGACATTTTTGTATTCTCATAAGGATTCCATAATAGTTCAGAACATACTCAAGAACATGCACGATATCCTTGGCAATGGTTCGCGGAAGGTAATGTTATCTTCCCTTTTGTAATCCTCTAAGTTGCTTGATGTTATCTGGCGGCGGTGGGTTCCACCTCGTTACGCCCTGCTAATACCCGCAACTTCAGTATCACATTCACGAATATAAATCTCCAACCCAAACGATTTCTAATGGCCCTTACCTTGTAGCCATCTACTAATGCGATTGTTACAAAAGTTTGGTTCTTTGAAAGAGAAAAAGGCAACTTTTCACCTCATTAACTGAAATTCGCCTTAGATAGTAGATGTTCACTTCAATTTGGCCGATTCGAATCCATTCCTTATAGTCATTTAGCACCATGGGCAAGTTGAATACTAAAATATGAACAAATCTAGAACAGAATAGCGGTGCAGAGGAATATAAACAAGTATGAATTGAACGAAATGTGTATGGCAGCAAACGCGTATAGATAAATAGGTAAAACGTGACGTAAAAGCCCAATGGCCACAATTAATACTTTCCCCAATAGCACAATATTCGGTGTAGATCGAGTTGGAGTCCCGATATTTTGAGTTAAATTTCTACAAACGGCATATCCGCCAAAAGGAATGATATCGAACTAGGCAAGATATCAAATTCCAATACCTGTGATATAATTCCATTCTTATTTCTCCTTTCACTCTTGGTTTAATTAATTTACGAATGTAAGGTCATAGATGCGAAACTTAACGGTAGATATCCGGATGGATCAATTGTCCTCACTTTATTGAAGATTACATCTACCAGCAGTGCACATTACATTAAAAGAAATTTGTCTTCTTTATTTTATGACAACTCACAGTACAGTAGAACAAGGATTACCAGTAAAAGACAGGAGAAAATTAATTAAGCAACACAACGCCGTTAAAGTAGCAAAATGAAGAGATCTCAAACCGCTCCTAATGGAAATTACTTGAAATTTATAGAATATCTCATTATACGCCTGTCACTTCGTTCATCTTGTGCATTTTGTGCCTCGGCACATACCGGTATAGCATGGTAGTCTTCTACATTGCCTGTCACTTAAGGGTTGTATCACTTGGCAATAAAAAAAGGGACAAGCATTGTAATGACACTCAGGATATTTATGTTGATAGTCGCAGGAGAGATTTCTTTCTCATTTCTTCCGTATCACGCCAGGCCCGCAGCCCGTCCCATCTGCTTCTCCTCTTCGCTAGGTCTTTGCCGATATCATTAAAACAAACCCAAAAAACACCACCCCAGGTTCGACAATATTCGCTCAATCGGACTCATTTCACCATCTTATGGATAGAAAATGTGGGTGGGCTTAGGGGCAGAAAGACGTCGGGAGGTGAACACCGATTTACGTTTGCATGTAGTCGAGCTTATGAAGCTAGTAAAAGTTGGGCTGTGATTGCTAGGCGAACATATATTAAAACAGAAAAGAATATATTCTTAATGGACTTATAAAATGATTAACCTGGTGGCGGAAGTTGGAGCTATGAACCGAAATGTCACCTTGCGGAGGAATGTTTTTGGATAAGACACGTAAAGTAGTGGTCCAATCAAAAGTCGAAACGTCGCATATGCTGAGTAGGATTCTAGTGTCATGGCAAATCCACATGGCACAAAGCGTTTCAATTGAACATTTACGAGGAAATCGTATACAACACAAGAGGCTACTGAGTGTATATTGAGAAAAAAATCAAGACAACTTGCCAATTAGTTCTAACCTTCAAACAAGTGTACTATTGTAGGAAGATTAGGAACTACTCTTTGTCTTTGTGTTGAAAAGCCATTATGGCAGGTACTATAATCTAGATTGAAATGTGTAACATATTCACAAATAACCAACGGAAGTACTGTTCTCGTAAGGTTCATATTGAAAGTGAAGGGACACAAATGAGTTTAATAAGGGTTATTTACTCTGTGTTGACTCTGGGAGTCCCCCACAAATTCAGAGGCCATTTAAAATTTCACCCCAATGGGGTATACTCTACGTAACCCATGCCTGCACAGTAGTCTCAAGATACGCGGGCCGTATCCTCAAGTGCCCCACAACACGAGGCCATCGCATGACATACGGAACTTTGGAATTTGGTGTTCGTGTTTCATTGTATAAAACAAACAAAGAAGGTAAAACACAACTTATTTATTAGTTTCGTAATGTGTTTCGCTGTTAATTTTATTATTTAGGCAGTCACAATTTACACAATTTGCTCTCTGAACAGAAAAATCACTACTAACTCTGATTGCTGATGCTCAAGGAGACTAACCGTTATACTATGGATAGTGCTATGGTACTCACACACGCATACTCGGGCCTATGTCGCCACTTGGGTTGCGTCCAAACGACAAGGATTACTACTGTTTTTCACCCTTTCACCACCGAAAGCACCCATGTCCTGATATCACCAGCTGAGTCAGGTGGTGATTTTGTTCGCCATGTGTTTTCCTTTGGTGGAAGAATCTCACCATCGATGCCATTCTCTTTGGCTTGAGATCTGTAATTGTGACCGCATACGCCGGCGATCCTCTTGCGAGACAGCGGTTTCCTTAGTTGCAATGTCAAGAGGTTTCCTCCAGACCAAGACATTTATAGCATCTTCGGATACCGCTCGGAAGGTGCAGCATACTCTTAATGATGCAAACCTATGTCTTGAGTTCACTCCCCTCATGTACGACTTATACCGTGCGGTTGCTGCCCATATGTGAGCTGCATTCATTATAATGGAGGTGTTGACGTTGGTTATTAGTTTTCTTAAGTGGGGCCGGGGTCCTACAACAATGGGTAGTAGTGTCGCCAAAACATTCCAGGCTCAGACTCTTGTCATTTTTCATTCGTTTTCCGCAGGTGTTCCTTGATGGTCAACCTGTTGTTGAGGGTAACACTATTTAATATAACGACTGTATCTGATTGTTTGTCCTCCTATTTTCAAATCAAGAAGTTCAACTTTCTTGCAGTTGTTTATTAAAACTGACTCCGTCTTATGTGCGCGTAGTTTCAATCCGGCCATATCTAGCTAGTATTGAATGCTCTGTATTGTATTTTTTTTTGTTATACTTCTCTCGGGAGAGGCGAACCTATAGCGCCGAGGCGGCGCCCTGAGATGCCACTAAGTAACTGTTGCATTTCTTTTTGAACAGTTGTAGGTTGTAACACTCGCGCGGGAAGGGAATTCCACAGCTTTCCCGCTCTGTAACTCTGGAACGAGTTCGGATACAGAGATATTCGCGCCGTCGGGAGATGAACCGCAAAGTGGTGCGATCCGTCGAATTGTCTCGTGGAGCGCATATAAACTCAATTGCTCGGAACAATACCACGAGGCTCCGAAGAACAGTACCCGTAATAATATCTGTAAAACAGACTGAGGTCAGCTACACGCCTACGATGTGATAGCGACTGTAGTCCCGACGTCAGTGATGTGACCCCGATCAGGCGGATCGCTCGTCTCTGTATGTTCTCAAATAGGTTGATAGGATGCTTAGGAGCGGAACTCCAAACATGGGAGCAATATAGGAGCGCCGGTCTAATTTGGGATTTATGCAGGATAAGAAGTTAGGGTGGAGTAAAATATTTCTTGGCTCTAAAAAGATAACTCAGTTTTCCTGAGGCTGACCTGGCGATGTTCAACACGTGTTTATGCCATGATACATTCCCACAGACCGTGACACCGAGCAATTTCATTCTTTCCTCAGATTCGAGGGCCTGGCCATTCTTCATCAGCTGTGGAATCGATGATCCGCTTTTCTTTGTGCATGTTGTATATTGTGTCTTCGTTGGATTGAAGTAGACGAGATTGGAATTCACTGCAGGACCTTATCCAGACGCCGATTCAGAAAGTCGATCTCGCCACACCTCAGTTGGTGTGCCGTCAATGCATTAATCGGCCGGTCACTCGAAAAAGAGAAAACAAGCGTACTATCATCCGCAACACTCCGTTATCTATTGACTCAAACAAATCATGTATGTGAAGCCAAAATAGAATCTTGATGCACCCCGTAATTAATAGGATACAGATCTGAAGACTCGCCGTCTACAACAACCCGGATCGATCGATTTTTAAGGAAGCTCTTCATTCAGTCGCATAGCTGCTGGGAAAGTCCGTATGAACGAAGTTTGCCTTGAAAAAAATCCAATATGACTGCCTCACCATGCCCCTCAATAGCAGGTGTCCATATATCGGTTATAAGGGTCAAAAGGTCTTCCATGGACCAGCCACGGAATCCGTATTGACGATCATTCAGAAGTTCGGTGCACTACAAATACTTAATTAAATTGGCATTAATGATCTTTTCCATCACTTTGGATAACACAGACAGTAATGCTATCGGCGGGTAATTTTGTGGGATACACTTTTTCCCCCACTTTGGGATCGGCTCAACTCGAGCTATCCTTCAGCAGGTGGGATATGTCTTCCATGCATAAGGTATGGGGAAGAGTCTGCCAAAAACCGCGTACAGCTCTAGGGCACAGTTCTTAAGGACTACTGCTGATTTTCTTTCCGGGCCGGTTGCCTTTTTATAGTCCCGTCCACGTAGAGTGCGTTAATTAGTACGCGGGCGGAACAAATATTCTCCAGGTCTTTGTTCCAGATATAGATGTTGAGCTACGGCCACCATCTGCATACCATTGGTTTGTTCCAAAAGAGGTATTTCTTTGCCTTGACATGAACGGCTTAATACAAGGCGCTCTACTCTTAACAACCCTAGATAAGCGTTTTTGTTACAATGGGAAATCTCACTCAGTGCGAAGAAGGCCCTCTGGTTTAGAAAGGCGATACCACACAAGGACTGTAGTTATACTATTAATTCCTTCCAACCTCAGGTGTCCCCCAGGGCTGTGGATTTTATTACTCGTGTACCAAGCATGGGCGCGGATTCAGCATAAACACCACTGAAAGTCCGATGGAAATTGTTTTGACGTACACTGCTCTTCCCACGTAATTACTCACAATTTGTGCACAACAGAGGAATGGGAAATAAAACACCGGAGTTTCCTTATTAAATATTTGAAATTTTCTTTATTAGTTAGTTCCATTAATTATCACAACCGATATGCTTTTATATTAACCCGCGGTACATTTAGCTTATCTGATCTTAACACTTGCTGGTGATAGGAAGTTATATTTAACGACTCGCACAAAAACCCGAAGATACTCCATTACTGGTGAAACATTGGAAGGAAAACACGCACCGGGCTAAAAGGTGTACTCGATTACAAACTCGACTTTGTATATTACGAAAAACCTCAATAGGCGCGTATAGTGCGTGTGCACTCTTGTGACGATGATATCTGACTCCTCGATGCTGGGCGACATTGACCCAGCCTCGGGGATTGCGATGGGTTTCGACGCACACCATCGCAGGGGAAACAATCCTTCCGTCACGCTGTAACCAATGAGAACCGATCGGCGTCCCATTGGAAGGTTCTTGAAAGATATCGTTACGATTGGAAAGAATGTCTTCCTATTGGAAGAAAGGACAAACAAAACGCGCGTTGAAGAAAGAATAGAAAGAAAACCTGCAGCTATTCAAACAATGAACGTGCATAGACCGAAAACGTTTCTATCATAAACGATAGAGGGTATACTGTACGAGGGTTGCCTCTTATGTTTCGGGATTTGGCAACCCTAGTGTTGCAATCCGGCAATTGACAGCTCTGTCGTAAAGTTGGACATTTTTGAGGTTATACGCACTCAGAACGTTTTGACATACGAGCGCTATTTGTGTTGTTTACAGTAACTTAAAAGATTCATCTCGGCCCAAAAATGGAATTAAATCGTCAACATTTTCGTGCGATTATTTTTTACAACTTTCGGCGTGGATTAACTCAGCAACAGTGCATGGATGAACTTAATTCAATTTTTGGCGATGAAGCTCCATCAAAGACCAGTGTTTATCGATGGTATGGTGAATTCAATCGTGGTCGTAGTTCACTCCAAGATGAATTTCGTGAAGGTCGTCCAAAATCAGTTGTTGTTCCGAAAGCCATTGATGCTGTGCGCGAACTGATATTGGAAGATCGTCATGTGACCTATCGTGAGATTGAGACAACCTTAGGCGTTAGTGGGACCAGCATACATTCAATATTGCATAAACATTTGACTGTCAAAAAAATTTGTTCGCGTTGGATCCCACACAATTTGTCAATCGCCCAAAAAACGGCTCGTGTCAATTGGTCGAAAGAAATGCTCAAAAAATACGGTCGCGGTGCTTCGAAACACGTCTATGACATCGTGACAGGTGATGAATCGTGGATTTACGCGTATGAGCCCGAAAGTAAACAGCAGTCGACTGTCTGGGTGTTTCAAGATGAGCCAAATCCAACAAAAGTTGTTCGCGCACGAAGCACTTCCAAGCAAATGGTCGCCTGTTTTTTCGGAAAAACTGGACATGTCGCAACCGTACCACTAGAACAACGCAGAACAGTCAATTCTGAGTGGTACACAACCATTTGTTTGCCAGTTGTCTTCCAAGAAATCAGGAAAACCAACCGCCGAAGACGGATCACTCTTCACCACGACAATGCGAGCTCTCACACATCGGCTGCGACAACTGCATTTTTGAGCACCCAAAACATCGATTTGATGGGTCATCCGCCGTATAGTCCTGACTTGGCACCGAATGACTTCTTTTTATTCCCGTACGTAAAAAAACAAACTGAGAGGTCAACGTTTTTCGACACCTGAAGAAGCGGTTGCTGCATTCAGAATGCATGTGTTGGAGATACCTCAATCAGAGTGGCAAAAGTGCTTCGACAATTGGTTCAAACGCATGCAAAAGTGTATAGATCTTCATGGGGAATATTTTGAAAAACAATAAAGTGATTTTCAATAATCAATATTTGTTTTTGTTCTCTAATCCGGAAATATAAAAGGCAACCCTCGTATATACCGTAATGGTATCTAAAAAGGCAAGCGCTAAGATGCGCATTTGTTTGGATTGGCTAAGTAAGTAGTGGTATTTCACTGCGCGGCTGAGCATTGAGACCCGACCTTACACTCAGTAATATACCGATCTGCCACTAGCAAGAGCCGTCAGTTGAACCTATATATTTCATTGCGGGGCTGAGCATTGAGACACAACCTTGCACTCAGTAATGTACCGATCTGCTACACTAGAAACAGTCGTCAGTTGAACCTACATATGCACAATCACAATCGTAATCACGCATGACAGAATCTCTTTACCAATTAGCTATTTAGGCCGCAAGTACGGTAAGATAAACTTAAAGGCGTCGTAAACACGAAAGAGATCTGATAATGGCCAAGCAAAACTACTATGTGGGTAAGTTTATCCGCTCGGATACTTTTGGAGCGAATGAAATTCGACTTTTAGTATTGACGATAAGCCATCCTAATTGTGGGAATATTTTAACTTACAAATATATTGTAGGATTGTTCAATAGAACTGCTTGGCACAACAAAGACTGAATGATGTCGACAAATCTGCCTCCCATCAAATTGAAGTGGCTGTTCCGCAATGCTCCATACTGTCACTTACTCTATTCCTCAATTTATAAACTATATCTTGCCCATTACCGTCGACTCAATTCACTCGTTTCTGGTCACAGAACGTTAAATTGCTCATACTCCTTCGAGCATGCTTCTACCCCATTATCAGTCATGTTCAGGTCAATGAATTCGGATCTGAACAAAATATAATTAATTAAGTGAGTGGAATATCAATGCCTCGAAAACTCAATGCTATGTTGTATTCCAAGGCTCGGTCCTTGGTCACATATTATTCACATTGTTTGTCGCAGATTTACCATGTCTAGGTGAAAACATTCAGGTAGCTATGTTTGCCGATGATACGGCCATTTTCTCTTCGGGTGCCTTATTCACTAATGTCTACAACTCTTTGCAAGCAGCTCTTGACAAACTAGCAGTATATTACAGGAAATGGAAAATAAAAATAAATGGTAATAAAACACAAGCTGTCTGGTTTTCGAGATGTAGGAAACACTGCTACCTACCAAATGGCACTAAACTCAGTATGTGTGCAGTTGATATTGATTGGTCCGAAGACTGTAGATATCTAGGTATTATTCTAGATAAAAAACTTATCTTTCAAAAACACATCACTACCACAATTGACAAATTAAACAAAGTCGTAAGAGTTATGTATCCATTAGTGTGTAGAAAGTCAAAGCTTAGCATCGAAAATAAAATTATAATATTTAAAACCATTTTTCAAGCTATACTCCTGTACCGGGCCCCTGTATGGTGTAATTGTGCTCGCACACACAAAATAAAATTGCAAAGGTGTCAAAATAAAATACTGAAAATGTTGCTGAAATTGCCATGGCATTATTCGACACATGAACTTCATGAAAACGCTAACGTTAAACCGGTAGAATTTCTTATTGACAAGATCAATCGAAACTTCTCCGTCAATTGTTCTGTTTCTGACAATGTTCTCGTTTCCCGTCTTGCGTTATCCTAAATCACTACCTATATACTCTGTCTTTGAAACTACCTATATCGTGGTCATTATTACATAAAATAACCGGAAACCTGTGCAATATTAGTCTTAGAATTTTAATAAGGGTTTTTTTTTGCAGTTTTCCCTTAATCATTTATTATTTATTATTGTTGCGGATTCGTAATTGAATGCAGCGGAGAGAGTCTAGTACGTTTATCGACTAGTACACTCCCCAAGGAAAACCCATGACAACTGTCAACAACCATCTGACAGTGCAGCTTCAGCGTCGAACTGTCATTGATTTGATTAAGAATGTGACACGCTTGTTCTTTCTTCACGTGTGTTTGGAGTTCTTTTAATTTAATCTTATCGTAATCCGAAAATATCAGTTGCATCTGGAGGTATTATTAAGTATTTTCCTATGGGAAACATTCCCACGTTTAGTTTAAATTCAGTGTCGATGAACGTAGTTTAAATGAACAATAAACGACTCTGTTAAACCAATTAAGTGCGTATTACTGGTTCGTCTACAGCTTGTGCTGCGGTTCAGGTCACTTGGGGTTGCGGCGGTCATTTTACGTTTCGGTTTAGTGTGCCGTGACTTCGTCGTTCCATGCGACTCGTCCTTGGTTACGTGGACACAGAGGTGGTGTTGGATCGAGCATCCAGGTGCACAATTACCAAGGGTGCGAGACAACGTTCACAAGCCGCGTGGCGTAGCATCTGTAGCGGACCTCCACAGTAGCGGTTATGGACTGGTCGCCTTTTTTTTCAAAATGGCAACAACCCTCTGAGAACGGGTTATCTGCGTATTTATTTGTTTGCATTTATAACGGTATTTACATTTACAGAGAACTCGCACGACAAGCATTCTCAGTTCAGGTTAACCAGCTGCGGCCAACAGACGATCTGACGCGGAGTGCGGTCATATAATTCCAGACAGCAACCCGCTGTTCGCCGGAGCTACATCGAATCATTGCTGGCCATTCACTCGCTACCAATCCTCAATTAATTATTCATTAAAATTGTGCTATTTTCATTATATAGATTTAAGATTATAGTTGTAAAGGAATCGCTGTCCTAAATATCTAAAATACTAGTTGTAAAATCTTAAATTGTAAATGTATTAGATACTTTAATATAAATTGAATTGAATTGAAACATTTCCTAACATTAGAGTAAGTTGCTCGGCCAGCCGACTCCATGTCATCGTATTCAAACAGTAAATTGCAGAAAACACCAATAATATGATGCAACCAAGAATGTCCATTTGGAAATTTTTGTTTTTTTATGTTTCACATACTGTCAAGAGGGATTGTTTTGATGCCCTTAACTGCCAAGGTACAGTGTTTTCTGAAGAAGAGGAACAGGATCGCATTACTAACATGATACAGGATTTCACAACGAAATCGGTTTGTGATCCTCTCATCAACTCTCGGAAAAAATGCTGCTGCAATTTCTGTTCTGCAAGACATGCCTGATGCATGACATTAAACAAAAAAGAAGAGAGAAAATATTGCATTTTTTCATTTTTCAAACATTTTTTTTATTTTCTTTTAAATATTCTTAGTTTCTAAATTAAAGGCTAGACAAAAAATTCTTAAATTCTAGCTTAATTATCTTATATAATAACTTACTGGTCCTTCGCAGACGCTCTAAGCTAAACATTACTTAACATTTGTATAATTTGCCTTTCGGCGACAGAACTTTGTGGCAGTACTTATAATTATTTGAAAGACAGAAAAATTTGGAAAACTTTGTGTCAATTTTTTTTTGTTTTTTTTTTGTTAAAATTTAACTTACTTAACTTACCTATTTTTTTTTGTAATTTTTAATTTTATGTAAAAGCACTTAACTTAACTTAAATCTTATACTACCCTAATTCTAGAAAAGCTAAGTCTATGTAAGCTAGCTGAAGATAGTGTGATTCTATACCGACTTTGGTATCCAGGTCTTTATATGCCATTCAACCACCAGAACTGTTGACGCTGTCTAATACTATCGTCCCGGTCTCTGTGGGAGATAGCCCTACTGAAGCGCAGGAGCTCTTCTTCGGTGCGCGTTACTTCCCGGTCGTAGCACAATCGCCCGTCTACAGATGATCTACTTACATGATAGATCAGCGGAATTCCGGATCTATCCTGTATAAGCCCTTTCATGTCCAAGTCAAGGAACGCCTCTGGTGGAACAAAACCGTTGCGACGCACGTTCTCATAGTACAGGGTATTTGGATAATAAGCCCCGAAAATTAGGTCATTGGACGAGCTTATTGCTCTCGCAATATGTCCTCTGATTAATTTAATCATAAAATTATCCACCCTATTTATGTACGCTTCATTATATAAAGTCTTATTTGAATAATCCTTTTTATAATCCGATTCCGGTGTCCGATATAATCTGAGACAACTTCTGAGACACTTCCTTTCGAACACCCGAATCTTTTCCATCAAATTTGGACCTATGTTAAACCATACTGGACAACCGTATATCAGCATTGGTCTGATTAGCGTCATGTAGCATATGACTTTTACCCTGCTGTCAAGTTGGCTACTGTGAAATAGCCTCCCTGTCATAGCAAAAGTTTTCCTCGCTATGAGCAAAGCAGCCTCTACATGTCTGTTGAAATACAGATATTGGTCTAGCCAGATGCCCAGATATTTAACTAAACTCTTGGTTTCCAGTTTATCTCCATGCGGTCCCACGATAACTAGCTTTCGCCAGTTTTTCCTTGTGTCGTTCGTGGCTTTATATTATGGAGTTCTAAATAGGATGGCTTCACATTTCTGGAAGTTGATCTTAAGTTTCCAGTCATCGCAATAGCGCTGCACGTTGTTGAAGTCTCGCTGTATTAAACTATTTATGATCTCAACTTTCGGAGCTGTTCTGTAAATTATGAGATCGTCTGCGTACGCAATAGCCTGCGGAAGTGCATCTAATAAGTCGCTAATGTAAATGTTAAAAAGAATCGGAGAGAGGACCGCACCCTGTTGCAAGCCATTCTTGATATTATACGTTTTATTAGAGGTCACATTACCATTTTTGACCACGAACCTCCTGTCCTTTAACATATCGTAAAGTACATATAGTAAAGGCTTATGTATGCCATGTCTGACCAGTTTGTAATATAACCCTTCGATCCAGACGGTATCAAAGGCTTTTTCCAAGTCGATCAGACAGGCCCCTGTGCATTGGTTCCTACATTTATTCCATTGTATGTCAGAGACCAGTTTAGCTGCGGCATGTGTGGTTTCATGACCCGTCTTAAAGCCAAACTGGTTATTTGGAATAATGCTGTTGTCGTCTACCCATTTTACCAGAGCTTTGTTAATAGTCTTTTCAAATGCTTTACTGATGCTTGGGAGTAAACTTATCGAACGCATGTTTATTGGGTTTGTACAGTCTTTGCACTTTTTTGGGATAGGCTGAATGATAGCCGTTTTCCAACGCGCGGGATAATATGCATTATTCAACGCGTTGTTAAACAGGACCGTGTATATATCTATTGCCATTGGGGGCAGGTTCTTGAGTACGATGTTAGGTACTCCATCTATTCCCACTGACTTTTTGCTTCTTAATGAGTCGAAGATACTCTGGATTCCTTCCCTTGTTATTAGAAGGCTATTAGCCACTACACCATTGGCATTAATGTCAATTGACAGATTATCTTCACTGAATTCGGTAAAACCCGGATTCTCCGATTGCCAAAGTGAAATTTCATTCCGGAGGTGCAGGTGATTGAGTAGAACTCTGTCCTCCAGGTCGTGATTTCGGTGAATGCTTTCATTCACCTTGTACATTTCCTGAAAGACAGCTCCCAAAGCGTTCACCTTTTCCAAAGGATCTTCGATCACGAAGAGCTCACTATTGAGGATAGCGTTCTCTGCATCTATGCCAATGTTGGTTAGCAGCTGCTTGTTTACCTGAGTACGTGGGATTTGGAGACACTGAATCTCATTTTGATTATTTCTCCTGAATATTTTATTTATTTGTGGGAACATATTCGGGTTATTAGTTTTTATAGCTCGAATTCTGTTGTTCCAATACAAATTTGTTGCTAATCTATAATTAGCTTTAAGTAATTGTTGGAGGTTTTTTAATCGGGATTTCAGTGATATTATCTCCTGGTCTTGTCTGTCTGTAAACTGTCTGTGTAATTGTTTTAATTTCGATAGCAGTCTGCTCTTTTGCCTGTGGAGTGCGTTTATTGTTGCGTTTCTGTACATGTTTATGTGATCTGTAACTGTTGTTTTGGGAATTGTTTTGTCCATTGTTCGTTTTACGGTTTCGTTCATTTGTTGGATATATTTGTCGATTTCGTCATTTGTCAGGTTTCTGTTTATTGCCAGATTAAAGTCATTCGAACGAAGTTCCCTTGTTAATGATCTGGTGAACCGCGGCCATCGCATTGCCCTGTAGTTGTAGGGTTGCGGGATCACGAATTCCTCCAGATCTGCGAGCTCGTTCAGAAGCTCCATTACTGCCATGAATGCACAGTGGTCACTGTCGTATTCAATCGTCCGTAAACAGTTTCTGTTTCGTCTGTTGGTGTTAAGTAGTCTCAGTCGTGAGTCAATTAGCAAGATATCTAAGAACGATCTACCTCTAGCGAACGATGGATATTCGGTAGCTAGCAGGTCAGTTCTATATTCAATATGATACTGATCTAACAGAGAAAATATTGCGCATCGTGAACAATTATTGTAAATCACGGACACACAACACATCATTTACCTTTATTTTTATCAGAGAATAAGAAAAATCTTTGTAAAAAAAGACACGATGAATTCGCATATCTTTACGTTGTAAATCGACTAGGTATGTTAAACTCTTTCTAGGTGTATAGAATAATCCATCAGTACAGCACATATAGTCTACCTGGCGCATATAGTCTAATAACTGCTTCAAGAAAGAAGAAAATAGGTACTGATGTTTTATTGACTTTTTTAAGTTTCATTTCAAGTTAAAGCTCTCATGGTCAAGAAATATAGGGGGCGCTACTTCATGTTGGATGTTTCCCATCCAAGAAAAATCTTTAAATTGGTCGCTAAGTTGCCTACATTCCTTACTGGAGCTTGTTAGAACTTTTAGCTGTAATGGACTTAGCTTAATACGTTTTCGTAGTTGCTTCCAAGGTAAGTATCTATTCATTGAGCTGCATGCAACAAAGTACTGTACGACATGCCACACAACATAGACGAGGCTACAATAAAAGCAAGTTTTACATTTATTATTCGCTAAACGTGGCCTGAGTTCGAACACATGATAAAATATTGTGGGAGATTGTTCGGCAAGCTAGGGCTATAATGTTGCTGTCTTACAACAGTTTTCCATACTTGTGTATACCTGTGGATAGAGGACGTAAGTTGCTAGACACAAACAACCCAAGTACCCTTTGCTTATTTCTTGGAGAATTTTAAGCTAAAAATTAATTCTAGAACTTCTTTTTAAATGAAATTTCTCAGGGAAAAATTGAACATGATAAATGACAAAAGGGTATAATTGTTTATAAAATGTAGATTGTTGATTGTGGATATTGTATATAATATGCAACTGAAAGTGGGTAAATGCTAGCAACAGACATTTAAATTTAGAAAGTACTTAAAGGATTTTTCAGAGATATTAATAGAAATCACAATAAACTGGAACCAATGCTGATTCGTTTGGAATTCGTCCTGATTTTTTATTCGTTTTAGCAATAATAATATAAATATTCGGGATGCTTTCGTAAGGATTAGGTGGCGTCACATGGCGGGTTACCCTCGTCACGTTCCTGTTAAACTCAGTTCCTGCATAAAACATAATTTTTTCGTCCTTTCTATTCTGTCTTCTGACTCTTGTCCCTTTAGATAGGGAATGGTGAACTTGACGTACAGAACACAGGATAACGTTAAGCATTTCTCACGTTTTTCATCCTTTCAATTCAAATACGTTGAGTGCGATGTCACGTCTGTGACAACAGTCGAACCATATCTACACCTTTCGACTTAGAATGTTTTGTTGTAAGATGCTCAGCACAGCAATAGCTGCCGAGGTTAAGTATACTGCCGAATCAAATTCTCCTCGGAGACCTTTTGGAGAGATTAAGTGATTTTATGAAGTGATACATTCGCAGTTTTTGACACTTGCGACATGTCGATACGTTTAGGAAAACTCACGAAACGTCTGAATGTTTCGATGGGTTATGCTGGGACACTTAGACAACACTCGTGACTGGTATTCTTTTTATTTTTATTTTTTATTGTATGCCTTTACTTTTCTCTTTCATTTTCTTCATTTACCTTCCTTCTGTTCCTTTTTAGTTCGTGTAATTTATTTTGTTTTTCGTTTAAACAAACATACTGTTAAACTAATTGCCCTTGAAAGCCAATTTGAATGTTATTCCTCACGACAAACCTTACTTAGATTTAGCTGTTCTAAGTTTAGGGTAGAAGAAGATCACATTTGTTATAAAAAAAAAAAATAATAATGATAACCCAAAATGTTTTAGAACATAAAAGAGGAGTAGGGCCGAAGGGCAATTGTTCATGACATTAGTCATTCCATGTGTAGTTCAGAGTGCCAATGTCAACAACTTAAAAAGAAATTTAAAAAAAAATGAAGAAAGCATTCCATATTCGTAGGATTCTTCGTGTATAATCGAACGTTCGAAGTTGATTTTTAGTGTAAAGAGATGCGTACACACTGACTGAGAGATATCGTGGAAAAAAAATTAGGAATGGAATACATTCATCAAGTTTAGTTGAGCAATAACAATGATAATACCTACAAACAATGATAGTTACCATAGGATACGGTGCGTCTATGTTATAATACTGGTATTAAAAGACGTGCGTCTTGTTTCCTAATAAGCTTCGCTTCTCTTCACCACAGCTGCGCCAGAAACCAGAATCGAAACTAGTTTTCTTTCTAAAGCAGCTAACCGCTAACAGCAAAATTATAGTATTAATATAAGAAAAATCAGGCTCGAAAATGCAAAGACATTCAGCAACGAACTGTGAAATACAGAATTGTTGTATGAATTGCGGGTCAACCACAGAATAGAATGGCCGATGAATTTCGTACAAATAATAACTCAAATGTCCTACGTCCCCAAGTAGTGTCCACAAGAACTAGGACACAATCTACAGCAACGAGTGCTTCAGTGACCGTTGAACGAACAGCATCGTTTGTCGCTCGTCAACGAAAAATAAATAAAATTATTATTGGCGTACACGTGCGTGTGTGTATGTGTGCGTGTATTCCGCATTACCAAACTGAATACCATCCGGTAAACATCGTTAAACATAATTAAAAAACAATTAGTGCCGATACGCGTTGTACGAAGTGTTTCTATGCATGGGTGTGCGCACACTTTAAATACTTGAATGCAAATACGTGTGACGATAATACTTATAAAAATCGAACGTGTGAACCGTGTTTACGTATGTGCGCGCGAACATTGTGGGTGTGTGCGCGAGTCCACAATCTATTTGTCCTTCGCGCTATAAAATAAAAAACGAAAATAAAAAAAAAAGGAAAAAAAAGTGAATACACGTATTATGGACGTAAATCAAAAATGCAAAATTGTCATTAAAAAGCTAAAACCAAAGTCCGCGTTAATAAAATGTCCTGCGAGCTCCCCACTAACACGAGCGACAACAAAAGTCAACAAGCAGTTGAGACAATAATAGACTTTCTCGAAAAAGGGCAAAAAATGGAAGAGGACAACTCATTCTCCCCGGTTCCATATAATGACGGCAATGTAACAAATAACATGTTTGTTTGTTTAGCGACTACCGAGACTGAGGACGAGGAGGAGGAAATCAGCGACCTTGAAGCAAGGCTAGCGCGAGCAAGGGCGCAATTAACTGAGAAGCGTCGCAGAAAAAAAGATTTGGCTGAAAAAGAACAGCTAATGGTGAAACAACAGCAGCAGAAAAAACAGCAACAATGTGCACAACAAAACACTAACTAGCAAAAAGAATGTCCGCCACAACAGATGACGCAACAACAACAACAACAAGAGCAACAGGCAGCAAGAAGGAAAACGA
The DNA here is from genome assembly GCA_963931805.1 of Microdon myrmicae. Classification (NCBI taxonomy): domain Eukaryota; kingdom Metazoa; phylum Arthropoda; class Insecta; order Diptera; family Syrphidae; genus Microdon; species Microdon myrmicae. The sequence continues at coordinate 343,962 of OZ007500.1, read as the reverse complement.
GGATGCCAACCATCAACATTACAGATATGGATTGTAACGAACTGGTAAGTCTATGTAAGGGGAGGATTTTTCAATTAAAAGACTGATAGGGAACAGGTTTGCCAGACAAATTCGGTTAAGAACTTTGAAAAAATGAAAAATGTGCTAAAAAGGGCCACAGCGGAATTTTACACGTACACCCCGAAAGAAATAAAGAATATAACGGTTCTACTACAAGGCGTCGACCCTGAAACAGAACCAGAAGTTCTATTACAAACGCTACGAGAGCTTGAGTGTAATGATATTGAGTTTATCGCGGTAAAACCTTTCAATACAGCTAGGGCTAGACGTGAGAATCGTAAATTACGATTCTACCTGGTGCAGCTGGGCCCCGGTAGCAAAATTGGTGGCCTTAGAAAAATCACTATCCTGAACCCATCAAATTGTGACATGGGACAAATTGAAAAAAGGCAGAGATATAATCCAATGTCTTCGCTGCCAAGGGTTCAGGCACTCAGCAGCAAACTGCGAATTGCCACATCGATGCGTAAGATGCGGACAGGACCACAGCGCAGAACAATGCACGTTAGGTAAAGAAAGGGTAGACGACAGATCTCTTCTAAAGTGTGCAGTCTGTAAGAGCGAGGGACATCCGGCTAATTATCGAGGCTGTTCTTAATTCCGCGAAATACAGGAAAAAAAAGTTTTCACGGCAACAAAAAATAGAACGCCCGATAGTTCTGTGGGGGTTGAGAAAAAATATCGTTGCCAGCGTATGGAACAGGATTCACTTTTCTCCCCACACTTGTCCACGTACTTACTTCGTCCAAAGGAAATTGTCCACCGGAAGAGGGCAATAAATGAAAAGCACCGATTTCTTTAAAGTTCGTTTTTTTTTTTCTTGAAGCTGAAGGCTGTTTACAGGGGTCCTTATTTATGGTAAATTGGTAACGCACACAATATACTATTTTACACTCTACGGAAGGCTTTACATTAATAACTTTTCGTTTTATTTCGTTAGATTTTCATTGAAAGTATACACGACGCGACCTTTCACTCGAACGATTGAGATCTGACTTTATGACCGGTGGCGAATTAAATTAAAAACTAGCGCAGCGTGTCCGACACCAATGATGAATGAATAGCGACTCCTGTGAATTAGGGTTGAAATTCATATTTCATTCTACACACAGGACAACCAAAAGAGACCACGCCTCTGCTCTCTCAACCTCACGCCCGTCAAAGTGTGAGTAACCACTGTTAATAGGGTAATTGACGGACATGAAGAATGAGAGAACAGAAAACATGATATGCTGTGATCTCGGGGTAGCTTTGGTTGTGTGTGTTGGTATCAGATGCAGCTACTGACATGACCTGGTGACCCAGTGGTACGGCTATGGTGTAGTCGGAGCACATTGAACCGTGGAAAGAAATACAAATGAGAGGGAAACCTAGCTGATGTTATTCACCTGCAAAGAGATATCATTGATCCCAAGCGAATGGGTGATCTGAGGGAAAGTCGATAGGACGCCGCTGATGTTTGGGAAATAATCCGCGTGAGAACCAGACTCTAAGACACTGAAATAACCCCAGCTATTTTGCTATGATGCAACATCGTCGTTCTTTTAGACTTGTTGCTGCTAACCGACATTATGAGATTTCCGATGGGAAACTCATGGTTAGCAAGAATGGAGTTGCCATGTGACAAGAATGTAGCTAAACTCAATTATGCATTATCTGCAAAGGATAATGAGTTTAGCTATACGTCCGTTTGAAATATTTTGCAGGGGAATACATATAAAGGAAATTGGTAAGTATGACGCGCTGAAAGCGGTCGAAATTAGGTGGAATTGTGGGTTGTTTCTCATGTAGAATAGAGAAACCCCCCACAGTTCAAACTCGACCCGCACTAAATGTAACACCGCAGTTCTTGTATGCTCAAGTAACAGCTGGTAGGAGAAACATGCCACAACCCACCACACGGGTACCGCCGCAACGTACTGAGCCTCCAGAAACAGTAACACTAGCAAATGTGCTCACAACCTTGCTCGCTATTCAGACGCAGATGACACAAATGCAAAAACAAATAAAGGACGAGGACACTAGACTAGACTGGGCCTATTTGCAGTTGTCTAGCCAGCCGTCAATATAAACCCCCGAACAGAAAGCACAATTAAGGCTCTAGTCGTGAATGTAAATTCACTTACCAGAAACGAGAGAAGAGCCGCTCTCTTTAAACTGTTGCAAGACGAAAGTCCTGACGTGCTTCTGGCAAGCGAAACTAAGCTGAATCAGAGGCATGAACTATGTCACACAAACTACGACATTATACGAAGAGACCGACCCAACTCCACACAAGAAGGAGGAGTGGCAATCTTCGTTAAAAAAAGAACTTCAACATAAGGTAATATATAGTGGTGAGATACGCAGATTCTAGGTGCTTGAAGCGTACATCATCCGCATACCGCTCCGACAAGGTAGGGGGATGTATGTGATATCTGCTTACGCACCAGAAGCACATCAGCAAAATCAATTTATAGTGGAGCTAGAGACTCTTTGCCGATGCCTACACCTTCACTCTGGAGGGAACTATTACATCGTAGGTGGCGATTTGATTGCTAAACACCCAAATTGGGGAAATAGCAAATCCAATACGAGAGGAAATCAACTAGCTAGTTGGCTAGATCAACATCACACTGAATATAAGGCAGACCTGCTAGCTACAGAATATCCTTCTTTCCCCAGAGGAGGATCGTTCCTCAATATTATGCTTATTGACACACGACTTAAACATACACATACTAACAGACAAAATATAAACTGCCTACGAACAATTGAATATGACAGCGATCATTGTGCATTATCGATCGTGATAAAAACACCAAGCGAAGTTGTTGAACTCGGTGAATGTATGATACCGCAACTCCATAACTATGGGGGTATGCGATGGACACGTTTCACGAGAACCTTAACAAGAGAAATTCGCTTAAAAGATATTAACCCTCCTACCAACAGAAACATGTCCAACGATGACATCGACAAATACATACAAAAAATGGACGAAACCATAAAACAAACCATGGACAAAACAATACTAAAAACCACACCTACGGACAACATGAACATGTACCGAAACGCCACAATCAACGCACTCCACAGAAACAAAAGTAGACTTCTGTCTCAACTAAAACTACGGTACAGACGATTTATTGATAAGCATGACCAGGAGATAATATCACTGAAGTCCAGATTAAAAAATCTCCAACAGCTGATAAAAGCCAACTATAGGCTATCAACAAATTTGTATTGGAACAACAAAGTTCGGGCGGTAAAATAAATAAATAAATAAATAAATAAATAAATAAATAAAAATAAAATAAAAAAAATATATATGTATATATCTAAATAATAACATCAATATTTTCCGTTCACTCATATATTCTTTGTTGAATTACTTCGAATTACAGCAAACCATCGGGGTATCGTTTTTGGATTTTGTAAATTAGCGTTAACAATCTTTACCTTTACTTACATACTTTATTTTAGGCGATTATTCGTGTAGAGATCTCGAGACATATTGGTATGTTGTAAGTACTGGTATTTACAGTTAGGAGTAAATTGGCGATATTGTAGTTTTGGGTTCCAGTTGAAGGTTAGGTGTAATTCCTGATTTGAATATGTATACACTTTTTTATTAAAATTCTCTCGGGAGAGGAGAACCTATAGCGCCAAAATGCCACCAAATAACTGTTGCAGTTCTTTTTGAACAATTGCAGGTTGTAACGCTTCGGCAACACTTGCGCGGGAGGTGAGTTCCACAGCTTCCCCGCTCTGCAATGGAACGAGTTCTGATGCAGAGATGTTCACGCCGCCGGAAGATGAACCGCAAATTGGTTCGATCTGTCGGATTGTCTTTTGGAATGCATATAAACCAAATTGCGCAAAACAATGCCACGAATCTCCGAAGAACAGTACCCGTGATAATATCTGTAAAACAGACAGAGGTCGGCTAGGCGCATTCGATGTGAAAGCGACTGTACTCCCGACATCAGTGCCGAGTCCCTGATCAGGCGGATCGCTCGTTTTTGTATGCTCTCAAGTAGGTCGAGGGTATGTTTAGGAGCAGGGCTTCAAACATGAGAGCAATATTCGAGCGCGGATCTAATTTGGGATTTATACAGGAGAAGAATTTGGGCGGGACTAAAATATTTCTTGGCTCTAAAAAGATAACTCAGGTTTCCTGAGGCGGATTTGGCGATGTTCGACACGTGGTTGTGCCATTATACACTCCCACAGACCGTGATGCCGAGTATCTTCAACCTTTCCACAGATTCGGGGGCCTGGACATTCATCATCAGCTGTGAAATTGATGATCCACTTTTCTTTGTGAATGTTCTATACTGTGGCTTCGTTGCATTGAAGTCGACGAGATTGGCCTTTCCCCACTGCAGGACCTTCTACAGATCCCGATTCAGAGCGTCAATCTGTCTACATCTCAGTTGGTGTGACGTTGATGCACCAATCGGCCGATCACTCGAAAAAGAGGAAACATGCGTACTATCATCCGCAAAACTGAACACCTTGTTATCCTTTGTCTCCAACAAATCATTAATGTGATTTGTAGGTTGAAGGCAAAATAGAACCTTGAGGTACCGCGGAATTAACAGGATACAGATCCGAACACTCGCCGTCCACAAAAACTCGGATCGGTCGATTTTCGAGGAAGCTACTCGAGCAGTTGCAAAGCTTCTGGGAAAGTCCATATGAACAAAAGCCTTGGAGAAAATATCCCATGAGTCCGCCTTTGACTCACCATGCCCTTCATCTTCTTGTAAGTACGGTTTCCTATTGCTCCTTCTCATCAACTATCATACAATCATAGGCCCAAGTTTAAAATCTTAATTTGAATGCCCTGATAACTGATGAAGCTCCATGAAATCCAGGAGTCTTTTTGAGGGGATTCCACTTTTCGATGTGGCGGCTCGATTTTTTTTAGATGTATCCTTGAAACGCTCCATATAAAAATGTATCGCTCTATCTTCCAGGAGGGCACACGCGTGGAGAGAGCTGTAAATGGTGCAAAAACCCACTTAGCAGTTCTGCAAAACCTGCGATGAATCGTTTAAAGCCGAAAAACATGGTTTCCTGATCTTCCACACGAACACACCAACTTGTTTTGCACTTTTATTATTATTTCACATACAGTTTCAATTTTGTTTTGTTTGTTACAGTTTTTTTTTTTGGTTTTAATTTTTATTTATTATAATATTTTACTACACAAATTCTCTTTTATTTGGCTTAAGTTGTAGTTGTTTTTTCGACCAGTTCACATCGACTTTGTTTTTTCATTTCGACTGAAGCGAAGCCACCGGTTGTTTGTCTTTGCTGTTGCATACCCGTTGAGAAAACTCGATCATACGAGGTTCCCGTTATCGTATAATCTTATCAACGGCGATGATAGATCACGAGTTTATCTGAGATATCATCACCGGTGTAATAATTGAGCGTTTGTATGGGCCAGTTCGAATTTATGTTTTATGTTTTAATTGTGTAATGTTAAAATGTAATATATGTGTTTAATGTTTCTATTTTGTGTATAATATAGAATTTAAATTGTGTTTTGTTTTAAGTGCATGTTAAATTTTTTTTTGCTTAATGTGAAGAATTAATGTTTTCTGTGTAATGTAATGTTTGGTGTAGTATATGTTCGATTTTGATTGTTGTTTATCAACGGGGCAAAGTAAGTGGGGGGTTACTCCGTAACATATGTCAAGAATATTTGATAAGTGGTAATTGTATATCAGGATGTTTTCTTAAATATAACATAGATACCGAAACGTGGCTTCAACGAAATCGAGAAAGATGAATATATTTAATCATAAAGTTTTCCTTAATAGATGCCAAAAAACTATTGGCAATTTACCTCAAGGGGGTAACCCTGAATGAATTGTCAAGGATTCTTTTTCGTACATTGCTAACCTAGCACATATGGTGATTGCGATTTCATAGCGCTGGTCGCGATTCATGAGTCATTTATTTTGATGATGATATTTAACAACATTTGATCTGGTATTTCTACACAAATGAAATCATCAATTTGATTAGGTGGGCGAGATGTGATCTGATACGATTCCAGCGGTATCTATTTATATTGCTGTAAATATGCTAGAAACTTTCTCGCAAGTGGCAACATCTATACATAGTTTTATTTCAAACGATGCGTGAAGGAGCAATTATCCGATCTAATATGCGTGCCACCTGGTGTACATTGACAATAATATGTCAGAAACCTTCACACCAGTGCCAGCAACGATTCACCAAAATTTCATCGTTATCGGACGAATAGTTTAGAAACGCATATATGACAAACAAACAAAGATATATACATATATATATATATATATATATATATATATATATATATATATATATATATATATATATATATATGTATATATATATATATATATATATATATATATATATATATATATATATATATATATATGTATATGTATGTATATATATTAATTAATTAATATTTATTTATTTATTTATTTATAGAACTATCTGAACCAACACTATACAAACAATACAACGAAGCACGTGGAATCGTGCATTTCTCTTGTTTGCGTCCCCAGTCCGAGAGTTCACGAGTGAAGTAGTTAATTTTAAACATGTATATACAAATATCGAAACGTTTACCTCGTCAACAGAATGAATGTTGCTCAGTTGGATATCTTGTATCCGGAAAATTCACATATCGCAGAAGGGTAGTAAGGTTCTCTTTATTTTTGACTGAATGATACCACAACCAGTTGTGATAAAATGAACAATATCATCTAGTGCCCTCAAATACCAAACCTTTCACGATTCCACTTCAGCAAAAGGACTAAGACCGATTACTGTCGACCAAGCCCCAAGAGTAAATGAACGAATGAACGAACGAACGAATGAAGAAATTACCATAATGCCTGAATCAATTTACCCCAACATTGACTTCTACATATCCATTCATCTATCAAAAGCTCCCGATGGAACGATAAAAATCTTTCGCAACTTTTATTCCATGAGTTTTGTTCAGTGTCCCTGGATGTGGAGTCACACACGCATTTGTGTTGCGGCAGTAACAGCAATAAGAGTAACGAAAACAAACAAAAAAATCTGCATTTGCTAACGTCCCCTGAGGGTTCGCCATAAGGTTTTCTTTAAGCATTGTCCCGCAGCTTCAAGTTCCAAGCGTCGATAAGTCCAGCAATGGTGGCGGATGTGGTGTTCCATGGCTTATATTTGCGCGTATCATTTCTACGGCAAATTTCCCCTTCTGCTTTAACTGAGCTCATGTGTGCCTCCTGTTTGGACTATACATTGCACAGCAGTTCCATTCCTCTGTTAGGATTTCCGACTTTGGGTAAACTCGTATACAAATCAGCATACCGGTAGTGCTATCGTCGCGCTGTTCGTTTTTTGATAATAGTTCGTCGGGGATGTCGACTAATGCCTGTTTGTTAATGACAATCGAATAGGAAACGCTACCATCATTGTTAAGCTTGTAGTTCTGGAAATTGATTTTGAATTAAAAATTAAACAGAACTAGACTCTCCTTCTGACAATGTATAAAATATAGGAATACTCAAGAAAAAAAGGGAGACAGTAATGAAAAAGGAACAGTCCGGGAAGAAGATTCCAAGGAACACGTTGAATACTAAGGACAAACATGTTAGGGAATCTAGACTGAAAATGGAAATAATACTGGTAATAGGATAACTTAAGAAATGTTTGTTGTTATCGAGCCACAGAATTACACCAAGGATTGTCGTGTGGCCATGAAATCATTGCCAATTTTATGTATCCTACTGTACATTGGGGCATTAGGTGACGTTTGGACGAAAATTTACTCTCGAAAACTTATCTAACGAACAAGCTACTTAAATAATCTTCACTTCTTATTCCTCGGTCTATCCTTGGTTATCGGAAAAATCGGGTTAGGACCAATTGCCAATGAAAAAAAAAAATTGGAGAAAATGCGTTTATGTATTTTTATTTTTTTCAAATTTACTGATCCTATTTTTTTTTATTAGACTTCTCTCGGGATAGGCGAACCTATAGCGCCGAGTGGGCGCCCCGAGATGCCAACAAATAACAGTTGCATTTCTTGCAACAATTGAACAATTGGTATCATGTGACAACGCGAATCAATGGATAAAAGAAAAACTCCTTTCTTTTGGTTAGCCTATGGCCGTTTTTATTTATAACGTTCTTAGGACTAACTTAAGATCTATTCGCCACCTCTTCGGAATCAATACTGCCATTCGCCAAAAAAAAAAAAAAATTGTGGCGAGAAGGCCGAATTTAGCGAGACAAGGGCATATGTGTCCTTCATCTTGTCTCTGACTTCTGGTCATCTTGCGATAACCAGAATCACCCACATCCGTAAGGATGTTGGGCTCGGTCTCGCGATATCTGAAAAGAAAAAAGGGGGGGTATCCAAGGATAGTGTGGACAGTGTTAGTCCAGGTGTTCTCTAACTACTTTTGTAGAGGGATGGGGGAAAGAAATCGTACAAGACCGGTAGGTCTTGGGTGCGGTAGTAAACGCAGATCACGTCTTTGGCGTCTGATAATCTGCGCTTTGGTCGGCGTGTATGTTTGTGTTTGTGCCGTCTTGTACTGTGCGTTCGTGCGTGTGGTTTGTTAATAGTAGACCCTATGGGATGGGTCCAGGAATCCTCTATTGTAGAGGGGAATGTTGTTGGGAAGGGTGCTTTCTTCAGTTTTGTACTGAAGAAGAAATTGTGGGGGTTTGATCCGAAGAGATCGAGAGAGAGAAGGGTCAAGAACGCAAGAGTCCCGTACAAGTAGGTTCTCGCTGTTCTGAATGTTTTCGAGGGACTTATATGCTAATTGAAGCAAGTACTCGTCGATAGGGGGACTGCCATTCGCCGATACTTACTTTTACTTTTATATTTATATTTTTTATATATTTAGTTTTTTTTTTTCATAACATTTTTTTATTTTCTTTTTACCTTCTTAGTTTCTAAATTACATGCTAGAGAAAAAATGCTTAAATTCTAGCTTAATTATCTTTAAGCTTAATAAAATATAATAATTTCTTAATAGGATGACTTCACATTTCTGGAAGTTGATCTTAAGTTTCCAGTCATCGCAATAGCGCTGCACGTTGTTGAAGTCTCGCTGTATTAAACTATTTATGATCTCAACTTTCGGAGCTGTTCTTTAAATTATGAAATCGTCTGCGTACGCAATAGCCTGCGGAAGTGCATCTAATAAGTCGCTAATGTAAATGTTAAAAAGAATCGGAGAGAGTACCGCACCCTGTTGCAAGCCATTCTTGATATTATACGTTTTACTAGAGATCACATTACCCTTTTTTACCACGAACCTCCTGTTCTTTAACATATCGTAAAGTACATATAATAAAGGCTTATGCATGCCAGTTTGACCAGTTTGTAATATAACCCTTCGATCCAGACGGTATCAAAGGCTTTTTCCAAGTCGATCAGACAGGCACCTGTCCATTGGTTCCTACATTTATTTCCATAGATAATCTTATCAACATGCATTAATGTGTGTGAGTCATGAGTGATGTTAACTCGGCTCAGCTTTGGTGATAACATGGGTGAATCATACGAGATATGATGAGTTATGTTATCTACTGAGGGTGCATCATGTATATGTTATCTTACGAGATATGACAAAGCATGTTAACTAAGGAGGATGTATCATGTAGCGTCAACTCTCCTCCCTCTTTAAATAAAGTGTCCCCGCTTTCTAATCTTTTTAATGTTGTTTCGTATAATTGATTAATTTTGATTCTTTCTTTATCACTTTTATACTCGTTGTATCTTTTACACATTGTATTGTATTGTATAATTGTAATATATATTCCACTAGCCGTAGGGTTGACTTCAATATAATATAGATAGTTTTTTAATACATCTATGTTTGTGAATGAATTGTTGTCATAAGTGTACAATACTTGATGAAGCTTAATAACTAGTTGATTAGCTGGAACTACATATTCTTTGATTGTTTCTTTGATGTTATAATATATATTTTCGTCTATGGTAACGTTATCTATAAACTTTATTAAATTTATGTCTTTTGTATATTTTCCATTTACAATATGTTCATCATTGAGTAGTATCGTGTCATCGGATAATATGATTAACTTTTTATTTCTATTGAATGTAGTGTTACAAATTCCTGGTTGTTCGTTAATCAAACCTAGAGTACAGTTGTCGATTTTTATTCTTTTATAAATGGGTGCGTTTATTAAGTTTTTACAATTATTTTATTACAAATTACGGATTCTTAAGCTATTCCAATCAAACCTTGCTTAGTGTGTAACGGTACATGTTTATGCCTTTCGCATTTCTCGATTAATTTCGGATGTACATATGCGAGTTAAAATATTTCTGTATTCCTAAACGCGAATACTTTTGAGTATATTAGTATATTGATTACTGGTATCTGTATCTTCTCGTTACGTAATATTTTCTGAACTTCTGTCAAACTAAGCGCCTTAGTATGATAGGTTCCTAATTTTTCTGCTGCTAGGGCTCCTAATATAATTTCTAATAGGTAACATGTTTCCGTGACTATAAATTCTGAATATAAAGCTTTTGAAGATACTGATTCTAAGGCTTCTATCAGGTATTTGTTTATCATCATCATCATCATCGGCACTACAACCGGGATCTGGTCTTGGCCTTATTTAGCAAGTCTCGAGGCTTGTTAAATTTTCCATAACAATTTATTTTTACGGGCAAGGTTATTAGCATTGCGCCATGTTTGTTTATCAAGACCTGCTTATTATTGTTTTTTACTAAGTTATCTAATGTTTTTCGTATGGCAACCAAATCATCATCTGGGTTTCCAAACAACCAGTTTATTGCTGAACCTAGAAACTTTAACCCTCGCCTAATGTGGTGTGAATGTCTTTGCTCTAATTGCGCATATAGTTCTTCAATATGGTTTTTCCAAATGTTTTCTTTTTTACTAAAACCCCCTTAGCGTCTTTTAGGATTGTTCTGTATGGCTTAATAACTTGTGTTAGATTAAATGTGTATAATAGTACCGCCGTTTCCTCGTATACATTGGTGTCATCCAATTTTAGTGAAACAAATCTTTTGCCTTGCAGTGATTTAATTGTTCCCCCGCTTGGTAGAAATCTTGAAGTGGTGCGGGGGCTTAAACAACAATGAATCACTCACTCGATACACATAACCTCGGAACCGGCTTCATCATAAGCAAGAAGATTACGCCCCATGTAAAAGATCTGAAATTTATTAATGACCGAATGTCGGTGCTAAAAATACAGGGCCCATCGTACAATTATGTATTTATAAACGTACACGCCCAACAGAATCTACGGACGAAGAAACGAAGGGCACGTTCTACGAGACCCTAGAAGAAGTATTTGATGGAATCTCATCATTCGATGTTAAAATCCTCCTCGGGGACCTCAATGCGAAAATTGGAAAGGAAGACATCTTCCAACCAACTATAGATAAAGAAAGTCTACACGACGTTTCAAATGATAATGGAATTCGAATTATCACGTTCGCAGCGTCAAAAGATCTGGTAGTGAAAACCACGATGTTCAAGCACAAGCAAATCCATAAAGCCACATGGATATCACCCGACGGAGTAACGCGTAACCAAATAGACCACTTCCTCATAGACAAAAGACACCACTCAAATATCCTTGACGTAAGATAATATAGAGGAGCAGATTGCGACTCCGATCATCTTCTAGTGATGGGCAAAATTAAAAGTCAGCTCGCAGTAAACCCACATGGACGGTCACGGGAGACGAGCAAAAAGTTCGACATTGATAAGCTAAAATACCTACACAAAGGCGCTGAATATCAAGTGAAACTAACGAATAGATTTAGCATCCTAGAGAATGGGAGCAGTGAGGAAGAGGAAACCAATAATCTGCGCCCTAAATGGGCATCGATCAGAGACACAATCAAACAAACAGCCCAGACGGTATTAGGATTTTAAGAAAACAATTAAGTCCAAGCCTTGGTTTGACGATGAGTGCAGGGCAAAGATCGGAGAACGTAAACGCCTCAGAGTGATCCACTTAGAAGCATATGATGAAGTCAACGCAAAAAAATACGCGACAATTCGGAAAGAGACAACGAGACTTTTGAAACGCACAAAACGCGAATGGGAGAAGACTCGGATCGAACAATCCCAAAAAAATGCCAGAGCAAAGACTATCAGAGGTATGTATGCCGGCATAAATTCAATTAGAAATGGCTACAGAGGAAGAGCCAAAATAATCCGAGACACAAACGGCTGTCTGGTGACAGAAACAAAAAATATCGTGACAATATGGAACCAGTACTTTGAAAATCTGCTCAATGTGCGCACCCATCAATCACAAATAAACGCATCAGACATACATACAGCCGAGCCTCAGATCCCAGAGCAATATTTCGACAAAGGTGTAGACGCAATAAACCGAGTGAAAAACAACAAGGCTCCAGGAGTCGACTGCATACCGGTAGAGCTTGTGAAGCATGGAGGAAAGATCCACCAACTGATTAAAACAATATGGGATAACGAAGTCATTCCGGAAGAATGGAAAACCTCAATAGTCGTCCCCATTTTCAAAAAAGGCGACAGATCTGACTGCGAAAATTACAGAGGAATATCATTGTTCCCAACCACATACAAAATACTAACAAATGTCTTACTGGCGAGAATCGCACCGTACGCAGAAGAAATATTGGGAGACTACCAATGCGGATTCCGTAGGAACCGGTCAACAAGCGACCATATGTTCACAATAAGGCAACTACTGGAAAAGAAGTGGGAATACGGAGAGACGGTTCACCAACTGTTCGTTGACTTCAAAAAAGCCTACGACTCAGTCGCAAGGCAAAGACTTTACCATATTGTAGTTGAGCTGGGAATCCCGAAAAAATATGCCGCCCTCATTCAAATCTACATGAACGAAAACAAAGGGCGAGTTAGAATAGAAAACCACCTCTCAGAAGCATTTGAAATCCGGAACGGACTAAAACAAGGGGATGGCCTCTCACCTCTCACTCTTTAACCTTGTCCTCGAGTATGTCATCAAAAAGGTACAAGACAACAACATGGCCGGATCATCCCTGAACGGGGTCACACAAGTGCTCGCATATGCGGATGACATCGCCGTTTTGGGCGATAATCTAGAAACCGTAAGTAACAACTGTGAAATCATCATGCAAGCGGCAGAACAGGTAGGCCTAGAAATAAATGAAGACAAAACAAAATACATGAATGGGTAACGATAGGACCGTGCACAGAATTCTTGACGGTAAGCCAACGGAAAAGAGTTACAATGTTAGGTTGGACCTCGAATACATCGGATCGGATGGTCGAACGTGGAAGGAGAGTGCTTAGGACAGCGAACAATGGCGGAGTCGAGTCGGGGGGTCATGAACTTTCGGGTTCCATTTTGGCGATCGCAGGATGATATACCGCATGCAGACAATAACCTCCGCGTCTGTATGTGTGAGCGCTATTCTCTCTGGTAAAAAGATTCTCGGTCGAGAGAAAGTCACCACCAGAAAAGGGGAAAGGGACACTGGAGCGAATGGAATCATCCCCAGAGAAGTTACACAGTCTACTTCGAGCAACCGTTGACAGCGAACCCCACCGAGAAGGTGTAACCGCGAGACGAAATACATATGTCCGGAGTAACCGCGAACTAAAAATTAAATCCTATGAGAAAACGTGATATATAAAAATCTGATTCAAAAATAATATTCGTTGTCGATTACTTGTAGTCGTTTTAAAGACAACACAAAAATTAGTGAACGATCGGTACAAGAAATAAGAGGACAAAGAAAATCGAGTTAACGTTTGTTGGGTGAGTTAACACCCAAAACCCTCCTTATCTACAATGACTCAAGCCACAATCCAGACAATGAAACATTACATCCACTCAGATGACTCACTAACATCTCTTATCCACAGAATACTCATTAGTATCTCTTATCTACACTAGCATCCTTATCTACAAAACTGAAAACGTATATAAACAATATGTTCACAACTAAAAGAGAATTACTCTAAGTCACGACCATAGGTTCGGACATTGTTTTCACAAATCTTATTGTAAAATAGTCATATAAGTGAAGGAAATAATAAAGACACCGTCAAGCAAGAATTAAATCTCTTCTTGACAAAATTATAAAAAATATTTTTTTCCTTTCCGTGGCGACAACAAGAATAACTGGTGCCACTGCTAGTTAGAAAATTAAATGTATCTCGAAAACGCTCGTTTGTAATTTTGTTTGAATTGTGTTCGTAAGTGGTTGACATTGAAATAGTTTGTATAGAATCGCCACCGGCGTTCAAGTGTATTAAATGCTTAAATCGTTTCACCAAGTAATTTCAAAATAAAACAAGATTAAAACAAAACATTTCGTTGTGTTTCATATGGGACGAAATTCGCTCCATGTGACGAAAACATCCGCCAAAGTCCTATAACTGTTCTTGGTTTTATTACTTTTTTTTATTAAATTCAATAGATTTTCATTTCTTTTAATTTCAATTATACTTCTTGTAAATCCCTGAAATATATTCTTTATCTCGATATTACTTTTGTTTGGTATCTTTAAAATTATCTGATTTTTAAATTGGTTTAATGGCTTTGCAATAGTTTTAATTTCATAAACAGGTGAACTATCTTCTGAATGTACTGTTGATTCTATAGAAGGGGTATTTACTATTTGTCCAGCGTTGAATTTTACTATTATTAGTTTTCTCTGATAATGTGTATGTTAGAGACTGGTGATCTGTTTAGATCGTTAAATCGGCCACACCTTGAATATATAATCTTAATTTCTGGAATGCAAATATTATTTCTAATAACCTCTTTTCATTAGTTGCGTAATTTTGTTCGGTCGAAATAAGACTTCTAGAAACGAACGTCATAGGCTTTTTACCTTGAGATACTACGTCTTCAATAGCTCTGTTGGATGCGTCCGTGGTAAGTTCAAAAGGTTTCGTATAATCGGGTTGTGTCAGTTCTATGCAGCTTATCAGTTGTTCCTTTAGTTTTTTTAAAGCTTTCCCTAGCTTCTTCGTTTAATTTTATTTTGTAGTTTTTACTTTTAATTTTATATACTACTTCTTCTGTCTTAAGCAGATTTGTTATTGGTTTTGCAATAGTTGCATAGCCGTAGACGAATTTCCGGTAAAACCCTGCTAACCCTAAAAATGCTCGAAGCTGTTTAATGTCTTTGGCTCTGGGTAATTTTCAATTGTTAAGACCTTCTCTGGGTCTGTGTTTATTTTTTTATGGCCTATAATATAACCCAAACATTTCACATGATCCTTGAAGAAATGCGATTTTTCTATTGAAATAGTTAAATTAGCATTTGTAAAAGTTTCAATAATAACGTTTAAATGTTTTATATGGTCCTTCTTTGTTTGTTTGTAAAAATACTATTATGTCATCGATATATACATACGCGAATTTAGTAATAAAGGGTCGTAATACATCGTCAAGACGGAAGTAGGCTGGAGCATTTTTTAAACCGTAAGGCGTACAATTAGAAATTGGTACAATGCTCCGTTAAGAGCAACTGCTGTTTTTTCCTTATCCGCTTATTTAAACGTTATTTGAAGCAACCCTGATTCCAAGTCGATTGTACTGAAATATTTGGCTTCTCTAGATTCTGAATAGTATGGGTAATGCCGAACATTGGATATCGGTCGCTGATCGTATGATCATTTAACTTTCGGGGGTCTATGACTAGTCGTTTTTTAGGTTTATCTTTTTTTTGAGACTACATGCATTGGTGAACAATATGGAGAGCGGGAAGGTCTAGGGTTACTTTTTCTCAATAACCCTTCCATTTCTTTGTTCACAAATTCATGATCGGCTATACTATATGGGTATTGCTTCGACCATACTGGGTTGTCGTCTTTCGGATTGTAGCAATAATTTTTGTTGTATACGGGAGTGTTTTATCTATGTTTTTCTTCTTCCTCATTAGTTCCTCTAATTCTTTTTCATAATCATCATCATCATCGGCACTACAACCGGGAACCGGTCTTGGCCTTATTTAGCAAGTCCTGAGGCTTGTTAAATTTTCCATAATGATTTATTTTTTCTGGGCAAGGTCATTAGTCTTGCGCCAGATCTTTTTCATAATACTTACCTTTTTTTATACAATACGGTTTTTCGATGGTTTTAGGTGGAATATTTTTCGTTACTAACGTCATATTAATAAGATCTAACTGTCCTCTAATCCTCTAATTTCCTAAGTCCTTCAAGAGCTAATACCATATCGTAATTTTTTTTTTTAAATTAAAATTCGTAAAATTTGAACTCTATCCCGAATAAATGTATCTCTCTTTTACTTTTTATTATACTTTGCCCGTGTAATGTAGTAATTTTGATAGGATTAATATTGATTGGATAACTTAAACCTATATTTTGTTTACATAAGTTGCAGGTTGCTCCCGAATATATCAAAATACTATATTTTTTTTTTTTTAATTAAAGTTGGCAACCCGCCTCTTAGTGTAAAAAAGATTTCTTAATAGGTATTTGACTTACATTTGCTGTAATGGATTCTTCCTCCATGTTATTGGCTTGGTTGGCTATGGGTTGCCCCTGTTTAAATCGGCTACTGGTTGACTGGTCAACGTTCATCGGTTCTGGTGCATCATACTCAGGTTTGAAGTTGCTATGTGATTGCCTTCTGTACTGAGATTGTAAGTTGAATTTATAATGCCTTGTGTCTTGTTGATGTCTTGGGTTTCATTGGTTATTTCGTTGGTGGTTTTCCTTCCTAAATGGATTCTTCGGATTGGGCAGGTGCAAAAATCCTCTACTGGGCTGGTTTGATCCGTTGTGCACCTATCGAGCTGGTATGTATATCATTATCATGCATAATCGTACTGGCAAGTGCGTAAGCTGTCTCCAGATCTTTAGGGCGATTTATGTATAATGTGCCTCGTGTAAATTCACATTTTAAGCCTTGTATAAAGGTTTTTACACCTTCTTCCATTGCGTCTTCTTGTCTAGGTTTTACTCCTGGGCCGCCACTCATTTCAATATAACTAAGTACTAGGGTTAAGGCACGGTTAACTTCATCGAAAAATTCTGATAGATTCCTGCGTCCCTGAGTTAAACCCTTTGATTGGTCTTTAAGCACATAAGTAGTATGTTTATGGCGATCCTGGGACAGGAAGTGACGTCACAGCCGAAAGCTCTACGTCAAGGTTGAGATATGTTTGATGGATGGTGAAGGCTGTTTGTGGGTGTGATTCATGGTTGGCGTGGGCTTGTGGGTTCTTATCGGATGTAGTAATTGTTGTATTTTGTAGTGTTCTTATCGGTTGTAGTAATTGCTGTAGTTTGTAGTATTCTTATCAGTAGTAATTGCTGTTGTTTGTAGTGTTCTTATCAGGTGTAGTAATTGCTGTTGTTTGTTTAGTGTGTTCTTATCAGTTGTAGTTGGGAGTGATTCATCATCATCAGCGTGGTCGTTGGTTGTTGTCGTAATCGAGTGGGGATGTTGTTGTTGGGAGGTGTTCTTATCAGTTTTGGCAGATGGTGGATGTTTTAGCTGAGTATCGGGCCTTTTTGTTAATGGATTTGTGCTTTTGATGTTATTGTTTTTTGCAGGTGGTGGATGTTTTTGCTGAGTATAAGGGCTTTTTGTTAATGGATTTGTGCTTTTGATGTTACTGCTTTTTTTTTGCAGGTGGTGGATGTTTTTGCTGAGTATCGGGGCTTTTTGTTAATGGATTGTCGGGCTTTTTGTTGATGGATTGTACTTTTGATGATTCTAGTTTTGAAATGGGTGGATGTTTTTGTATCGGGGCTTTTTGTTAATGGATTGTCGGGCTTTTTGCTAATGGTTTGTGCTTTTTTTGTTGAGTCATTGAGTAGAGCAATATATATATATACATATATGGGAATTTTGTGTTGTTCGTGAATTTTTTATGGAAATGGTTAATCATCGTCATGGGAATTTGTTTTTTGATGATTCTATTATTGAAATGGGTGGGTGTTTTTGCTGATTCTGTTTGAAAAGCGTTTTTAGCTGGGGGAAATGCGAAATGGGTTGTTTTTTTGCTAGAACTTAAAAACTGACTTCACCTAAGGTTCAGACCTGGCGGGGGGCTCGGGCTTTTTGCTCTAGGATGAAGTTGATGATGATGAATGGGTTGTGCTTTTGGCTTTTGTCTCGGTTGTAAGCTGTTTCTTAATATATGAGCATTCGTGATGATTCTATATGCTTTTGGCTTTTGTCTCGGTTGTCGAGGGCTTTTTCAGTAAATCTAAGCTGATTCTTAATATATGAGAATTTTTGGTGATTCTATCTGCTTTTTGGGTTCAAGGTTAAAGTTTGGGGCGTAGGTTAATTGTGCGACACTTTTTTGTTTTACGATTATATATTTAAAAGAAGATGTTTGAATGAATGGTGATAACACATAATGATTAATGTTCTACAAGAGCAGAGATAAAGAAATTGAGTTTGAATTAAGTGAAGTAGGAAGAGATTTAAAAGATTTTAAAAGACATTTTAAGGAGCATAAAGTTCGGTTCAGGTTGAATGTGAAACCGTTGGGAAGATTATTCCGTACTTTATTACGAAAGAGTTGTATTTGTTGCAGACCAGTGAAATAGTCATGTTTTGGTGCGAAACTTTAAAAGATAGCTGTAAGTTTTGTACTTGTACGTAAAGATGGCGAGAATTATCGTTTGGAGATGTCGCAATATTTGGATATGTATTAGAAATTTATGCGACACCAGAAGATGGAAACCGAACACTTGGCAAAAATTTTAAATGGTGAATCATCAAAGAAAATACAAGATTTGCAAATCGGAAGTACTGAGAAAGGTCAGCACATAAAAATAGAAGCAAATGGTGGTGATATAACGCTAATAGGACAGGCTGACAGTAATTGTAGAAAACGGTCGAGAGTAGATTACTTTCTTCCAGATTGTCCATTCGCTGATGAAAATGATTGGGAATATGCACCAATGTTACTGATTGGAGATGAAAGAAACGATGAAAAAGAACAAAGGAGAAAGAAAACAGTTGCCGAAAGAAAAATGAAAATAAGAATGGAGCACATGAAAAAACTCGAGAGAATCGAAAATGTAAATGGAGATAAAGAAGTGAAGAAGATTACGTAAAGAAATACGAATGCGAATACTAAGTACATTTTAGTCTTTCAACAACATTCACTTCGAGCTAAGCAATAATTTTTTTACAAAAAAGAAAAAATGTTAGCAGTACATCTCATTTTGATAATTTTAGTTGGAGTAACTTTTGCTGCGCCAACAGCAAGGGTTCAATTAAATGACAGCAGTAGCAGTTCATCAAATCTTGAATTTGATATTATCTTACCAAATAATGATCGCATACAAATTGATTTATCCTTTGTACTTTTAAAACATCAGAATTATTCAGATTTAAATGCATCAACAACAACAACAACAACAACAACAACAACAACAACAACAACAACAGCAACAACAAGAAGTCCTACTACCGCCACTACATTATTGTCTAATACAACTAATGACAAGGATATTACTGAAGATGTTGACACTTTTAAATATGTGAGTATGGAGGATGCAATAGAGGCGTTCAGGCAAGATTTAATACGAAAGGAAATGAATATTGCTGGATATATCGAAAGTCAACACATCTTTTATAGACATTTCAAATTGGAGTTTGACGGCAACAAGGAACTAAATAGTCGATGTTCTTATGACAGTAATTTTGAGAGAAGATCGTTGTTAATTAAATGCTTTGAATATCGTGAATATGAATCTGAAAGAATTCTGAGCAATGGAGAAATCGAGCACATAACAAAATATGATACAGATTACAAATCAAATTACGAATTGTTAGATATGAGGAAAGCGAAACAAACATATCATATGGTTATATCTTAACAAAGCATATAAATAATACAAAATATTACTTTTTGAAATAACTGTGTGTTTTATTTATTCAATATTAATCAAGTCAATGTATCCATTCTTTTCATTTATAATTTTACATTTAATCACTTCATTAACAAATGGTCTATATATTCTTTTTTTGTGGTTAGCCCATTTCAATAGTCCTTCTTTATTGTTGTTGCTGTTAGGCAAGCGAACAAGATATCCTACGCCAAATGTTCTTGTGACAGTACACTCTACGACTAGGCCATTTTCTATTTCCATGATACTTTGATTTGTCATAGCAGCTGTCTTTTATTAATCCAGGAATGATGACCATTTGAGAAACCAAGCCACTTTACATATACTTTGTTGTCTTTAGATTTCAGTACTTTTTCCACAAGGAATATATCGGGGTGGTTGGTCTTTTGTAATTCTTTTTCATAGAAACTACCTTGAATGGGTTGACCTTGATAATCAACGAGTTAATATGTGACAGGGTTGGTTATGTTAATATTTTTTATCGTGAATACTTCCGTTGACCAATTGGGCGTGTAACCTTTCTCGAAAGCATGTTTAAACTTGCTTATTCTAACTTTATCGCCAACTTTAAATTTACCCTTTGGAGCGATTTTAATGTGATTGTAAGCCGATGATAATAGATCTTTTGAATTTTTTTTATTTACATCAACTGGTCACATTTTTATTGTTCTATGTATAGAGTTATTATATGCGTGGAGCAAGCCTTTTAGGATCGGTAGCCATTTATAGTTGCCATTAAAACTGAATTCTCGCCACATTTTCTCTTTAAGCGTTCTATTGAAACGTTCAACAATTGAAGCTGTCAATATACTATACGTCGAATAATGATTAATTTTATGTGTTTTCATTAGAACCTGGAAGATTTTATTGAAAAACTCCTTGCCATCGTCAGTTTGTAGATCTTTTGGTATTCGACGGGAACTACTGAAAATTGATTTCATAGCTTCTGTTATGGATGATGCACTTTTATTCTTCAAAGGAACTGCCCACGCATACTTTGAAAAAGTATCAATTACAGTTAGTAAAAAGTTATGTCCATTGTTTTCCTTGCTATAAGGTATCATTTCTACCAAATCCGCTTGCCATGTGTCATCAAACCCTTTAATTATAACTCGACGTCTGATAAAATGTCTTCGTGCATGTTTATGCAATTCCTCAACAACATTTCGCTTACTCATCGTACAAAATAATGAATAAAAAAGCAAAACTAGTTTTCTTTGATAATTTATTTTCTCTCTATTTTCGCACAGATACAATTACAGTTTTTTTATTTTATTAATCTTTCATACAGTAACATCAGTTTCTTAATTTTAATCATTTTATGTTCATTCATAAAGCAAGCGCAAGTGTCTGGTTTATTTTTGCAAAGATTTTCCTGAAAATGGCACGTGTTGCAGGATAAGTTCCTTAAAAATGAAGCATCTCATTGTAGTGTTCATCAAGTAGAATGTGTTGATTGGCTTTTAAAAATTTTAAAATCTTATTGGATAAGTTCCTTAAAAATGAAGCATCTCATTGTAGTGTTCATCAAGTAGAATGTGTTGATTGGCTTTTAAAAATTTTAAAATCTTATTAAGAATCTCCGTAGTATTTATATTGGACATGTTTTGAAATCGAACCACAAATGCGTACGAGTACTAATAAAGGTGTACTTGTTTTTTCTTATAAAATACTAATAAAGTATTTATTCTGTTCACGGCCCTTTCAATTCTATGACACGAACAAGTATCGGGACCCGCTTTACATGTATTGGAAGACCAAGGGCAATTGGTGTAATGGCATCCGTAAATAGTCTCGACGGAAGGTACGTTTTCAAATTTTCTTAGAAATGCAATACATTTTAAGATCTCTTTGTAATGTTCCTCAAGCATAGTGTGTTCATTGTTTAGTAAAAAAATTAAAATTTCATCCGAGATTAAAGATGACATGGTTTCCAATTGAATTTCTAATACGTACTAGTATAGCAATTCTTAAATTGGAGGATACTTCTTTGTTTTGTGATTACATTCTGTGGTGGGCTCTTCGAGTTTCTTATCATTGCTCCTTTTAAATATCTCAAGTATATCGAGGAAATAGTCTTTAAACTTTCTCAATAAATCAAGTGTATTAAAATTTTGTTCATCAATGTACGTGCGTAATATTTCATCATTTTTTTCCAGTTTTTCATCCATGACACGAAGATAATTTTCTAATAGTTCATCAACATACTTTTTTGTTGTAACATCATCAGCTGGTTCTTTGATCACCATCAAAGTAACCATTTAAGTGTAGTTTTAAGGTTTTTGCATTGATTACCTCTGTAAGAGTGTTGAAATTACTCTCAACATATTCTTGAAGTATAGATATGGATTTATTTTGAAAATCTATGGTATCGTCTATGTAGCCTTTGTTGACAGCTTGGTGTACGGCTTTAGGTATTTCGACATTATTCAAACATTTTCCTTTCATATCAAAATCGCCATTAGGTAATAGTTTAAATCCTTCTCCAGGTGGTCCTCGAGGTCCAATAATTGAATTATGAGAGCACTTGAAGGTCCTTCCGAACTTGTCAACACTCATCTTGCTTATAATTATTTACTTGTCATGTACTGATGTTAATATATAATATTTGCTTCGCGAAGTTCTTCAACAATTGAGTTTATTTCATTTTGGAGATTATTATTGCCCGCTCTTTGAGATGCAATTAAAAGTCTTAGTCTATCAACGAGCTCATTAGCGTTATCCCAATAGATATAATCAACAGGGTTATTAGAATATGAATTATCGTTGTATGCTTTTCCAATTTTCTTCTTCTTCTTTGGCATTTGAAGTAAAGGTCGAATAATATGCTTATATTTGTGTCCTCTGTTACCTTTAACTTGTAAGGTACTATCGTGATTTTTCAAGTGTGCTTTTGTTTTTTGTAAAATCTTAAAATATTGTTCCAAATCTTCATTGACATATCGATCTTTTCTAGGAATTACCCTAAAAATTAATTCATAAAGACCATCTGTTCCTATGGAAGATTTCACCATCAATAACGAAATCCTTTTGATCATTAATTACAAAACTTGATGTACCTAATTTCGTTGAATTTGATTGTAGTCGAAATACGGACCATAGATCTTATCACGATTCCGATCTGATGGTGAAGCTCGGTTATATGGTGTACTTTGATTAAGATCATCGGAATTAGCAGGTGTTCTAAATGAAAGATCCTCGCCAGATGGTTGAAAGGAGGCTGATTCTGGAGATGAAAATTCATGTTTTTCTTCTTCTGGAGAACCTTTGATTGTTTCTGGAGAACTTTGGATTGTTTCTGGAGATGAAAATTCATGTGTTTCTTCTGGAGAGTTTTGGAATTGTAGTCGGCGTCGTTTGAGTTGTTGGTGCTTTACTTTGTCAATTATATCGGTATGGGTATCGGCAGCAGCAGTATTACCACTTTTAACATTTTTCACGAGTTCTTTTAAGGATTCGACTATAGGCTTAAAAGTATTTTCAAATTCCATTTCCTTCGTAGTTTTTCCAGCTGTGAGAAACATATATTTTCTTTTCAGAGCTTTTTTAGTTTGTATGAGATCCTTAAGTAAATTTTCATTAACTTCCATATTTGTATAAAAAACAGGGTGGTTCCAAACAGGCGGTTTTATTCAAATAGGGCGGTTCTTTCAAACAGGCGGTTTTTTTCAAACAGGCGGTTTTTTCAAACAGGGCGGTTTTATTTAACCTTTATGTCAATGACAAACTTTACCGACAGTAATCATTTCGTCGCAATTTCAAGATTGCTCGGCCTAGTAGACGAATTTCGGTCCCATGTCTTAGATCATCTCCATTCAAACGTTTCTGAATGATAATTACGAAATTTCAATGAAAAAAAATTTTTTTTTACTTTCAAATTGACATTTTAAAAAATCTAAATGGGTACCCGGGTACCCGGTCATTGACATAAGGGTTAAACAGGCGGTTAAAACAGAGGACCGTTCCAATGTTATCGTATAAACAGTTCATTAATGACTGATCAGTTTGATATAGTTACAATTTCTTTAAAAGATTTATCTATACTAGAATCTTTATTGATAACCAAGAAACCAATTGCATCTTTCCAGCATTTTGTGCATAACTCTCTGAATTGATTGAATGTCATATCGGAATTTATATGATCATTGTATATGTGCTTCAGATTAAGTTCGTCTTGTTTAAATATAACTATATAGTTTGCATTGTCTCGAATCAAATGTTTTGGTATATGCGTATACGATTGACACAAGTAGAAACTATCCACATCGTTATGTCGTCCCATGCAGAAATATCCTCGAATGTTGTTTTGTTTATCACATGCAACATCATCAAATATAAATACTGAATTTCGTTTTGCTTCAGAAGGTGCCATAATTTCACAATTATTTGTAAATTCATTGTACTCCATACCCTTGATAGACTTTATCAACCTTCTCAAGTATGCATACTTTGGTTGATGCAAAGACTTTGAGTATATGTAAAGGTTTTCAAATTTTAACCCATTGGGATCGACAATAATGCTCAGCATGACATTAGTCTTTCCACAGTTTGATGGTCCGACAATTATTCCTCGAACACTATTTGGGAAAAATGCTCCATGTTTCCTATGTTCCTGAATTTCAGTATCAAAATTTTTAACTTTAACAATATTTTGTTGTTGTTGTTTTATGAATCGCATTTTACTACTGAATGAAGCTAATCAATATAAAAGACAATGTTTTTATAGGCGGACATTTAATCATTGATCAGCACATATACTAATAAAGTGCTATTAAAATGATAGACTACCGAGTGTATCCAGTCAGTCGAAAACATTCATTCCAAGGATATGGATTAGTGAATTCTCTAATTAATAAACTACCGATTGAATTACATCTTCCATCATATAATTTCTGTGGACCCGGAACTAAATTGAAAGAACGTCTTGCTAGAGGAGATCGTGGAATTAATCAATTGGATGAAGCTTGTCGTGAACACGATATTGCATACAATAATAATAAAAACTACCGATCGACATATTGCTGATAAAATTCTAACGGAGAAAGCCTGGCAGAGGGTAAAGGCGAAAGACTCTTCTATATCAGAGAAATTAAATAGCCTATTGGTTACGAACGTGATGAAGGTTAAAACAAAACTCGGCATGGGCTGTCAATCTAAAACAATGAAAAGACGTTCACGTTGCAAGCGAAGCGATTTATTCAAAAAAGCTATAACAGAGGCTAGAAACGCTATTAGGGAGCCAAGAGCCGAGGATCCAGACACAATCGCAGTTACTGCTTTACAACCAGCTAAAAAGGTTATCAAAAATAAAAGAAGGAACATTACAATTCCCAGAGTTATACCGTTACCGAAACGTGGAGGTTTCTTACCACTGTTACCCATCTTAGCTGCATTATCAGCGGTTGGATCTTTATCTGGAGGAGCTGCAGGAGTAGTGAAAGCAATAAAAGAATCAAAAGTAGCCAAAGAACAGCTGGAAGAGAACAAACGGCACAATCAAGCTATGGAAGGAATAAAAATTAAGCAAGGCAAAGGGCTTTATCTACAACCCTTTAAAAAGGGATTTGGCCTTTCCCTAAAACCGCAAGATTCAAAAAACTTTTAAATTTGCTACCCAATCGTCCTCTCACCAATATTGATATTGCGAAATTTGGAAAAATCAATATACCCAATTTTCGTGGTGTTTACATGAGAGATAAATTACCGATTACATCACTTGACATAGGATGTGGTGTAATTAATTTAGAAAATGAGAGTGGACCAGGAACACATTGGGTAGCATATAGTAAACATAGAAATATTGTGAAATATTTCGAGAGTTTCGGTAATTTAAGACCACCTAAAGAGGTTGTAGCGTTCTACGAACGCACAATCCCGCGCAGGTGAGGTTCCTACTTTCAAAGAACTTACTTACCTGAGGACGTTGCACGCGCCCACAGACACGTGTCCCAAAGTCCCACCATAGGGCCTGCAACTCGCAGCCAACGTTGAGACCGACACCAAAAAGCAAGGAACTGAACGTCCCCAAAGCTTTTAAGGTCAAGCTCAACAATTATAATTAATCATGACTGAAACAAAGGTATAAACATCTATGAGTTCTATTCCTAAAAACAATTCCCAAAATGCCATACATCCTGCCTGCGCCCAGGAACATCTCATCGAACCGGCAATTCCGAAATTCGATACAAAAGAATTGCAATTATCAAAGAATGAGCCGATCAACGGATGCACGTGCGGGTAATCTAATGCAAGGACCACCCAAATCCGTGAACAACAGAAGGCAGCCACGACCTATCGCAATCGATAATATCTCAACGAGATATCCGATGATTTATGAGGAGTTAAGCGAACAAAGGCAATACTCCGGTCCCACGGCCATGCTAGAATTTCGCACTATTATAAAGATCTAATGGATTTCGATTCCGGGTACCAAGTTCAAATAAGACCCACGGGCTGTACGTCCAAACAATCGCCGAATATCTCCGGTCTGGGCGCCAGATGTTCTGTGCAAACAGAAGGCCGTGGAGATGAAATGCTAGCGATAATGATGATGTATGCAAGATGACCTTCCCCTTTCAGGAAACTACAAAATATCCCCGGGGATGTGATAACATGCTGCTAACAGAAATTCGGAAGTTCTGTTAGCAGAGCAAATAGGGAAATTTTTCCGGATAGATACAGATACCAGTTTTGAATCTGAGTATCTGTGTGAGCAGACAGCGAGTCTACCCCGAACGCTCGAGACATCAGGTATATTGGGTAGTCTAAATTTGATCGTCACCGGGACGAGAAGGATATATCGAATATCCGTCCCGAGTAGGAGGACAGCGAGCCCCACCGAGGAGTTCGGACATTGAGAAACCTCAACGAGAAGGTCATCGGCATAACGCGTGAATACAATAACGTAAAGAATCGCGTTTCAATGTAACTCGGATGTATTTCAAGTCGTGTGTTGCGGGTAGCGAAATCCAGTGTGTGAAGTAGATAGTATGTTGTGCTAAATAAAGTTCGAACCTAAAATAAATAACTGAAAAACAATTTCTTCCGTGTTTAATTGTGCCGTGTCGCTCTGTGGATTTCCTTGTGTGTTAGCAGTGTTCGGCGGAACGCTGCAACAAAACCTTCAACCGAACGCCAACAAACTTTCGCTCCAGTATCAACCTACAATACGCAACAAATAAATCCGCCAAAAGGTTGTAAGATATCTGGGTGAAAATATCCATTATAATTATAACAAATATCAAAATTACAATACATTTATATGTGGCCATCTCTGTTTGAAGTTTCTAATTGAAGAAAAATATAAATAAGTAGAGGAAAACTAGAGTTTGTGTTTTATTTCAATCGAAACAGTAATGTCGTTAACACTAACGTTAAGCGGAAACAAATCTACTCTCACCGCAGAGTACTTTCCTCCAATAATCCTAAATTCTGATTATGTATGCGGTTTAGTTGACTTCCAGACCTAGAATTCTATACCTAATGTTGATGTATTTAATAATTTATTTTAATTTTGGCGATGACGTAATAGCATTTCCTATTGGATCATATGAGATTGAAGATATAGATGACATTATTCAAGACATTATCGAAATGCATAATGAGAACCACGATAATCAAATATCAATCAAAATACAAGCAAATAATAATACTTTAAAATGTGTAATTTATCATCATCATCGGCACTACAACCGGGAACCGGTCTTGGCCTTATTTAGCAAGTCCTGAGGCTTGTTAAATTTTCCATAATGATTTATTTTGTCTGGGCAAGGTCATTAGTCTTGCGCCAGAGGCTCCCCGACGGGGATTCGAACCCCGGTCTCCCGGGTGACAGGCGGGTATACTAACCACTATACTATCGAGGAGCGTGAATACAATAACGTAAAGAATCGCGTTTCAATGTAACTCGGATGTATTTCAAGTCGTGTGTTGCGGGTAGCGAAATCCAGTGTGTGAAGTAGATAGTATGTTGTGCTAAATAAAGTTCGAACCTAAAATAAATAACTGAAAAACAATTTCTTCCGTGTTTAATTGTGCCGTGTCGCTCTGTGGATTTCCTTGTGTGTTAGCACTGTTCGGCGGAACGCTGCAACAAAACCTTCAACCGAACGCCAACAAACTTTCGCTCCAGTATCAACCTACAATACGCAACAAATAAATCCGCCAAAAGGTTGTAAGATATCTGGGTGAAAATATCCATTATAATTATAACAAATATCAAAATTACAATACATTTATATGTGGCCATCTCTGTTTGAAGTTTCTAATTGAAGAAAAATATAAATAAGTAGAGGAAAACTAGAGTTTGTGTTTTATTTCAATCGAAACAGTAATGTCGTTAACACTAACGTTAAGCGGAAACAAATCTACTCTCACCGCAGAGTACTTTCCTCCAATAATCCTAAATTCTGATTATGTATGCGGTTTAGTTGACTTCTAGACCTAGAATTCTATACCTAATGTTGATGTATTTAATAATTTATTTTAATTTTGGCGATGACGTAATAGCATTTCCTATTGGATCATATGAGATTGAAGATATAGATGACATTATTCAAGACATTATCGAAATGCATAATGAGAACCACGATAATCAAATATCAATCAAAATACAAGCAAATAATAAAATACTTTAAAATGTGTAATTTATAGTACTGTAGAAATTGATTTTTCACAGCCTAACTCAATTGGATCGCTTCTGGGGTTCAGCAAGAAAAAGCTAGAAGCAAATAAAGCGCATGAATCAAATCTTTACGTCGATATAAATAGAGTAAACATTGTGCGAATTGAATGTAATTTAATTGATGAAACATATATCAATAATCGACCTGCTCATACACTACATGAATTTTCGGTTAACGTTAGTCCGGGGTATAAAATAGTTGAAGTTCCTCGCAATGTTATCTATTTGCCAGTGAACGCTAAGAGGATAAGTTCTATAACATTGAATCTCTTAGATCAAGACAGAAATTTTATAAACTTTCGAGATGAAACCGTAACAGCTCGATTACATTTTAAACGCCAGCAATGATAATATATGATAGCTCATCTCATCTCTCATATAATAAAAGGACAGGTGCTACTATTAACACTACCAATATACTCTCAACTTCCACTAAGAGAAGATCAAAACTTACTCTACAAAATCAACAACTTCTGCTATCATTGGGATACAGATTGAAAAATTAAATTAAATCTATCAAAGACATGCTGAATATTTTCGAAGAACCAGAATTTGAGGAGAGTATCTCAAAATTGGAATATCATACATACTCGCCATACTTGAATAATTTCGAGAAAAATGACATCATTCAAATCTGTGTCCAACATCAAAATCTTAATATCTTGCCTTCAGAAAGTTACATTTATATTGAAGGTACTGTATCGAAAACTGATGGAGCGGCAGTTGAGAAAACAAAACTTGTAAATAATGGAGTAGCTTTCTTATTCGACGAAATTCGTTATGAATTAAATGGTGTGGAAATTGATAGCAATCGTAATGCTGGCATCACATCAACTATTAAAAATTATATTTCTTTAAATAAAAATGAAAGTGATATGCTGTTTAATGCATCTTGGTCTCCTGATTCCTCAATCAATGTCAATGGTTTCTACTTTAATTTTTGCATACCCCTAAATAAATGTATTATGTATGCGGTTTAGTTGACTTCTAGACCTAGAATTCTATACCTAATGTTGATGTATTTAATAATTTATTTTAATTTTGGCGATGACGTAATAGCATTTCCTATTGGATCATATGAGATTGAAGATATAGATGACATTATTCAAGACATTATCGAAATGCATAATGAGAACCACGATAATCAAATATCAATCAAAATACAAGCAAATAATAAAATACTTTAAAATGTGTAATTTATAGTACTGTAGAAATTGATTTTTCACAGCCTAACTCAATTGGATCGCTTCTGGGGTTCAGCAAGAAAAAGCTAGAAGCAAATAAAGCGCATGAATCAAATCTTTACGTCGATATAAATAGAGTAAACATTGTGCGAATTGAATGTAATTTAATTGATGAAACATATATCAATAATCGACCTGCTCATACACTACATGAATTTTCGGTTAACGTTAGTCCGGGGTATAAAATAGTTGAAGTTCCTCGCAATGTTATCTATTTGCCAGTGAACGCTAAGAGGATAAGTTCTATAACATTGAATCTCTTAGATCAAGACAGAAATTTTATAAACTTTCGAGATGAAACCGTAACAGCTCGATTACATTTTAAACGCCAGCAATGATAATATATGATAGCTCATCTCATCTCTCATATAATAAAAGGACAGGTGCTACTATTAACACTACCAATATACTCTCAACTTCCACTAAGAGAAGATCAAAACTTACTCTACAAAATCAACAACTTCTGCTATCATTGGGATACAGATTGAAAAATTAAATTAAATCTATCAAAGACATGCTGAATATTTTCGAAGAACCAGAATTTGAGGAGAGTATCTCAAAATTGGAATATCATACATACTCGCCATACTTGAATAATTTCGAGAAAAATGACATCATTCAAATCTGTGTCCAACATCAAAATCTTAATATCTTGCCTTCAGAAAGTTACATTTATATTGAAGGTACTGTATCGAAAACTGATGGAGCGGCAGTTGAGAAAACAAAACTTGTAAATAATGGAGTAGCTTTCTTATTCGACGAAATTCGTTATGAATTAAATGGTGTGGAAATTGATAGCAATCGTAATGCTGGCATCACATCAACTATTAAAAATTATATTTCTTTAAATAAAAATGAAAGTGATATGCTGTTTAATGCATCTTGGTCTCCTGATTCCTCAATCAATGTCAATGGTTTCTACTTTAATTTTTGCATACCCCTAAATAAATTATTGGGATTTGCTGAAGACTACAAAAGAGTAATTCCTAACACGCTCCCGTACAGATGACAATTCATTAATTTCTGACACAGATGAAAAAACAAAGATAAACTTATTGAAAATACAATGGAAAATTCCTCACATTACATTGTCTGATTGTTTCAAATTAAAGCTATACAAACCTATTAATAATGGACAATCTATGAAAATTGTTTTCCGAAACTGGGATCTGTATGAATATCCTGCCTTACCTAGTACTAATCACCATATTTGGAATGTGAAGACAACCTCTCAAATGGAAAAGCCGCGCTATATTATCCTTGCTCTGCAAACCAACAAACGTAATTTACTTAAAGAAAATCCAGCTAATTTTGATCATTGTAACGTTACTAATGTGAAAGCCTATTTAAATTCCGATGCTTATCCATGTGAAGATTTAAATCTATCATTTGATAAAAATAACTACAGTTTACTGTACAATATGTACTGTAACTTTCAAAAAACCTTCTATAATCGCCTAGTTGCTGAACCTTTATTGTCAAGAGATGCATTCAAATCACAAGCGACAATTTTCGTAATAGATTGCAGACATCAAAGTGAAATAATAAAAAACGGACCAGTTGATATTCGCATTGAAATTAAAACATCAAAAATAATCCCTACTAATACGTCTGCATACTGTTTGATGTTACACGATCGCATTATAAACTATAATCCATTGAGTTAAATAGTTTCTCGAGAAATGTAATCGTTACTTGCATGTTAGCTTTCACTGAGGAAACACATACACTCACGGACAAGATAAAATGTATTTTATTTTCGACGTTCAAGGATTCAGAGGACCAAATAACAAGTTTATTCCAAAGAAAATAGCTGTACTGCACAATCGACACCATCAGCATTTCATCTTAAAACCACCACACAAGTTTAATCAACTATCACCATCACTAAGAAGGCAAGCTCAATGGCTTTACCACTATCATCATGGCTTAACCTGGAACGGAGGAGTCACAGCATTTCCAGAAGTTCGAAAATATCTTCAAGATAATATACAAGATTCTATTGTTTACGTTAAGGGGATGGAAAAAACTCAATGGATGAAGGAATTACTACAGAATGAAAATGTTGAACTAACGGACATTGAAGCGTCTCTATCCCAATGAAATGAAATGTACAAACCACAATAAATGCTGTGCACTACAAAATGTTTTTCTGTTGGAAAAGTTCCTAAATGGAAGTCGATAAAAATAAAACATTTTATTTCTTTAAAATATGAATTTGTTTTTATTTCATTTATGATTATCAGGAAATCTACGTTTTTTCTGTTCTGGGTTTATAGGTTTTTTTATTTCCGCTACAGTTATTACTTCATGCTCTCGTGTCCGACGAATATTATTTGAAATGACCTGTATATCATCCTTATTCTCAGCGTTAAGTATAGCTTCCTTAATTGTTTCAAAATTTACTTTCTTTGATGCTGAATAATTTAGGCTAAGTGTCGCACAACCTACGCCCCAAACTTTAACCTTGAACCCAAAAAGCAAATAGAATCACCAAAAATTCTCATATATTAAGAATCAGCTTAGATTTACTGAAAAAGCCCTCGACAACCGAGACAAAAGCCAAAAGCATGATAGAATCATCAAAAATTCCCATATATTAAGAAACAGCTTACAGCCGAGACAAAAGTCAAAAGCACAACCCATTCATCATCATCAACTTCATCCTAGAGCAAAAAGCCCGAGCCCCCCGCCAGGTCTGAACCTTAGGTGAAGTCAGTTTTTAAGTTCTAGCAAAAAAACAACCCATTTCGCATTCCCCCCAGCTAAAAAAGCTTTTCAAACAGAATCAGCAAAAACACCCACCCATTTCAAAAATAGAATCATCAAAACACAAATTCCCATGACGATGATTAACCATTTCCATACAAAAATACACGAACAGCATAAAATTCTCATATATATATATATATATATATATATATATATATATATATTACTCTACTCAATGACTCAACAAAAAAAGCACAAACCATTAGCAAAAAGCCCGACAATCCATTAACAAAAACCCCCGATACTCAGCAAAAACATCCACCCATTTCAAAACTAGAATCATCAAAAGTACAATCCGCCAACAAGAAGCCCGACAATCCATTAACAAAAAGCCCCGATACTCAGCAAAAACATCCACCATCTGCAAAAAAAAACAGTAACATCAAAAGCACAAATCCATTAACAAAAAGCCCCGATACTCAGCAAAAACATCCACCACCTGCAAAAAAAAACAGTAACATCAAAAGCACAAATCCATTAACAAAAAGCCCCAATACTCAGCTAAAACATCCACCACCTGCAAAAACTGATAAGAACACCCCCCAACAACAACATCCCCACTCGATTACGACAACAACCAACGACCACGCTGATGATGATGAATCACTCCCAACTACAACTGATAAGAACACACTAAACAAACAACAGCAATTACTACACCTGATAAGAACACTACAAACAACAGCAATTACTACTACTGATAAGAATACTACAAACTACAGCAATTACTACAACCGATATGAACACTACAAACTACAGCAATTACTACAACCGATAAGAACACTACAAAATACAACAATTACTACATCCGATAAGAACCCACAAGCCCACGCCAACCATGAATCACACCCACAAACAGCCTTCACCATCCATCAAACATATCTCAACCTTGACGTAGAGCTTTCGGCTGTGACGTCACTTCTTGTCCCAGGACCGCCATAAACATACTACTCACATATAACGGTCGTTGGTCGGCGTATATATAATCTGATCTGTTGATTATGGAATAAAAATTAAAAATGGTATTGTGTGTAATCAGGTGATTTACCGCCTCGCCTTATATCTTGGATCGTAATATGGACAGGCATACAAAGTACTCGTCCGAGTTTCGGAATGATTTAATTGCTTCCATATTGTTTCAAGCTATATGTCTCCAAGCTCGATATTCTATTTGGTTTCGGATTTAACGTTTCGAAAATGTTTGTGTTGATTTTCCTGGGATTATTTAATGTTAATGTTACTGGTTTTAATTCTGTCATTTGTGCAGGTACTTGTGCTATTAATCCTTTATTCTGTTGGGCCATCATTAACCCCCGGTGGTTCCGATGGTCTGGTTCCAATAATTTTTGATTATTCATTAGGTGAGCGATTTGAGCAGATAATTCTGCGATTGTAGTCATTTTGATGAATTGAACTTCTTCTTCTGAGTCGATTTCTCGGGATGGCCCCTCGAAGGAGTTATTACGTTGTTTTCTTTTAAACCCCTTGATCATTTATTTTTGCGCTGTTCCCCGAATCGGGCGATTTAACTGATTTTAATTTATTTCCTTTGTCACTGAATATATTTTAGGTGATGGATGTTATTACATCTGCCTTCGCTCAGCGGGTACCCTTTTCTCTGTACCTAGGCGGATTTACCTTTGGGTATTTATAATATCGCTCCCCAGTGATTGGAGTATAATTTCCGATGATTTCGTCCTGCTTCCTGATCCTCGAGAATTTTCTCAGGCTGCTGCGACAGCTTCTGTGTGATCCGGTTGCAAGCCCTTTGGCCCGTTCACTCGAAGTAAAACCAATATATTTTACTTCTGGCAGGATCGCCAATTAATGTTCAGTTGAATGGATAAAAGAAAAACTCCATTCTTTTGGTTAGCCATTGGCCGTTTTATTATATAACGTTCTTAAGACTAACTTAATACGTATTCGCCACCTCTTCGGAATCTATACTGCCATTCGCCGATTCTTACTTTTACTTTTATATTTATATTTTTACTTATTACCATAGATAATGTGATAACATGGGTGAATCAGACGAAATATGATGAGTTATGTTATCTACTGAGGGTGCATCATGTACATGTTATTTTACGAGATATGACGAGTCATGTTAACTAAGCATGTAGCGTTAACTCGCGGACATATTCTCCTGCAACATTGAATTCGAACTAGTATTAATACTGATCTAGGACGGCAAGGTTCGCAATATTGAACTATTGACTTGTGTTAACATATAAACAGCTAATCTTCCGATGTGATTAATCTGCAGTCCTTCTATCCCGCGTACTTTATGTTCAGAATTGGTTTCATAATCTTCTCGTTCTGGCGGCACTGCAACAACGAATCTGTTCGTTCAATTCTTAGACGTATTTTACATTCCGCTGATAAAGATGACGGAATTCTTCCAATATCGGATTCTCTTAACGCAGAGACACAATCGAAGTTAAGAAACCTTTAAAAAACTACACTTGGACATTCAATTTCTTACTTGTCGTGGCCACATTCATTTTCAACATTTTTTCGTTACTTCTAATCTGCAATTGGTTTTATCAACATCATTCACCCAAGATGGTTTCCACGATTCCAAGTTTAGCCCGTCTCCTGTAATGTGTTGTAAATTTAATAGACCTACGACAACAGTCTGGATAGCTCAATGACGTTCGCATACGGTCGAGCCACATTTATAGACGTACGACAACGGTCTGGACAACTTATAGACCTACGCAAACGGTCTGGACTACTTATAGATCTACATCCATGGTCTGGAACACTTGTGACCTACGACACGGCCAAGTTAAATGCACAATAGCCACAATGGCGGTCGTGCGAATCCTACTTCGACCTCGTATCCGAAGAACCAGAACGAGGGTCATGCTAGTCCTGCCTCGCCCTCGTATTCGAAGAACCATAACGATGGTCATGCAAGCACTACCACGCCCCCGTTTTCTAATGACCTACGACAATTAGCGATCTTTCACACGAAAACCGAAAAGTTGTGCCACATCCAATAACCAAAGAAAACCAAATTCATCCATCGATAATGAGAATCAAGATGACTAAACATACGACAACAGTCTGGACTACTTATAGACCTACGTCCACAGTCTGGAACACGTGTGACCTACGATACGGTCAAGTTAAATGCACAATAGCCACAATGGTGGTCATGCGAATCCTACTTCGCCCTCGTATCCGAAGAACCACAACGATGGTCATGCGAGCACTACCACGTCCCCGTTTTCTAATGACCTACAACAATTAGCGATCTTTCACACGAAAACTGAAAAGTTGTGCCACATCCAATAACCAAGGAAAACCAAATTCATCCATCGATAATTAGTATCATGATGACTAAACATCACCCTCAATCAAAGAGCCAACATCCGACACCGAACTACATACGAACTTTTATCAAAGCAGTGATCAGATCTACAAAATCAACATCGAGGCTCTTATCATCGTTTGCATTTGTCCCGAATGCTTGCTTATGTCCCGATTTCTAATATTTGACGCGATATTTTAACACATTCTTCGACCATCGTACTATCAACCCCAACGATTCTCTCTCGAAAACGAAATTATTCATTTCTCTTAAAAACGAAGCAGTTCATCGTATACACTCAAATACTTTCCCTTGGCTCAATTCCACACTCGGGAGGAAGCCATGCATCGGGTGCCAACATTCAGTAGTGACAGCGATGCTATTGGCAGACGCATTCGAATAAAGGCTTTCCCACAGAAAGCATCAAATGCCATACATCACTGTCACACCACGTTCAATTAAACGAGCGCTTCAATTCCCTAAGACATCACTTGGCCAATTTTCAACGCACAGCAATTCTTCAATTATGACAACATATACGAAGGTTCTTGACCCAACGTTACCAACTTTAGTATCCGCTTGGGCTTTAACTTGACTACTTTCATCAGCCACTAGAGAGATATTGAGAAGGCGGTAATAAAAGCAAGAAGAGGATTTCTTGTCACTCATCTTTGCGAACAACCAAACTTACGGAAATCGCCCAAGCCCAGTATCTCACATCACGGACCACCCATTAATCCAGGTACATTTATGTCCAAGTCTCTCCGGGGGACAGGCATTCTTTATCGCCTCCTTAATCTTCGGACTCGCCCTCGACAACTAAAAGATAAAAATCCGATGGCGAGGAACCTACTCCGAGAGGTCATCACGCGTCGATTTCTTACTCAACCCCTATCAGCAGATTTAACGCTTCCACCGACACATCGGATCGGTTCATATTCCTCTGGTTAATTAGAGATACAACTACTTTGGAACATATAACGACAAAATACGATCAGAATCTCCTCGAAAAGCACCCAGTTCCGTACGATCGACCATCGAATCCCCGCACTATTATAATTTGTTCGCTAAGTCATTACACAAGATCGTAAGATATTCACGTCCTATCCTTACCCCGCCCATAAAATCAGGGAAGAAGGCGATCTAGTCTTTGATCGTCGATCACGAAAGTCTCAACTATTGTCCTGATGGCGGGCAGCTCGACTGGTAGTGTAGGATTTCCGTCACCATTGCTAGAATGTCCATGTTTCGCTGCTTTAACACAGGTGGAATTCAACTACCTGACTAATGTCAATGTTTGCATTAAAGAATTCAGCAACCGACACTGAAGACATTGTAAGATACACCAACTATGATGAGAGAACCAGTCAATACGGTGAATTGAGTCAAATCATATCGTGCTTACAAGATTGCATATTGATCACGATACCGACTCTTATGATGACAGGCTCACCTCAAACGCAGATTCAATCGTAAACCCAAAAGAAAATATTCAACAATGGCCTTCAAATTAATTGATCATGATGCATCAAACAATGTGCAACACCACTTACCTGCAGTTCCCTCACCTGATTCACGTCCCCCAGAGTGAACTGCATCAATTCCAAATCACCATCAAAAGATGAATTAAGAAGAATACTCAAGAATCCGCCCTAAGTAACTCCCACAGTTGTCGTATAATTAAACTCTGAAGTTGCTGGAACAGTTGAAAAACGAAGTATAGTCAAATCTCGCTAAAATTCACCAACTCCAAATTGCAACACTCGATATGGTCCAAAAGGAGTCTAAGAGCTCTAGGGATTACTATGATCACCTGTTATTACTGTGTCAAATGAAAACTTCGATCTGCCCAACCTCGACTTTCAACTATTCTGAACCAGACATGCTGTCATAGTCAAACCAGATATGTCCAGACGAACCAGGACAACCAATCGGAGTATACTTTGAAGACTTCATAAATCCAGATACTTCACAGAGGTTATTAGCGCAAGGATAGTCTTCAAAATGCACCGCATGATATTCTTAACATAATGAACTCTGTGTCAAATCAGCCGGAAGACGCAACAGTCCCAAAGATACATGACAAAGCAGATCCACAATTCTTAAAACAAGTCATAAAAACAATTACCAACAACGAAGATGAGCAGACGCTGGTTGAACAAACAAAATCAAATTAAGACAATTCATGTTGGGCGTACTCTTGTGCACCTTCCTACAAAGAAGAAGCTTTCGAAGCTTTAAATGATCCAAATGCAAGGTTCAGTAACGATCTTAACTCTCTAAAAGACCCACATTTCACCGATCATACTACCAAAGCTTGCCACATCCCTTTACCCTCAAACATAAGGTTGTTTCATTGACAGGGTCACCGAAAGGCGGGCGGAATATGTTAAAATATAAATAGCGATCCCTGGAAGTTCAGCATATGTTAGAAGATAAACAGCCACCCCATAGAAGCGAACGGAGAATTATTGAAAGGGAAAACCCATTTTATGGCCGGCTGTATGAAATATGATGTTAGATTATGTTATTGATAATGATTATCTCTTGATGATCCCAGTGTTAAGTTGTTTATATGATTAATGTGTCAGCAACCCTCGTCAAGTTGTTCCGGTATACGTCGTCACACCCACCTGCAGTTGGTCGACCACGAGGAAAGGGTTGCTAATTGCGACGTCACAAGGGATACAGTGAAATACCGAGGTCCAGTATGGCTTGTTGTGGATCATCGGCTGAGTTAGATTTCTTTGGTGCACATACGAGGGTCGGATTTCATGAGTTTTAAAGTAAATCAGTAGGCGTGGATTTTTGTTAGTAAATTTTGGAAAATAAAATAAACTCGGTGCGGTACATGGTGCAACAAATGCTTGGTGTATGTGTTTAGTGTTCATTCATAATCTTACAAGAATACAAACATTTAAAGAATACGTAAAAGATTAGTAGAACAAAAACGATATCCAATGTAATCAATCCAAGATTCAGCAATATTGTCGACTCCGTCAGATAACCGAACTGCCCTCCCGAACTGTCTCCACATCAGAACGTTCTTCACCCTGGCAGGTTGGTTAATAACTCTAATGAGATTGTATAGCACAATACAGAGCTTTCACCTCACCAATTTAAATATAGTAATATTCAACCCTTCTCCAATATTTTGCGTTTCAACGAACAAACGGAAAGTAGTTCCCCAACCCACATCCCTGGCTGACAATATCCTCACTAACCCATAACCTACCCATTGATCACTATGCTTCCCCCTTCCACACCACACCAACTTATTTCAATAATAATTAGGTAACTAGACTAAGTTAAGATAAGTTAAGCAAATTAACATAGGTTAAGTAAATAACTATATCCTGGTTTTCTGACCTTTTCCAGGAAGTTCTACCCACTACAATCTTAATCCATAATCAATATATAACTTCTATCATATTGTTTGGGCTCCTCGATAGTATAGTGGTTAGTATACCCGCCTGTCACGCGGAAGACCGGGGTTCGTTTCCCCATCGGAGAGCCTCTGGCGCAAGACCAATGACTTTGCCCGGAAAAAACAAATCATTATGGAAAATTTAACAAGCCGCAGGACTTGCTAAATAAGGCCAAGACCAATCCCCGGTTGTAGTGCCGATGATGATGATGATGATCATATTGTTTGAAAAATGTACTAGTAAGTATATGTAAACAATTATAGCTAAAGTGTCATAAGTCATCTGTATTGCTTATTGTAAAAATTATTGATGGTCAATAAATACAGAAATGTGAACAAAAAAAAAAAAAACAGCAATATTGTGGATTACCGCGCTTTCGCAGCCTTACGCACGGATTACGAGTGTAATCGAATTACTCTTGGAACTCATTAATGTCCGGTCGTAATAGAAGCAGGTGGAGTAATTACCATCGGTAACAATCAGTGTCTAATATTAATTATAATATTAATTGGATTATCAGTCGCCCCTCTCATCTGAGTTCTTCAGTTCAGGCAAGCGGTGTTTTTCTTACAACTTGAGAAGCCGTATTTTGGCGAGAAAAGAGTGATTTTGGGGTGTACAAAAATCAGTCGTGGAACACGTGGTAGAAAAGTTGAGTTGAAAATAAGCCAGAAGTGGAATCGAAATGTGAATGTTATATAATGAACATATATTTTGCAAAATCATCAGTCGTTTTTTCTGCATCTATTGTTGACTATGCTAAGTAGGTTACCTCCTGTGGGGAGCTTTTTGGTTTATTTTCTTTTCCACTCAATGTCGTGCGCCGGGTCTTTGTTGTGTTTTTTAATTGTCTACATTTAGTTCAGTGACTGTTTACAAATAAATGGAGTTTTTGAGTTCTTGTCCTCCGAAATCGAGACTCTTGCAATTCCTGTGCTCATCATTTAATCTCTTCGATCGTATTTATTGACTATCCAGTGAAAGAAGAAGTGTAGTAGTGTGAATGAAACGACCGCATCGGCGATCATGGTACAGGGTTAACCTAATAAAATGGTCCATCAAATCAATCTCGATTGCCTCGCAATTTATCAAATCTACCATGGTGGTGGTTATGCGAGCCCTGCCTCGGAATCTACCTAATTAACCACACTGGTGGTTATACGTGTCATGCCTCTCAGTTGTACCTAATCAACCATGTCGGACCCTGCTCCATAAGCGCAACAACAACATGCCGTTAAACCGAACCTGGTGCGACAACATCATACCCAGGGACTCAGGGATTTGCAGCGTTTTAACAGAATTTACTTGTGACTGCTGTGATAACCTTTGAGGAAGCTTATTTTCTCGCACTGTGCTCTGACATTCAAGGGTACTTCCAAATCCCCTTTTGTGCGCGCGTTGGCGTTTTAAAAAAATATTGGAATTTTAAGAAGATTTTGAGAGCTAACTGTGAAGTCAAATTCACATGTATACATTTAAGCCGCAAATCAAAGATACATTTCTTTTCAGGCTTAATTTTAGGTCGATTCCTTGTGAACAATGATTAATATTTAGAATGAATAGTGCATGCTTTACATGCAAGAGAATAGATATAAATTACACTTTAAATGAGCGTTTCTCAAAGGTGCTTATCAGAATCTCAATTTCTCCTTTATATGCCTTTGTTCTAATATAATTCGAAGTTGTCTTACAACTTTCAACTTCTTAATTACCGGTTATGATGATAAATTAAGTAGAACTAAAATAACCAGCTTTCGAATATCGAATACTTCTGGATTGTAGGGTTAAATTTGAGTTCTCACCACTCCCAACAATACTTTAAGTACATCAGCACTTGCTCTAAAAAGTAAATGGAATCCAACGACTTCAGTCTGTAAGTCGCAATATACATACAACCACCATTTCTTTAACTCTTTGGCGCCACTCGACTGTATCAGCCAAGGATAGAACAACTTTCCTGCCTTGTATCATTCCGACAAACTTTCAAAGCACTTTGCAGACAAACGACTTCACACACGCGATGGAATGCACTTTGCCTGTATTTAAGCATGACCTTTGATAGCCCAATTCCTTCATTTTACTTTTTTTTTTTAAATTCCCGTACAAAGCGTCAGTTTTTGTATTATTCGAAGTCACTCTTCTAACTAAAAAAAAAAAAAAAAAACTACACCGCCTCCTCCTTCCCTGTCAGCAACACAATATGCATTGCCTACATAATATAAAAGAACTATTTTTTGAGATGCAAGCTACTACTATTCACAACACGTTGAGCTTACTAAATTGAATGCCTTCCGTTGCTCGCTATTCCACGTTTGGACCCCTTCCTTAGACTACACCACGTAACAATCGGACGAGGTTACCCTTCGTATATACAAAATTCAATTAAAGTTTGTCTTACTTACACCGCGGTGGTTGGAGGTGGAAAGTTGTATATAAAACTTTCACTTTTACATTTTCGCCCGAACAATTGACCTCGCGCACAGCTGATGGGTTTAGGAAATTTTCGAAATCTGTTAGTGCTGGGCTACTTAGAAAACATGGTGGACTGACAGGCGGATACAAATTAAATTCTGAAGACGGGGATGGTAGGCAGTACACTGCCTGCTTTTATAATAGCTGCAACGGAAATTCTTTAAACTAAAGCATTTGCATTTCAGGTCTAAAGAATGCGTATAGTCTTGCAGGTTCGTTTGAATTATTTGATTTGGTGTGACTAGATGAGTAACTTAAAAATAGACGAACGGAATACTACTTTCGACTAGTCTAGGAATGAATTAAAGAGACTGGTAAACTGTTCGTTTGTGATTCGGACACACTTGCCTTTGCTTTATGAGTTGGGTTACTTGACCGTATATACTGCATGCTGAAACACTTATTGTACTGAGGATATTTTGAATTCCTTACTTCAAAGTGCTTGCCACGTACATTCAAATTTGTGAAAGAGCGCGCCTAATTCCATAGCGCTGTGCATAACATATATTCATGTCAACAACTTCTTCAGCAATGGCAGCCAATGGCAATTACTGAACTTAATCAAACAACTACTTTAAAATAATCTGCGACCTACTAATGACATTGCTGGTGGAATATTTTTACAACGCATGAATGCGCAGTATCACTTCCTGACCAACAAATAAAAAACAAAAATACCTCACTCTAAAAAAGAGACGTCATTGAACGCAACATAATAACATATTCGCCCGCTTCGAATGTTTCCTTTCAGCACACGCGGAACCAAACATTCGGAAAGAACTTGAACTTGTTACTGCCGCAACACTTTGTATAAAAGCAAAGCTGTGCGCCCCATAGAATTTTTTTTCTAGCACGACTCTTGCATTAGTTTAGACAATACCAGAATATTTTTGGTCCTTTTGACTTTTCTCTGTATCTTCTTCCTTTCATGTCTACCCAAATACTTTTAAGAAACTACTCCGAGAGGATGGCATGGGAATAACGAAAAAGTTGTGCAGAATCTTTAGAACCTTTAAAAGTCATTTCAAAAGAATTCTCGTTTTTTTCATAACGTAATACCTTCCCCTCGGTCACCTAATATATTTAAGGGATACGGTCGCATCGTGTGTTGACGGATTCGTAAACGCTTTTCAAAGATATGCTGGCAGGCTAATGAACACATTTCCGTTATTCACATAATTATTATGAGTTAATTATATACCCCCTATATTTTGAAGTCTCCTTATTGTATACTGTGTGGGAATTTTCAGGAACTTTGCCAGGATACGCCTAAATAATGAACGTCAAGAGTCTGAGTTAATTAAATATACCTTCAAAGGAACAGACTCAAAGATAAATAGATAGGTGAATGCAGCATTAAAGGCCCTGCTTATATTAAAGTCCTTTTTTAGACGGTCAAAATGATTCCTCTTAGAATCGAGATATACTTCTGAATAAAGAGGACACAAATGTGTTGGTTCATCGACCATGCCTTTTAGGTGAGATGCATGAACACTTCTGAAGAGCCGACGTTTAAGTAACTTATGGTGGATGCCTTTGTGACTTGTATGGATATATTCATATTAAACCCATGACGACACAGTTACGGTCTTACATACTACTGTTCTGCATTTGCGTTCCTTTATTGATTAATAATATTAAAAAGCAATGTGAGTAACAATTATCTCTATTAAATGAAGTAATTTTCACACACTACTGACAAGTGTCAAATAACTGGAAAAACAAACTTCACTAAGACTAATTTTATTATAAGACAGACTTCAATTTAGAGTTTTTGTGGAAAAGCCAGTAAATTAGGCTAACAAATAATTGTGCTAAACTATATGTAACATTTCGTCTCTACTAGTCATCAATACTTCGGAAAAACGATCTCTCCTCAACAGCCATAAAATTCGACTACGTTGTCCCGTGCCTAAACAACGACATATACGTCGCAAAGTGAGAAGTCATTCGCAGACGATTGTAAACGTGAAACGGCAGTACCTGGCTGACTTTCAAACCGACAGCTTGTCTCTTAGTTTTGCTCGTGCTATTTTTCTTAATTTACATCAACCGTTATTATATTCACAATAATTATCACAAGCCATTATCTTGTTATCTTGTTTTCTTTGCCTCGTTACCGCAAACACATAACTTGATCAAGTGTGAAATCCGTTAAGTTATGGCCCCTGGGCCACGTGTGTTAAACCAAATTAAACGTAAATGGTTGCGTTACGACCCGGGTATTGGAGGTCAAACCCCTCCCGACAAACTTACAAAAGTTAATAATGAAGTGCTAGATAAATTAAATATGTGTTCAAACACTAACTTTTTCCAACCACTTCAAAGTCTAATGGAGGACTTACCCGAAATGGAATCTACCAACATCGATCAGTGTGCAGAAGTAACGAAAGAAACCGTTCCGCCAATTGTGGTTTTAAAAACAACCAGAGCTAAAGTGCGAAATATTTTGAATAACATTAAAATAGACAACTACTTAATTAAAAACATATCACTTGGACAAAAAATATGTTCCCCAACAATGGACATATACAACAAAATTAGAACTGAACTCTTGCGGTTAAAATGTGAGTTTTTTACCCACTCGCGAAAGGAAAATCGCCCACTAAAGGT
This sequence comes from Microdon myrmicae, assembly GCA_963931805.1. NCBI lineage: Eukaryota > Metazoa > Arthropoda > Insecta > Diptera > Syrphidae > Microdon > Microdon myrmicae. The sequence goes on along the minus strand of OZ007500.1, from coordinate 299,460 downwards.
AGTGTTATCCGGATTAGACTTCATTAGCAACGACATAGCCAAGAATGAACTAATTACACTCGGGATTACGTGCTTAGATGTTAAAACCATCACAATAAATTCAACAACAAAAGCCTTGTACAAACACTACTTGTACATTGTTTACATCCAACGTGGTACTATACAATTAAATGAACTCAGGCGTAATTTCTCTACCTTATTGAAAACCATCGTTCGCTGGGACTTCAAAAAACATAATCCAGGTAAGGTCACACAATGTCATAATTGCCAGCTTTACGGCCACGGTTCGATGCATTGTCACATAAATAGCTTCTGTGCAATCTGTTCTGGAAACCACAAAACATCCGACTGCAAAACGAATGAGGTCATCAAGTGTGCAAATTGCAGTGGGCCACATAAATCTACCGATCCTGAATGCATTAGCCGAAAGCAGTACCTAGACATTCGCCGCAAATTATCCCCACGTGGACGTGGTACAGGAAATAAAATGTTCCTACAGCCTCCGAGGGATAAATAGCAGCCACTGCCCGACCGATTCTCCATTGATAATTTTCCTCCACTACCGGAATCTGTGCGTCAACCTTCACTTCTTTCATCCACCTGGGCTTCTGGCCTCCATCAAACCCAGCAACCTTCCAACAGTGATACGACACACACTAAGAAAAATCCGCCTGAAACTCTAAATAATGATAATTTGTTCTCCTTTAACGAAATTAACTCTCTTCTTAATGAAGTTGTAACCAAGCTTAGCGCTTGTCACACCAAATCTGACCAATTTAACGTCATTACCTCATTAGCTATTAAGTATCTATATTTGGAAAAATCATGTTAAGAAACTCTCTTAGCATCGTAACTTGGAATGCGAGAAGCATCAAAAACTAACAGCATGAATTTTTTAATTTCTTGATAAATTTTAATATTGATATTGTACTTGTTTCAGAAACCTGTCTCAAACAAGACATTTCTTTCTCTCATCTAAATTGCATATGTTATCGCCTAGATGGGCTACATGCTAGTGGTGGAAGTGTCGCCATTTTTGTGAAGAAATGTATAGAACATATCTTGCGTCCTTCATTGCACCTTAAATTAATTGAAGAAATTAGTATTGATGTAACATTAAGTGATAACTCCAAGGTGAGTATTTTTTCGGTCTATTTCCCTAGAGGATATGGAAACATTGAGAAATCTTCTTACTTTAAGCGGGATCTGCAAAAATTGTATAGACTCAACACGAAACAAGGTAATTATTGGTGGTGATCTAAACTGTAGACATCAGTCGTGGAATTGTCTTAGCGCAAACTGCTGGGGTAACATTTTATTAGATGTTACTGAATCCAGCCCAAGTTTTTCCATACTTTATCCACTTCTCCCCACCTATATCCCAGCGAGTGCTAACAAGAACCCCTCAACTCTCGATCTATATATCACTAATATTGTTCTCCTTTAACGAAATTAACTCTCTTCTTAATGAAGTTGTAACCAAGCTTAGCGCTTGTCACACCAAATCTGACCAATTTAACGTCATTACCTCATTAGCTATTAAGTATCTATATTTGGAAAAATCATGTTAAGAAACTCTCTTAGCATCGTAACTTGGAATGCGAGAAGCATCAAAAACTAACAGCATGAATTTTTTAATTTCTTGATAAATTTTAATATTGATATTGTACTTGTTTCAGAAACCTGTCTCAAACAAGACATTTCTTTCTCTCATCTAAATTGCATATGTTATCGCCTAGATGGGCTACATGCTAGTGGTGGAAGTGTCGCCATTTTTGTGAAGAAATGTATAGAACATATCTTGCGTCCTTCATTGCACCTTAAATTAATTGAAGAAATTAGTATTGATGTAACATTAAGTGATAACTCCAAGTTGAGTTTTTTTCGGTCTATTTCCCTAGAGGATATGGAAACATTGAGAAATCTTCTTACTTTAAGCGGGATCTGCAAAAATTGTATAGACTCAACACGAAACAAGGTAATTATTGGTGGTGATCTAAACTGTAGACATCAGTCGTGGAATTGTCTTAGCGCAAACTGCTGGGGTAACATTTTATTAGATGTTACTGAATCCAGCCCAAGTTTTTCCATACTTTATCCACTTCTCCCCACCTATATCCCAGCGAGTGCTAACAAGAACCCCTCAACTCTCGATCTATATATCACTAATATTCCAAATTACAGATCAGTACCATTAACTCTAAATGCGTTAAGTTCAGACCACCTTCTGATCAGCCTCACAGTGAATCATACAGTAGCTGTAAATCGTACCAGTTTATACCACAACTATTCCGCCGCCAACTGGAATCGTTATAAATCATATATAAACACGAACTTGGTTCTAGGTGATACCAGCCTAAATTCTATAACCTGCAGCGAGCACATTGGTATATGGTATATATATTGGTATAATTTTGTTTCTGTTATCAATAGAGCGACCGATCATGCGATAGCTAAATGTCCCACTGCTCCAGTTGATAAGGCACCGCTTCCTGAAAATATCTTACATCGGATTAGGCTACGAAACTCTGAAAGAAGAAAATGGCTTCGTTATAGAATCGACTGCTTTCTAGTTAATGTTAAAGTTTTAAATAATATCATTAAAAAAGAAATCTCAGCATATAGGAACAAGTGTTGGAATAAACACCTTTCTTCTCCTGACAAAGCAAGGAAACCGTTCTGGAAAATATCAAAAATTATGAAAAAGAGAGGGTCAAATACTCCTCCGTTTAAAGTTCACGACAGGTTGTTTATTTCTTCAGTGGAGAAATCGAACCTACTTGCTAACACGTTTAGTAAGAACCACTCCATATCTATCCATCTAAGCGACGCGTATACTGAGGCTGAAGTTGCTAACACTATCCATGTACTTTCTCAATCACCAGCTGAAAGTATTTACGCAACTAATAATAGCAAAGTTAAAGTTTTAATAAAAAAATCAAAAAGGCTGCTGGTCTTGATAATATTAACAGCAAATTAATTAAAGTGTGGGGGTTGTAGTTATAGACGTCAACGTATGACACAGGTTCACAATCACCCACCAACGAATTCTGCACAAAAATTGTCTCCCAAAAATCCAAACACCAAAAGAAAAGATGAATAAAAGGCTCTGAGTAATTTTAATGTTAATGTTCTGTTATTTGTTCTTTGTGATTTTTATATTTTAAAAGAGAGATGCATTTAGTTGAACACCTTTGGGTGGGACCGGAACGTCTTACACAGGAACAGTAATTTAGTTTCACTAATTAGTTCTACTCATCACATTTAATTCACTAATTAATAAAGTATTAAACACATTCGGATATAACTTGTTATTGACCGTCTGTTCGTTTACTGAGCTTGAAATCGATTTTAAATGCATATAAAAGAAATAGCTATATTAAAACGTGGATAACCAGACTTAACGCGACTTTTACACTTGACTTTGTGTTTTGTATGTACTCCTCGGGGGTTGAATAATGACTCCTGTCCCTGATCTCGCGATGGTGGATGGAAATCGACTCGGCGTGTGTGCACGCAGCGGTGGTTGTAAAGCGACATCCCAATCAGGGATGAAAATTGTCTTTTTTCACGCGGTCAACCAATCGAGATCATACTCCATCGCATCGAGGTGAATAACCCCTTTTAGTTATTTCGATGCGTGAAACAAAACGGAAAGCGTAATGATCCCGGGGGTGATTTTACTTCCCATGCATTGAAGCAAAATCACTGGTGACCAAGTGATCTAGATCGGATATCGTGGTGATCTCAGAGTGCAATGTACTCTGAGAAAACGAAATGATATGGGATGGAAATTGGTTGCAGATATTCACCTGGCTAAAGAGATCATTGATCCCAAGCGAATAGAGTGTCTGGGGGAAGTCAAAGGGACGCTACATCAGCTAGGGAAATATGACCGTGGGAACCAAACTAAGGAATTCGGTAATTACCCCAGCCCTTGCACGATGATGCAACCGCGTCGTTTGTCAGACTTGGTTGTTGTTAACCAATTTGACATTGAGATTTCCGGTGGAAATCTCATGGGTTAATATTAGTGTTGCCGTATGGCAAGAAAGGGGATGAATGCAATTGTGCATTAACTGCATAGATTAATGACTTTCGACCGTGCTTCTTTTGGGGATCTATCTTATTTCAGGTGAATTAGCTGGTAGGAGGAAATGGGGTTGATGTGGTGCGTTGTTAACAGGCGAAATTGGGTTGAAATTGTGGGTTGGTTCTTCATGTAATATAGAGAACCATCACAAAAGCACTTCCAGCTGCTGCAAGTAACTATTTAACGTTCATTTAACGCTTGTCTTAGGAACAGTTATTTTCCGGACTGTTGGAAAACAGCAAAAGTAATACCTATCCCGAAACCCGGCAAACCGAAGAACAGCCCCGAAAGCTACAGACCTATTAGTCTACTTAACTGTCTGAGTAACCTCTTGGAAAAAATCATTAAGGAAAAGATTGATCGTTTCGTGGAAGCCAATAACATCCTACCAAACTTTCAGTCCGGTTTCCGCAGTGGTCACAGCACCAAGTCTTGCGCATTAAAAACCACATAGCTAGTAAATTCATCGACAAGGAGTCAACGGGACTGGTTCCTCTAGAGATCGAAAAAGCCTTTGATACGGTATGGCACGATGCCTTGATTTATAATCTACTGAAACTTAAGCTGCCAATACCGCTTATCGAAATTATCCAGAGCTTTCTTCATTCGAGAAAATATGTTGTAAGTATAGGAACCGACAAATCCTCTAGTCACCAAATTTACTATGGTGTACCCCAAGGCTCGGTCCTTGGTCCCATATTATTCACATTGTTTGTCGCAGATTTACCATGTCTAGGTGAAAACATTCAGGTAGCTATGTTTGTCAATGATAGGAAATGGAAAATAAAAATAAATGGTAATAAAACACAAGCTGTCTGGTTTTGGAGAAGTAGGAAACTCTGCTACCTACCAAATGGCACTAAACTCAGTATGTGTGCAGTTGATATTGATTGGTCCGAAGACTGTAGATATCTAGGTATTATTCTAGATAAAAAACTTATCTTTCAAAAACACATCATTACCACAATTGACAAAATAAACAAAGTCGTAAGAGTTATGTATCCATTAGTGTGTAGAAAGTCAAAGCTTAGCATCGAAAATAAAATTATAATTTTTAAAACCATTTTGCAAACTAAAGCTATAAGTTTAATTGTGCTCGCACACACAAAATAAAATTGCAAAGGTGTCAAAATAAAATACTGAAAATGTTGCTGAATTTGCCATGGCATTATTCGACAGATGAACTTCATGAAAACGCTAACGTTAAACCGGTAGAATTCCTTATTGACAAGATCAATCGAAACTTCTTCGTCAATTGTTCTATTTCTGACGATGTTCTCGTGTCCCGTGTTGCGTTATCCTAAATCACTACCTATATACTTTGTCTATGAAAATTATATCGAGGTCATTGTTAGATAAAATAACCGGAAACCTGTGCAATATTAGTCTTAAGATTCAAATAGGGGTTTTTTCTTGTAGTTTTCCCTTAATCATTCATTATTTATTATTCATTAAAATTGTGCTATTTTCATTATATAGATTTAAGATTATAGTTGTAAAGGAATTGCTGTCCTAAAACTCTTAAATACTAGTTGTAAAATATAAATGTGTTATCTACCTAAGAAAAATTGAATTGAATTAAACGTGAAGGGAACGAAGTTGTCTTAATATGCAATGCACTCAATGCGATTGGTACCATTAAACAGCTAACGTTGGAATACAGTTGAAACCGAAAGCCTAACATTTACGGATGTTCAACCCTTTTCCACAGCAAAGTCCCGAAGTCGTAATCCCCAATTACGTTTTTTCATTGTATCGTTAAGCCGCAACAGTATTGTTGACGGCCTTCGACACATTAAAATTCTCCTTCACCAAACTATAAGTTGGGAGAAAATAAGATCGTGTCTTGCAGTGCATGCGCTGTCAACGATTTGGGCACGTTGCACCGAACTGCAATATGCAGTTTAGGTGCGTAAAGTGTCCAAATAATCATAATATTGGGGAATGCCCTTTGGGTAAAGACCTGCTCCAGGATAGGAAGAAGTTATCCTATGTGAGAATACAGGCCACACTGCTAGCTTTAGAGGTCGTCCTAAATTCTAACAGGTAAAATCGAAATTGGAACTTAGAAAAAAAAAACAAGTTGATGATGAAAACAGAATGAAAAATCGTTTGTACAACAACTTCGTAGCGCCTAGTGTTTCATACGCGGAAATGGTTGCTGGTGCAAATACTCCAGCACAAGTGGAACAACCACACAAAACCATAATCATGCCCGCACCAGAGGCAAATGCAGACTTCAAAGCAATTTTGCTTTCCATGCAAGGACAATTTGCTGACTTTTAAAAAAACATTGACTGAACAAAAGACACGAATATATATTCTCTATTCGATTTTGTTCTCACAAGGCTTTACAAATCAAGATCTTCAATTCTCCAATTGAATTAAAACTAAAAATTATTGCCGTGAATGTAAATTCGCTAATCCGAAGGGATAATTTGGGCAACGTGCTCGAAGCCGAACGCCCAGATATACTTTTTGCTAGCGAAACCAAGCTAAACCAGAGGCAAAAAGTGGGCTACAAAAATTACAAAGTAATCAGATGTGATCGGCCACAGTCTACTCAAAGGGATTGGGTCGTTGTCTTAATTAAGAACGATGTTCACCAAAAAGTCCTTTACAGCACAAAGGTACACAAGTTCCAGGTGCTCGAAGCCTGCACCATAGATGCTCCCTCGAGAAGTCGAAGACATCTATACTTGATCTCTGCTTAAGCTCCTGAAAAAACCGAGTGTATGCAATTCATAAATGAAATTGATACGCTACTCCGAACACTGGTCACATTTTGATCGCATAATAAAAAGAGAACTACGCAACAATGGCGCAGACCCACCGAGCAATAGATATTATCGTAATGATAAAATCAATCATTACCTATCAACTATGGACGACATTGTAACCAACAAAATTAATCGCTCGATCCCCAAAGTAGCTCCCTTGGATGGCTATAATAACAGATACAGAAATTCAACTATCGAGGCTCTGTATAGACAAAAGAGCACCCTGCTCTCAAAGCTGAAACTGCTTTATAGACAGCTCAGTGATCCCAATAGCCAGGAGATAAAAACGCGGTAGTCGCTGATCAAAACTCTTCAAAAATTGATTCATGATAACTATCGATCAACAATAAATCAAGAGTGGAACAACAGAATTCGAGCCAGTCAAGCCAGTGGAACGAATATGTTCCCACACATTAATAAAAGATTCAAACGAAAGAGTCACAATGACATCCCATGCTTAAGAGTCCCGCGGACTCCCGAGAACTGTCAAATACTGCTGAACGCAGGACTTTCTCCTGAACAGATTAACTCCTACGAAGAGCTAATGTTAGCCGAAGAACGGCAAGAGAAAGTGAACTCAATTAGTGCTTGTTTCGAGGCAGTGTACAGGGCGAACTAAACCACTCACTCAAACATTGATCTCGAAAACAGTGCCCTCCAAGATCATAGTGCGTTGCGCAATCAAGTTCATAACGGGCATCTCGAAAACCGCAGTTTCACCGCCTTCAGTGAACAATAGAGCGGACTCCCCCGTTAGAAATGAAAATACGAATATGTTCGTGCGCAAGAATGAACTTAAGGGCATCCGTTGATCTACTAAAAACAAAAAATCGTCCGGAATAGATAACATCCCCAATTTTGTTCAACAACACTCTAAACAACACATACTATTCAACTCGTTGGAAAACTGCCGTCGTCCGCCCGGTACCCAAAAAGGAAAAAGACAAGAGCAACCCAGCCAACCTTCGCTCGATTAGCTTGCTGCCCAACATCAGTAAAGTTTTCGAATAAATTATAAACAAAGCACTGATAAACCGGTGCGATGAAAATGACGTCATTCCCAACAACCAGTTTTGCTTTAGGGCACCCCGCCACACGGTTCATGCTGCAACAAAACTTGAATATCTGAATACAGTGGAACAAAGCAAAGCGACAATGCCTGCTTCGTTGACTTTGAAAAGGCCTTCGACACCGTATGGTTAGAAGGACTTGTTTATAAGTTAACAAACTTGGGTATGCCTGAATATCTGCTGTACAATGCCCACAATATGATAATGGACAAAAAATGTGTGGTAAAATGTGGAGGCATACTCTCCAACAAGAGCTTCCACATTAAAAACGGTTTACAGCAGGGAGCAGTGAATTCTCCCATTCTTTTTAACAATTACACTAGCGGTCTAGTGGGTTCTCCCAACAATACCATTGTAGTATACAGAACGGGAGCAAAAATGAACATCATCAACAGACTCCTTCAAGACGACTTCAATCATATAAAGCATTACTGCGACGACTGGAAATTAAAGATTAACTTCCATAAAACCGAAACTATTCTTTTCCGAACGCCCCTCTCCAGGGTATCGCGGGATACGAAGCGCAATTGGAAAAAAATTTCCATTTTAGGGAACAGTAATCTCCCAGTACAGGTAAAAAGTGAAGTCAGATTTCTTGGTATCTTCCCCACTGCCGGACCTTATCTAGATCCTGATTCAGAGAGTCTGTCGTAGATGCTCCAATCGGCCGAACACTCTAAAAGGAGGAAACAAGCGTACGCAGAACTGAACAGTTTGTTATCCGTTGTCTCCAACAAATCATTTATGTGGAGCAAAAATAAGGTTGAAGCCAAAATAGAACCTTGGGGCACCCTCGAATTAACAGGATACAGATTCGAACACTCGCCGTCCACAACAACCCGGATCGATCGATTTTCGAGGAAGCTCCTCGAGCAGTTGCAAAGCTTCTGGGAAAGTCCATATGAACGAAGTTTGCTCAGCAATGCGCCGTGCCAGACGCGGTCAAAATCCTTGGAGAAAATATCCAATGTGTCCGCCTTTGACTCACCATGCCCCTTATCTTCTTGTAAGTACAGATTCCTATTGCTCCTTCACACCAACTATACAATCATAGGCCCAAGTTTAAAATCTTAATTTGAATGCCTTGATAACTGATGAAGCTCCATGAAATCCAGGAGTCCTTTCGAGGGGATTCCACTTTTCGTTGTGGCGGTTCGATTTTTTTTAGATATATCCTTGAAACGCTCCATATCAAAATGTGTAGCTCTATCTTGAGCTGGGAATCCCGAAAAAATATGCCGCCCTCATTCAAATTTGCATGAACGACAACAAAGGGCGAGTTAGAATAGAAAACCTCCTCTCAGAACCATTTGAAATCCGGGACGGATTAAAACAGGGGGATGGCCTCTCACCGTGTCTTTTTTCCTTGTGCTCGAGTATGTCGTCAGAAAGGTACAAGACGACAACATGGCCAGATCATCCCTGAACAGGGTCACACAAGTGCTCGCATATGCGGATGACATCGCCGTTCTGGGCGATAATCTAGAAACTGTAAGTAAAAACTGTGAAATCATCATGCAAGCGGCAGTAGAGGTGGGCCTAGAAATAAATGAAGACAAAACAAAATACATGATTACGGCGAGAGCAGGCGGACCTCACGGAACACATATAAACGTCAGAGGCAAGATATTTGAAAAAGTTAAAGAATTTAAATATCTGGGATCGATAGTGACGGCCAGTAACGAAATGTCGAAGGAAATTAACAAAAGACTACACTCCGGCAACGCTCTTGGCACGCAGTCAGTAAACTGCTAAAATCCAAACTGCTATCACGTAACATTAAGCTCCGTGTCTATAGAACCATAATTATGTCGATTGTTCTATACGGATGCGAAACATGGGCTCTCACAAAACAGGAAGAAAACCAATTCTGCGTATTTGAGAATAAAGTTTGAAGGGGTATCTTTGGCGGTAATTATGACGAGGAGGCTGGACAAAAGAGGAAACTCTATAGCGTTTGAAATAATAGTGAAGAAGAACGTGTGATTCGAACTGACGCTATGACAGTTTGAATCACCAAAAATTGAACCTAAGCGTTACCCATCAGGCTACTGGCCGATTTTAGAATTCGATTTTAAAACTCGACTATACTCCACTGATGTGAATTGTTATGTTATCGCTAAGGTATGCGGCTCTGATGTATTTTTCTTATTCGACTTTTCGTTCGTGTTCTTCACTATTTTGCTTGTGAATTGTGTGTGTATCTGTTAGAGATGCCACAACTCCACAACCACGAACTGGTAGAGCTATACCCCAAACGTACAATAGTGAGAGTGATCAAGTCGCGAAGATTAAGATGGGCCGGACATGTGGCGCGAATGGGTAACCATAGGACCGTGCATAGAATTCTTGACGGTAGACCAACGGGAAAGAGCGGCAGGACGGCCGCGACGGAGATGGAAGGACAATGTTAAGTTTGACCTTGAGGAGATCGGATCGACAGGTCAGGGAACGATGGCGGAGTCGAGTCGATGAGGTCATGAACTTCCGGGTTCCCACCGGCCAATAAATAATAATAAATATCTTCCGGGAGGGCACTTTCGTGGAAAGTGCTGTAAATGGTACAAATACTCACTTAGCAGTTCTGCAAAACCTGCGATGAATCGTTTAAAGCCGAAAAACCCGGTTTCCTGATCTTCCACACGAACACACCAACTTGTTTTGCACTTTTATTATTATTTCACATACAGTTTCAATTTTGTTTTGTTTGTTCCATTTTTTTTTTTTTGGTTTTAATTTTTATTTATTTATTTAATATTTTACTACACACATTCTCTTTTATTTGGCTATCCAATGCGACCGCACCTGACTCACTATGCCGCTCAATCGCAGATGTCCATATATCGGTTATAAGTGTCAAAAAGTCTCGCGTGGACCACCCGCCACGGAATCCGTATTGACGATCATTCAGAAGTTCGTTGCACTCTAAATACTTAATTAACTCAGTATTGATGACTTTTTCCATCACCTTAGACAGCATAGACAGTAATGCTATCGGTCGGTAATTTTGTGCGAGACACTTTTTTCCCGTCCTTGGGATTGGCTGAACTCGAGGAATTTTCCAGAAGGTAGGAAAGGTCCTCCGTGCATAAGTTAAGCGAAAGAGTCTGCCAAGAACCGGCGATAGTTCTGGAGCACAGTTCTGAAGGACTATTGCTGGTATTCCGTCCGAGCCGGTTGCCTTCCTACAGTCCAATCCACGTAGATTGCGTTGAATAGTACGAAGGCAAAATCTCACATCCGGCATGGAAGACCGTACCGGCGCGATCTCAGGTGGCAACAAAAGACCGGGATCGAGGTTTGAATTCGCGGAAAATAAATACGCGAACACAGTTTTATCCTTTGAATTTGTGACCAACGTTCCGTTGTCTGTCACCAACTGAGGGAAAGAGGAGGATGCGAAGTTACTGCTGACAGCTTTTGCCATTGACCAGAAAGAGCGCAAAGCAGTCGGGCAACGAAGGAGTTTATTGCTCACTCTGCCGTCTGATTCTAACAAAATTCGTTCTGTTAACATCGGTGGGATTGGAGCGCCATTGCTTAAAAGCTCTATCGGCTGTAATCTGCTCGCATTTTCTATCAAACCAAAGCTTATCAGATGAACTTCGTTTGATGGAATGTGGAATGTAGATCTCCATCCCGAGAAGGATCATTCCTGTGACCGACTCCGCGCAAGCGTTGACATCGGAGTCTCCGAAGCACACCTCCGACCATGGAAAGGATGCGAAGAAATCTCGCAAATCGTCCTAGTTAGCAGCCCCATACTCCATACATGGCGAAGCTGCCGGTTATTATTGAAATTGAAGTGCTTGCGCGACCGATTCCAAGCAGTGATCTGAGTTTCCCGGTAATGCAGTATAAATACTCGGTTCGGATGTCAAAAACAGATCCAGGGTGTTCGCATAATCGCCTCGGGCATCCGGCACTCGCGTGGGTTCCACCACGAATTGAGTCAAGTTGTGGCTAACAGCAAACATCTCCGCCAGCCTCCCAGGTTCGTCGGTTCTGTTAGAATGTACCAACCAGCCGGAATCGCCAAGGACAACAATTTCAGATGCTGGGTGGTTGATCTGTATCCAGTCGACCGTATGTGAAAGATTTTCGAAAAATGTCGCCGGTCGATCGTCATTCGGGGAGCGGTAAAGACAACAAAGAAATTTAACAGAATTCCTCAGCACGACCCTCAACCATATGATGTCCATATTATTGGGTTCCAATGCCTCCATCCTCTGTCAAGCTAGATCGGACCGCGCGAAAACACAGACTCCGTCCTTAAAACGGAATCTCGAATGTAAGTCGTATCCTGAGCAACGAAGATATATCGAATCAGTTGGCGAATCGACCTGGGTTTCAGTTAGGGCAAGGATCTCAGGTTCCGTTGTTTGCAAATATTGGTGATTCTTTGTTGTTTTTTTTTTTGTGATTTTAACTACAAGCTAAATTCTAGTTTGTAACAGAGACCATATTGTGTCAGAAACTAATTAGCAATACCATTTTGCTAAGCACCAATGTGGGTAGAGTAGAAGCATTAAATTGTACCCAGGTTGTAGGAAATCCTAAATAAAGGTATCAGTAATTAGCTCGATTTCACTTCATAAAAAAGTACTAGTCTGAGGTTAGTGACATGGATCGGTAAAGTAGAGAAATTACCCCTCAAGCCGCAGTTGTTGAAGTGGTTGAGGTGGAACTCTTGCACAATTATAACCGTTCGATCAGTACCGCAATACCGCAATGGAATGTTATTGAGATCTGGAATGGTTGAGTGAAAGTGACACTATATGTATTAGGGATCTTTAACAGTTGACTGACTGAGTCCCTGCTGCAACGCAGGCCATAATTGGACCGAATGAATATTACGCCACTCGAACACCACAACCAACTTTTGGCGGATTTGTGGAATGTCTGAATGGGTGTTCCGCCGAACACTGTTCACCGAAAAACAAAACAGCACCGGAGCGGATTTGACACAAATGAAACGCAGATAAGTTGTTTCCTGGAGCGTTATTTACAACTCTTATTTCAACTTTATTAAAAACTGTTTCGTTATTAACACATAAACTGTTGTTACGAAATGTTCGTTTAATACCGCGCTTAATTAACTCGATGACGCGTATTACTCTCGTCCTTTCTTCACACACGTTACTCTCGATACACGACAACGACTCCCTTTTCCTTTAATCGTGCTCGGTCTCAACCTCGTCGTTGAGGTACTCGAAGTAGACTCCTTGTCTCGTTGACGATCACCATTCCACTTCCTGTCTGCACACACAGATATCCAGATTTCAAACTGGTATCTGTATCTGTACGGAAAAATTTCTCTATTCGATCTGCTAACAGAATTCTGGAAATCTCTGTTAGCAGCATGCTATTTTATCCCAGGGGTAATTTTCTATTTTCCTGAAAGGAGAAAGTCATTGACGCATACGAGGGTTGCCTTTTATATTTCGGGATTAGAGAACAAAAACAAATATTGATCATCGAAAATCACTTTATTGTTTTTCAAAATATTCCCCATGAAGATCTATACACTTTTGCATGCGTTTGAACCAATTGTCGAAGCACTTTTGCCACTCTGATTGAGGTATCTCCAACACATGCATTCTAAATGCAGCAACCGCTTCTTCAGGTGTCAAAAAACGTTGACCTCTCAGTTTGTTTTTTTACGTACGGGAATAAAAAGAAGTCATTCGGTGCCAAGTCAGGACTATATGGCGGATGACCCATCAAATCGATGTTTTGGGTGCTCAAAAATGCAGTTGTCGCAGCCGATGTGTGAGAGCTCGCATTGTCGTGGTGAAGAGTGATCCGTCTTCGGCGGTTGGTTTTCCTGATTTCTTGGAAGACAACTGGCAAACAAATGGTTGTGTACCACTCAGAATTGACTGTTCTGCGTTGTTCTAGTGGTATGGTTGCGACATGTCCAGTTTTTCCGAAAAAACAGGCGACCATTTGCTTGGAAGTGCTTCGTGCGCGAACAACTTTTGTTGGATTTGGCTCTTCTTGAAACACCCAGACAGTCGACTGCTGTTTACTTTCGGGCTCATACGCGTAAATCCACGATTCATCACCTGTCACGATGTCATAGACGTGTTTCGAAGCACCGCGACCGTATTTTTTGAGCATTTCCTTCGACCAATTGACACGAGCCTTTTTTTGGGCGATTGACAAATTGTGTAGGATCCAACGCGAACAAATTTGTTTGACAGTCAAATGTTTATCCAATATTGAATGTATGCTGGTCCCACTAACGCCTAAGGTTGTCTCAATCTCACGATAGGTCACATGACGATCTTCCAATATCAGCTCGCGCACAGCATCAATGGTTTTCGGAACAACAACTGATTTTGGACGACCTTCACGAAATTCATCTTGGAGTGAACTACGACCACGATTGAATTCACCATACCATCGATAAACACTGGTCCTTGATGGAGCTTCATCGCCAAAAATTGAATTAAGTTCATCCATGCACTGTTGCTGAGTTAATCCACGCCGAAAGTTGTAAAAAATAATCGCACGAAAATGTTGACGATTTAATTCCATTTTTGGGCCGAGATGAATCTTTTAAGTTACTGTAAACAACACAAATAGCGCTCGTATGTCAAAACGTTCTGAGTGCGTATAACCTCAAAAATGTCCAACTTTACGACAGAGCTGTCAATTGCCGGATTGCAACACTAGGATTGCCAAATCCCGAAACATAAGAGGCAACCCTCGTACATCCTTATATCATTATCACCATCCGTGGTGGTGATCGCAGTTCGGATCGACGGTTGTCGATCGTGTGCCGCTTCTATTTGCATAGCACATCTGGCGCGCGGCCGAAAGATATACTGCAATTTGCATGGATGTATGGTTCATGGGTTTTGTTTGACTTTTGTCAATACACCCGAAATCCATTAGATTTTTCTAATGGGTGTGAAATACAAACAGACACCGTAGGATAGGAGTAGTTCCCTTGTAGGTTTTAAACCTCATACATTTTGAATTATCTTGTTGAGATAATTACGGTTGCCGTTTCTTTTGTTGGGTGATAGATTTGGTGGTCTTTGTGGTAGACCACCCGCACGTGCGTCCGTTATTCGGAGAATTTGCTGGTGATAGCGAATCCTTGTAACATCGTGTAGATGTTCAGGATTTTCGATTGTGCAGTGTTGGAGTGCGGCGCATTTCAATCTTTATGGATAAGATGAATGAACGCTTTTACCTTTGTTTCAGATATGTTACAATCGACTTGTTGCTTGATATTGAAAGCTTTGGGACGTTCAGTTCCTTGCTTCTTTTTATATCGGTTCGCATTTTGCAGCCTTCTATTACCTTTGTTACAGGTATTGTAATGACTATTGGCCGCGTGTCTGTGGGCACGTGCGCTGCGTTATCAGGTAAGAACGTTCTTTGAAGGTAGGAACCTTACCTGCGCGGAATTGTGCGTTCGTAGAACGCTACAAACTAATGACACAATATCATTTGAGATAACTGATAATTGAGAAATGCAACAGAGCTGTAAAATGCATAATTTTCCTGCACTAAACTACACTCAGATGTACATTTTTCAAGCCCTGTACCATTTACATACATGTACATGTACATGTACATGCCTTATCGGACACACCGATGTGGGAGCCAATTTGTGTGCTATAAATTCCGCACGGTAGGTGCAACTGTATATCCTGAGTTTGTTTACGATACCTGGGACGATTCCAGCAAAATTTCGTATATGTAAGTGTAATAAAGAACAAAGCACTATGCTAAAAGTCAATAGTTCCGTAAATCGTATATGAGCGTCCGATGATGATGACGATGATTTTATTCTAACTTTTTAATAGTGTAAGTTCGAATCACGTTCTTCACTATTTCGGAAAATGCTGATAATTGGCGACCCCAACTTGATCAGTACATATAGCGAAACAGTATCACATAGTACACCAGGAATTTGTGTCACTACCTCACGAAGGACCGGTATATGCCCCGCCTGCTCCGCATGGCTTAATCGTTTCGTTGCTCCATAGATGTTCTTCGCGATTCCAAGCCATACATACATACGCACAACCATAGTGAAGATCACAGCACCAAAAAAGAATCGAAAAAATAATCATCTGAGCCGATTATCAGAGCACTAACCTAACGAAGCGATCACATCTTATGTACTGAGTTAATATATCCTCATGTACATGCAGCCATGTTATTATGGGTCGGTGCTTTGGCTTAAACTGGGTCGAATCAGGTTTTTCACTGCTTTTCACAAAACGCCATAGACCCGCGACGGGTTCCATCTACGTCAGACCCGTAAATAATTGCAGTTAACATTTTAGGCATATGCCGCGGTAAAATTTAATTACCTACAAGTTTTCACCCGTATTTTGGCGGATTTGTCGTTGGTCGAAGGTTGATGTTGGAGTGTTCCGTCGAACACTGTTTACCGCAGAAAAACACAACGACCCAGAGCGAATGCTGTGCTCTGCCAGCACTGTCCACGAAAACAACAAAAGACACCGGAGCGAATGTCGTCACTAATTAAACACCCAGATAGTAGTTTTGTTTTAATCTTTGTTTTTATTAACTCAGTTTATTTTTTTTTTATCACTACTTAATCCTCTAGGACACAATATTCCTTTACTCCTGTTAATAGTTCGGCTAGTATCTAACAGAAAACACACAAAACTTCCGACACACCTCGAACCGTATTTCTACTTTAATATTCTATTTTATTCTGTCGGCGCGCGTTGAAAAATCGAATATATGTTTTGATGTTGCCGTCGGGGGCAGTTGCGACAATTACTTTAATTACTCGCGGAACTTAGTGTACATTGACG
This sequence comes from Microdon myrmicae, assembly GCA_963931805.1. NCBI lineage: Eukaryota > Metazoa > Arthropoda > Insecta > Diptera > Syrphidae > Microdon > Microdon myrmicae. The sequence goes on along the minus strand of OZ007500.1, from coordinate 282,704 downwards.
TCGTTACTTTCAACTTTGGTACGGCGCGGACTGACCTCGTCTAAAGGATTCTGTAACTGTACTCATTTCGACCTCCTCGGTGAGGTTTTCTGGTCTGCTGCTCAATATAGACTGCCCTATCTAAATTTTCCTATCCATGCTATCTGTCTCTTATCTTCAATTCAAGAAAATTTCCATTTTAGTTTTCGATACCAACTTCTTATCGGAATCTTGTTTCGAAGGATCAAGCGTGCCGCCACTTCTCTCTTGATCCTATTATGGGCTTTGTTTATGAATTGATTCCCTGTCTTTATTCCAAAAATATAATTTTACATGCTATTTGCTTTTCGTTTTAATTCTTGCTCGAAAGGAGCTTATATATATTATATTTCTTTTTCTTTTTTTAAATAAAATAGAATGATATACAATAAAATAAAATAAACTTGCGGTTTTGTCCTGCGTCCGTGGCGTCGTGATGAGTCCTTGTATCCTGTTCGAAGGTGGGCTGCACCAGACGGGCGTCGCTTCTGGCGATTTTCGGCTCTTCACCTTCACTGCTACTGTCTTTATTCTTGGCACTGTTTAGTGTTAAGTTTCCGCAACTGTTTTTATTTTTCGACGCGTGGTTCTTATTTTTCGGCGCGTGTTCACTTTCTAATTGTTTTTCGCGTCGGGTTGTCACCAATTATAGCGTTTGGAATAATAGTGAAGAACGTGTGTTTCGAACTGACGCTATGACAGTTAGAATCACCAAAAATTAAACCTAAACGTTACCCATCAGGCTACTGGCCGTGTTTGAATTCGACTTTTAAACTCAAGTATATTCCACTGATGTGAATTGTTTTGTTATCGCTATGGTATACGGCTCTGATGTATTTTCTTATTCGATTTTCGTTCGGTGTTCTTCACTATTTGATTGTGTTTTGTGTGCGGATCTGTTAGAGACGCCACAGTATCGTGTTGCATGTTGTGCAAAAATGAACTTTAATTCGTAGGGGATAATTAGATGTCTGTTTATCCAACAAAAATATAACTATCTGAATAACCTTTCCAAATTACAAGTTATGAGGGCCTTTCTTTACATATGGGGATACAAATACCTTAACTTCTCTATTTTTAAATAAACTTTCATCAGTACATAACGCCGTTTTAGCTCGTTCTTTGACTTATGTTTCCATGTTTGTGTACTAAAAATATATAAAAATGAAAGTAAACCGAACATACGAAATATTTATATCGGCAATTTGAGAATATACAGTATTACTTCAAGAGCATTTTTATACTTCGCGTAGCAAAAAGCAATTTGCAGTCTTTCTGCCAAATCGACAAGAGCTGCACGCAAAGTTTTATATTATGATGTTGCTGCCACCGGAGCACATGTCAGCCATTTCTTAACCGATGTACAACTTTATATCACATCAGTCTTTCAACCGAAATGCAAAATTTGCAACACATCCGAATACCGTCTCATTTGGAAACAGGATGCAGCCGCACACTTAGGACCAACTATAAAAACAAACAACTATATAAATTTTCTGTGCCCATCCCCAGACAAAGTTTTCTGAATGCGATTATCCACATTAATTTTGTCAACTGTCATCGGCGTATACTTCCCCTTGAGTTGCCTGCCAAATAAACCGGCAGAATTATAATTTGTTCCTCACCATGATGCTGTCGCAGTGGTGCTATAAACAAAAGCACCATCTCTGTCTATTGCTTTTGTCACTACTCGTAGTGGTGGCTTATTTCAAAATAAAGATACGAGAGAAACAAAAATAATAAAAGAACGACAAGGAAGAAAATTCAATTAAAAATTGTACCCCTCCGACGTCTGGCCTTCAGTGTAAGCGCCTGCCGTCGCTGGCGCATATTCTTACTAGGTTCACAAACCCTTCCCACCAAAGGAAAGTTCCCTTGATCCAGGACTTTGAAGGGAAATTATCATAATATTTCTTTATTTTGTCGTGCAATAAAACAAAAAAATTGAGTTCTTATTCGAAATTGTAAAAATGAAAGCAGCAGAAAAAACAACAACAACAAAGAAACAGATCGGACCCGTCGTCCTTATTTCGACTATGAATCTGTATCTCTTGTTTATTCCATTTTCCTTTTTTATTATTATTATTATTATTATCATTTCTTATTGCTGCTTCTGTCGCTTTGTCTTTATAATTATGCATATAATGCTCAGTATGTAGAGCTGGAAGTCTGTTGCCTTTCTTCCAAAGCAAATCAACACCAATAAGCATGTGAAGCTGAAAAGAAGCAGCTTGTAATTATTTCCAAATTCATTGTGTGACCAACCGATTTCAGAAGACTGATGGCAGTATACTCGTACCTCAAAGGCTGAATTATTAATGTGCGTAAGGAATGCCTCTAACATATCCTAAGGGGTTCAAGACTCTATAATGAGGCATTTGCTCTGCGTGTTTTCTTTGTTGCTCCCGGTTTACGTTATATTTCTCTGTCGCTTTATATTCCAATGTGTGCTTGTTATGCTTAGCGTTATACTCCGTAAAAGAAATCAACTCGGGTAGATGAGTACCACAATAACACAGGCTGCTCCCCCAAACCAATAATACAATTCCGTCGGATAATAGATGGCACCTGCATGCGTAGCATATTACTATATAAATTCCTCGTTTTGGGACAACTTTTACCATTGAGATACCAAAGAGGTCACGGTCAGCATGCTTGCGAACCCTAGATTTTTATGTGGAAGGAGAAATTGCTGAAGCTATCCTAAAGACAGTTAATGACGTTAGTGTTAGATATAACTTAGGTTTAGGCTTACTCATACCAATGTTTACGTTTTAGCTATATTCATGGACCAAATATCATATAATAGATTCCAAGTCGTATAAAGTCATTATTAAAAGAAATTTGACATAGATTGTATAGTGTATACTTTAAAATTAAAGAATAAGATAAAGATTGAGATTTTATTGTTTGATGACGTCCGTACGAGATTATTACATCTCTTTATGCGAGAAGCGTTCAAAAAAGACTGACACTACCCTCCTGCTGTGGTAGGCGAATAGGTACTGTGGGGAGGAAGTGTATTATGCCAGGCATGGGCACTCGGTTCACCTTCCTCCTCCATCATAAAATACCGCTGAATACAGAAACACGAGCACCAAGGGAACAACAATGAAGAAAACACACCCAGGAACTGCGGCCGGAAAATTAAACACACTGTCTATTGGTGATCACCGTTTTTTATTACTTTAATTGTTTGTTTGTCTTTTTCAACAATTGTCACTATTGCATTTAGACAAGGGATCATAAGAAAAGCTGCTTTAATTGAATATATTGTTATTTACTTTATCTGACTTAATTTACGTTAATCACAATTTTCACACTTTTTTCCAAGAAGGATATTGATACTTGACAGCGACTTAACGTAAACGCATCGTACCGTGCGCGGTACGGTGGGTAGCGACGCGACCGCCTCGATCGGTGGATGGTAAAGGACTCAGCGATAAATGGCTCGTGCAGAGCCGACTCGCTAATGGGGTGAGTTTGTGGTGTGGTGGTAGATATCCTCTCCACTAAGGATATGTATTTACTTACCACCAGAGAAACGTAAAGTCTCTCTTGGTGGAATAGAAAACCAGATGTCGTAATGAAGATCATGGTGGTATGTGTGTGAGCGCTAGATCTGTGTTGTTTACTCATGCGCGAAGGCAATGGCAAAACAAAGCAGGCAGGCCGCAAGGACAAAGGGATCGAGACGATCGTTGTCTATGAAGTGCATCGCCTCTAAATAAATAGACGACGATGCATCAAAGAAATGTGGTAAAAGAAAAGATGAGACGAGGGCATCATAAAAGTCTTAGATGAGTGATGCCCTTGGGTAAATATACGAATAGACATTGGGAAAGGTGCTAATGGTTGCGATACTTTATACAATGAAAATTGTATATCATATCTTGGGTCGGTGGCTGAACGGATTTGCTTGCATTTGTATATGCTGGATAATTCGTTTGGTGGCTAAGCACGAAGTTGTGATTGTTTGTTCGTTGGAAAACAAATCATGGGTGAATCTATTGCAGCTGGGTAAATAGCCGTGTTGCTATTATGCTGGTGATGCTAAAGCAATTTAAGTATACGATGGGTGGTCGTGTACCGTATCTTGCTGAACGAAATGGGATCGAATTTTTATGCATGTTTACATGCGAAGGAATTCGGTTTATGATACTAGACGCTAGTGTTTGCTTTTGTACGAGTACCTTGGACAAAAGGCTGCCGAGGCCGTGGAATTGCCAGGGACATGCGGTGTGCACGTGGACAGCGGAATTGTTTGGCATACCAGGGTGCCGGGTGGTTTAGGGATTCATGAATACGACTGCTGTTTACTTTCGGGCTCATACGCGTAAATCCACGATTCATCACCTGTCACGATGTCATAGACGTGTTTCGAAGCACCGCGACCGTATTTTTTGAGCATTTCCTTCGATCAATCGACACGAGCCTTTTTTTGGGCGATTGACAAATTGTGTGGGATCCAACGCGAACAAATTTGTTTGACAGTCAAATGTTTATCCAATATTGAATGTATGCTGGTCCCACTAACGCCTAAGGTTGTCTCAATCTCACGATAGGTCACATGACGATCTTCCAATATCAGTTCGCGCACAGCATCAATGGTTTTCGGAACAACAACTGATTTTGGACGACCTTCACGAAATTCATCTTGGAGTGAACTACGACCACGATTGAAAACTGAGTCTGTGTTATGATGTGACATGTTATTTCTGTGAATAGTATTCTTGTGTTTAACGAATTCCACTTTTCGTGTTCAAAGTTATTCAAGAACTTTGTCCAATAAGAATCTGGCCTATGGGCCTGCTCTACGAGTATGTGCTTAAGTTGTAGCTGAGTTGATGATGTATCAGGCAGCGTTTTGGTTACTGCGAAATGTGCACCCTATAGATTCACACTCTCTTTCTCTCTCTCTCTCTTTCTCTCCCTCTCTCTTTCTCTCCTCTCTTTCTCTCCCTCTCTCTTTCTCCCCCCCCCCTCTCTCTCTCTCTCTCTTTCTCTCTCTCCTCTCTCTCTCCTCTCCCCCTCCTCTCCCTCTCTCTCTCTCTCTACTGCGTCATGACTGAACTGCCATCAACTATAAGCGATGGATTGATTTTTTGATGATCTTCAGAATGAAGTTTCCTTAGAAATGGAAGAAATGCTTCTCCTCACCAAACCTGTCAAACGATTACAAAGTTTATATTCGTTCTAAAATTGAATTGCTCAAAAATGAGCAGAGAAGTTCATAGGGGTCACGGGTGCAAGTATATGAATTCCGTAGGTTGTAGACCCATTGCACATCTCCAAACAATTTCCCGTAATACCCCTTAATCACAGACTGGGCATCAGTTCACGTTATTTATAAAAATAATCCATCTAAAGCGAATTTGGCCTCGTCTATGATTCAGTTCTAATCATAAAGGGTCGTTATAACAATAGTGATTATTAAGTGATTTCAGTCCATCGAAGTAATTCGTTCCTCCAAACACCTATGTCACTCGGTCACCATCCTTAGGTCCGTATGAAACTTTTAAGGGTCATACTTAGCCTTTCAGACTTATATTCCGCCACAAATACCGTCTTTTATCCGAGCAACCTACTATACCATTAAAAACTGTGTTAGCTGCTCGGAAGGACCAACCGTAGCAAACAACACCAGCAGTGACAAAGATAACGAAGTGACATTCAATTTGCTGGTGCGAGGATAAAACATTTTTTGTCAGACACATTTGTATTTGCCATTGACATTTTGCCTGAGAGCTTTTTAATTCATTTCTGATAGTTAGATTCATACTTTGCATGTGAAATGTTCATTTTAACAGTACTTCCTTTAGCTGACGTTCTCCTTTTTTAGGAAGGGGTTCACTGCTGCATTTCAATGTATTCTCCAAACAATTAGAGATAAAGAACGACTTTGGTAGGGATTTTAATATTGTTGTCCTCGAGGACTATAGGAAAGCCATGTAAGCCATGTTCAGGTTGTCGTAGTGGAAAGTCAGCAATGTATTTCAAGTGGGTTTATTTTCTATTTACGGCAAAAACTAAATTTATTTGAGATATAATTGCAACTCTGAAATAAATGGTTGTCGGACCATGGGTACATCATGCCGATCAATGCAATTTGAGGTTGTACTTCGTATATATGTTAAATAATTATTTTTGTTCTCACTAATAGGTTGTGAGGGCTTAATTAAACTTTATAGAAACATAAATACGTCGTTTAAAATTTATCATGCCGCCGTTAGAACATCCTAGTGGGCATAGTGGTGTGAATAGTAAGATAATTTTTTTTAAATATACTTTCCTCTGAATAGGCGAGCCTATAGCGCCGAGTCAGCGCCCCAAACTGCCATTAAATAACTGTTGGAGTTCTTCATGAACAGTTGTAGGTTGTAACGTGGCGGAAACACTCGTGCCGGGAGGGTTACACAGCTTCCGTTCTGTAACGGAATCGGGAGATGAACCGAATTTCGTGGAATAATATTACGAGCCTCAGAGGAACAATTCCCGCGATAATAGTTGTAAAACAGACAGCGGTCCGACAGTCGATCGTTGGTCGTGAATGACATCATCAGTAGCATTGTTCTTTGAGGATGGTGTCGAGTTTTTCAATTTTCAATTTTCAATTGGCCCTGTGAGTAGGGCATTAGAATATACTCACAGCTAGGCCAGCTTGTCGTAAGAGGCGACTAAAGGCCGAGTGGTAGCCGGGGTCCCAACGCCCTGTGCGCCCGGTGAAATACCACCCCATCAAGCTATAGGCTCCGTGAAATGGTCGGGAGAAATCCCTGGCCATCTTTCGGAGCTTGGCTGATGGACCGGTTCGAGAAAAGGTTGGTTAGGTGGTAGTCGGTCCCAAGGTGAGATACCACCCCGTCACGCTGTACATTCCGCGATATCGCCGAGAGAAATCTTCGACGGTGTTTCGGATGTGTAGCTGATGGCCCGGTCTGACACGGGGATAAGTCATGATGGTACCTTCTGATATAAAGAATTCCGGAGATAAACTAGTCTCCCATTCGGATCTCCGGGGGGACTATGTCAGGGGGAACATCATGCAGATATCATGATAAATAATGGAACTTTAAGAGGTTCGTCATTGCCTAACCGGGCTCGCTCTCGAGGCTCGGCCCACGCTCCACTGGTGACGGCATTTTGTAACATCAGGAGAATCGGTTTCACCAATACCAATGTAAACGCCGTCCACCAATATTTGCAAACAACGAAACCTGATATACTTGCCCTAACTGAGACCCAGGTCGATTCGTCAACTGATTCGATATATCTTCGGTGCTCAGGATACGACTTACATTCGAGATTCCGTTTTAAAGGCGGAGTCTGCGTCTTCGCGCAGTCCAATCTGGCTTGTCAGAGGATGGAGGCATTGGAACCCAATAATATGGATATCATATGGTTGAGGGTCATGCTGAGGAATTCCGTTAAATTTCTTTGTTGTCTTTACCGCTCCCCGAATGACGATCGACCGGCGGCATTTTTCGAACATCTTTCACATACCAGTAGCCTGATGGGTAAAGCTTAGGTTCAATTTTCGGTCCTCGGGAGACCTTTTGACACTTATAACCGATATATATCTGCGATTGAACGGCACGGTGAGGCAAGGGCGGTCGCATTGGATATCGCCAAGGCTTTTGACCGCGTCTGGCACGGGGCATTGCTGAGAAAACTTCGTTCATATGAACTTTCCCAACAGCTTTGCGACTGGACGAGGAGCTTCCTCGAGAATCGATCGATCCGGGTTGTTGTGGACGGCGAGTGTTCGGATCTGTATCCTGTTAATTCGGGGGTGCCCCAAGGTTCTATTTTGGCTCCAACCTTGTTCTTGCTTCACATAAATGATTTGTTGGAGACAACGGATAACAAAGTATTCAGTTTTGCGGATGATAGTACGCTTGTTTCCTCCTTTTCGAGTGATCGGCCGAATGGTGCATCAACGTCACACCAGTTGAGATGTAGACAGATTGACTCTCTGAATCGGGATCTGGATAAAGTCCTGCAGTGGGGAAAGGCCAATCTTGTCGACTTCAGTGCAACGAAGACCCAGTATACAACATTCACAAAGAAAAGTGGATCATCGGTTCCACAGCCGATGATGAATGCCCGGACCCTCGAGGCTGGGGAAAGTTTGAAATTGCTCGGCGTCGCGGTCTGTGGGAATGTATGATGGCATAAACACGTGTCGAGTATCGCCAGGTCAGCCTCAGGAAAACTGAGTTATCTTTTTAGAGCCAAGAAATATTTTACTCCGGCCCAACTTCTTCTCCTATATAAATCCCAAGTTAGACCCGCGCTCGAATATTGCTCTCATGTTTGGAGCTCGGCTCCTAAACATACCCTCGACCTACTTGAGAGCATACAGAGACGAGCGATCCGCCTGATAGGGGACTCGGTACTGACGTCGGGACTACAGTCGCTATCACATCGAAGGCGCGTAGCCGACCTCTGTCTGTTTTACAGATATTATTACGGGTGCTGTTCTTCGGAGATTCTTGGTATTGTTCCACGCAATTCGGTTTATATACGCTCAACAACACAATCCGACGGATCGCACCCGTTTGTGGTTCATCTCCCGACGGCGCGAACATCCCTGCATCAGAACTCGTTCCGTTACAGAGCGGGAAAGCTGTGAAACTCCCTTCCCACGCGAGTGTTCCCGGAGCGTTACAACCTGCAACTGTTCAAAAAGAACTGCAACAGTTATTTGATGGCATCTCGGGGCGCCCACTCGACGCTATAGGTTCGCCTCTCCCAAGAGAAGTCTAATAAAAAAAAAAAAAAAAAAAAAAAAAAAAAAAAAAAAAATTCGAATAATTTCTATGTTATGGTGTATTGATCATTTTCCAAATCGAATCTATGCAAAGTTTACAGTTGTTGTAACTAGTAGAGTTTAACATATAAAATTAAATAAATAAAATAGTTAACACTTATTGTAATTTAAAAACGAACAGTATGCTAATTGAAAGTATTAAATAATTGTTGTGAAGTGCGGCACTAAGTGAATCGACCAAAATAAAAACTGAAAAATAATAAAAAAAGACAAAGACAAGTCAGTCAAAACAAAACAACTTTAAATCAAACAAACACAACAAAACATATAATAAACGAATAAACAGTGCAGTGAAGCGCGAAAAATAATATAATTCGCAACTAAAAGAAGAAAAATATATCACCTCGGTCGCAAGTGTGAAAATAATCATCATCATCATCGGCACTACAACCGGGAACCGGTCTTGGCCTTATTTAGCAAGTCCTGAGGCTTGTTAAATTTTCCATAATGATTTATTTTGTCTGGGCAAGGTCATTAGTCTTGCGCCAGAGGCTCCCCGACGGGGAATCGAACCCCGGTCTCCCGGGTGACAGGCGGGTATACTAACCACTATACTATCGAGGAGCCCGTGAAAATAATAACTAACAATATATTGCTCGTTAAGCAATCAGTTTTTAAATCATCATTTACCGCGAGTGTAAGGTGACTGACTCTTAGTCGGCGATAGGCAAGTGCGAGTCAGGTTACGGAGAAACCGAGTTGCGTCGTGGTTCGTATAGCAGGTCGTCTTTGTTTTTTTTCAAATGAAAACAAACCGGAGTACCAGCATGAGCACGGAAGAACAAAATCACACAACAACAAACAAAAGAAAAAGTGCCACGAAGAACGCTATTGTGACGCGAAGTAAAGCCGCGAAATTAACAATGGAAAAAAAAGAACAGCAAATGGAGGAGGACAGTGAGCTTCCCTCCCCCTTCAACTTTAACATGTATGGGGCAAACAACTCATTCGATTCTCTTGCATCCTCAGAGTCTGAGGATGAAGAAGAGGAGATAAGCGAATTGGAGGCGAAGCTTGCGGTGGCAAGAGTGCGGTTAGAAGAAAGACGCCGAAAGAAAAATATAGCTGCGCTCGAACACCAAAAAGCCACCCAACAACAAAAACAAAAGCCGAGGCCAAACGTCGGCCAACAGCAACAGTAACACAACAGCAACTACTAACACCAAATCACCCACAGGAACAGGAAGCAGCACAGTAGCAGCAAATCAACAACAACAACAGAAAGATAAAGATAGATCTGTATCGTATAGAATATAAAACTGACCTACTAGCTACGGAATATCCATTGTTCCCTAGAGGTAGATCGTTCTTAGATATCTTGCTTATCGACTCTCGACTTAGACTGCTTAGCACCAACAGACGAAGTAGAAACAGGCAGACAAGACCAGGAGACAATATCACTGAAATCCCAACAAATACTTAAAGCTAACTATAGATTAGCAACAAATTTGTATTGGAACAACAGAATTCGAGCTATAAAAAACTAACAACCCGAATATGTTTCTACAAATAATTAAAATATTCAGGAGAAATAATCAAAACGAGATTAGGTCTCCAAATTCCACGTACTGACGTAAACAAGAAGCTGCTAATCAACAGTGGCATAGATACAGAGAACGCGATCCTCAATAGTGAGCTCTTCGTGATCGAAGATCCTTTGGAAAAGGTGAACGCTGTGGGAGCTGTCTTTCAGGAAATGTACAAGGTGAAAGAAAGCGTTCACCGAAATCACGACTTGGTGGACAGAGCTCTACTGAATCACCTGCACCTCCGTAATGAAATTTCACTTTGGCAATCGGAGAATCCTGGTTTTACCGAATCCAGTGACGATAATCGGTCAATTGATATTAATGCCAATGATGGGGCTAATAGCCTTTTAATTGCGAAGGAAGGAATCCAGAGTATCTTCGACTCATTAAGAAGCAAAAAGTCAGTGGGAATAGATTGAGTACCTAACATCGTACTCAAGAACCTGCCCCCAATGGCAATAGATATATACACGGACCTGTTTAATAACGCGTTGAATAATGCATATTACCCCACTCGTTGGAAAACGGCTATCATTCAGCCCATCGCAAAAAAGGGCAAAGACTGTACAAATCCAATGAACATACGTTCGATAAGTTACGAGTAGATCATCATCAGTAAAGCATTTGAAAAGACTATTAACAAAGCTCTGCTAAAATGGGTAGACGACAACACCATTATTCCAAATAACCAGTTTAACTTTAAGACGGGTCATGAAACCACACATGCCGCAGCTAAACTGGTCTCCGACATACAATGGAACAAATGTAAGAACCAATGCACAGGTGCCTGTCTGATCGATTTGGAAAAAGCATTTGATACCGTCTGGATCGAAGGGTTATATTACAAACTGGTCAGACATGGCATACATAAGCCTTTACTATATGTACTTTACGATATGTTAAAGGACAGGAGGTTCGTGGTCAAAAGTGGTAATGTGACCTCTAATAAAATGTATAATATCAAGAATGGCTTGCAACAGGGAGCGGTACTTTCTCCGATTCTTTTTAACATTTACATTCGCGGCTTATTAAATGCACTTCCGCATGTTATTGCGTCCGCAGACGATCTCATGATTTACAGAACAGCCCCGAAAGTTGAAATCATAAATAGCTTACTACAGCGAGACATCAACAACGTGCAGCATTATTGCTACGACTGGAAACTTAAGAACAACTTCCAGAAAAGTGAAGCCATCCTTTTCAGAACCCCATTATATAAAGCCACGAACGACATAAGAAAAAACTGGCGAAAGCTAGTTATCGTGGGACCGCATCATCGTCATCATCGGCACTACAACCGGGAGCCAGTCTTGGCCTTACTTAACAAGTCTCTCCACCGGTATTCGGTCCTTATCCGAGACTTGTTAAATTGTGAGGTTTTCCTCGGGTGTGGTTGTTGGCGGAGCGTTGTTGTGTGTGATGGTGTTGAGGAAAAGATGTTTGTGCAAAAATGGGTTTTCTGGTGTGCCAGTCAGGGGCACTTCTATCCCCACGACTCTCTTCTCGTTTTGTCTGTTGTACGCTAGCGTTCTGTTCCTGGACCTGGAATGATCTTGTGAAATAATACAAGAAAACAACTCTGACCTTTCTTTGGTGCTTTATTCAACGGAGTAGGTGGTGTCCACCTCGGTAACATAAAAAAATGGAATAATATTTTGTGATTATAATTTATGAAACTGACTATTGTTAATTAGGCACTGCTCTTATTGGTGAGAGCAAACGGTAAAAAAGAAAAAAAAAAGGTATTTGACAATATATATAAAATGACATTAATCAAGTTAAATGGTCTTTTCACTAGTCACTGTTCGGCTTTGTTGTTTCGATTGATAAAATAAAATAAACAATATATACAAAGCTTAGTTAACAAAATCAAATGGTCTATTCATTAGTCACTGTTCTTGTTTGTTGATTCGATCGATAAAAATAAAATTGACAATATATACAAAGCTCAGTTAACAAAATCAAATGGTCTTTTCACTGGTCACCGTTCTTGTTTATTGATTCGATCGATAAAAATAAAATTAACCCGATACATATATCGGCACAAGATATCGCTGTACAACGAGTGCGGCAAAACGGCACTAACACAAAACAACAGTCACTGGCACGATCGATTACTATCAAGCAACGCGTTGGCTGATCGCGACAAACTTAACGTTAAGCCAAGAATAACTCGCGGAACCGTCCAGCTGTGCTTCGTACTGACTCCATGATTATATCAGACGGGTAACTTCAGGATGCTTTCCACGGCACAATACACGCCTCGATACAAAGATCAGATAATTGGTATAACTGTCCACGCGACTCGACCGATGAACAACTTGCTCGGGTGGTAGTTGAAAAGCGACTCTCCGAAAAATCCCCCAGTGGACGTGCACAATCCACTAAGGGTTGATTTCCAATTCGAGCAATAACAACGTAAAGTTGTTCGTGCCGTGACCAATCAGAAGGAAGATCCCCGATTAGATCACGGCAAGGGTGCGTGATATTTCTTGTTGTAAACGTGTCAACAAAAATCAATAAAAATGAAACGCTGGAAGGAAGCAGCTGCATCGGTACCGTGGTTTATCCGTCCAACGTGCGACTTGGAGTATAGACTGTTAGTATACCCGGCGATGACGATTGTGCGCCGCATCGAAGTTGGTGTCCGATGTTGAATTCGTGATTGCATGTTAGAATGCTGAAAATTGAATTCCCGGCAACGTGGCGCGAGATGCTCGAACAAGTTTTGTCGGATGGACAGAACTTGGGGTGACTTGGGATAAGTCGCAGAAATACACTGCCCACGTGTTATGGCAGTGTAAATATATTGGCAAAAGGCGCCGATTAATTTCCCTGGTGTGCGTTGCATGTTGGGTAATCCGTTTCGAGAATTAATGTTATGCAACGCGCTGGAGAACGATTCTTCGTTTATGGAAATTTTTATCTGTTGCCCCATAGAAATGCAGTAAATGCTGGTGCGAGGTTTCAGGTTTTGGTGTCATGTTGCCGATGGCATGACAAACCAAGTTCGCTGGTACATTGTCTGCATTTGATGTTAGATTCAGACAATGCATCCAGTACCTGCGGTGTTATGACCTCAGGGACGGGCACCTTGCTGGAAGTGAAGGCCCACAGAAAGGGTTTGAGGTTGGCGCGCTTTGCGTGGATGCAGGGGAAATTGTGGTGGTTTAGTGGGTTGGTTCTCGACGTGGGATAGAGAGGTAGGCGGGCGATTGTGCTACGATCGGGAAGCCACGCGCATCGAAGGAGACCTCTTGGGCTTCACTAGGGCTAGAGACCGGGATGATAATATTAAACAGCATCAACAGTTCTGGTGGTTGAATGGCAAATAAAGACCAGCCAACTTACACAGACTTAGCTTTTCTAGAATTAGGGTAGTATAAGATTTAAGTTAAGTTCTTTGAAATAAAATTTAAAAAAAAGTAAGTTAAATTTTAAGGAAAAAAAATTCGATACAAAGTTTTCTTAATTTTTCTTTGTCTTACAAATAGTCATAAATACAGCCACAAACAAAGTTCTGTTGCCGACAGGCAAATCATGCAATAGTCATGTAATGTTTAACTTAGAGCGTTTGCGTAGGACCAATAAGTTATAATATACGATAATTAAGGTAGAATTTAAGCATTTTTTGTCTAGCATGTAATTTAGAAACTAAGAAGATAAAAAGAGAATACTAAAAAAATGTTGCAAAAATGAAATGAAAAATGAATGATTTCTGATGTCATTTGGCTAAAATGTATAAACTAGGGGAAATACACAGCCATTAAGGGAAATTAATCTCTTAATGATCAATCTTCAGTTCTATCATCACTATTTTTACGTCCTCATATGTTGTACTTCCACTGCACTTACTTTAGTCACAAGTTATATTGCAAAACCATTGAGTAACCAAAAATAGGTTGGATCTCGTCAATTTGTTGGGATAATGAAGCATATATTTTATTCGTTCTTCCAATTCGGCATTCGCAGACGTTAAACCCACAAGTTGATTTGTTGAATGAAGATTACCTCTAATCGCTGTCCCTGCCTCGTTTTGTGACCAACTTACACATTACTCATCAACCTACTGTGTAGACGTTGCAAAGAGGACTAATTTTCCTTGGTGACGTTGTTGTTCTTTTTAAAAATCACTCTTGAAGTTGTTGCTGTGGCGCCGTTGCTTTGGTTTTTTCTTACATTTTATTTTTACTCAGCCAGACACAATCACTCGTTGCCTTGTCGGGAATAATGCGCCCAGTTGGAGACGAAGAGTAGAGGTTCAGTGCTGTTTTTTTGTCCAGCTTTGTTCCATTCCTTTTTTATTAGGGGAGGACACGGACTTGCATACGATGCGGATCGGTTTCATATGGTCTGGGATTGATGACTGTGTAACAGCCGTTGGGAGTTCTTTAATTTTCAAGTCAATTAACATCCTTTCCATCAATATCCTTTAGGAACCGTAGTAAAAGGCAAAGAGTAAAGTAAAATTCTTCAAGTTTACTGATGATAGAACACTGCGACAATAGTCGACGGATAGGACGGTGATTTATCTTGCAGCTACGAAGAAGGGATATGTTCTACCTAACTAAGGCCACATTGAAGTTGGGGTGAAATTGCGAAGGCGATGACAAGGATTTGATTGAAATGGGAGTAGACAACGTCGTAAATTAGTACATGGAGACTAGTGACATTGAATTTTTTTATATAATATGAATTACATCAAGCGATTTGTTGATTACCCTTAAGACACACTATACACAAGGACCAAGGAAAGAACTGATTTTCTCCGTCAAGGGATCTACAATATATACAATATATTCTTTTCAGTTACTACATTTTTGACACTAGCACAACCGCATAATGGAATGCTAGATAAAAAGAGTTATATAAAAAGAGCAAGTTGTGTTTCTGTGCGCTGATTTAAAAGTGAAATATTTGCAAACCTTCAATTATCTTCGTTTAAAGAAAAAAGAGAAAAGGACCACGCCGACAGAACACAGTTCCTCAGACGAAACTATGGTTATTTATATAAACGTTTTGTAATGTTCGTGTAATTAGTGGATGAGAATATATTGCATATATCGGCAGGGTAGTGCGAATGTCATGCTACTGCGAATAAGCCTTATCACGTAAATTAATGATCAGAGCGCTCCTTGAAAACAATCCATTTCATTATTTGTGTATGGGTCTTTTAACTTCATGCCGAAAACCTTAATTGAAACAAACGAGTATACAAACATACCGAAATGCAAACGAATGGGAGGTCTAATAAGGCTGTATTCTGATGGAGAAAAAAGTCCACCGATTTAAACGAGACAAGCACAAATGTGTCCTTCATCTTGTCGCTGGCTTCTGGTCATCTTGCGATAACCAGAATCACCCACATCCGTAAGGATGTTGAGCTCGGTCTCAAGATATCTAAAAAAGAAGGGGGAAGTATCAAAGGATAGTGTGGACAGGTGAGTTCGAATCTTTTCTAACCACTTGGACGGAGGGATGGTGGGAGGGAAATCGTACAAGACCGGTAGGTCTTGACTGCGATAGTAAACGCAAATCACGTCTTTGGCGTCTAATAATCCGCCCTCTGGTCGGTGTTTTTGTATATATGTGTGTGTGTGTGTGTGTGTGCATTTAGTCCATTTTATACTGTATGCGCGTGTGTGTCGCGGATTCGAGACTTTGTTCCATGTGCTCCAATTTATAGACTGTCAGAAAAAGGTTAACACAGAGTTGAACCAAACAAGTGCCCCACCAGATTTATATATGATTTGATTAATTAAAATATAAACGCCGGAGGAGAATTCTAGATTTTGTTTCTATTTATCATTTTATTGAGGGTGTAATTTTTAATATGAGAACTGTATAATAAGTGCAGATGATTCCCGAGATGCTACAATCATGAGTTGTACGCGATCAACCTTGAAGCTAACGTTGTAAGAAAAATCAAGCTCGGATTCGGATCCTGTACGCAAAGTCCTTTGTGGCAGGATGTATGGAAGGCGACAGCGCGACAGATCTTGTCTGCGATGGAGGGATGGCATAGACTAGGACGCCCAGACCCTGGGAATGCCAAACTGGATGACATCGGCTAGATATCGGGACCGGTGGAGAGGCTTGCTAAATAAGGCCAAGACCTGATCCAGGTGGTAGTGCCGATGATGATGATGATGATAAATGCATGACCTAAACCAAAGGTGGCCTTGCCAGTGACAATTTTCGTAAACGTAATCTTTCACAACAATACTGTAAAACTGTCAAGATGCTCTGTGGTTTAGTTAGTGAATGATAAGCACGAAGTATCTCTTGACACAGATTCGCCTCAAAAAACCCACTGTTTGGATTCGTCTTTGGTACCCAGAGTGCTGCGAGGAATCCAGGTTTTATCAATAGTTATGAACTGACGCCAAAAATTATTCCGTTTAATATTACCAATTATCATTTATTGTTTTCGTTTGCAAAAACGAGTACTTCATCGATATTCAATTTTTTTCACTGCTATAAAATTACAAATGTTGTTCTATTTAAATAGATGTCATTCACAAATGAAACCACGCAGTATTTTAACAGTTTGACAATATTGTTGTAAAAGGTTATGTTTACGAAAAATGTCGTTTATTAAATACTACCAGTGAAATCAACCCATTTTTAAAAGGTATAGTGACAGGTGATGAAACATGAATCACGTACGATAACGTTGTACGAAAAATAGTTCAAGGAATAGTGGTAAAGTCAGGATTGTTCACAAGGAAGACATTACACGGTCGGATTATCATTTATTGTGAACTCTGCAACACTCTCTAGTTCATGTAAAATTGACTTCAATAGCAGGCTGTAGAACGACTTCAAAAATTAAAACCCGTGTAATCTACAAAGAATAATGGTTGTATTCGAAAAATGGAATAATGTGTTTGAAAAGTATAGGAAATATTTTCCATAAAAACCGTTTTCGAATATAAAAAACATGTACTGTAAATATGTACTAAAAAACTCTTAGTTCCTTTTCTCAAGCTTTACATTTTCTGAGACAAATATTTTTGAAAGAATCGTCCCAGATTGTAAATTCACGAACTGTTAAATAAAGCCATACGTCGATATTAAATCAATTCAGAGTAAAGACAAATTTACCGGAACTTTTGTAGAGGCCGTACACGGGTTGAACGAATAGATTGGCACCGACCGTAGTCTGGAAACCCTACGAATTAGAAACGCCGCGGGCCTTTGCTTCTTTTACAGATATTACTACCGAGACTGTTCGTCGGAGTTTCAAGGCATTGCGGGGTAGGTAGTCTGTGCGCCGGCATGGACTCTGGGTTCCACTAACAATGTGGTATATGTTGATCATCATGTGATATATTGGTATAAGATGTTTAGCATGGCAGGGTCGCCATATAATATATGTGGGACTGCTGTCGCCAAATAATATGTTTTCTTGTAATACTTAGATTTGTATTACTTGTGATATTATGATGGATTGGTCTATAACCCTACTTCCCTAGTGTTTGCTGTTTAAAGCGCAGCTCGTTGAAAATGGATGGCGTACACGCCGCAGTGTTCGAATCAAATACTCTGTTGGTTTTTGATTGCTTTATTCTTCAAAATGCTGGGGTATTTATACTCCCAATCAATCACTCAATTATTTACAAATTTCTTAATCCGCTCATACAAATTTTGCTTAACAAGCTATTTCATTCATAATTGAAAATTCACTCATATAATTCTGCTTATTTCCTATCACCAGCTTAGCGCATCGTGTAAGAACAATGACACGACTTGACCCAATTAATTGGTGAATCACTTGCTAGCAGTAAGCTCGCAAGCGATTGTCATATGATTCTTTCAAATCGTAACCCGAGGTATTCGTTCCTTTTACTCAATGAAAAGAATCGACCTTGAATTATTGTCGGCAACGAATGCTGGTTAAGTGTAACTTGATAATTGTGACAAGGGCAAATTGATTTACTTGATATGATTCTTCATGGTCATTTCGTGCATATGTTGTTGCACTACACCCTTCCACTACAAAAAAAAATTTTTATTTATATTTCTTAAAATGTAAATAAATATTTACTGGTGTCTATTTTTAGTTGTTCCATCTAGATTTAATCAAATTATTGTTATGCATTTCATATTCCTAATTGTTGCAGCACAAGCAGCAACATGTAAAAACAAGGAATAAATCGATCTCCCAGCAATACAACAAAGGAGAACGAATCAGGCGAAGATTCAAAACTTCAATCCACCTAACCTCAGAATAGACAAAATCCACCACGAAATATGTAGATTACGACCTAAAGGTATGCACGAGAAATCGCATCATAGGTTGTCATCTGTGCTAATTGGTTTACACTCACATCCCAGTACACTCAAGATGGTATGATGACTGGATCAACGGTGACTGACAAAAGCGCTGAGTCCATAGAACAGTTTATTTTGTTCTACGGTAATTCCCTTTTGTGATACGGTGCTTTTGTTGGTCGAGATCTGACGATCCCAACGGCCAAAGAAGAAACCGTAAAAAAGAAAATACAAGACAGCATATAAGAAGGCGCAGGAAGGTGATAAAGCTCTCTTTTTCGTCTAGTTGTTTCAGGTGGTGATAGCGATGCCAAGTGGCAGTTTGAAACGTAATTGAAGTATTGTTTAAATTGTGAAGTGAAGAATAAAGAAGAAAAGAACCAAAATACCTCAACTTTGCCATCTTTTAATTTGTGTAAAAGGGGTGTAGCTGGCGGTTTGGCAAGAACATCTTTGCTATCTTTGATTTGTGTAATTCTGTTGCTGGCGTTTTGGTAACACAATTTCTGGTCCGAGAGAGAAGTGAATCCAGATTGGATATTCCCAGTTGGCGAACCACAACTGGCAAGTCTGGATCTATTTATTTATTTATTATTAACAAGTAATTCAAAATTACATATCAATAAGCTAACATAATGAGCCTAGCAGCTGAGACTATTGGCTCTGTACTTTTAAATTATAATTTGATTTTTAGAATTTTTATAAACTTATCTATATTTTCTATTTTGTCGGGGGTAGGATCTTCGAGAATTTTATAAATATCTATATTACGAAATAGACGGTCTCTTAAAAGTTTTAGGTGAGGGCAGTCTTTTAGTATATGAATGACTGTAAGTGTTGTGTTGCATTTTTGGCACATTGGGGGTGTGTCTTTGTTGAGCAGGTAAAGATGCGTAGCGGACGTATGACCTAATCGCAATCTCACGAAGTTTGTGATTTTAGTTTTACTTAAATTCGTAGGATAGAGGGGGTGATATTTGAATGGGTTTACGTTTTTATAGGTGTGGTGATAAGTATCCCAATTCATTCGAATTGTATTTTTTTGTTTGTTTTGGATGGTTGCTAGTAGATCGGCTTTTGTATATATGTTAAATTTATGAACTGGAGCTCTTCTAGCTGACTTAGCTGCACAGTCTGCATTTTCATTACCGCTGATGGAAACATGGCTGGGAATCCACATTAGTTTTATTTTATTATAATATTTGATGATATTGTTTCGAATACTGGAAATGATACCATCAGTATAGTTGGTGTTTCTTATTGAATTGAGTACTGACAAGTTGTCTGTGCAGATCAGATATTTTTCCCTGTGTTTGGTGGCAATTATTACGGCTTGTAGGATGGCGAAGGCTTCCGCCGTAAAGGTGGAGCAAAATTGAGGTAACAGTCCGATTTTCTTTACATCACCTTCTTCAGATGTAACAGCGAAAGATGTATTTTCGGTTGTTTTTGATCCATCTGTATATAGAAATCTCCATCCATCGGATTTATATTTCGAAGCGATTGACCAAAATAGTGCACTGTATATTTCCTTGTTTGTGTTAGCTTTTTTAAATGTTGTGAGTGTAGTTATAATAGCACTCTCATTTAGGAGCCATGGCGGATAAGTTGAAGAAAACTTAACAGTTTGTTTAAATTGTAATTCTAATTGGTCGACTTTATCTATTATCCTGGTAATTGCGGATGGAATTCGGTTTCGGTTTTTGTACCCTAGCGTTAGTTTAATATCTTTGTCGATGATGGAGTTTCTCGAAAACGCTAGTTTAGCTACAAGTCTTGCGGATATCATTTCTACTCGTTCCTCGATTGTTGGAAGTCCAGCTTCAGCCAATACATTTTTTATTGGGGTTGTTTTGAAAGCGAATATGCTGTTTCTAGCGGCTTGGTGGTACGTGGGTTTTATTATGTTTAGAGTTGTCTTGGGGCAATTGCCATAAATATAAATACCGTAGTTTATTTTGCTTAAAATTAGTGCTTTTGTTATATTACATAGGGTGTTAATATGTACATTGCTTTTCTTGCTACTTAAGTATTTAATAATATTCAGTCTCGCTGCTAGTGATTTCTTAAGATCTAAACAGTGTTGTTTCCAGCAATACTTATTATTAAATGTTATACCTAGGATTTTGAGGTTGGGGATATTTTGGATAGTTTTATTATTTATGTTGAGGTGTATTTGGGGGCAGAGTCGTCGTCGGCACACATGAAGTAATTTACATTTTTCTATTGACAGTTTGGCACCTGAATAATTTGACCATTCTACAATATCTCTCAAAGTGTCAGTTAACATGCTTTTGCAGGAGATTAAATCACTGGTTTTGCTTAAGATGTATATATCGTCGGCGTAAATACAATGATCTAGATGTTTCTGTTTATATATTATCGTGCTTAGCTCGTCAAAGGCGATAATAAATAATATGACTGACAATGGGGATCCTTGAGGGATTCCGTTGTGTAGCGGGAGTGTATTGGAGTATATGTGGTTGGATCTACACTGAAATTTTCTATTACTTAGAAATGATTTGACGTACCCATATATGTTGTTACCAACTCCCCATTTTAACAATTTGTTAAGTATGACGTGAATGCCGATTCTGTCGAAGGCTTTCTCGAAGTCTAGAGAGAGGATTGTGACGTGGTTTTTGGTGGCTAGACCCCTTGAGATATAGTGGTCAATGTGAAGTAAGGCATCTGTGCAGCCTCTGTTGGATTTGAACGCGACTTGGTTGATAGATGTCAATTTCTTTGTTTCTATAAACCATAGCAAACGTTTGGCTACTATTTTTTCTAAAACCTTTGCAATACAGGGGATTAATGATATAGGACGGTAACCCTCTATAGTATCTTTATCTTTCTTCGGTTTAGGAATAGGGATTACGACTGCGGTTTTCCAGATTTGTGGGATATGTGAAGTTTCAAATATTTTATTGTATAATTTAATGATTCTCAATTTTGTATTTTTCGAAAGGTGTTTCAACATTGGGTAGGATATTCGATCTCTCCCTGGGGTTTTTCCTTTGGTTATACTAAGTACTGATTCAAATTCAGTAAATGAGATGGGTTCTTCGATGCGGTGGGCCGCAGGGTTGGAGGCTTGCAAATGTACTGAATTGTTAAGGGATTCAAGTCTTTTCCGATTGAATTCGGGATGGAAGTTGTGGTTGTCTGAGGATTGCGACCAGGTTTTGGCGAAGAGTTGGCATATTTGCATTGTGTCTGTGATTGTAGTATTTAGGGAATTAAGACAGGAGATATTTACCGGATTGTAATTTCCGCTTAAGCTGCGTATTTTATGCCATATTATGGCAGTGGAGGATTTTGGGTTGATTGTCGAAGTGAATTGAAGGAGGGTTTTTGCTTTACTATCTTTCATCCTTCTACGAAATAAAGCGTTCGCTTTTTTATATGCTACAAGATTAGCCTCTGTGGGTCTTTTTTTAAATTGGGAGAGGGCTGCCATTTTGCATTTGCGGAGAGATGTTAGTTCGGAGCTCCACCAAGGTACATGTTGCCTGGTTACCGGTTTAGCTTTAGTATTCGTTTGTGGTATTGAAACGTTGGCTGCAGATCTAATTGCTTTATTGATTATTGCAGCTTCATGATTTGTATTAGGTGTATGGGCATAGCTTGAAAGAAATTCATCAACTTTTTTTTCAAAAAGTGGCCAGTTGGCAGAGTCAGTTTTATATTTTGGAGATTGATTATGATTGGTTATCGGTTGTTGGATATTTATCATAGTTAACACGGGAAAATGGTCACTATTGTAAAGATCGTCTAGAACTTGCCATGAAGTTCTCGGAACCAATTCAGGAGAGCAACAAGTGATGTCAATGTGAGTGAGAGTGTTGTGGGTAGAGAGGTGGGTAGGCGATCCTTCATTCAGTAGGATAAGGTTGGAGTCGAGGAGGATGTTTTCTATTATTTCACCTCTTTTGTTTGTGGATGATGAGCCCCAGAGTACACTCCAAGCATTTATGTCACCTCCAAGTATTCTGGGCTCGTTTGTTTGATTGAGTATTGACTGAAAATCATCTTTATTTATCGGCTGATTTGGAGGAAGATATAAATCTATGTAAGTGAAATTTATGGGGTATTGTATTTCTACAACGAGTGCTTGCATATTTGTAATAATGGGGAGAATTTTGTGGGGAGTACCTTTTTTAATGAGTAACCCTATACCTTGTTTATGTGATGTATTTGCAGAGGAGTTATGGAAGTATCCTGTATATGATTTAGGAATGATTGGTATCGTGTTAACTGGGCAATGTGTTTCTTGTAATGATATTACACTTGGGTTATATTCTTTAATTAGAATGTTTAATTCGTCAAAATTATTAGTATAACCATTCATGTTCCATTGCAAAATGGTGAATGGTTTATGTTGTGAAGTGGGTTGTGGGCGTTCAGCCCTAATAGTGTGCTTGGGATTTGATTGTTTTGCGGGATGGGATAGTGTATTCTTAAATTTATTTTCGTGTAGGAATGTTGGGTGGATAGGCTGTATGTTGTTAGGAACTTGACTCTGCTGTTCCTGATACGGGGCACTTGTACTCTGAGCAGAGTTCAAGTGTCCAGTTTCCGAAACAGCAGAGTCAGGGGCTTGGATGTTAATATTATTCTTACATTTTGAATTCATCATCTTCTAGGATGTGTACATTTTTATTTATTTTTGTCTTAGTAAGGGACGATTTGTTTTTTACCTTTAGTGCAGGTGACGATGTGCATTGCGAGAGGCTGTCGGCGGAAAAGCTTGTTGTAACTTGTGGGACCGTTTGGTTGTAGTTTTGGATTGAAGAAGTTGTTTGTAGTTGTGGGGGGTTGGTTGGAGTTAGTTGAGCTGTTGATGTTAGATGAGTTGATGGTGTTTGTTGAGCTGGTGGTGTTGTTGATGAGTCCGATTTGGTGAAATTATATTTTACTGGTTTTGATGGCTGGTGAGGCGATGGATTTTTAATGTTGTTTGCTGTATTAGATGTAGAGGGGCCAGTTGGAAGGGGTTCTTTGAATGTTGGGGCTGGTATTATGTTTGGTTTGTTTTGTTCTTTTATGAGTCCATGCGATGGGTTAAACTTCAGCGTTTCTGCGAAACTTCCTGAAAGTAGATCGGGTTTGGAGACATTTGTTTCTTTGTAAATGCGTTTGGCTTCGCCCATTGAGCATTTGGTCGTGGTTTTTATCGCCAGTACTTCCTTGGCTTGAATATATGAGGGGCAGGTTTTGTCTGCAGCAGAATGAGGGAGTGAGCAGTTGGCGCACATAGTACGGCAGCAATCGGTAGGCATATGAGGTGGGAGGTTACATTTCTCACACATTGTGGTGTTAGTGCAGCGTTTTGTTGTATGGCCGAGTCGTTGGCAGTTACGACATCTCATGGGGTTGGGGATGTATTCGTTGACCTTTGCTTTGTAGAAACCTATATCCACAGATTTTGGTGGTTGGTAGAGGTCGAAAGTAAATAGCATTAGGCCTGATGGTCGTTGGATTTTATTTCCGTCCCTTTTTAAAAATTTGTAAACTTGTGTTACATTTTGCGATTGCATTTCCGAAATTATTTCTGATTCGGGAACATTTATTAGACAGCGAGCGTAAACTATACCCTTAGACTCGTTTAATTTTTCGTGAAGCTTCACAGTGACGGGGCACACATTGCCTAAATTAGTTGTTTTTAGGAACCGGTCCGCGATTTTTGGTGAGTTAACTTTCACTAATAAGTTTCCGTCGCGTAAGATCGTAATTTGTTCGTATTCTCGACTTATATCATCTATCACTTTTTTAATTACAAATGGATTGAGCGACGAGATGGGTTTATCACTTTGTTTGGCCGTGATAATTAAAAAATTTGGATTTTTTACTGATGTCATCGGTAAATTTGGAAAATGCTCTTCGATTCTAGGAAGTGTTCTTTTAAATTTTTTTTACGTATTTCGAAATCTACGTCCTCGACGAGATCCCGAAAACGGTTACCACTCATATTTGGCCCGCAGGCCATTGTATCACAATTATTGTTCACTGGTCTTTGTCTATTCACTGTCACTGGTACTGTTCACAAAACAAAACCCGGCGCGGGAAGGAAGGTGTATTATATTGTCCAGGTATATCTGCCTGT
The DNA here is from genome assembly GCA_963931805.1 of Microdon myrmicae. Lineage (NCBI taxonomy): Eukaryota > Metazoa > Arthropoda > Insecta > Diptera > Syrphidae > Microdon > Microdon myrmicae. Next base: position 257,941 of record OZ007500.1, on the reverse strand, counting down.
ATGCGTACTGCGAAAAGATAATTGCGATGTAAGCGGACGAGCGAACGATCTGCGTCGTTTAAAGGTTCGTTGGCGAGTGAGTCTGGATCTAAATTGGCTATTCCCAGTTGGCGAACCACAACAGGCGAATTAACATGGTCCTTCGAGCCGGATGTCCAACATCCGCAAATATCATCAAGCAGTGAGCCGGATTCCAACATCCGCAAATATCATCAAGCAGTGAGCCGGATTCCAACATCCGCGAATATCATCAAGCAGTGAGCCGGATTCCAACATCCGCAAATATCATCAAGCAGTGAGCCGGATTCCAACATCCGCAAATATTATCCGAGGAATTATTGGCGTTTTGAGGAGTCGGACATCCGCCAATTCAACAGAGTATTACGTCCAGAAAGCGAAATGCAGATGTGTGTATCAAGGTAGGTGGCAATATATTTTTTCCTTTATCAATTAATTCCGATCCGAATTGGATCTTAACAAAGAAAGTGTTGTGTGGTGTGACCCAAGTGCTTGTACATCGGTGATTCACGATATAAGGCCTTGTTTCGGAAAGTAAGGAGTGAATATTAAACCTCAATCGGACATATTAATAAGTTATAACAATTAAACACGACGGATTAGGACATTGTTTTTACGTACCACCTGGCTACTACATTTAGGCTGGCCAGGGAACAGTTTTACCTCGATTCATGTCATCGCAGAATTAGGATCTTGATTGCTGATGTTATATAACAATACAGTGTGTTCAAATAACCGATAAAATACGCTTATAGGAACGAATTTCTAAATTGTAAAATCATTGTGTATTTTACTGGAATTACAATGACTTTCGGAACGGGTTGATCATTTGGTTGCTGAATTTGTGATAATGAAGTGCTAATTTGGGACATATACAGACGTCATAGTTTCACTCCGGGAAATAATTGTTGCACTCATTTTAACGCAATTCTAAATTGGAAAATTATATTGTGTATCTTACTGGAACCACAATTACGTTCGGAACAGTTGATTATTGGGGCGCTGGATTTGTGAGAATGAAATGCTAGTTGGGCCATATAAACGCTATAATTTTGTCTGTGCCGATAAATGTTGCCGTGTAACAGGTTCCTAACAAATCGCTTTGCATCATCCCCGTTAAAATTATACGCAAACACAAGGAATTCATAAAAATAAAATAAAATATATACATACACAAACTAAAACATTGTTTTTTTTTTAATAAAATAAAAATAAAATTACAATAACTATCTACGTTCGTACTGGGGAAGACACCTTTCCCCTTTCATCCGGAGCTGAGTCTGGCTTGGGAGGTACGAAGCGCGAGTTAAGGGAGTTAATGGTAATTTAGGGTTAAAACCATTGTAATCACTTTAATCTATTATTATAATAAACATATTAAATAATCATGGCCAGCAAAACCAGCAATCATCATAAGTCAACATAATAAGACGAAAATAACCATTGTTATCAAACTAAGATAAAAAACCATTGCAATTACTTTAAGCTAATATTCATGTCAAGCAAAACCCAACAATCATCATAAGCCAACAAAGATACACACGACCCGAGTACCCAACAAGCATCATAAGTCAACACAACAAGACAAAGATGCACACGACCCGAGTACCCAACAAGCATCATAAGTCAACACAACAAGACAAAGATTCACACGACCTAAAGACCCAACAATCATCATATGAGCTAAGATGATAAGACGTCCGAAGCAAAGACTATAAATGCTACATGATGACCAGACGAAGGGGGGATTCTGATTTGGACACCAGCCGGCATAGCCGAGAACTAAGTAAAACTTGTAACAAAGATTAATAACAATTAGAATTTGTAAATAAAATTAATATAAGTGAAATTCACAAATAAAGTTTTTAAAAAGTTAAATTCCGTGAATTGTGACTTAATTGGCGATCCTGCCAGGAGTGTTTTGGATTATAACTCCATCACAACCTGTGGACCATACCCGGACGAGACGAGGACCATATCTGGACCTAACTAGGACCATAGCTGTACCTGACAAGGACCATATCCAGACCTGACCAGGAACTCATCCGGACATTACTAGGCGAAAAACACACTGGAAACCACACTAAGAGTTGCATAGGACCCACCGAGGAAAAACCGTGAGTAAAAATTAAATTTTCTTAAAGTGTCAGTGATGCCCTAGCAATAAAGGACAACATCCGCATAAGTACGGACACAACAAGTTTTGACTGCATAGCAGATAAAAAAGGAAAGTGAGAAAAAAACACACTCACGATAAAACCCCGGGATTAGACCCACATCTCCTTTATGAAAATTCCTAAAATACGGAATAAGTCGTCGAGACCATTCGAGAGACCATCCGCCCCAACCGAATCAGAAAGTGAAAGTGAAGAAATGGCCTCAGCAGCAGAACTACAAGCGCAGATCGCTCACCTAACAAGTACCCTATCGGCATTAATAACCGAGAATAAGGAAACCAGGGAAGCCGTCATACGGATACAACAGCAAGGATTAAACAAGGAAATAGTTACGATAGAAAAGCTAACCCCCGTAACTTGGAAGCTAGAAGATCCTAGCCAAATCGACACCAGTATATTTAAAAACATACCTGTTTTCAACGGCAAACCAGAGGAGTATAGAGCATGGCGGAGTCTGATCTGGAACCTAATGGAGGAAATAAAAAGATTCCAACAGACAAATGAATATTTTAAATGCCTACAAATCCTCAGAACAAAAATACAAGGCGACGCAGCGGACATATTGGTGAACCACAATACCATACTTAATTTCTACGCTATAATCAATAGGTTAGATTATACTTACGCCGACCAAAGGCCACTTTATGTGTTACAAGAAAACTTATTGAAAATTAAACAGGAAAAATTAGAAGTTACGGAGTATTTCAATAACATCAATAAAGCCTTAAATCTAGTACTAACTAAAATCGAGATGCAAGGTACGAATAAAAGTGAAGCCTCATACACCAACGCTATGGAATCAGGCGTTAGAGCCTTTGCTCAAGGATTAAATTGTGAATACACAAGAGGAGTACTTTTTTCCCAAAATCCGAAAACTCTGGAAGAAGCGTATGCAATCGCTAGAACTATCTTACACAACAAAGAAGCATACGGATTAAGCGAAAGGTATCACTATAGACCTCGGAACTCATATGATCAGAGACACCAGAAGAGATACGAAAAATACGAAAGGAAAGTCGAACCACCACAAGGCTACAAGGAGCAACGTTATTACAAACCCAACGTACAAACATATGTGAAGCCGAAGCCTGAACCAATGGAAGTGGATGAATCTATCCGAGACAGGAGATCACACAATAACCAACAACAGAGACAGTGGAATAACCCCTTCAGAACAACTTCAACACAATACCATAGAAATGGGCCCCAAGAAATGAACAAAATACATCATAACGATAACATTTCTAACAGCCCACAGATAGGTAGCGAAGACAATGACCATGAAGCTAAGACGACTTTTTTAGCCGAATAAATGGTCTTCCGTGTTTGACCCTAAGAACCAAGGATAAAGGAAGACCCGAGCTCCGAGTGACTATTCTTATAGATACTGGAGCCACCAATAATTACGTTTCCTCAAACTACCCCTATGGAGCACCCATACCAATAGAACCCATTGAAGTTAATACAATGCATGGTACGACATTAACTCATGCAAAAAAACAAGTCAATATGTTTAATACGAATCTAATATTTTATGTCATACCTACTTTAAGAAATTTTACAATGATACTAGGAGAAGCAGGCTTAGTTCAATTAAACGCCAAGATAGACTTAGAAACTTATTCAATTACTTACAAAACCCCCAAAATGCAAATAAATTATTCTCTTGATGACGAATACTATTCTAAGGAGGTAGATGCAATTATGGAACAAAACAATAAATTCATTCCCACCCTCCCCTTCATTACCCAAGTAGAAGCCTCAATACGTACTAAACATGAAGATCCTATTTACTCGCGACAATACCCTTACCCCATGTCCGACAACAAGTTTGTAAATGAGGAAATCGCTCGACTACTGAAGGAAGGAATAATCCAAAAGAGTTTTAGCCCATACAACTCACCTGTATGGGTCGTACCGAAGAAAGGATACAACGAAGATGGAACCCCTAAGAGACGTATGGTAATAGACTACCAGAAACTCAATGCAGAAACAATTACGGATCGATACCCTATCCCTGACGTAAATTTAACAATACAAAATCTAGGGAAAGCCAATATATTTTCAACATTGGACTTAGAATCAGGTTTCCACCAAATAAAAATAAAAAAAGAGGATCAACAGAAAACTGCCTTCTCTATTAATGGAGCGAAATATGAATTCGCACGAATGCCGTTTGGACTCAGGAACGCGCCCAGTATATTCCAAAGAGCAGTTGACGATATACTTCGACCATACATCGGGAAATTCGCCTACGTCTATATCGACGACGTGTTAATATACTCTCATAGCAAAGAGGAACACTCAGAACACGTAAAAATAATTACAGATACATTAAGAAGAGCCAACATGAAAATTTCAAACGAAAAATCGCACTTCTTTAAGGAATCAATAAAATACCTGGGACATATAATAAAACACAACACAATTACCGTCGATCCGGAGAAGATTGAAACAATAAAAAATTACCCAGAACCGACTAACCTGAAAGAATTAAGGTCATTTTTAGGACTAGCTGGATACTACCGACGATTCATACAAAATTATGCGAACATCACAAAACCAATGTCCATATTCTTACAAACAGAAGAACAAGTGTCTAAGAATAAAAGTAAAAAGGTTGAAATCCAATTCGACGAACGAGCCAGAAAAGCATTTGAAATGATCAAAGAGGAACTACGAGCAAGGATAGAGCTATTCCAACCAGATTTCAGCAAACCCTTCGAACTTACGACCGATGCGAGTAACTTCGCCATAGGTGCGGTCTTAAGTCAAGGAAATAATCCAATAACCTTCGTATCACGAACACTTAGCAAAACAGAAGAAAACTACTCCACTAATGAGAAAGAACTGTTAGCGATAGTTTGGACGCTACAAAAACTAAGGAATCTGCTGTATGGTATAACAAACCTGATCATATATACGGATCATCAATCATTAACATTCGCCGTATCAGAAAGAAATCCTAATACCAAACTAAAACGATGGAAAAACTTCATAGAGGAATACGGAGCAGAAATCAGGTATAAACCCGGTAAAGATAATGTAGTCGCAGATGCATTGTCAAGACAACAGGTAAACACCTCCACTTGCTCTGAACATTCCGCAATAAGCTCTCCACGAACACAAATCTCACGAGTAAGCCAACCTCTCAATAATTATAAAAATCAAATAACGATTAACGAATCAAACAAAAACCAACCTATAAAAACAAAAAATGTTTTTAATAACTTCAGGCATGACGTATGCATCATAAATGAAGAAGATTTAAAGAAAAAACTAAAGAAAATACTTAACCCCAACGTCATTAATGCAATAAAAATACCAGAAGAACTATTACATAAACATGAAAGAACAATTAAAGAAACATTCAAACATTATAAACTAATTATAACTCAAACACTATTAAAAGATATAGAAGACAGAAATGAACAAATAAAAATAACAGAAGAAGTGCATAATAGGGCACACAGAGGATATCGAAATAATACCAAGGAAATCCTATTACAATACTACTGGCCGAAAATAGCTAACGCATGTAAAAATTACGCTACAAAGTGCAAAACATGCCTCAAAGCCAAATACGACAGGAAACCCAATAAGCACCCCATAGGAGAAACACCAGTACCAACCAAAATCGGACAATACCTACAAATGGATGTCTTCCACTTAAACGACCAAATGTACATCAGCACAATCGACCGTTACTCAAAGTACCTACACCTAAGGCACATACCAAACAAACTAAACATACCGACGGTTATAAACGAAATACTTTCGCAAATATTCAAGTACAACGATCAACAGTACGTAATGACTGACAATGAATCAATTTTTACAAGTCATCAGGCAGAATCAATGTTCAACCGACACAAAACAATACACGTAAAAACACCTATTGATCACTCAACATCTAACAGCCAGGTCGAAAGAGCACACTCGACCATTCTTGAAATAGTACGAGCTCTTGCAAAACAAAACAGCACAGATTGCGAAGAGGAAATTTTTGAAGCTGTGAAACAATATAACGCCACTATACACTCCGTCACTAATTTTAAACCCGAAGACATATTTTTTAATCGAGAACAAATACCACCACTCGAAAATGTTCTGAAACTCAACCAACAAAAAATATTAAACCACTTTAATAAAAATCGAGAAGCGAAAACATACAACCCTAATGACATAATATTTCACAGATCAAAGCGACGGAACAAGAATACAGACCGTTTCATTGAGACAAAAGTAAAAGAGGATAAAGGGAATTATATAATCACAACTCAAGGCAAGAAAATCCATAAAGACAACATTAGGAACACAAAATGTACATCATAATTGCTCTCCTACTAATACCTCAAGCGAAAACTCTTGAAATAAAAGACCTAACTGGCCAAAAATACATATCCATCGAAACCGCACCAGTTCACCTGTACAACGAGACCGAATACCTCCTTCATATTTTTAACTTAACGAAGATACTCGCACCCATACACATGGCAAAAGAAACAGCGGGACATGAAGAAACATCATTACAGATGAAAGCAATTCTCCATCGTATAGATTCGCTAATGGCGCAAATCACTCCGCATGAAGTCAGGCCAAGGAGACAAATAAACCTTTTAGGGTCAGTATTAAAACTGATAACGGGTACACCAGACCACAACGACATAGTCGAAATTGAAACCCGCTTGAATACGCTAGTAAAAAACAACAACGAACAAAAAGCGATTAACTCGAGATTCGAGAAACTACTAGAGAAAGTAGATAATAAAGAGCACAGCTCAGAAACCATCCTACAAGAAGTTTATTACGAACTCGAAACAATTACAACCACCATAAATTTAGCAAAAAATGGGAACTTTTACTCCAAAGCTATTGATACGTATGACGTAGAAGAAATAATCAAACATGAAAATACTGGTATCCCTATCATACATGTTCTAGAGTACTCTAAACAATTTATCTGTTATTATAAAGATTCTATTGTAATTACATACAAATATCCAGTAATAATCAAACAATGTCATTTGTACAAACTATATTCCCTATCCAGTAGAATTGGCAAACTAAAATTAAAAGAAAAAATAAGTCTATGTAATCAAAATTATGTAAATGTTAATGATTGTAAAAATTATATTGGGGACTACATTTGTAAAATAGATTACAGCAAAGATAGTTGCACCATACCCCTACTAAAAAACGAACCAGTACATTGTAAGTCTATAAAGGAAAACAATAAAGATATAAAAGAGTTAGAAGATGGGTACATATTTTTTAATCAAGAACAAATAGTGAATAATGTAACAATGACAGGCCCGAAACTCATTCATTTTGAAAATACTGTAACAATAAATAATAAAACATATACGAACAGAAAAAGGTTGATGAAAAAATTAATTGTACAAAACCATAATAATGATGTAACAATACTAGAGTATATGACCTCCAACAAAGAAACTAAATTTACAAACTTACAAGAATTATCCACGATACTCATACCAATCGAAGAACATCCTATACTTACACTTTTTGTAACACTTATAATAATTGTAATAATTACCATGAGCATATGTGTAATAAAAACCATTGTAAAAATTATTAATATTAAGAAAAAACACAAATACATAGTACAATACACCAATGCTCTGGAAAAACTCAAAAGCGAGGACGCTTTATCTTAACAGAGGGGGGAGTTAAGGGAGTTAATGGTAATTTAGGGTTAAAACCATTGTAATCACTTTAATCTATTATTATAATAAACATATTAAATAATCATGGCCAGCAAAACCAGCAATCATCATAAGTCAACATAATAAGACGAAAATAACCATTGTTATCAAACTAAGATAAAAAACCATTGCAATTACTTTAAGCTAATATTCATGTCAAGCAAAACCCAACAATCATCATAAGCCAACAAAGATACACACGACCCGAGTACCCAACAAGCATCATAAGTCAACACAACAAGACAAAGATGCACACGACCCGAGTACCCAACAAGCATCATAAGTCAACACAACAAGACAAAGATTCACACGACCTAAAGACCCAACAATCATCATATGAGCTAAGATGATAAGACGTCCGAAGCAAAGACTATAAATGCTACATGATGACCAGACGAAGGGGGGATTCTGATTTGGACACCAGCCGGCATAGCCGAGAACTAAGTAAAACTTGTAACAAAGATTAATAACAATTAGAATTTGTAAATAAAATTAATATAAGTGAAATTCACAAATAAAGTTTTTAAAAAGTTAAATTCCGTGAATTGTGACTTAATTCGCGAAACACCACCACACTATAAGGGGCAAACATACATTGCAACCAACAAGAAGAATTCTACCAAACAATATCATAGTTAGCAGCAACTCAACATACAGTTCACTTCTAAAACTACATATTTGTCGGTATTTGTCTACAATCTACAAAATTCAGTTGAGATAGATCTGTAGAAAGCTCCCCATAGGTCCCAGCATCTTCGGTTGTGGACATCACTCTGCTCCATTTATTTTGACGGTGTTGCAGATACTTTTACGACCCACCAGTTCAATTATAGAAGTTGCCTTGCCATCGGGACAATTACAACAACCTTCTGTGCAGGTCATCCGGGCTGCATCTCATCGTGCCAGCAGCATATAGTACTTCTCGGTGCGGGTTTTAACGAGTCAGAATGAGTAAGACGAAGATTTCGATGCTAATTGATAGCATACAGAATGCCTACATCGAATTGACAGCCGATTATAAGTCATATGCGGCTTTGGAGCAGTCATTCAAGTCACGACACATGAACGAGGCTCGTCTGAAAAACTTGGAGCACTCGTTCGGGGAAGCGAGAGGACTGCACCAAAAGATTATTGCAGCTCCGACTGATGAAGCCAAAACAAAGTATATGGACGAACTAGTCTTCCATAAGCTGAAAGAACTATATTATAGATATTCTGCGGAGCTCAGGTCACAGTTGGAGCAATTCGAGACAAGTACACTAGGACACCATTCTTTTGACAGCTCAATGGGAGGAACAAAGACGCCAACAGCGGAATTAAAGCTTCCCCCCATCAAAATACCAACCTTCTCCGGCTCTTATCAAACTTGGCCAGAGTTCAAAGGCTTGTTTGAGAGCCTGATCATCAACAACCATACCATCTCCAATGTGCACTGGCTGCACTACCTCAAAGCGAACTTGAGTGGAGAAGCAGAACGGCTGCTAAGAAACACGGCGATAGTCGACGGTAATTTCGACTCAGCATGGGCAACCCTGGTCAAAAGATATCAAAACCTGCGGTTGCTCAAGGATACCCAGTTCGATCTGGTGTTCAATCAGGCTGCACTCACACATGAGTCGGCTGGAGGAATTAAGGAACTCATGGACACCACCAATGAAGCCAAGCAGTCGCTGCAGAACCTCGGGGTTTCGGTCACTGCCTGGGAGGACGTGTTGATCTACCACACGATCCAGAAGCTTCCCCCCAATACGCGCGGTTTATGGGAATCGCACATTGCATCGTACGTGGACTATCCAGCTTATGACGTGCTGGAGGACTTCTTGATGATGAGGGCAAGAGCCTTGGAAGTGATGGGCCTATCCACAACAGAGTTACCGCAACCAAGACCAAAGAGGCACACACGAGGTACAGTTCGCGCATTCAATTCAACTGTTGGCAAATGTCCCATGTGCCAGGCGTCACATCCCATCAAAAATTGTGACAACTTCAAGGCATTGAATCCGAACAAAAGACAGGAGGTCGTTCGGAGAAACAAACTATGTTTCAACTGCCTTTCAGATGCGCATACTGTACGAAATTGCACTAGCACGTTCACGTGTTGGACATGCAAAAGGAAGCATCATTCGTTGTTGCACACAACTAATCACAACGAAATGCGTGTTAATGAACCCCGTTCAACGGTGGATAGCCAGTCACCTTCTCCATCCACTTCCTCTTCCGCTCAACATACACCATCGAACCAGGCTCAGAATTTTATACCCCCCTCCAGGACTGCTTCAGTAAATAATACGTACGTAGCCGAAAACCATAAGGTACAAACGGTTCTTCTGGCTACTGCTTTAGTCAAGGTCTTCCCAAATGTCGGACAACCTGTGGTGCTGAGAGCATTACTCGACCCTGGAGCGGAGGCTTCGTTCATTTCTGAGTCTGCTGCACAACTGCTCAAGTTAAAAATGGAGGATAATCATGCTAACGTCCGTGGCGTCGGAGAAGACAATACCAGTGTATCCAGGCATGCGGTATCATTAACGACACATTCGAATGTGAATAAGGATTTTAACATTCAGTTGAGGGCGTTGGTCTTACCCAAGCTTACGTCTATGCTCCCGACGCAGCATATATCGTGTGACAACTGGAGTCACATCCAAAATATTCAGCTTGCGGACCCATCGTTTAGTAAACCAGATGAGGTCAACATGCTACTTGGTAGCGATGTGTATCCAGCTATTCTACAAGAAGGGATTATCAAGGGACCACCAGGAACCCCCATGGCCTAGCAAACAGAACTTGGCTGGGTGCTTTCGGGCGGAGTCAATTTCAAGGTCCCCCCAACAGTAACATCGCTGCATACAACCATTGAGAACCAAGGGGGAAAATATTTCGATAGTCAAGAACAATATTACACGACCGGCTATAACCCAACTAAGCGGACGTCATGCTGAATCAACAGCCTCATCTGGGGCATATCGAGCTCAGCAATTGCTAAACGGCCGCATTCCAAGGCAAGGTAGGACTGCACAACTACAAGGTCCTCAACTCAACGACAACTACACCGTTCGAGAACAAAGGCCAAATAATCTCAATGGTCCGATCTGTTCACAACTTCCAACGCAGTTTCAACCGAGCTTAGCAGATTTTAGTCTAACCAACCAGAACACCAATCTGAACCTGTGGAATAGTACAAATGTTCATCAAACAATTGACGCGGCAGATAGGACCTTACAGGCATCTCCTCCACAAGATGTCGGAGATTTACAAACGTCGACAACCTCAGTTATTACGCCAGCCCAGACTATCCAGTTGTCTGGCATGGCCTCGCCAGTAGGTTCCCTGCAACACCAAACGGTTCAGTCAGTAACCCCTGAACCGGCTAGAATGTCGAAGCCAGTTGATTTACGAAAGGTAAAATCTGGTTCACAATACACCAGCAATGGCAAACCAGCGAATGTGTTCCACAATCGCAAACAACGACATAAGGGGATCCCATACATGAGGTTAAATGGCGGAATCCTAAACAGCATAAAAAGAGGAGAAAAACAATTCCTACTGTAGCTGTCTCACCAGTCTTATCTAAGTGATACCCTCTCTGGCTCACTCAAGTGCCAGTTATAATCCAACATATTCATACTCTACTTATGGATTTACGATCCGACATGGGACTACGTCCAACCGACTTTTACGCTATGTACGGAGTTACGTTACAACCCACCCAGACACACCACTGTCACGTGTCTGGGTTTCATCACTTCTCGCCGGGGGGGCACCCTCTTAACACCGCCCAGGCACCGCGAACCACGTGTCTGGGGGCACCACTTCAACAAAGTCGGTGTCTAAGTTGGACTTTCGGTAACAAGAGTAGAGGATGTAGAAGATGATGAACAGGAAATTTACCGACACCCTTCGGGAAATCAGACCAACAGAAAGCGAACTATGAACATACGATCGAACCAACACTTCAACATATTGACGACTACGTCGTTCAACTACAACGTCAAATGGTCAAGTTTCCGAACATGAAAACCAACTAATGGAGTTGGTCTTGCTGTGCCCAGTGGGCGAAAATTCGGAGCTTGACAAATGTTCATCAAATCAACCGGAATAGTGACCTCAACCAATTGAATAAGGTAAGGGCTTATTCAAATCGTTGCCGCGGCTGATGCGGCAAATATCGCCGTTCAGGCACTTCTCCACAACATGTCGGAGATTTTTCAATTACCGAGCTACAACGTTGGCACTCTATAGCCAATCGAGCCTTCGACCACACACACACACACACATAACCAAAATATGAACTACTGTAAATATAACGAATAAACAATAATTGATTATAATGTAAATCATATCAAATATAACACTAATAATTGCCACCCCCTGCCCATCCACAATGGTCGTGCTGATGGACAGCATAAGTGATGGCGGGGACATTTAATAGCACTTAATGACACTTTCTTGATACGAAGAAGATGAATCCTAGGTCAATTATCTCCGTGCTAATCTGATCATCGGAACCACACAGACAACCCGTCTCGAAGCGTCATCGCCGGCCCGGCAAGATGTTGCAGCACAAGCAGCAACATGTAAAAACAAGGAATAAATCGATCTCCCAGCAATACAACAAAGGAGAACGAATCAGGCGAAGATTCAAAAATTCAATCCACCTAACCTCAGAATAGACAAAATCCACCACGAAATATGTAGATTACGACCTAAAGGTATGCACGAGAAATCGCATCATAGGTTGTCATCTGTGCTAATTGGTTTACACTCACATCCCAGTACACTCAAGATGGTATGATGACTGGATCAACGGTGACTGACAAAAGCGCTGAGTCCATAGAACAGTTTATTTTGTTCTACGGTAATTCCCTTTTGTGATACGGTGCTTTTGTTGGTCGAGATCTGACGATCCCAACGGCCAAAGAAGAAACCGTAAAAAAGAAAATACAAGACAGCATATAAGAAGGCGCAGGAAGGTGATAAAGCTCTCTTTTTCGTCTAGTTGTTTCAGGTGGTGATAGCGATGCCAAGTGGCAGTTTGAAACGTAATTGAAGTATTGTTTAAATTGTGAAGTGAAGAATAAAGAAGAAAAGAACCAAAATACCTCAACTTTGCCATCTTTTAATTTGTGTAAAAGGTTTGTAGCTGGCGGTTTGGCAAGAACATCTTTGCTATCTTTGATTTGTGTAATTCTGTTGCTGGCGTTTTGGTAACACAATTTCTGGTCCGAGAGAGAAGTGAATCCAGATCTCCATTGGATATTCCCAGTTGGCGAACCACAACTGGCAAGTCTGGATCTAAATTGGCTATTCCCAGTTGGCGAACCACAACTGGCGAATTAACACTTATTGTCTAACAAAATTACGCTATTCACACCTTTTTGAGCTATTATTTTATATGGACCTTTAAATGGTGTGTCCAGTTTTTTTTTATTTTGTACTTTTAAATATACATAGTCTCCTACTTTAAAATTAGATTTATTTATTCTTTCTTGCGTATTATTTCTTTTTTGTTTGTCAACTATTAGATTATTTTTTGCTTGTTGGCGTGAGTATCTTAGTTTACATTTGAGTTCATTCAAGTAGTTATCTAAGTCATCAACTCTTTCTTTATTCGTTAAAATTTCGCATGGTAATGTGCTTAATTTTCCAAAAACTAATACAAATGGAGAATACAAGGTACTACTATGTGGTCAGGTATTGTAACAGAATGTATAATAAGGTAACCATTCATTCCAATTTTCTTTATCTCCTACAGTCATTAAGTAATCATTTAAAACTATATGATTTCTTTCTATAGATCCTAATGTTTCATGGTGGTAAGGCGTTGATACTATCTGTTTCATATTTAGTAATTTGCAAATGTTCTTTAGCAATTCATTTGTAAATTCTGTTCCTTTATCCGTTTTAATATTTTTAAAGAATCCATATTTCAATATAAACTTTTCTACTACATGCATACCTCCCTATACGGCCGCTCTTTATACGGCATTTCGCTATAACGGCCCTCTTCAATTAAGGCACGTTTTCGATTTACGGCCTAAAATGTTTCGCTATAACGGCAAAAAAAAATTTTTTTTCGATGTCGATATATCTACATGTTGCCAATCTTGCGCAAGCGCAATTTCGATACACACTCTTTTCTATTTCCTCTTGTTTACGAGCGTTATTCAGTGTCTGCTCATAAAGCGGCTGGTTTAGACTTGTTTGTGAGTGTATTATGAACATATTTATTACTGATTGTTACACATTAACTGGAAAAATTGGAAACAATTAGGGACATTTTTGGTACGCAAGTACATATGTATGTATGTACAAATTAAAAATTTCGAATTCGCAACTGAATGCAGCCCAAAACGAATATATAACAAATGTCAGCATATTTGCAAGGCCAAGGGGACTTGCGAAATGTACCATTCAAACTATTCGCGATAAAAAAGAAGACATTAAAACATATTTGCAGTCTGCTGCACCTTTAAATGTCTCAAGACTAACACCCCAAAGAAACTGGATTATGAAAAAAAAAATGGAAAAACTATTGATTATATGGATTGAGGACAATAACAAACAGAGAATGCCAATGAGTCAAATGACTATCCAGGAAAAAGCTTTAAGTATTTTCGAAAATTTGAAGAATGGAGATACGGATGAATCTGCTGAAGATGTCACATTCCAAGCAAGCCGAGAATGGTTTGAAACATTTAAAAATAGATTTAATTTGCATAATTTGATAATGAAAGGTGAAGCAGCTAGCGCCGATGAGGCCGCATCTAAGGAATATCCCAACATTTTAAAGGGAATTATTGAAAGAGGTGGTTATAAACCTGAACAAGTGTTTAACGTAGACGAAACAGGGCTTTATTGGAAGCGAGTGCCTGATCGCACGTACATTTCAAAAACCGAAAAATCTGCGCCTAGTTATAGGGTGTCTAAAGAACGATTCACTTTGCTACTTGGTGCAAATGCCGCGGGTGATTTTAAACTAAAACCACTTTTAATATATTTGTCCGAAAATCCAAGGTCTCTTAAAGGACTAAATAAAAATCAATTACCCGTCATATGGAGATCCAACAAGAAAGCTTGGATGACTAAAGCTACTTTTGAGGATTGGTTCAAAAATCACTTTTGTAGGAAAGTGAAAAAATATTTGCGAGACAATAACTTAAGCAACAAGGCCTTACTAATTTTGGATAATGCACCCGGGCATCCTACTAATTTATCCGAACTATCTGAAGATGTCATGATTGAGTGCCTTCCGAAAAATACAACAGCTCTGATCCAACCAATGGATCAGGGTGCAATAGCCACTTGGAAGTTATAGTACATACGCCGAACTTTCCGACAACTTATAAGGGAAACCGATGGTAAATCTTAAATTAAAACATTTTGGAAAAACTATAACATCCAGGATGCCGTTGACAACATCAGTGAATCATGGAAGAAATTAATATTAACAACAATGAACCACGTTTGGAAAAAAATTTGGCCAGAATGTGTAAAAAGTACTGATGCAGAAGTTGATTGCCGTCCTGAAATTAGGCACAACATTTTGAATCTAGCACATGATCTCGGCTTTGAAGGTTTGAACGAACGTGATGTGCTTGATCTACTTGAAGCTGATAGGGAAGCCCTTTCATATGAGGAACTCATTCAGTTGCAAGTAGAACCGGCATTTGATGAAGAGACAGAGCCTGTTGTATCCAAACAGCTAACATCAAAAAATTTGTCGAAAGCTTTTTCCTATTTCGAACAAGGAATAAACATCCTCATTGAAAACGATCCTGACGCCGAACGTAGCGCAAAATTTCTCGAGGAATTAACTCAGCCATTAGCTGTTATAAATCACTGAAGAACGAAATAGACAAGAAAGCAAGACAAACAACGTTGGACAATTTTTTTAAGCCAGGCCCATCTTTACCAGCGAAAAATGATGACGACAGTGATCTGCGGGTTACCATTTCTTCATCGTCTTCAGATTAAAGCCATTTTAAAAATAATTATGTATGTATACATAAACATATTTTATGTAACATGAAGTAGTTTCATTTTTGTTTATAAATTGTTGGTTTTTGGAGTCTGTTATTATTTTATGTACAAATGTATGTATTTTTGATTTAAATGAAATATAAAGTTAAAATGCATTTTGAATGATAAACTATGTTACATATTTAACAAATTTGGAACCGACCCCATTAAATTTGTATGAATTTGTATTACAATAATTGATTCCTTATACGGCCTTTCGCTTTGCGGCCAAGTTTCGTGGAACGTATCCAGGCCGTAAAGCGAGGTATGGGTGTATAGTCTTGGCAACGGTGTGGGCATCTTTGGTTTCCATTGCAAATGCTTCTACGAATTTCGTTAGTTCGCATTGTACTGTTAATATATACATAAATCCATTTGAAGGTCTCAGTGGTCCTATAGTGTCTATTGATATTGTAGCGAGCTTAGAGTTCGCTGGATTAATTATTTTGAATAAATAAGAGCCGTTAAACCGATTTTGAATTAATATAACACTTTATTAGTCCGTTAATAACAACCGTTACTTATACCGTACACATAACGATTGCTTGACTTATGGCTTCCGTACTTATCGCGTCTTTGACTGCTTACTTCTTACTTATTACTTTCTACTTATCGCTTGCTTCACTTTCTTACTTCTAACTCATCCCCATGCTCTGTGTGCGACGTATTTATACCGTTTCCCTATTCTGATTCGGCGTTTCGTTTCCGCCCGTTCCATAGTCTTGAATGTTCTACTGTTCACGGTCTCCAGTTTTCCATTACTTTATAGAATATTCTAGTACTCTGTTTCGGACTCTCTAGAATATTCTAGTACTGATTGTCATATGCGTCACATTATTGTCTCAAATTATGTGCTCGGTGTATTTGTCATCACAAAATTCTCTTTGGTGTATTGTGTTATTTTTACCTTGTTACAATTTTCGCAGTTATTCACAAATGCTTTAACCATTTTGTTCATGTTTTTCCAGACATATTTTTGTTTCAATTTACTGATGCATTTTCGGATGCCGCAATGTCCTCCTACTTTAGATTTATGCAACTTATTAAATATTTCCTTGAATTCGTGCACGTTCACATTTTCAAATATTGAACTATTTCTTGCTAGCGCTAGTTTAGTCACGCCTGTATTGCTCATAGTGAATATCAGTTTCGTCAAAATAAATTTTAACTCTGATAGAGAATTATCACTGTATTCCAAAATTACAGTGTTTGCTGCTAATATAACTTTATTTCTTGAGGCCTCCTTGTTCATATTTCCTGTTTTTCTAAATTCAATTTTCTTTATACGCCTTATGTCAGTTAGTGATGTACAGTCCCATATGTGAAGGTGATCAGTCCCCACATTTCAGTCTAAGGCTTCCGTACAGTGTTTATTCATGCTCGTTATTTCATTATTCTTCTTCATTGCTCTGGTATCAACATTTACATTATGTTTTGGCATCATTTCTTTCAATTTTTCAGAATCTATTTTTATCCTCGAAAGTGCATCTGCATTTGTATTCATTTTTCCTTGTTTGAATACAATGTTAAAATCGTAATCAATTAGGTCTACACGTATTCTGGTTAATTTTGAAGACGGGTTCTTATGGGCGAACAAGCTTACTAATGGTCTGTGGTCAGAGGAGACCGTGAATTTTCTACCAAATAAATAGGGTCTAAAATATTTTATACCCCAATGTATTGCTAGTAATTCCTTTTCTATTATCGGTTTATTCAGTTCTTGCTTGTTTAACGACTTGCTTGCGTAAGCTATAGGTCTATCTGTGCCAATCTCTCCTTGCGATAATACCGCTCCTATCGCATAATTAGAAGCATCAGTAGTCAATATGAAAGGTTTCGAGAAGTCTGGGTATGCTAGTACTGGTGGTGTTGTTAATTTCTGTTTTAGTGTGTTAAATGACTTATCACATTCCTCTGTCCAGGTAAATAGCTGTTTCTTTTTCAGTAATTGATTTAATGGTCTTGCAATGTCTGCAAAATCCTTGATGAATCTCCTGTAGTAGTTACTGAATGCTATAATTCTTCGTACTTCGTCTGCATCTTTTGGTATGGGGTAAGATCTGATTATTTCATGTTTTGACGGATCAGTACATATTCCTTCTGGAGTAATTCATTGACCAAGGTATACTACTTCTGGTTTCAAGAATTTACTACTTCTGGTTTCAAAAATTTACATTTGCTCGGGTTTAATTTTAAATTATATCGCTGTAATCTTTCCAATACTTTGCATAAGTTGTTATTGTGGTCTTTCAAGTCACGACCAAATATTATTATACCATCCACATATAGAAATGTTGAATCTTGTAGGCTGCTAAGTGCTATTGTTAGCATTCTTTAAAAACAGTTCGTTGATATTTTTAGTCCAAACGGTAATCTTTTGAAATGAAAATGACCGTCGTTAGTAGAGAAAGCAGTCAAAGGTCTTGATTTCCTATGTAAAGGTATCTGGTGAAATGAGCTCGTCATATCTAATGTAGAGAAATACATCGCGTCTCTTAGCTTGTCTAGTACATCGTCTAATCTAGAGTTACTTAGTGGTTCTATGCCAATCATGGCATTTCAAGATTTTAATATGTTTGATGCCTTTTGCTGGTATTATGGAGTTAGCTACAAATATACCTTTTTTTTATTTCATTACCAATGACGACACTGTCCTGATTCAGATCTACCTCTATTTTTCTGAATCATCTCTGTTCTTGGTGGTATTGAAATCTTGTTTAGACATTTCATGTTCATATTCATTGGCAATATTACTTGGTCTTCTTCCAGATTAATCTCAAGCACGTACCCTTCATAATCTATTTTACAGTTGTATGTCATCAGGAAGTCACGTCCTAGTATCCCATCAGTCGAAAGATTTATTGAGTCATTGACAATGTGAAATGTATGTTCTATTACTTTGTCTCCTATAATAAGTTGTAAATCAGATACACCTTTTGAAAATATGACATTATCTGTTATGCCATTTATTTGACAAATTGCGCTATTATTTTTTTTTTTTACGTAATTAGTTTTAAAGATTGAAATGTTGGCACCTGTATCCACTAAGAATGTGAATACTCGAAATAAGGTGGAAATTGTGGTTGAGATTGTGGGTTGGTTCTCATGTAGAATAGAGAAATCCCACACTCCTACTACATTTTTGATTCTTAATTTAATGAAATTTGTGAGATTATCTTTTTCATTTATATTTAGTATCTTCTCCTTCCTCCAAAAATTCCCCGATTCTGCTGACCGGGGACACCTGAGTTTGTATTGCTTCTCTTAGTGTGGTTACTCTTGCTGCTAAGACTACTTTTCTGCTTGCTTCATTTAATCCATTTTTAAATGCATTCAATCCAAGTTGATCATTTAATGACACTATTAGTTGTCTGCTAGTATCTTCTATCGAGTTCCCTTGTTGCGAAATTTGGATCTCATTTAGTTGCGCTGTTAGTGCTTCTATTTTGTCCGCAAATGTAGTGACGTTTTGGTTTCCTTGGTAGGATCTGGCCAATTCATTATGTATTGTAAGTGGGTTCTTTATTGGTTTATATAT
This sequence comes from Microdon myrmicae, assembly GCA_963931805.1. Lineage (NCBI taxonomy): Eukaryota > Metazoa > Arthropoda > Insecta > Diptera > Syrphidae > Microdon > Microdon myrmicae. The sequence continues at coordinate 238,457 of OZ007500.1, read as the reverse complement.
CTCTGATAATATTTGTTGTAAATCCGCGTGTTTTGGGAGTTCTTTCCGTTAACAGACTGTTTCTCACTTTATTAGTGAATTTGGTTGCAACTATAAATTCTATCAGTTTATTTTTTTCTGTTTCCTCAGGTAGTGTCACTGTAGGACTTAATTAATCCTAGGAAGTTAGCTAAAGTCTTTGAGTCTCCATTGAATTCTGAGATGAGCTTCCCTGCTGTTAGTATGTCGAACTTTGCCATGTTTATTTCTTTCTTTGACTTCAGGAGATAGTTTATTTGATCCACAATGCTTTGAAAATATGTTTTCTCGTCTTTTGAAACGTCTGTTTCGTTTATTACCGTGTTCCAGATTTCTGTTATTTCTCTTTGTTTTTGTTTAATGTAGTCAACCGTGTATTCTCTATTTCGATTTTTCTTTAAATTATTTAAAATTGCTAATAGGGATTTAAATTGTTCCATAACGTTACTATTTTTTTAAACATTATTTATTCTGTTTTTTATTATTTGTTTTTTTACATATTTCTTATAATAACTATTCAGTTTTAAAATTAACAAAATTATTAAAATAATTACAACTATGTATAATAAACTCTCTGTTCTTATTTCCGCTATTGGCTGCTATATTGTTGTTTATTACTTCATCCTTGGTGTTTCGTACACAATTAGCCTTTGTGAACGCTCTGGTATGTACTCGTCCTTCTATACTGCCAAAAAGCTCGTCTAATTGTTGTCGCGAATAAACCGCCATCCGGTTCTGGTCCGCTGCTTCGTATGAAGTTAGCATCATATGGGGTATAAACTACTTTATGTAATAATTGGTATGTAAAAATGGCAGGATCTCATTAAGAGTCTCCAAATCAGTGTAGACAACGATCAAGAAGGTTCCAGATCAGTGCAGGATCGCCATGTGGTATATGTGGGTCGTCATGTGATATATTGGTATAAGATGTTTAGCATGGCAGGGTCGCCATGTAATATATGTGGGACTGCTGTCGCCAAATAATGTTTCCTTGTAATACTTAGATTTGTATTACTTGTGATATTATGATGGATTGGTCTATAACCCTACTTCCCTAGTGTTTGCTGTTTAAAGCGCAGCTCGCTGAAAATGGATGGCGTACACGCCGCAGTGTTCGAATCAAATACTCTGTTGGTTTTTGATTGCTTTATTCTTCAAAATGCTGGGGTATTTATACTCCCAATCAATCACTCAATTATTTACAAATTTCTTAATCCGCTCATACAAATTTTGCTTAACAAGCTATTTCATTCATAATTGAAAATTCACTCATATAATTCTGCTTACTGTGCTACCTAATTTCCTATCACCAGCTTAGCGCATAGTGTAAGAACAATGACACGATTTGACCCAATTAATTGGTGAATCACTTGCTATAGCAGTAAGCTCGCAAGCGATTGTCATATGATTCTTTCAAATCGTAACCCGAGCAATTCGTTTCTTTTCTTCAATCGAATCGACCTTGAATTATTGTCGGCAACGAATGCTGGTTACGTGAAACTTGCTAATTGTGACAAGGACAAATTGATTTACTTGATCTGATTCTTCATGGTCATTTCGTGGATATATTGTTACACTACATCAACCCACGTCATCGCTGAAAGTCGTTCACAGGGAAAAGGAAATAAATCACACGGATACTGCGGCGTAACGATCACCAGACGAAAAATAAAACACTAGGAGTTATGTTATAAAGGTTCTTTTTATTTGTAATGTTTTGTTATTAAAAGTGCACTTCTAATAGTAAATTCGTCTTAACTGTATGTTTAAATAGTATGTTGAATTGTATTTTTGGTCCGATTTGTACAAGTTATAATTTTACGTTGGTGGGCGTTTTTAAGCTTACTAATGATTACAGATTCACTGAACACACACGACTCTGGGATGTACGCATTCCCGGCGCTCCACGGAGAGCGGAAGAGGAGACCCGACCGGCTCGGTCGGGAGATGGAAAAAGACTCAGCGATGTGAATTCGCTAGTAAGGGAAATTCGGCCAGTGATGCATGCTCTCTTGATTAAGGGGTGCGTTTCCTATTACAAGAGAAATGTGAAGTCTCTCTTTGGGTTAGGTAACCGGATATCATAGAGAAGATCATGGTGGTATGTATGTATGGGTGATCGTACAGATCACAGTGTTTATCGATGCATTTCATTTTTTGGCAGCAATTGGCTGAAGAAACCAATAGAGCAGGATGAATTTGCGCTTCCTGAATGACTACTTTTGCAGGACATCAACGAAAATGTTTATCTAAAAAACACCACAGTTGCTTCTATTGGATTACATCATAAACAGTTGTGAGTCGGCAGTGTGCGGTTTAGATGCAAAAAGATACACAATATTTGCACGATCATTGGTGTTATTACTCGTATTATATATTCATAAGCACATTATTTCTATTGGTTTCCGCAATATAATATATAATAAGCGTGCACAAATCAACTATAAAAGTCATTTCAAATCAATTTACAAGGGGATATTATCAATAATTTTTGGCGAGGGCCCAACATAACGGCGGAGCTGCGGGAGAATATTTTTTTTGTTATTTTTTTTTTTCTTTTTATGTATAAAATTGAAAAGGTCACTGTGCATAATTGAAAAATCTAGTATCAATTGTAGTAGCATTGTTTTAGTTCTAGGTTTAAGTAATATTACTGATCTCTTCTGTTTTTTTTTTTTTGATTGATCATTTTATTATTATTGTAATTTGGTATTCGCATTTGTATTTTGTAAATTTTTTTTTGTTGTTGCTTTGATTGATTTTTTGCGTTTAAGTTATCTATTTGTGAACTCATTTCTTTGTTCATTTTGTATGACTCATTTCTTTATTCATTTTGTATAACAACAATTCTTTATTCATTTTGTAAACGGACATTGTTGAGGGGGATTCTGCTTTCCTTCCTTTCGGACTGCGCGTTGAGTTCATGGTTTAGTTGTTTTTCTTTTTTTTTCTCACCTGAATAATTTGCAGGATCAGTGTTGTGATTGTTTTCTTTCTTCCCCTTTTTCTCTCTCTCTCTCTCTCTCTCTCTCTCTTGTCGGGCGGTGTAGTGGTCGCTTGTGTTGTGCCGTCCTTCGTTCCTTCGTAGTGGGGGAACGTGTTTATTGTTGTGTTTCGCATCCTTGCTATTGGATAGTTCTGTCGACAGTGGAGTTGCTCTCTTTGTTTCTCAAGGGATCCTGGGTGTTGTTTGATATCGGTAATTTTGAAGCGTTATAGATGACAATGCAGACGAGGCAGCGTCAGAGAGAAGGCCGAGAGGGCACCCCTGCCCGGGCGCGGCCCGAGGCATTTCCCGAGCCGCCGGTTGACGAGGTGAATCCGGAAGCATTCCACGATTCGCGGGACGAATTTGTGGACGAGCGATCGGCAACGCGCCCCCCTCCCACCGTTGGCAAGAAAGCTGTTGGGAGCATGGAGGACACGCCGATGCCCTCATATTTTAAACTGGGCCCGCAGCCATGTCCTGTACGGACCATGTTGGGCACAGATAGGGTTTTCGACCTTGTGTCGAAGGCGGTCCCAATGGTTTCGGGACAGGAAGGCCCGGATACAGCCGAGAGACTCTCATCGTTTCTCAAGGGCTGCAGAAGGACCTTGAATGGGCTGGCGGTGGAAGAGGAACATACCTTCCTCCGGTGGCTGCCCTCTAGGCTGAGCGGCGAGGCCTATCGAATGTTCGAGGAGAGACCACCCACGACCTTCCTCGAAGCGGAACAGCGTCTCAGAGAGGCCTACGAATCCCGGGTGTCGTATGAGGAGTTGTGTGCACAACTCTCCAAAATGCGACAACTTCCTTCCGAGGGTGCCACGTGTTTCGTTTCCCGAGTGAAGCGGGCCGTGGTACGGTGCGAGGAGGCAGCTGAGCGCTTTTATGGTCGTCGGGGTAGGTCCGTCTTCGCAAGCCAGCTTGAGGGCATGGCCAAGCCGGTGTTGGTGGGGGGTCTGAGGGAGGAAGGACTAAGGCACTTCCTCCTCACGTTGGGTTATGTCCCATTTCGAAGCCTGGTGGACCACCTAACCGGATTTGAGCGAGCTCGAAGGGAGATGTTGAGGCAGGACGACCTGTTTGTGGATGCGCGACCCGGAATCGCCGATCGAGCGTCGGAAACGTTAGATGTAGGACCGAGAAGCTCATCAACCTTTTTAGAGAACCCATCCTCCACTTTTAGGGATCACCCCGCGGCGCCGGCGCTGGTTTTGTCGAATCTGGACCCCCGGGCGGTGTCTTTCGTGTTGCCTGGCGAGGAGCCATGTAGTCGTCGACGGGAGGGGGATGGTTTTGTTCGGGAGCGGTCGTACGGTCCCCATGATTATCGCACGGATGCTGGTGCCTATGCCCCGGCCTCTTCTGGCGAGGGAGCGTGGTCAAATACCGTGCCTTCCTCGAGCCGGAGTGGAGGGTCGCAGAGCTTGGCTCAGGGGGCGTATGTGCCTCAGGATCGATCGGGTCGAGACAATCCGGTCTGGGATCCGGTTGGTCGATCGGCGCACCCCCTGGAATCCCAGACAACATGCAGCTTCTGCAAAGTAAGGGGTCATGTGTACGACGAGTGCCTGAAGAGAAGCAACACTCCTTTCTGTCGCGAATGCTGGCAGTATGGCCACGATATAGTGGGCTGCCCGGATCGCCCGAGACGGGCGCGCGAAACCCAGGCTCCATACAGGGGTGGTGGACAACAGGGCGGATTCGCGCGGCATGGGCCGCACCATCAGCGGCCGCAAACTCAGCGGCGGGCTCTACCGGAGCCACAAGCCCCCTCAGCGGGTGGCGGGCCGGCAACATCAGGTCCAAGAGTATTCAGCGTCCGGTGCTGTTGCGAGTTTTGTGGCCGTCAAGGTCATAACTTGCGCGGGTGCGAGTATAAGTGGAATTGGGAACAGCAACAGGGTTCTCAAGTTTCTCCCCGCGAGCGGCGCGCCAGAGCAACACCTGCTGCGGACCAAAAGCAAGACACCCAGGTGGAGACTGGGGGGGGGGGGGGGGCGCAAGGAATAGGCGCGGAAAGGGTAGGAGACAGACGGCGCAATCCTAGGGTCGGTGGTAGTCGCGCGGAGGCTTTGGACTCCCGGGATGGAGGTGGAGATAGTAGGCGAGGATCGTCCTTGTCGAGCGGTGGCGGAAGGCGGCCCGACTCCATGGATTCGGAGCCCCCGAAGGCGGGTGCGAGGCGTGGCGCCTCACCAAGGGATACAGGAAATAGGAAAGAGCGACCTCAGCACCGTGGGCCCAGGTTGGGCCAAGGCCAGTCCAGTCCCGCTAGTTCGGAGTCTATTGAGACTCCCAGGCGGGATGTTCCAGAACGGAGGGACAAGGCACGGTGCGAATCTTGCAGCCGACGCACTTATACGGCGACGGTGCGTCGGCAGGAGACATCTGATAAGAGGTCGGAAAACTCCCAGAGGTCGGGTCGGGAAACCGCAACCCGACCGCACTGAACACGCTAATTGGCCAAAACTGCCCTCAGCTTTTGCCAGTAGAAGTCCCCATGGTCCAGCTCCCTTTGGACATTGGCCGTAGAAACACTACGCGTCTCATGGTGGACACTGGCGCTGAGGTCAGTCTTTTGAAGCGGAGGGCCCTTCACCGGGGCCAGGCGGTGGACGTTCGGCAATCCACACCATTGCAAACCATATTTCGCAACGGCAGGTCGAGTGGGTCCTGCTATGGGAGTCTTAAGTTGCACCATGAGATTCCCTGCAGTTTCCATGTTGTAGACTCCATGCCAGGGTTAGAAGCAGACGGCTGGTTGGGTAATGACTTCCTGTCCAGGCATTGCAACATCATCGGACCGGGTGGATGTTTGGAATTTCCCCGAACAGCCATAAATCCCGAATTCTTCTCCGTTGATTTTGTTAATGGTGGGACGAGGGGGCTGAAGCATAAGGTAGCCAAACGGGGAGTTGGGACACGGGGACCTGCCAAGGTCGATACCGAGGTCCACACTCTTCCGGGGACTCCACCCACACGGGGAAGGGATACGAAAAAATGCTCAGCCAGGTCACCCCAGCGAGAGGAAACATCGTGGATGGATGAACGTGAGCCGCCGATGATCGAAGTAGCCCTGAGTAGGCCGGTGGTAGTGCCGGCACGCTCCCAAATGGAGGTGGCTATCCCCATTGACATCCGGGAAAAGGCCATTCTGGTGCCACAGGACGCGCGGGGGAACATTTTATTCTCGCACTGCGTATCTACTAGGGCAAGGAGTGCCAGGTTAGTGGCACTTAATACCCAGAATAGGCCTCAAAAGCTCGATCAGCTTACGGTGAAGGTATACCCCACCAAGGAATATAACATCATCCCCTTGGTGAAGCGTAAAGTTACGTCGCCGGGTACTGACTCTGACGACGAGTCAAGCAGGCCCGTGCCCGAGAACCAAACTTCGGAGGGACGATCCCTCCATTTCATTCGACACCTGTTCTCGGATGGTCAGTCGCCTGATGAACCCGATTTGAGCTCCAGGTTGGCACAACTGCACGGGGAACTTCGTTTAGGGGATAACCTGAACACACCCGAGTGCCAATCGATAACGGAGTTATGTCGAGAGTTCAATGATATTTTTCATTTACAGGGCGACTACCTGACGTACACCAGTGCAATCTCGCACGAAATACCTTTGGTACGGGATCAGGCACCCATTAACCAAAGAATGTACCGATTGCCCGAAAGCAAAAGGCAGGTTATCAATGAGCAAATTCGGGAATGTTGGATAACGACATTATCCAACCAAGCAAAAGCCCGTGGAACTCCCCCCTTCTAGTGGTTCCCAAGAAAGCGGGCCCCGACGGAGAAGCCCGATGGAGAGTTGTGGTAGACTTTCGTAAGTTAAACGAAAAAACCATCGGGGACGCGTATCCTATTCCTCGTATAGAGGACATCCTAGACCAGCTCGGTCGCTCGCGTTACTTCTCCACGCTCGATTTGGCCAGTGGCTATCACCAAGTCTTGGTGGATCTAAACGATCGGAATAAAACCGCCTTCAGCACCAACTATGGGCATTATGAGTTTCGACGTATGCCGTTCGGGTTAAAAGGAGCCCCGGCTACGTTTCAGAGACTAATGAACCATGTCCTTACTGGTTTGCAAGGGGTCAAATGCTTCGTGTATCTGGATGACATCGTCATATATGGTAAGAACCTGGCTGACCATAATGACAAGCTCCGGAGGGTGTTCGACCGGTTGAGATACCACAACCTCAAACTTCAACCGGAAAAGTGTAGATTCCTGCAAAGGGAAGTAGTCTACCTGGGACATGTTTGTTCGGAAAAAGGGGCTTCGCCAAATCCTGACACGATAGCTAGTGTCAGAGATTTCCCCATTCCCAAGACGGTACGCCACGTCCAATCATTCATAGGGCTAGCGAACTATTACCGGAAATTTGTGCCAAATTTTTCCCGGATAGTGCGCCCCTTAACCAACTTATTAAGGAAGGACTTGACGTTCACGTGGTCGTCCAAATGTCAACAGGCATTTGAAGAGATAAAGGGGAAGTTAATTTCGCCACCATTATTGGTTTACCCAGACTTCACAAAACCCTTTAATCTAACCACGGATGCGAGTAATGAGGCACTGGGAGCAGTGTTATCCCAAGGTGAGATAGGTAAAGACCAGCCTATCGCCTATGCCAGCCGCACCCTGAATGGGGCCGAACGTAACTATAGCACAATCGAGAAGGAGTTGCTGGCCATTGTATGGGCGGCGACAAATTTTCGTTGCTATTTGTTGGGTAGACGCTTCACCGTGTACACGGACCACAAGCCGTTGAAGGGAGTGTTCGGCGTGAAAGAACTAACCTCACGCCTTACCAGATTTCGTCATAAGTTATCGGAGTTTGATTACTCAATCGAGTACAAATCCGGTAAATATAACACCAATGCGGATGTGCTAAGCCGTATTCCCCAATCTGTAGACGAAACCCCTTCACCACCGCGGTGCAATGTAGTGACTCGCGCCCAGGCTAAGAACCAACGGGAAAGCGAGGGATCCCCGGGACGTCCCAGTGACGACGAGTCACCTCCAGAAGAGGACACCATTCCTTCCTGCACGGAAAAAGGAATGAAAATAACTAATCCCGAGGAGATCCAACACTTGTTACGGGATTACCATGATCACCCTTTAGGTGGGCACCAAGGGGTGATCAAGACGTATAAGAAGATACGCAGGCACTACTGGTGGAAGAATATGATGCGCGATATCAAGCAGAGAGAGAGATCTTTTATTTCGTAATAATATTTTCAAAAAAAAGTCTGTGACCGCACATTTTACAATTCAGAGATTTGATAAGTTATATCTTACAACTGAAACATTATCTTGGATAAAGAAAAGAAAAATATGTATAATTAATAATTAAAAGAATAAATCGAAGGAAAATACGAAAAAGAAAAACCTTCATTTAAAAAAAAAAAAAATAAATAAATAAAAAAAATAATAAAAAAAAATAAAACCAATAATAAATAATATAAAATGTAAATATTTTTTAAATTATGACAAATTAAGCAAGAAGCTGGGTTATGAGAGGATTTTCAGAACTTTCACAGCTGATGTTAAAGTTATATACTAGTTTACGAATTCTTTCAGAAATCAATTCAACATCCGCCCTTCCGTGGAGACTTAAGGTTGAATAGTGCCAAGGGAGGTCTAGCATCATTTTCAAAACTTTGTTTTGTGATACCTGTAACTTCTTTAAATGGCACCTTGCAGCGTTACCCCATACTGGACACCCATATAACAGTATAGCTTGGAAAATAACTTTATGAATAATAATCTTATTTTCATTTGTGAGTAAAGACTTGCGATTAATAAAAGGGTAAAGCATCTTAATAGCAATACTCATTTTATTAAGAGTACTTTGAATATGTTGTTTAAATGTGAGTCTTGTATCGAGATGAACTCCGAGATACTTTACGGATTGCTCCCATGCAATGGTGGTACCATTTATTTGCAGCTGACTGCTGGGAAGATAGCAAGCTTTTATCTTTCGGGTAAAAAGATGGCTTGTGTCTTCCCAACATTTAGCTTGATTTTCCATTTCATATAATATTTTTCAAGTATCTCGATCGCATGCTTTAGATTTGTCTCAACTTTGAGAGAAAATTCATGCGACGCAAATACTGCAGTGTCGTCAGCGAAGATAGCTGATTCACACTGCGGTAGATTTGGAAAATCCGAAGTGTAGATATTGTACAAAGCTGGACCAAGTACTGAGCCTTGGGGGACGCCACAATCAAAAAATATCAATCTAGAAACATCACAATTGACATGAACCTGAAAACATCTATTGGATAAGAAACTCTGGACGACCTTACACAAATACAAAGGAAAGTCGAACTGTATCATTTTATATATTATCCCATTGTGCCATACGGAATCAAAAGCTTTTTCAATGTCTAACAATATCATACCCGTTGATTGACCACGTGAACGATGGTCTAGAACATGGCTGCAAATTCGTTTAACCTGGTGCGAGGTGCTGTGAAAGCGTCGAAATCCAAATTGGATATCGGGGAAAATATCTTTATCTGAAACAACTTTTAAAATATGTTGTTTCAGGATTTTTTCAAAAACTTTACTTATGTTGCTAAGTAAACTAATTGGCCTGTAACTTTCAGGTTTATCTGGGGCTTTTCCAGCCTTAAGGATAGGTACAACCATTGCTTTTTTCCAACATTGAGGAAAGTATTGACATTTAAGGCATGCATTGATTATAAATGTTAAGTATTTAATTCCAATATGAGGCAATTGTTTTAGATAGGCATTCTTAACTTTGTCTAGTCCTCCTATTTTTCGTGTTTGCAAGCACTTGATTACATTTCTTACGTTTTCTTCTTCTACAAATGCATTTCGAGGAGTTAATTCGTTTGTGTTGTCGAATGTTTCGATTCTGTTACCGACAAGTTCATTAGTTTCAAATTCACCCAAATGCTGAGAGACCAAGTGATTTTTTGAAAAACTTGTTCCAAATAGGTTTGCTTGTTCAAAACCTGTAAAAAAAGTAGTAGAAGAATCCTTCAGAAATGGTATTTTACGGTTTTTATTCTTGATTAACTTCACCACATTCCAGAACGGTTTAGCATTTTTATCCATAACGCTCAGTTTTTTGTTCCATTCTCTATTACGATGGATTTGTATCTGGTCAGTAATGCGCTCATTAAAATGGGAAACCATTGATCGAGAAAAGGGCTGACGGTAATTCTGCCAGTTTCCTCGATGAATGTTTCTCACTTTAATAAGCTCTAAGATATGGATTGGAAGTTTTTTAAAAATATCTTTTTTTACTCTTTTGGGAATACTTTCATCAACCGAAGAAATTATAGCTTGTGTAAGGTTTTGTACAATAAGGTCAACATCATCTTTACAAGACACTCTTTCAAGATTTGTAGTACTATTTTGAAGGCTCATTTTAATCTTTGATTTGAATGAATTCCAATTAGCATTCTTCATGTCCAGGAAATATTGAATCTTTCTTTCACCCAACCAAGAAAGGTTACAAAAAACAGGATTATGATCTGAACTGAGAGCACTTAACGAAACGGGTTCTGTTATAAGACCAGGGACATTTGACACAAACAAGTCAAGGACAGAGGGGATGCCACGAGAACCTGCGGGAAAATAAGTTGGACAAGGTGGATAAAAAATATTAATTGGTAGTGCCAATGGAAGGGCAGCCAATATATTGCCCCAAGCATTTTCTCTTACACACCCCCAATCTCTATGCCGGCAGTTAAAATCACCACCTAATAGAAATTCACCATTCATTGTGAATAACTTTTTTAAATCCTGCTTGAGCCATTTTCTTTTAATATCCGACGAAGATCCACCAGGGAAATAAACAGAATAGATTTTTACTGTCTTATGGTTTCTTAACTTAATCATTACACCTACATTCTCCACAAGCCTAGTTGGAATTACAGGTAAAAGCGAATGTTGAATTGACTTCCTGATAAGAATCGCCACTCCCCCACCCCTTTGGTATACTCTATCAATGCGATAGCAGTTAAAGTCAGATGATGGGAGTCTTATATCAAAATTAAGCCAAGTTTCTGTTACTAGAGCAACATCAACTTTATAGCTATTTAAAAAGTTTAAAAAGTCATGAAATTTATTACGTATGCCTTTAGCATTCCAAGTAATTATTTTTATATGTGTATCTGCCATTTTACTTAACATTATTAGTGTATAAAAACTTAGTGGCTAAATGCGCGATCACATTAAATTGTTCTATTTTCGTTTTACAAACTGATAAATTTGAGATCATTTCCATGCACAAGGAATTTAGTTCCTCGATTGTGAAGAGTGCTGAATTGTTGTTGGGTAAATTATTGTTATTGTTTGATGAAGAAGCGCCGCGTGAGTCATTTTCCCATGCATTAATTGTTGGTGGTAAACTTTGAATTTGCGGGCTTGAATTTGGAAAGCTTTTGCTCGGAGCATTGGTTAGTCCCAGTCGTCGCTGTGGCTGTGGAAGCGTAGGAAAATCACTCATAGAGGCAAACGAAATCGGTTTTTGGCAAGCTTGATGATTTGAAATTTGAGTTGATGCAGCGAAATGAGTTCTTGGATGGATCTTGGATCTTCCAGATGATCTTTCTTTTATTTCTAAGTATTTAGATCTACTGGTGCATGTGACGTCAGTAGCTTTATAATTGCCGTTGCAGTTGGCACATTTATTTACCGAAGCGTTATTAGATTCGCTTGTTTTGTGTGAACCAGCGCAAGTAGCACAATATGTTTTTATGTGACAATTTCTCTCACCATGTCCAAACATTTGACAATTAAAGCATTGTGTCACCTTACCTTTGATTTTCCTTTGGAAGTTCCAGCTCACTTGGGTATGAAAAATTGAGCGATAACTTTTTTTAAGTTCACTTAATTTAATTGTTCCATTTTCAAAGTGAATGAGATAAAAAAAGTCAGTAAATTTATCATGCTTTTTTTCAATTTTTTTAACATCAGAACATTTTAAGCCAAGCGAAATGAGTTCAGCTTTGAGTTCATTAGTTTTTATATCATCCAGTCCATACAAAATAACTTTGAAAGTTTTAGCACTTTTAATATCATGAGAAAAATATTGACAGTTATCCTCTTTTAGTTTTTCTAACACAATATTAAATGATTCAATAGTTCCGAACAATATTTTTATACCAATTGTTAATTTTTTTATTGAATAACTGGATATTTTAAGCTTTTTCATGAGGCTATGCACATATTCTGGTGATTTTTGCAGCACTTTGATTGGTGGCACATACACTTTTCTGATTATTGGCGAATCAGTTTCGTCCATTTCAGAATTATCTGTATCTGGATGGCATTGTAGGGGAGTGAATTTATTACGGTAGGGGTTTTTACCAAGCCCACTTGTTGGATGCATAGTGGAACGAAGTTTTTTATCCGAGGACAAGCAATTGTCCCCGGTATCAGGCGATCTATCGCGTTTGGGAATGGTTGTAATGAGAACTCGCGACCGAGATGAACACGTCAAACGCAGTCGAAAGCTCCGGGTGAACTGATATCAAGCATTATATTAAAGTATGTAAGATTTGTCAGCGCATGAAGTCTTCCCCAAATTTACGAATGCCGATGGTAATCACCGACATTGCCAAGAGGCCCTTCGAAAAAGTTTATTTAGATATCGTGGGCCCCCTGGATCGTTCTCCGGAAGGCAATCTATATATACTTACGTTCCAAGATAATTTATCTAAGTATATAGATTGCTATGCCCTGCCCAATGCAGAGGCAGAGACGGTGGCTTCGGTCTTTTTCGACCAAATAGTTGCAAGGTATGGTGTACCGACGCAACTAGTCACCGATCAGGGCAGCAATTTCCTGAGCAGCCTGTTTAAAAGCGTGTGCAGGCTGCTCCGCATCAAAAAACTGCAAACCTCAGCGTACCATCCACAATCGAATGGTGCCTTGGAACGGGCCCATCGACCGCTGGTAGAATACCTACGCAGCATTGTGGACACAAATCCCCAAACCTGGGATCAGTACCTGAGGGCGGCCACTTTCGTGTACAACACCAGCGTGCACGAGGGTACCCGATTGACGCCGATGGACTGTCTCTTTGGTTTTACTCCGGAGGTTCCCTCGAACATCAAATTACCTCCGGAACCGGTTTACAACCATGAGAGTTTCCATAAGCTATTGAAGTACAAGCTTCAGAAAACGTATGAAATAGCTAGGCGCAATCTGTTGATCTCGAAAAAGAGGTCCAAAGGGTATCATGACCGCCAGTTACGCCCGTTCACGTTCCATGTGGGCGATAAAGTCTTGATGCGGGAGGAAAACAAGAAAGGAAAATTGGCGCCCCTATGGAGAGGTCCATATGACGTGGTGGAGGTGAAAAGCGCGGTCAACAGCATGGTGAAGCTAGGTAAGAGGACGGTGGTTGTACACAACAACCGTCTGAAGCCCTACTGGGAGTAAACGAGTCCAAGGATGAAACACAGAGAAAGTATATAGGAGCAGGACGCTTTCGCCGGCCGGGAGACATATTAGAGGTTGGACGAGAGGGGATCACCTCGCCTTGGCGGGGGGTCCTAACCGGATCGTGTGGGCGGTCGAGCTTTCGGTCGGACCATCGGTTTAAGTGTCGGACCCGCCGCGGGCGTTTGTGTTGTCCTTGTTTTTGTGGAGTGCTTGTCTGCTATTCCCCCTTTTAGGCTAATACATAAGTGTTATTTATTTATTTATTTTTTTTACTAACCCTAATATGTAAGCCGTAGAAAGTACATACTAACATTAATATTTAGGTGAGATTTTGATTTAATACATAAATGTTATTTATTTATTGATTTCGTTGATGTTGTTGATTGTTTGTTTGTTTGCTCTCCGCCGTCCACTCTCCGGCGTGACATTCCTCTCCTAAGAATGCCGCGCAGTCTTGTGGGGGGGGGGGGGGGGGGGGGGGGTTACGTGCGGCTTCCGCCACCCCATCAATTAATTGTTTTTAATATAATTTGTTTTAATGTAGTTTGATGGTAAGGTGGTGGAAGAATTGCATGATCCACATGTGAGTGTTCGAACACGCCCCGATTCGAGTGTGGATCGTGGGCGAGTTCGAATTCGGTTTTCGGAGTGGACATTGAGGGAGAGCGAGAGAGAAACGGCGGGATATTTTGATTCCGTTTGTTTTGTTTTTGCTTTAACTAAGAGATACGGTTTTGGAGTTGCTCGACACTGTTTGTAAAGTTACAGTAAGAAAGAATGGAGTGGTGTTAACGGAAGAAAGGAAGAAGAAACTGGAAGCCCCCGTTGGTTTTTTTTGGAGAAAAAAAAAAGATATAGAGAATTACCCAGCGGTTATAAATTTAACGAAATAAAAAGTTTTTGTAAAGTAAGCTATTTAAATTATTTGGCGAAACTAGAAGGAAATAAAGGTGTTCAAAGTAAATAAGTTCAGTGCTAGTTTCTAATTGTCGGGGATATTAATTGATTCCGTCCGAAAGTCCAAACCAGACGGGATTGAACTAAGAGAGGAGAAGAGCATCTGTCCAGAGGAACTTTCATAACTCCATCACCACCTAATCAACCCAAGCCTTCCTGAAGTTTCATCAATCACTTTGGACAAGTGCGTAGAAGTAGAGAGAGGCTCCCAACACAAAGAAGAAAGAGTATTGGACGGTGGAACTGAGGTGGAGACCTTATTCCCAGGTAACCTTTTTATATATATTTACTTTTCTGTGGCAGGAACGTACACCACATCAGCATAGGATAAACGAAAACTGAAACGAGGGAAAAATAACAAAGGGAGAAGCGACCTAAGCCATCGGTCTGTACTTAGGGTCAGCTAAATAAATAAGCTGCAACTCATTAAGTGTGAAATCCATTTGGGATACTTCAAACAATTTGGATTGTTTATCGTATCGCCAGAATGCTTGCGGAAGAACAGAATTCTTTTGTTTGCACATGATGCGTGCTGGAGAATTTGGTTTGCGCTAATTGTCTGCAGCTACGTCAATAAGCTGCTTGGAGTTGCTTTGTCGTTGGACAAAACAGTCGCCAGCCAATGTGTATGTGGGTAACATTGTTGGACACATGGTGAGGTTAGGTATAGGTGACGCTAGGATAAGATTCCCCGATTATGTGGTTACTTGGTACGGTAACGGAATTGTTTTCTTTCAGACATAATGCTTGACCTTTAAGGAATTCTTCTAGGAAAATGCATATGGATTATGAATGCTTGAGAATCCTTTTAGGAATTTTCTGCTGATACGTTGATGCATGGAGAATGCCCTTGTGAAAGGAAATGCTTTGATGCGGAGAGATTGAGGTGCAAATATGGGTTGGGAATATGGGGGGTTCTTCAGGTGAGCTTTAGGAACCGCCACAGCATCATTTCAAGGAAATCCGTCTATTTGCCCCTCACAATGCAATCCGATGGACCCAATAAATGTACGGTTCATTTATCAGTGGCACGCACATCTCTGTACCAAAATTTAATATGTTACAGAACGGGAAAACTATTGAACTCTGTTGAACGTTCGGACACATGGAAGCTCATCAATGTGTGATGAAACGCACATGTGAACGCTTTTGCTTTTTTTTTTGTTCATGTAGCCATTGTAATTCCTTTTTTACTTGTTGAATGCATCGAACTCCAATGCATAGAATAAACGTTTTGTTAGTTTGCTTGTATACATTTGTCCATTCATTCGGTTTCAGAACTAGCAATTTCGATCCAGCAACCCTCGTTGCAGGTGTCTTGGTTATTGGCTGGACGATCGGCGTGAGGATCGTTCGGACGATGTGTGCCTCCTCTCTTACAATAGAGCGATGAAAAGTTGTCGTTTGGGGATGACTTTGAACTTCTTACCATCGTGTGTGTGTGCTTGTGTGTGGCGTGCGTAGACTATGAGAGGGGTTCTCTCTTGCGATGCTAACGAGAACGTTCACTTGGAATGAGATCTTACAGATCTTCAAATCGTAAAGTTTACTTTATTAAACGCGATAGAAGAAGTAATAATAAACATATTCAAGTCGTTGACTCACAATATAAATTCGTACTGACGTCAAGTTATCGCGCTTTTACCTAGTACCTAGTGACTCGCTCGAGGAAGTTGTAGTGCGCAACACCACCACGCTAAAGAGAACACACCTTTTGTTTGTTTACATCTTTGAAAATAACGTGATTGAGTTGTGACCATCTGCCTTCAATCACCAATGAGGAGCCACCTTTGTTTGACGACGTTAAACACCATTCCCCCCAGCAATCGGAAGACATCCTGTTCTGGATAGTTAAAGCTTAGACGTCGTAACACCGAGGATAGACAGTCGTACGAGATCGATATATTACAGGTTTCTTCAGCAAGTAAGAGCAATTCGTTAAATGGCATTGCTTTCAGCGCTGGCGATCAATTAACAGTCCCGTCGACCCTACTAGTGTAACATCTTGCACTACGCGACGTTGGACGCCTTCCCCGGAATCATCTCCAGTGACCACTGCCGTGGGTAGAACCACAGATTTGCGGGACCAAGGAGAGTTCTCCCTGCAGTCGTCATACCACCCCCTATTTCCCATCAGGTAAGGAACCTTCTTAGCAGACGAAGGACCAAAGGCTTATGCCTTCACCACCGCGTCTTTGCTCAAATTCTCCAAGCGGCTGCCAACTCTAATTCCTTCTGCGTGAGAGCAATCTCCGCATTAAACAAACTCTCTTCCGGCCAACAGCTGTTCAAGACGAATTAAAACGCGTAGTCGTAGAAAAAATTCGGTTGTAATTTGAAAATTACGACGTTGTTCGCCGTAACGGAAACTTCGATAGCACCTGGCCGTTGATTATGCTCTATTTGGAAGGTCGCTCTTACCAGTTAGAAACGTCGATGTGGGCGTAGCTTCGAATAATTATATCTCATTAAGTCGGTCTCTAGAGTCACGAAGACTCCTATTTTTATTTAAGGGACATTTAGCTGACGCAATACAGTAGCTTGCCCCAAAGATGAAAAAACCCCCACTATGTATTTATCACTATTGGTCGTTCGGAATAAATTCAATGAATTGACAGAATTACAGTATATATTTTACGTAAATTATGTACACTAAAATCTTCCGCTTTTCTATATCAGTAGATGGTTGAACAATAATATCTTGATAATACGATCGGTTAGAACATCAAACTCGTTGAATGAAGCTCTTCTTCTAAGTTTGGAGTTCCGTAAAGAAAATAATAGTGAATGGTATACTTCTGATTCTCAAGAGAAATGAGTTTTCGGATGGAACTAAGGATTATATTAGGCAAAAACTAGTAAGCAATATCAGTCCATATATATATGTATGGTTATGACACGCTCTAGGTTGAGCGAAGACACTGTATTATATCAATTATTAAAGAAGCTATTGATGGACTATATCGCAAACCTACAATAGTGAGAGTAATCAAGTCGCGAAGATTAAGATGGGCCGGACACGTGGCGCGAATGGGCAACGATAGACGTGCGTAAAATTCTTGACGGTAGACCAACGGGAAAGACACTGTATTATATCAATTATTAAAGAAGCTATTGATGGACTATATCGCAAACCTACAATAGTGAGAGTAATCAAGTCGCGAAGATTAAGATGGGCCGGACACGTGGCGCGAATGGGCAACGATAGACGTGCGTAAAATTCTTGACGGTAGACCAACGGGAAAGATGGTAGATCAACGGGAAAGAGACCGGCCGGACGCCCGCGACGGAGAGGGGAGGACAATGTTAGGTTTGACCTTAAGGAGGTCAAGCGTGGAAGGACAGTGCACAGGACAGGGAACGATGGCGGAGTCGAGTCGGTGAGGTCATGAACTTCCCGGTTCCTACAGGTCAATAAATAATAATAATATATTGATGGACTGTGGTAAAACTCGAGGGCGTATACAGCACAGAAGTCGCATATCAGGCCACAGATCTTGCACTGATCGATATAAAACTGGCTGAATTGGAGGGTATATTCTTTACGCCAGTATAGTAATTATACTGCATTACCCTAAATCATAACCTGCGCGCAATGGATATTAGCAATTCGTAGTATGGTTATGACACGCTCAAGGTTGAGCAAAGACACTGTATGATATCAATTATTAAAGAAGCTATTGATGGACTATATCGCAAACCTACAATAGTGAGAGTAATCAAGTCGCGAAGATTAAGATGGGCCGGACACGTGGCGCGAATGGGTAACGATAGACGTGCGTAGAATTCTTGACGGTAGACCAACGGGAAAGCCGGTAGACCAACAGGAAAGAGACCGGCCGGAAGCCCGCGACGGAGATGGGAGGACAATGTTAGGTTTGACCTTGAGGAGGTCGGATCGAATGGTCAAGCGTGGAAGGACAGTGCACAGGACAGGGAACGATGGCGCAGTCGAGCCGGTGAGGTCTTGAACTTCTCGGTTCCTACAGGTCAATAAGTAATAATAATATAATAATAATAATATATTAATGGACTGTGGTAAAACTCGAGGGCATATACAGCACAGAAGTCGCACATCAGGCCACAGATCTTGCACTGATCGATATAAAACTGGCTGAATTGGAGGGTATATTCTTTACGCCAGTATAGTAATTATACTGCATTACCCTAAATCATAACCTGTGCGCAATGGATATTAGCAATTCGTAGTAAATGGCATTTAAGGGACCAAATGGATGTATAGCAAGGAAAATTTTTCCGCAATACGCAAGTGTGTTTTGCCGAAAATGAATTAACATATTTAACACACTATGACAGTCCTTACTTTATAACCATCAACTGAGGAAAATTTGAAATTCAGGAATGCAGTACCAAACTTCTTTCCTACTGGCCTGGCTATCCTAATTTAAAATCACATTTGAGTTCCCTCAATCAATAAACGCCATAGTTTGAATCACATTTACAGATTCAGATATTTCCACGTGCTCAACATATTTCGTCAGCTTACCAATCTACTTAAGTTGTCGATTAATGACTTGAAACCTCTCACCTCAGCTAAACGCTCTCTTTATTGTCAACAGCAACAATCGAGGTATTCGCTCCATATCCGGTATATGGTTGACTGTACGTCATATCTCATGGCACCCTGTTCATACCTAAGGCTGACTTTAATCAGTCAATGTGTTAGAGGGCTGTGGTGTGCAGAAGCCAAAAGTCAAAGGCAACGATGCTCGTTCGATGTGCGGTTTCATGAAGGACATTTCAATTAACTACGTCAGTATACACAGTCGTTGTTCGACATAAAATCAATAATCGTGCCCCTGAGATCCAATGGAATGCCATCATAGTCAGAACACAATACGTGTTATAGGCCGGAGATTATAAGACGTCTTCTTATGTGAAACAGAACTTCTTGCAAGGTAATGGTGTAGGATTGACATTGGTGTAATCTCGGAGGAGTTTTCGATTGTAATCTAAAAGTCAAAGAGTTCAATCTGTGGCAGAGTGAAAACATATTGTGGATACTTGGGTAACGACAAAAGGGTAATTATTGCAACCTAGCTTACAGACCGTTGTTGCCAGAAGGATGAAATTGAATCACCTAAGGACAAAGAAAAGTCTTACGATATACTATGCTTATCGTGTTATAGCTTTTTCAGAAAATAACATATTTCAATGAAAACATTATAGAGGTTATAAAGATATGGATCTAAGAATGGCGTGTAGTGAGACTGGCGTCACCCCTGCATATTGAACCACCTGATATTTTCTGTGAATATTTGCCAGTTAAGTCTATAATTTCATTGCGTAATCCTAACCATACTCCCTTCTTTCAAACGAATCACTGACAGGAAATGCGAAATAGATTTTCTTATAATTCTACGTCTAAAACACTGTTACTTCAGGCAGGAATTTACCACACGAGCCGTGCGCCTTCACAAGCAATGTCTAATTTATCGTACAGGTACATCCATGTTTTCAAATTGACCTCCGGACAGAATTCATTAAATTTGTGGGCCCCTTTCCAGGAAGATAAAATATGTTTATGATTGATTGATACCTGCCGTCTTCAAACTGGGAGATTTGAGATTGATTGAAATGTAATCCTGGTGTTGTGTTATGTATCTAATATACGTTATAAATTTATCTAAGTTTTAAGTTGTTATATCGCTCTTTTACCTTGCTTGTACATCAAGTTTGCCTGCACTATTTGGTATTTTCTTACTTCAAATGCATGTTTTGGATTTTAGTGGTTGACTATTTGATTGATGTTTTATATCATTGTTCTATATCATATATGACAGTTCAAATTAGGAATATCAAACTCGAGTTAAATCTATCGTAAAAAAGGGAATTTTGAAGCGTGGCTGATGGACCGGTTCGAGAAAAGGTTGGTCTGGGTGGTAGTCGGTCCCAAGGTGAGATACCACCCGGTCACGCTGTACATTCCGCGATATCGTCGAGAGAAATCTTCGGTTATGTTTCGGATGTGAGGGTGATGGCCCGGACTATTACGGAGATAAGTCATGATGATACCTTCTGATATAAAGAATTCCGGAGGTAAACTAGTTTCCTATTCGGTTCTCTGGGGAGGGGACTATGTCAGGGGGAGCATCATGTAGATATTATGATAAATAACCGGCTCGCTCTCGCGGCTCTGCCCACGCTCGACTGGCAACGGCATTTTGTAACATCAGGGGCATCGGTTTCACCAATATGAATGTAAACGCCGTCCACCAATATTTGCAAACAACGAAACCTGATATCCTTGCCCTAACTGAAACCCAGATCGATTCGACAACTGATTCGACATATCTTCGTTGCTCAGGATACGACTTACATTCGAGATTCCGTTTTAAGGGCGGTGTCTGTGTCTTCGCGCGGTCCGATCTAGTTTGCCAGGGGATGGAGGCATTGGAACCCAATAACATGGACATCACGTGGTTGAGGGTCGTGCTGAGGAACTCTGTTAAATTGCTTTATTGTCTTTACCGCTCTCCGATTGAAAATCGACCGGCGACATTTTTCGAACATCTTTCACGTACCGTCGACTGGATACAGATCAACCACCCGACTTCTGAAATTGTCGCTCTTGGCGATTTTAGTGTACACAACTCCGGCTGGTTGGTACATTCTAACAGAACCGACGAGGGTGGGAGGCCGGCGAGATGTTCGATATTGCCCGCAATTCGACTCAACTTGTGGAGGAACCAACGCGAGTGCCGGATACCCGAGGTGATTATGCGTACACCGTGGATCTGTTTTTGACATCCGAGCCGAGCATTTATACCGTAGAGGTTGCTGCACCACTGGGAAACTCAGATCATTCCTTGGTATCTGTGGCGCAACCACTTGTATTTCAAACGAATAACCGACATAAGCAGCTTCGCCATGTATGGAGGTATGGGGCCGCTAAATGGGATGATTTACGGGATCTCTTCACATCCCTCCCGTGGTCGGAGGTGTGCTTTAGAGACTTCGATGTTAACGAATGCACGGAGTCGATCACAGGTATTATTCTTCTCGGGATGGAGATCTATTTTCCGTATGCCATCAAACGAAATTCATCTGATAAGCTTTAGTTTGATAAAAAATGCGAGCAGATTACAGTGGCAAAAAATAGATCTTTTAAACAATGGTGCTCCAATCCCACCGATTTCAACAGAACGAATTTTGTTAAAATCAAAAACGGGTGCTACTGGGCGATTGATACCGCGAAGAAGGCCTACAACGATAGAGTGACCAATAAACTCCTTGAATGCCCAGGTCGCGTCCCTTCTGGTCAATGGCAAGGGCTGTTCGCTTCCTCCTCTTTTCCTCCTTTAGAGAGGGGCAGTGGGACACTAGTCACAAATTCAAAAAGTAAAACTTATGTGTTCTCGAATTTATTGTCAGCTAATTCAAACCTCACGGACTATGTTATCTAAGGTGATGGAAAATGCCATCAATGCCGAGTTAATTAAGTATTTGGAGTGCAACGGACTTCTGAATGGTCGTCAATACGGATTCCGTGACAGGCAGTCCATGGGAGACATTTCGACCGTTATAACCGATATATGGACATCTGCGATTGAAGGGCATGGTGAGTCAAGGGCGTTCCCATTGGATATTTTTTCAACGGCAAGTCTTCGGATCTGTATCCTGTTAATTCCGGCGTGCCTCAAGGTACTATTTTGGCTCCAACCTTGTATTTGCTCCACATAAATTATTTGTTGGAATCAACGGATAACAGGGTGTTCAGTTTAGTGGATGATAATACGCTAGTTTCCGCTTTTCGATTGACTGGGTGATTAGTCCATCAACGTCGCACCAGCTGAGATGTGACCAGATCGACACTCTGAATCGGGATTTGGAAAAAGTCCTGCAGTGGGGAAGGGCCAAGCTCGTCTTTCTTCAACGCAACGAAGACACAGTATACAACATTAACAAAGAAAAATGGATCATCGGTTCCACAGCTGATGATGAATAGCCAGGCCCTCGAATCTGAAGAAAGCTTGAAACTGCTCGGCGTCACGGTCTGTGGGAAGGTATCGTGGCATAAACACGGGTCGAACATCGCCAGATCTGCTTCGGGAAAATGGAGCTCTCTTTTTAGAGCCAAGAAATATGTTCGGGTATCGGCGCTGACGTCCGGACTATAGTAGCTATCACATCGAATGGTTGTTGCTGACCTCTGTCTGTTTTACAGATATTATCATGCCTACTGTTCTTCGGAGATCCGTGGTATTATTCCGCGCAATTCGGTTTATATGCACTACACAAGACTCCACAAGTATATATATATTAAAAAAAAGTTAGTGCAAGCAGAATAAAGTGGAAAGAACAAAGCAGAAAGGTTTCGATATACATTGGTCTTGAATGACATAATAAAACAATAACGAAGAAACACATAATCAGGCATAATATTCGTGTGATTCGTCTAAAGAACAATTTTCTGTGTTTCTTGCGCGAGTTAATACATCTATCCGTTCATGGAATAAACAAATATTTATTATTCTCTAGATATGAAAGGCTATATTTCGTACTGGCTATTTATACTATTCTGTAGAATGTATCTCAATTCAGCAAAATTGTCAATCAAAGGACTGTATCCGTGAGTGGTTCTCAACCCAGCAAATTTCATTAATTCCCAACTCAGATGATGACCGCCGTTGACCTCCAGCCAGTGAATATTGACGATAAATACAGCATGAAAATAAAACGATAATTTAAAGATCAATTCAACAGAATGTTTATTAGGAACGATGTTCACCTTGATTTACACGTTCATCTGTAAGACTTCTTTTAGTCTCAATCCAATTCTCAATAAATACAAGTTTTTACATCTTAAAGACCGTATCAATTCAAACAATTTACCGAAAATTTACCGATCACAGTCAAAACTGCTTACCTTTCGGTAGCCGCCAGATACTTTTTCCTTCTTCATATTAGAGGCCGTTGCCACCAAAATCTCTTCCGCTAATCAAAAATACTGCTTGCTTTCTGGTTCAGCAATTTTAGCAAGAGTTGATCCTATCTGGCTGTATTCTCTTCGCTTCGCACTTCGAAATGTATTAAGTGTTCTTGACAATTACCGAGTATATCTTCGGGCGCTGTCTTCGCTGCTTCAAATGAATTATTCCGATTTCGTTTGCTGATGTCATAGCATACTTTCGAGCGTGCTGAATGTGAAATTGATCGACTCAAATGAATCAAGTAGACTATTCTTGATACAATTTGATGCGGCCTTCTATTGCTGTTGCGGTTGCAACATATTCTGTTATCAAAATTCCTATGTTTCGTTGGGGCGATGCATACTTCTTGTCGCCAACACTTGCCGATTCATCATTAACAAATGCGTCAACTTCTTTTGTTCCATCAGGCTGATGCATGCTGCTTTTCGGCAATATTCGATGGTTCATAATTGGTAGATGCGTTAACTCGCTCAGAAGTCGATTTTCAACGTAACTTATGCGCATTCTCCGACTGACATTGTGGGAAAATATTTTGAGATAGAGGATGCATTCACTAAGTTCAACCCGTGGTAAGACCTATAATTTGTTGCAGAATAAAATAGGTGCACACAAAATTTGAAATAAAAAACGTTCTCACTGTTTCGTGCCGCTGGGTTTTTCTACAGCGACTGCTGTTGTTGTTGTGATTTCACGATGTAATAAGCTGCGGCATACGAGTCACTACATCGTAGGTGACCTAGGCGACTATTTTGAATATGATGTTTTCCTTTTTGCTGTTGATCCTTTATCAAATGTGGGGATCTCTCACGTTCCTATCGGTCACTGTTGATCGACCTGTTCTTTGCTGGGGTTGATGATGGTCTTTTCACTTTGGGGAACTTTCAAATGCGTATCGAGAAACAATTCGAACGCACCTGTTAAAGAAAAATTGTCTCAACTCAGAGGATTTTTATTTAACATCCATATTAGATGGACGAGACGATGTTTAATTGATTAGACTGCGTTCGAGAGCAGTCTAATTGATATCTGGAGATGCGATTCTTATTCACACTCTCTCACAAGTCCGTTCGTGATGTTAAATGTTCACAGATGCAAACTCTCACCGTGCACCACCAAACCAAAGTTTCTTTGTCTCTTTAATTTTATGTATTTATTTATTTCACTTTTTGTTTATTAACATAAATTTTTTTTTAATTCGCTTTTTATTTATTAATTTAAATGTATTTTCTATTTCACTTTTTACATACGCGGTCACATACAAGGTTCTTTCTCCACTAATTTCATACTGTTCCTTCTCACTCTTTCAACTCTTGGTTTTCGACTACCTTGAACGATGCGAAGCCACCGTTTCTTTTTTTGTGTTGATTCGCCGTTATTCCGCTGAGAACAAAATCATACCATATGACCGTTATATCGATAACCATCCCCGTTATATATTGATATCGAGTTTTATTGGGTTGTACCACATGAAATGTCCGATTTTCATCATCACCGGCACTACAAACCTTATTTAACAAGACTCTCCACCGGTTCCGATTTCGAGCCGGTGTCATCCAGTTTGGCGTCCTGGTCTACGTCATTCCTCCATCGCAGACAATAACTGCCGTGCTGTCTCCTTCCGTGCATCCTGCCACAAAGGACTTTCCGGGCAGACTCCTCTTCGATCGTTTGAGCTAGGTGTCCCGCTCACCGGACTCCACCGAGCTTGGTTTTTCTTACAGCATTAGCTTCAAGGTAGACCTTATGCGGCTAAGAGTTCAGAGTGCCTTTTATTGAACACCCAGGTCTCGGATCCATATATGCGTACTGGTAAGACCATGATCTTTTACAGTAGTAGCTTGGATGTTCTGGATAAGTTTCGGGACTTAAAGAGCCTTGATAGACCATAGTAGGCTTTGTTGGATTTGATCAGCCGTTCGCTTATTTCAACTTCCATATTGTTATCGGCTGATACTATTCACCAAAGGTAGTTAAAGGATTGCACTACATCAAATTCGTGCTCCGCTACCCTGATAGTTTGAACAACGTTAGGTCTTCTCTTCGCAAAAGTTGCCACCATGTACTTAGTTTTTCCCTCATTAATGTGCAGTCCCAGTTTTTGTGCCGCCTGTCTGTCATCTGCGTAGGCACGTATTTGGCTGGACTTGGTGACAACAATCCCTCTAGTCACGAATTGCTTTCTCCAACGCCAGGTGGAAGAGAAGGCAGGCCAGACCGTCCCCTTGTCGGAGTCCATTAAAGATGTTTATTGGTTTGGACAGCAATCCCGCTACTTTTATCTGACTAGCTACGTTGGTCATGGTCAACCTACAAAGTCGTATCAACTTGTTTGGAATGCCGATCTCTCTCATGGCATTATATAGTTCTGCCCTCGCTATGCTGTCGTAAGCGGCCTTAAAGTCTATAAATAGATGATATAATGGAATCTTAAATTCCAGACATCTTTCCATCGCATGCCTAAGGGTGAATATCTGATCAATCGCTGATTTGGCTGCGATGATTGACCAACAATAATGTTAGCGGATGGGGCTATCCGGTCTTGTAGGATAGAGGAGAATATCTTATAGGCGGTACTCAGCAATGTTATACCCCTATAGTTGCTGCACACTGTGATATCTCCTTTCTTGTGTATGGGGCAAATTATTCCACGACACCAATCTTCTGTCATCTCCTCTTGCTCCCATACGTGCACTAGGATCTCATGAATGGCGTGATGTAACGATGTCCCTCCTTGTTTGGTCAGCTCAGCTGGTATGCCATCAGCTCCGGGGGCTTTATTTCATTTGAGCTGTCTTATGGCTTTTACTATTTCGTCAATGCTTGGTGGCGGCAGCATTTGGTCTTGATCTTGCATTGGTGGAGCCTCTAATTCTCTTTGAGCTGACCATATAGCAATTCATTGAAGTGCACTTCCCATCGCTCCAGAATGCCTTCAGGATCAGTGATCAGATTACCCTCTTTATCCCTGCAGTAAGTGCAGCGTGGTGTGTACCACGTCATACTGCGGATTATTTGGTAGAACCTCCGCGCCTGGTGTGGACCTCGCGCTCTACCTTGTTCTATTTTACAGACTAGATATTTTTCCCAGACACTTTTCTTTTGTCTGTGGAGTCCTTTTTCAGGTCTATTGCGCTCTTTGAATTTTTCTTCGAGCACCCACGTCCTGTGAGACTGTTGCAATGCCCGGTATGCATCTATGGGTATTGTTAGTATTGTGCCAAGACACGGGCACCGGTTTTACTAACTTTCCAACGACGTAGAGAGAAGTCACGACACACCACGAAAAAAATGTCACTGCTTCGCCGAAGAAAGTAATGAAAAGAATGAAACACTGTATATTTTGTAGAGCACTGATTTTAATTGTTCGTATTAGTAATTGGTGATTAAATGTAATGGTGCTGCTCTTAAACTTAATTACAACACGCAGTAATGAAAAGAATGGAACACTGTATATTTTTGTAGAACACTGATTTTAATTGTTTGTATTAGGAATTAGTAATTGAATATAATGGTGCTGTTCTTAAACTTAATTACAACACGCACATTCCACTTTCGCGCACGTCTCTTTAATTGGAAAAGGTGCTTAAACTCTCTTATTATTTAATTTGAAAAACTAATCAATAAATACTTTCCAAACTCCAACGACCTCGGTAACGGTAGATATCTGACTGGTGACTCGAGCTCACCAAAGAAACGGAAAACCCCCAAAAGAAACTGAAAAGGAGGCGGAGTTACACGATTAACTTGAAGTAGTTAATCGTGATTGGACCGGACGGGGTAGTCATACATTACGCATGTGTGGGTATGCCATGCATACGATCGTTCAGCGACCGTGGATGGCGGGCAACATCGCTAGTGCATTTTCTAGGAATGTAAATACTAGCATCTGGGGTGTGAAAGACCCAAACCGATGATTTGGTCATCCTAATGGAAGGCCATAAATCATCATTTCTGTTGCCGATGATTAAACATTGCAACGAACATAGGGTGCAGCCATTGCCAGATGTTGAAAGTAAACATTTTCTGGCTGCATCTTGATCGTTGCTTGAATACGGCCTCTGAACATGGGGATCGATAATTGGAAGCCAGCGATTGCTGGTAATCCGGGACTTGTTTGGTTTGCATCAGCAGAAACCTTGTCGGCGGTAGTAAATCAATAGGGGCAATAGCCGCATGCATGTTATGCCGGGGGTAAGCAAATACAACGAGTCACAAGGAATTCTTGTTGATTGTTGTTTCCATAGCTTAAGGCTATGGAAACGAGATGCCCTGGCAGAATGTATGCCTAAAGATAAGATTTCAGATGCCATGGCAATGTGATGATTTTGCCATGGACTTATGTTCTTTTCAGGAAATGATGTACGCCTCGGGGGTAAATTTTCGATGCCACGGCAAGGTGATAAGCTTTGCCGTGGGCTTAATGTTTTTTAGGGAATATGGTCTGGCCGAGGGTGAGTTTTCGATGCCACGGCAAGGTGATAAGCTTTGCCGTGGATTTAATGTTTTCAGTGGTGATGCTGGAGAAAAAGGGGTTTGGAAGGAAATCCCCTACAGAATAGGTAAGCTGCCTAACATAAATTCAAAACGGTTATCCGATTGGGTAACCGTATTAATTCCGGCGATTTGGCTGAGGGTAAATGCCGTAGCAAGGTTACGCAACCTTGCTGAAGTTCGACCGAGAGGTAAGTCGTTCGCCTGGAATAGTGGGGATCGAGCGATGCGTGGCTCTTCGGGCCCTGAAAAGCCCCACATCACTCCCTCCCCAGTGACGTAGTCACGAAACAGGTAAGGCAGGTTAGGGGGTGGTTAGTTGGTTATGGGCGCGCGTATGAGCGCGAGTACGGGGAGGTTGTGCTGGTGGAGGAGGAGTGGTGTCAGTAGGTGGAGGTGATTCTGGAGCGGAAGCTTCCAGAAAACAGGGCTTAAGCCTTTCGACGCTGACCGTGGATCGCTTGCCTCTAATGTCGATCTCGAAGACGCGGTCACTGATGCGGCGGAAGACTTTGAATGGGCCATCATAAGGTGGGTCGAGGGGTTTTTTGACCTTATCCACCCTGACAAAGACGTGCGTGCAGCTGTGCAGTTCAGGGTGGACGAAAAGTTTTTTGGAGCCGTGCCTGGTTACAGGGGTTGCCCTAACCTTACGTAGCAGGTCACGGAGATGTCCCAATTCACGAAGTTGGTCACGCGGTGTTTCGCCGTTCAGGAAAAGTTCTCCTGGAAGAAGGAGGTTGGTACCATAGGTAAGCTCTGCTGCCGAAGCACCCAGGTCCTCCTTAATACTTGTCCTCAGGCCGAGGAGGACGGTTGGAAGGGCGTCAAACCATTGTGTGTCATTATGACACATGAGTGAGGCTTTAAGAGATCTGTGCCAGCGCTCTATCATCCCATTTGATTGCGGGTGGTAGGCAGTGGTACGACTCCTTTGGCAGCCGAGAAGATTTGTTAGCTGCCTAAAAATTGTCGCCTCGAATTGTGGACCTCGGTCCGAAGTTATGGTGGTTGGTACACCGAAACGTGTGACCCAAGTTGAGTAAAAGGCCTTGGCGACTGATTCGGCAGTAACTGCCCGGAGAGGTGTCGCCTCTGGCCATCGCGTGCAGCGATCCATCATAGTGAGGATATAAGAAAATCCTCTTGATGGAGTAAGCGGTCCCACTATGTCTATGTGGACATGAGCGAAGCGTGCCGTGGGAAGCTTGAATTGCGCTGGCTCCAGTACATTATGTCGCGCTACCTTGCAGCGCTGGCACTGGAGACAAGCACGGGCCCAACCGGTGAGGTCTTTGTTCATCCGGGGCCAAATAAATTTGCGACGGACAGCAGCGGCTGTTGCTCGGCCGCTGGGGTGGGCTGGGTTGTGGTAAACCTGGAACACGCCCTTACGAAGTTTCTCGGGAATGTAAGGTCTAGCGGTTCCAGTGGAGACATCACACCAGATTTCGCCCAAAGGGTCGCGAAGGGTAATTTTCTTAAGCTCTAGTGCCGTATCGGCAGTTAGGAGGGACTTGAGCTGTTCGTCCTCCTCTTGAGCTAGGGCAAGATCAGCGTTATTCAAGGCGGTACGCAAATGAATCGTATCGATTCGAGAAAGGGCGTCCGCCGTGACGTTCTGTTTACCGGAGATATGCCTAATCTCCGTAGAATATTGCCCAATGAGGTCTAATTGACGCTCTTGTCGGGGGGAGGCATTTCCCGACTTCTTCCGGAACGCATAGACCAATGGCTTATGGTCTGTTAAGATGGAGAGTGAGCGACCTTCTATCATATGACGGAAGTACTTAACAGCGCTGTAGATCGCGAGCAATTCACGGTCGTAGGCGCTGTAACGTCGCTCAGTGGGACTCAGCTTCCTTGAAAAGAAGCCAAGTGGTTCCGGTCGGCCTTCAATGTCCTGTTCAAGGACGGCTCCGATTGCGGTATCCGATGCGTCGCATTGGATAGAAAGTGCCGCTCCCTCGAGAGGGTATCGGAGTAAGGTGGCATTTGCCAATTGTTCCTTGGACAGTTGGAATGCTCGATCTGAGACTTCTGTCCAATTAATGGGGCGCTTATCATTGCGCTTAGCTCCTTTCAAAAATTCATTTAAGGGAGCTTGAATCTGAGCGGCATTCTTCAGGGTTGGGCGGTAAAAGTTAAGCATGCCCAAAAATCGACGCAGCTCACTCACGTTAGTAGGCCGGGGGTACTTCATGAGGGCCTCCACACGGTCTGGTAGTGGGCGAATGCCCTGGTTGTCAACGACATAACCCAGATAGGTGATTTGCTCTTTGGCGTATTGACACTTTTCTGGGTTGATGACAAGACCGAATTCGCGGAGGCGCTCTAGGACCTGACGTAAGTGGTGTTTATGTTCGGCGAGGTCTTTGGAGGCGATGAGAATGTCATCAAGGTATGCATGGCAGCAATTAAGACCTCGTAAAGCCGTGTCGATATACCGCTGGAATGTCTGTGCGGCATTCCTGAGGCCGAAAGTCATCACTTTGAACTCGAAGAGTCCGAAAGGTGTAATGACTGCGGTCTTGGGGATGTCTTCAGGTGCCACCGGAATTTGGTGGTATGCCCTGGTGAGATCCAGGGTTGTGAAGACATTGCACCCTCGTAACTTGTACGAAAAATCGTAGAGGTGTGCAATTGGGTATCTGTCCGGGACAGTTGCTGCGTTCAACAGCCTATAATCGCCACATGGGCGCCACTCACCAGAACGTTTCTTCACTAAGTGGAGTGGGCTTGCCCAGGGACTGTCCGACGGTTGGCAGATACCTAGTTCGATCATATGCTCGAACTCCGCGCGCACCGCACGTAATTTTTCCGGAGCCAGTCGACGTGGACGCTGGCTCACCGGGGGACCACGTGTTTCTATATGATGAAACACCGTGGCTTTATGTCGGCGTTGGTTAGGTAGAGGAATTGTCGTACTAACAAATTCTTGTACCATAACCTGAAATGGGTCTATGCACTCTGTGGCCCCTGAAGTTTCCGCTGGTGATGCCGTCATGGGCAAGGGGGGTGCGGTTGGAGCCACAAGTCTGTTATGGGTCGAATCGACCAACAGATTATGTGCACCTAACAGGTCGGAACCTATCAGGGGTTCGTTTACGTCCGCAATGACGAAACGCCAAGTGATCGGACGACAAAGACCCAATTGAAGTGTCAGCTTTTTACGTCCGTACGTAAGTATCGGCGTATTATTTGCAGCTGACAATTTAAGTGCGGCTGGCACGCGGTTACGCGGAGCAAACGATCGCGGGAGGACTGAAATATCGGCGCCGGTGTCGACAGTAAAAGCGATATTCAGTTTCGAATCCCGGATGGTTAAGCGACTTATCGTAGGGGTGCCGGCCGATTGCGCGAGGGTGTCGGTCGGCAAAATTAGTTTAAAGAGCGCCTTTGGTTGGTGGAAGGTTGTGTCCAACCACAAGGCGCTTTGCAGTTAAATGCGCGATCACCATATCGTTGGTGATTGGCGCACCAAGGTAGAGTAACGGCATTATCAGGTATGTTCTGCCTATTAGTATTGCCGTTACGGGGAGGTCGAGCCGGAGCTCGCTGGGAATTGGCCCGGTGAGGGCCATTTTGAGAGGAATTGGCCCTCTGTGGGGCGTTGTGAGGCATATAGGCCCTCTGAGGGGCAGTTTGGTAGGAATTCTGCCGATTGAGAGGACGGCTCGGCATGGCTCGATTCTGGGCGCTTCGAGGATTGTTCCTCACCTCCGCACGCAATTGAGTTATCTCGCGGAGGAGTGAGGTTTGGAGCGCCCGGAGGTCAGCAGGAGTTAGTTGTGTGGGCGAATTTCTTTGGTTAGGGTTGGGGCCTGCCACTGGATTCCCCTGAGGGAAATTGGTTGAGGCGGGCCCTCTAAAAGGTAATTGGGTTTGAGGAGGTAGACGAGGGTGCCGTGCAGGCTGGGCGGCGTGTTGAGAAACCGCCGCTACCTGGTACGCTGGAGGCTCAGAATACTGATCTGAGCTTTCCATAATTGCGTCCGCAATTTTGGATAAATAGCCCAAACTCTGATTGGGTTGGGCTATAAGTGCCGAACGGGCATGCTGGGGAAGACACCTCAAAAAGTGAGGCTTTATTAGGTCGTCCCCAATCCTGGTCCCCGCTATAGAGCGTAAATGGGTCAGGAAAAGAGATGGTCTCATCCCAGAAAGGTTGGATACAGCGGCTAAACGTTGTTGCCGCACACTTCCTGGCTCGTCCAATGCGTCGAGCAGAGCTTCGCGCATGTTGCTATATGGGTTGCGGCCGGCCGACCTTATTATGTGTGCAACATGCGGTCGTTGAGTGCGGTCAAGCACTTTCAACAGCTCAACTGCACGAAGTTGTTCGTCGTGCAAGGCTGCGGCCTGGAAGATGCGGTCTGCCACTGCAAACCACAAGTCTGGGTCCTCCTCATCGAAGGGGGGAAGCCCTATATTTAAATGACGAGTCCCGTTCCCGAGGCTGGAAGCATCGTGGAATTCTTGGGACTCTGAAGGTCTTTGGTGTTGTTGTGAGGTGCTGGCACCAGTTGTGGGCCTTAAAATGCCGGCATTTGCCAAAGGGCCGATAACAGGGGCGTTAGGAGCAGTCGAGAGTGTGTCTGGGGAAGTAGGCTGGGGTCGGTTCACGACGCTGGGGGCAACGGGTGGTGCCAGAGGAGTAGATTGTCCGGGCAAGTCTAGGTCAGCATCGACTTGCTCGGTGGGGAAATCGACGCTGGAGGCGTCGTGGAATTCGAGAGGCTCGGATTGTTCCAGAGCCTTTTTGGCCATGGTGTTCCGCGTGTTGACCATTATGGGTTGTATGACGCGAAACTGGGATCAAAAGCGTAAGAGGACGCGAAGAAGAGTGAAGGGAGGCCAATGGGTCACAAGAGGACGCGAGGAGTTGGGGAAAAGTCGCCAAGGGAGGGTGCGAATTTAAGAGAGTCGAGCGAAGGTCGGAAGTGGAGTCAAAAGATAATCGTGCCGAGTCGAGTGGAGTTGAATGTGTTGGTGCTTGTTTGTACCCAGAAGGGGCTTATTAAATTTATTCAATTCCGGATCGTTTCTATTTAATGTAAAATGTATTTTAATTTTATAACGATATCGGAAGCTGACCAGATTAAAAATTCCAATTTGCAAATAGGTTTTAAATCGCGATAATTTGGTCAGTTTGTCGGGTGTGAGTTCGTGAAATTCCAAATATCTACTCGGTTTAAGCTATATGAAAAGGTGAGTAACCGAGTTTCTGTGTTGTGTGTTTAAAAGAGTGCGAGTGTATGTTTATTTAACGTATAACGCTGCTTTGATGTTTCAATACACCCTGAAGGGGTTTACAATATTTATTATTTTTAATTGTAGCAGGAAAACAAAAAGAATAGTTGTTGTGTCCTTATATGCGTTATTAGTTTTCAGCCCAACAGATATATTTTTATTGTATTTTTGGGATAGCTTAATTTTCGCTTATAGGTGTAATAAATCAATAGGATGAAGTCAATAATTAACTGGTAAAACTGGTAAAACAAAGAAAAAGACTTCAATTGAGTAAACTAACAAGGATGTACCATTTCAAATATTTTATCCTAGAACACCATAAATTTGCTTATTGAATATTACTAAAAAAAAACTTGAAAATTCGCATTGTAACAATTGTTTCAATCGTTTTTGACTTTAATTTTAATGTATAAAAAAAAATTATTGATTAAATTTGCAACGGATTAAATAATGAGGAAATTTATTTGAAGAAGAAAAAAAATTTTGTCAGTTATTATTTTCTTGTTTGCGATGTATTTCTATGTAAATTGGTCCATTATTTCTATTCGATATGGTGTATACGAATGTGAATTATTACAATTTTTGGTTTTTATCACATTACAATTGTATATATAAAAAAATTACCATAAAATGTAGAGGACATAAAACTTAAGAAGAAAGAAACACTAGTTGTTTGCACAAGTTTTAACATGTAACACCATAATTGAATTATTAAATACAACACGAATTATATTATTGAAAGTAAGTTTCACTAACTTGCTAATGGGTTGGTTTGACTATTGAAAAGAAAACAAAAAAAAAACGAAAGGATACTTAGCTGAAATCCCTGGCAGCTGTTCCTGATGCAAATGGGGCTGTTGTTGGGTGGACGTCTCTGGATGGATGACCGCTCTCGCGCTGCACTGATAGAGATGGTGTTAATCACAGGTGACACTGGTACATACAGGCGCGTTGGGGTTGATGCACCTTTTGATAGGCTTTAGTTTTGTTTGCACTATCACAATTTCCGGTACAGTTGTTCTGTGGGTTCACTTTTTGCAAGCACTGGAACGGTCTTTGTCACTGGTTCACAAAAGTTCAGCGGGGGCGTGTTCACACTAGGTGTCACCAATATGTGTATTGTTAGTATTGTGCCAAGACACGGGCACCGGTTTTACTAACTTTCCAACGACGTAGAGAGAAGTCACGACACACCACGA
This sequence comes from Microdon myrmicae, assembly GCA_963931805.1. Taxonomy (NCBI): domain Eukaryota; kingdom Metazoa; phylum Arthropoda; class Insecta; order Diptera; family Syrphidae; genus Microdon; species Microdon myrmicae. The sequence continues at coordinate 204,159 of OZ007500.1, read as the reverse complement.
AAAAAATGTCACTGCTTCGCCGAAGAAAGTAATGAAAAGAATGAAACACTGTATATTTTGTAGAGCACTGATTTTAATTGTTCGTATTAGTAATTGGTGATTAAATGTAATGGTGCTGCTCTTAAACTTAATTACAACACGCAGTAATGAAAAGAATGGAACACTGTATATTTTTGTAGAACACTGATTTTAATTGTTTGTATTAGGAATTAGTAATTGAATATAATGGTGCTGTTCTTAAACTTAATTACAACACGCACATTCCACTTTCGCGCACGTCTCTTTAATTGGAAAAGGTGCTTAAACTCTCTTATTATTTAATTTGAAAAACTAATCAATAAATACTTTCCAAACTCCAACGACCTCGGTAACGGTAGATATCTGACTGGTGACTCGAGCTCACCAAAGAAACGGAAAACCCCCAAAAGAAACTGAAAAGGAGGCGGAGTTACACGATTAACTTGAAGTAGTTAATCGTGATTGGACCGGACGGGGTAGTCATACATTACGCATGTGTGGGTATGCCATGCATACGATCGTTCAGCGACCGTGGATGGCGGGCAACATCGCTAGTGCATTTTCTAGGAATGTAAATACTAGCATCTGGGGTGTGAAAGACCCAAACCGATGATTTGGTCATCCTAATGGAAGGCCATAAATCATCATTTCTGTTGCCGATGATTAAACATTGCAACGAACATAGGGTGCAGCCATTGCCAGATGTTGAAAGTAAACATTTTCTGGCTGCATCTTGATCGTTGCTTGAATACGGCCTCTGAACATGGGGATCGATAATTGGAAGCCAGCGATTGCTGGTAATCCGGGACTTGTTTGGTTTGCATCAGCAGAAACCTTGTCGGCGGTAGTAAATCAATAGGGGCAATAGCCGCATGCATGTTATGCCGGGGGTAAGCAAATACAACGAGTCACAAGGAATTCTTGTTGATTGTTGTTTCCATAGCTTAAGGCTATGGAAACGAGATGCCCTGGCAGAATGTATGCCTAAAGATAAGATTTCAGATGCCATGGCAATGTGATGATTTTGCCATGGACTTATGTTCTTTTCAGGAAATGATGTACGCCTCGGGGGTAAATTTTCGATGCCACGGCAAGGTGATAAGCTTTGCCGTGGGCTTAATGTTTTTTAGGGAATATGGTCTGGCCGAGGGTGAGTTTTCGATGCCACGGCAAGGTGATAAGCTTTGCCGTGGATTTAATGTTTTCAGTGGTGATGCTGGAGAAAAAGGGGTTTGGAAGGAAATCCCCTACAGAATAGGTAAGCTGCCTAACATAAATTCAAAACGGTTATCCGATTGGGTAACCGTATTAATTCCGGCGATTTGGCTGAGGGTAAATGCCGTAGCAAGGTTACGCAACCTTGCTGAAGTTCGACCGAGAGGTAAGTCGTTCGCCTGGAATAGTGGGGATCGAGCGATGCGTGGCTCTTCGGGCCCTGAAAAGCCCCACACATCATTCTTACGTTCAGTCGCTAGTTTGCACTGATCATCAAACCAGTCGCTCCGATCTCTACGACTACTGTCTAAGATGGAGTTGGTAGTACTAATCACTGTATTCTTAAGGCGTGTCCATTTCTCTTCTACGCCCGGCATTCTGGCTCCAGGACTTACTCTCCCTCCACCGAGCTCTTCGAGGACGAGTCTTAACGCATGACCAATGGTGTTGCTGGTGTTCTCATTGGGTAAGGCAGCCATTTTGATCCGAACCTGATCCGCGGATGCAAAACGTCTTCGTAAGGCAATCCGCGCTCGGAAAACTATACCAACAAGATAGTGATCCGATTCGACATTGGCACCTCGGTACGTTCGTACTGTCATCAGGCTCACATCGTATCCTGGGTAGGCATTGAGGACCAGTTCGACGTTGTCGTAGAATTTTTCTTTTTCGTCGTCGCGGGACTCCTCTGTAGGTCCGTGAACGTTTATGAGGCTTATGTTCTTAAATTTGCCTCGCACACGAAGAGTGCTCAGCCTTTCGTTTATTGCATTAAAGCCGATAATGGCAGGCTTCAGTTTTTGGCTGACTAGAAAGCCTACCCCGAGCACATGGTGTTTTGCATGACAGCTGTAATAAATGTCATACTCGTTTCTTTGAATAACACCACTCCCCGTTCATCTTATTTCTTGTAATGCTGTAATGCAGCCTTATGTTCGATGCTTTGTCATTTAAAGATACCTAAAAACCCATTTTATGTGCGGTCTTTTTTATATAACAAGAAAAAAGGCACAAGAGCTCTCTTATTAAATGAAACCGACCATTATGACAATTGCATAATTTATATTATGAAACTTTTGGTAATAAAAAATGAAACGACTACTACATGAAACTACTGAAAGTCATGAAAAGATGTTTTGTTCAAAACTCTGATTTTACATACCAAATTACATTCTAAGCACACAAATCTAGCTACTGCCTGCAGTTCTGGTAGAAAATATTGCAATCCCTTGTTGATAGGTTGAAACAATCTACATCTATACACTTGATTAGTTCAATAAAGTCTGATTCATCATCCGTACGAAGCCCATCATCTCTACGCATGTTTAAAAACCGTATCCTTCGCTGTAGAAATATACGAAACCGCATGCCGCGTATCATAGCTTGTTGGTGGTAACACTGTATCGAGAGAGATTATGAAAACAACAACAGGGAATGACATGAGTTTTCATTCATATAAACGAATTGTTGATTCTGGAAGTGTCCAACGCAGGCAGTGTTATGCGCATAGATTTCTTGAAAGCATTCAGGATTTGTGAATGTGCGTGGAATTTATTGTATTTGTTTTGAAAGGATCTCGAAAATCTAACAGCGAAACGCAATTCTGCGAACGGATAAGGAAAATAATTCAAATTAACCCACAAGTATCCATTTGCGTTTGTATGAAAAAATGGATAACTTCATGACACCAACTCTGTGACTCTCAGAAAATGGTCAGTGCTACGATTAGTCATATTGTTCACCCACCAACTCACCTAGTTTGTGCCTTTAACTCATCTTCGCACCATCAATTCCCAAAATACCTTTAGTTGTGAATTGTTGATTTTATTGGAATTAGGCTGATCACAAGTTGTTCTTCAAAATTTTTATGCACACAGTTGCAACAATGACAAATGTACTTGAGAGAGAAAAGCAGGGAGGCAAACGGAAGCAGAATTCGTTTATTGCAGTGCTATAGAAAAGCATGGTCGTATGGCACGTTGGCTAGTGGGGGAGGGAGCGCATATGGATGAGGATAATGATGACTGTGAACAAGGATAATGACGAAGGTAAAAGAAAATAAGGTTCGCCTTCGCAATTGTTAGTCTTACCGTATGTTAGCGAAACATCATTATCACCCTTGGCATATAAAACGATAGAAAAGGAACAGGAGATGGCAGCTTACATGACTACTGCAGCTGCATTTGACGATAATGGGTGTTGGTGCTGTACTGTATCTGGTGAAGGCTTTCGCAGTAGAGGTGCAGTGGATTCGAGTGAAGCGTAAGGGCTGGGAACAGGCTTTGAGCGGGTTGAAGTGCATTGAAGTGGCATGAGAGCTGTTATAATACTGGCTTCCGGAAAAGGGGCAAGGTAATGTAAAAATTATTTAAGTGCACCATATAGACGGAGTTCTTTTGGAACGACCAGCGGGGAAAAGCAAATGAAACTGAACCTGTGACGTGGATGAGCATGAAGCTCCAGTGTTCTTGCGACGTTTGAAAATAATGTATAACATCTCGTATGACGTAAGAAAACATGATAAATGCGAACATTTGATCTCCCAATCGGTGAGATAAAGCTAGTGCCATACAGGTGGATCTGAGAATATACAGATATGCAAGGTGTGCACTGCAATCCAGTCGAATGAAGTTGGTAATCAAAATAAAGATTTCCTAGAGACTCAATTTTTTACCCCTCTCTCATTTTTACATATCACTTTGATATTTGCAGCTCCGAAACGTATTGTCCTGAGACAATGTAAAGATAACATTCGATGTTATTTTTTCTTGAGCAATTTTCCTGTTCGCCTTCAATTTATATTTGTTTTTTTTATTTTAATTGCCTAAGTAAGGAATCTTCCATTGTTAGGTGTTTGTGCGTTTCTTTTTTGTCAAAAGTTTTGGAGTAACAATTGCTTAGTCATTTCAACCTGCATAGTACACATACACCCTCCATTGGGCGGTCGAAAGAGTTTCGTTGGGCAATGTGTTCGTTATCGTTTTTGACCTAGAATCATTTATGACAAATCAAGAACATCTAGTTGTTAAGGTTCGGTGGCAGTATTAAAACCATTGCAAAAGTGGCGTCGATAAAATTGATAAACACGCTTGACACATAAACGTGGAGTTGTTATCCATTCAAGAAATGGAATGATGTGCTTTGAGTAAAAGAAGCCCAAGAAGTGATGATTAACTTCTAAAAACATAATGTGCTAATTTTATTATTTTAATTGAAAAGTAGGACGAGCAGTTTGATTCATTTTCATGTTTAACAGAGAAAATGAAGTGGCATACTTGTACTTCAAATAATACAAACGTATGCCTTACCATGCTGTCAATTTTGGGTTCAGTTATTATTTTTGAGGAGCCCCCTTCTGAAATTGACGTGAAGTGAAACCCCGTTCCATTGGGCGCCGTTAGTCACATTCATAATATGAATCATTTTACCTTCTCTAAAGTGGGGAGCAATATTTCGTGTGCAGAACATGTGGTGCTTAACTTTTTTATTACATGAAAAAGCAAATGGTACTTTGGAGAAGACTTTTAGGAACATCCAGAGTTATTGCCTGGGCTGTTGTTATTATCATTTGGAGTTTCAAAAGGATCTTACGTCAAAAGCAAAAGTGCTCATTACATTATTGTTAATTATTCAGTTTTCTATGTAGGGGGAGAAGAAAATTTGATAATATTCATACTTCACTTTAGGGTCCGGTCAACTAAGAGGGATTTTGACGAATTTGTTAAATTATGCGGAATTTGTATATACAATACCATGTTATATGTTAATTTAGCTGTGTTTCATAATTTGCTTTTTCTAACCAAAGCAGCAATAAGCAACAATACATACTTCATAAGATGAAACATACAAAACTGAGTTTTCTCTTCAATATACGTCTGCTTGGCCATTTCCAAGCATGGCGAGGGTGGTGTTCATTTTTTACTAATTTGCACGCACAGATGGAATTTTCTGATATTGTTAAATGGCAGTGCACAATGCTACCGGATGGAGAGGGAGAAAAGAGACATTACACTTGAATCCCTGTAGATAATGACCACTAGTAAATATATGACATAACAGAGTATTCCGCGGTCATGTAATTTAACTAAAAAATATATCTTGTATTTATTTCTCTGTCTTTAATTAAATGTAAATTGGCGAGCATACTCTGATTGACACCTTTCGTGGACGAAAATTTGATGAAAAATTGCACAACTTCCGAATAAAATGAGCAATGTTTGTGGTAATGTGGCGCTCCTAACAGATACACACCGAACCAATGGTGAAGAACAACACCATCGAAAGAAAAATCAAACAATCTAAGCGTCAGAGCCATATAAAATAGCAATTCCACATTAGTTGAGTGGACTTGAGAGTAACGATCGAATTTGTTTGTACACGGGACAGTGGTCAGGTATGTTGAGGCTGTGGTTCTATCTTTTCGTGATTCTGATCGTCATAATATCTTCTTCACTATCGTTGCAAACGCTGCACTAACAATTGCAAAAGAGGGCAAGGCAGGACGTGTTGTGCTTGGGTTCTAGTAATTGGATTGACTATCTTGCACCTGGACCATTGCATTTATGATACATTGAATTAAAGTCGGTTAGATAATTCCAATTCGTATTCTTATTGAGATTAGTGTTTAAGGAGTACTGTGGGGGATAAGAAGTTTTGCACCAGACACCGGCGCGCGGTTCACTTCCTTTCCACTAACAACTGCGGCAGCGAGGGGAAACATAACACAGATACACCAACTGGTACAGATAGAATTTATTGTTCACAATTGATTTCGAATTTACACTTTCAAGATGTTCTTTATTTATCATACAATGATTCCACATGCACTAATAAATTAATAAAATTTAACTGTTTTCTTGGAGATAATTAAACCGACTTTTCATGGCAAATGTAAAACCTTACGCGTAAGATTTAAAATGACGTCCAATTCCTGAGCAGACCAAAACGATGTGTACTCGTATGTACGCTCCTGTGGTTGATTATCGACTCGTAGTTAAACCGACACCAAATAAAATTTTCCAGAGCGGTGGCGTGACCGACCGCGGTTGTGACTGTGTAACGACTGATCCCAATTAGGGATGAAAATTTGGATTTTACATTAACCAATCATCATCGCGCTCTTCTCATGAACCTTTTCATTTGCATGTCTTAGCGTGGTGGATAATACTTGCACATCATTCGACAGACGCTGGGCATGCGAAGGATGAAAAGAACAAAAGAGAGAGCGCAATAACTTCGGGGTTTGCTTAGCTTGTGTGCTTGTATCAATGCAGCCTCTGTGCATGACCTACTGCCCTAGTGCGGTGGCTGTGGTGATCCCAGAGTGCATTGAACTGTAGGGAGACAGAATTGTGGAGGACAGGAAAATGTAGCTGGTGCTATTCACCTGCGAAAAGAGATCGTTGATCCGCAGCGAATGGCGTGTCTGGGGAAAGTGAATACGACGCCGTCTTGGCTAGGGAAATCTGATCATGGGAACTAAATTAAATACTTTGATAATTTCCCAAATGGTTGCATGATTATGCAACCGCGTCGCTTGATCAGACTATGCCGTTGCTAACCGACATGAAGCGATTTCCGGTGGAAATCTCATGGGTTAGCGAAATGGAGTTGCCGTATGGCGAAAGAGTAGCTAAACTCAATTATGCATTATCTGCCTAGGATAATGAGTTTAGCTATGCGTCCTTTTGGGAAACATGTTTTGCAGGTGAATTAACCGAACGGTGGGATGGGGTTTGATATGACGCGCTGAAAGCGGTCGAAATAAGGCGGAAATTCTGTTTGAAATTGTGGGTTGGTTCTCCATGTAGTATAGAGAACCCCCACAGTAGCATTTGGATTGGACGCCCTAACAAGTAGCCACTCGTCTATTGAATTATACACTCATTAACTAAGTGAGACTGCAATTCCGACAAAACCAATGCTTGGAGAGACTCCACTTTTCGGTGAGGTGTTACATTAAATCCCCTATTGACTTGTTGCTAAACTAACTAAAACCACTAAGACCAAATGTTTTAAGTAATTTCGTTAGTTGACGAAGCTTCACTCTATAGGGAAATTGGGTGTATATTCGACGCTCCCCATTAATTTAAGGAAGCTACTATCCAGTGGGGTGGGAGTGAACATATAGGGCAAAGTCTCTGCTTTCAACCCGGCGAAGGCCAGGATAATCCTTGTCCGTGTTCAATCCAAATTGACATGCAGTCGCCACGTGACACCCCTGGATAGCTACTTTGGCACCCGCCAAGTAGTGAACCAATGCATGCAGCGACATTCTGAGAAAGGTTGGCGCAGTTCTAATAATCTTGCCCGGAAAAACAAATTATTATGGACAATTTGACAAGTCTCGGATATTGACCGGATACCGGTGGAGAGACTCGCTAAATAAGGCCAAGACCGGATCCCAGTTGTAGTGCCGATGATGATGATGATGACTATCAAGTGGGACGGATAGGAAAAACATTCGCAGATATATTAACTATAAAACTTTAGCACATTCGATTCGAACAGAATAATCAGGGCAATACCTCAGACCGACTTATCTCTAAAACAAAGGGCTACTTCGTACAAAAGGCTGGGCCGTAATAAAATGACCTAACGCGTTGTATCAGGTAAAAAATCGTGTTGCACACAGAGCCTCCCACTCCCTAACTACGGATATACTTAAGTGAAACCTTAATCAACATACTAAATTATTTTACGAGTACCTGCAAAAATGCATAAAATCTAAATACATACGCAGGCAAATCACAGAGTTCAGATACCACATCTGGAAACACTATGATGAGACAAAATTGTGCTAATCATTACAATAATAACGAATTCTAGGGAAACGATGCAATAAGATATGTGAAATATTTTCGCTATCGTTGATCATGACCGGACTGAATAAATAAAAGCTGCTAAGAATTGTGTTGTTCACATCTAAAGTTAACACTAATCAAGTGCCGGCGATCAATTAAGGATTGTAGTTAAAGCACAGCGGTACTGCACAAGGTACTGCGAAATATACAGCTTATACACAGTGTGGGTGGTGTGATTCAGTTATAAACATAGAGTCAGTAAAATTGATAATACATCCGTCGATCTGCACGATCAAAGAAGAAGCAGAGTCTTAATCTAACAGTCGTCACGAACGGACGGTATTATAAAAGGCCTAATCCCTCGTCCAAAATGGACACTAACTTAAATTCCAGTCGCGTTTTTCAAATTCACCTTCGTCCTCGTCAGCAGTATTTTAATGAAAATAATGATCAAAGAGTCGTGCATCGTCGGTTAGGACGGACAGCATCTTAAAGTAGTAATAAACAGCCGTACATTACCCGCTAACAAAGACTGATGTGAGAAGCGAATTTTGTATCGTGTAGTTGATTTAGTGGTACTTTACAGTACATAAGTGTGTGTTTGAAACTTTATGTTTTAATAAAGTCTAAATGAAATTAATCAAAAACCAACTAAGTATGTTTCATCATAACGTGAAGTGTGTGGATAAAATGTGTTAGAATACGTGTTGTGTAACACACATTGTAAACTCCAACGACACATCCAATAGACCAAACTTGACTTTACCAAGTATTGTCGGTATTCTAACGTTTATTATAAAAACATTTGCTTTTGTTCAGAAACAATCACAAAAATAGTTCTTCTCGTCTTGGAATTCTAGATTTCATATTATATTAAATGGACTCTGCCTTTTACGGGGGCAGTCCTTTGGGATTTGTTAAGATTTTTTTTTCATAGAAAAATTTATTTTGACACTGTAGTATACAAACATTTTTGTTTTTTTAATTTTCAAAGTAGATATGGCAGAGATAGGGCAAACTGCAGGTAACCCTGTTTAAAACTGCTTGACATGATTTCCCAGCTCTGGAACGTCTGAAACAAAAAATTGAAAATTCTTGTTTAAACATAAGTTACTCGCTATGAAACATAAGTTACTGGCTATGCTGAAAAAAAAACAAACAAAATGGCGGAGTTTTGAATTTGTTGACTATGTTAGGTCGCATAAAATAAGAATAATTAATGGATATTTCTAATTTTACTACGAGACATAAGTACACATGTGTGGAATTTTAGGCCGATTTTACTCGACCGGGTCACTCTGCCTAACTCCAGAAAATGGTCAAGGATTTATCCCAAACACTTCCGGGAACCTATACCTTAATAACATGGTATTTCACTGGGCAGCTGGATATTGGAACTCAACCCACCACCTAGTAATTGGGCCGAACTACTGCAGTAGCAAGGGGCGTCAGTTGAATCTACGTATACACAATTAAACAAAACCTCCTTACCAAGTGTGCCGTTGGGGCGACATACGAATTTTCATCATAACAAAAGTTCATTGCACACTTCTTAAAGTCAACTGAAAAAAGCAACCGGGCCGCCGGTTTTCTGTAAAATTAACGTATTGCACAGAAAATATTCTCATTATCCTAGAAAGCTCGCTTTTAACCAATCCCAAGGAAGTTGAAACAGTGTTCATGAACTCAGTGATTAGTATCGATAAGTAACAGTCCACTGAACATCACGAAGGAAAGCACAGTTAGAAATGCGAAGGCGTGTTCGAAATTTTCATGGCTTGCGAATTCATTTGACATTGTTAAATGAAAAGTTTCCTCGTAAACAGGTCACTTTAGATAGCTGTAGATAAGATATCCCTAAATATATTTACCTTAAAATACTTTAAGGAAACGTTTAGTACTCTGACATCTTCAATTTTGAACAATCCACCGTTAATGCATTCACGACACAACACTTAATGTTCACTCCCTTGTAGAAGACTTAGGCAACAGACAAGCTAGATAATGTGAAGAGGTCAATCTCAACGACAGCGACTGGTCATTGCCGTGATTCATAATGGAAAGTACTGTCACCGTCAATATGGATATATTAAAGCCTCAAAATAGTACGTATTGCAGAAATGCTTCGTCAAAGTAATTAAACTTTTTTTAAGAACTACATTAAAGTAGTAAAAAGTAGCTAAGATGAGACAATTTCTCACAAAGTAATTCAGATCACTCAATGCGGGTCTGTTTGGAAAAAATCGGCCGTGACGTTGTTGGGCAGGACAACGATGAGGTGAAGGTAAATTATGGAATTCTAAAACGACTTTGGCTTCAACCCAGAGAATTTGATTAATTTTTTAGCTGTAAGCAGGCAAAGGAAAAATGGCAAATTTCAAAACCTTGTTCACTATGTTTTTAAAGACTTTTAAAACAACCTATATTAGCCAGAATGTAACTGTCCCAAGCGTCGAGAACATTGATCTTCCTCGATAAACTGACACGACTACATAATGTTGGGTATGACTGTGCAACAAATCAATTAGAGATTTCGACTCTCCAGAATATCGGATTCCAATAGTGGGTGAACTACTCCACTTCCTCTTCATCATCATCGGCACTACGGCCGGAATTCGGCCATGGCCTTATTTAGCAAGTCTCTCCGCCGGTCCCGATTTCGAGCCAATGTCATCCAGTTTGGCACTCCCAGGCTCTGGGCGTCCTGATATACGCCATCCCTCCATCGCCAACAATATCTGCCGCGCTGTCTCCTTCCGTACATCCTGCCACAAAGGACTTTCCGGACAGACTCCTCTTCGCTCGTTTGAGCTAGGTGTCCGCCCACTGGACTCTACCGAGCTTGATTTTTCTTACAACATTAGGTTCAAGGTAGGTCGCGTACAACTTATGGTTGTAGCGTTTTCGGAATAGTCCCCCCTCACATACGGCGTCAGAAATTCTCCTTAAGACCTTCCTTTCGAACGCGGCTAAGAGTTCAGAGTGCCTTTTATTGAGTACCCAGGTCTCGGATCCATATATGCGTACAGGTAAGACCATGGTCTTGGACAGTAGTAGCTTGGATGTTCTGGATAAGTTTCGGGATTTAAAGAGCCTTGATAGACCATCGTAGGCTTTGTTGGATATGATCAGCTGTTCGCGTATTTATTCTTCCATATGGTTGTTACGGCTCCAACGCCGTGCTTCCTCTTTCGAGGGAAGAGCGTGGAGGTTATTATAATTATTAATATTTAAGGGGTTAATAAATAATTAAACTTTTCTTTATTTATATATTTTGTTTTATTTTTATTTTATTGAACTCAGCTATCTCAAGCTGAGCTCTCTTCTTTCTACTTTTTTCATATAAATTTACTTGTTTATATAGAACATTTTGTTCTAACTGACTGTGGCGTATAAACTGAACAAAACAATCTAGAAGTCTCTGTGACTTAGAATTTTGAATAAACTTTGAACGAAAATCAAAGTGGCCATGTTTTGAAATGAAAAATGTTCTTGTTATGAAAAGGGGCATATTTATGAAATGTGCTGTAAGTGACTGGATATAGAATATAGTGTCTGTTTATTTATGAAATGTGCTGTAAGTGACTGGATATATATATATATATATATATATATATATATATATATATATATATATATATATATATATATATATATAAATATATATATATATATATATTGTGTCTGTTTATTTATGAATTGAATTAACTGAGAATGTAGGATATGTGAGGATGTAGTTTTAAGGGTTGTGTGTTGAAAGGACATGAGTTACTGTTAAAGCGAATAAGGGTAGTATTCTGGAATACAACATCCCACCCTTCTTCGAGAAAGAAAATTATCCTTGAAGAGAATAATTTTCTGTTAACTATTGCTTAGATTAGGATTAATCACAGACTTGGATTTTCGTTCAATTACAATGGCGTTCAAAGAAGTTAATCTTATATCAAAAGTTACAAAAATCCAAAAGTTCGTAATACCAGAAAAATAGGTTACAATAATCTAAAAGTTTACTTATAGTCTACTTACATTATCTTTTAACTAACTTTAAATATTTCTAATTAACTTAATATTTCCACTTGGAACCTTTTCTTTTATTATCCAACAACTTTTTTTTTTCTATATATATAATTAATATTATTTCTCAAAATTCTCTTTTTCGTTCGAATTTCCAATATATTATATCCCAATATATATTTTAAAATGTATTATATCCCAATATATAATAAATTTTTTTTTTCTAAAATTTTCTTTCTTTCTTCCCCTTTTTTAACTTTTTTTTTTTTTTTTTGTTTTCTTTCGTTCCGTCATTTCTTACAATTGTTTTATATACTGAATAAAAACAAAGGCCATTTGTTAAGTGTCTATCTTTTCCTTAAATTTATGGAAAATTTTCCAAAACTTTTTTGGGCCTATTATTATGATGACTGCATAGAATTGCATAATACCAAACATTTTCTTAAGAAATGATCTCAGTTGTCCTAAATGACTGTGTACCTTTTTATTTTTTCTTATTTTGTGTTCGAATACATGTTTATTGTTGTAAAATTTAATTTGTAAGGTATTTATAAGGTTTTTCTTTTCAATACCTATTTTAATTGAATTATTATTTTCAATTTTCATAACTTCGTGTTGGTGTTTAGTATAGTTATTTAAAATGTTTAGTGTTTTCGGTTCAATGTCATCATTTTCTATAGCTTTAACTTCTTTCGGAACGTTTACCTTTTCAGTCTTACTCATTGCTGATAGATCGTTTAGTTTCTCAGTCTCATTTGCTGATTCGTATAGTTCTTCAGACTTATTTGCTGTTAGAACATCTTGGTTCCCAGTCTTATTTGCTGTTTGAACTATTTCTTCAGTTATATCTGCTGTAGAAACCTTCAATCCTTCAGACTTTGCTGCTGAAACATGGTGTTCTTCAGTGTTAACTACTGAACTGACCTGGGTTTCGATTTTTATTGCACCTTTTGGATCTTCAGTCTTTACCACTGCTGAATTTTCAGTCTTTGTTGCTGAAGTGTCGGGGTTGTCTATAGGGATAGCCGAAATGTGAGGGATTTTTGTTAGTGTATTTTCTGCAAGTTCTGAATTTTCAGTCTTTAATATTGCTGAGTTTTCAGTCTTGGTTGCTGAAGTGTCTGTGTGGTCAATAGGGGTATCCGAAATATTAGGGATTTCAGTCTTTACTACTGCTGAAAATTTCGAATTTTCAGTCTGTGTTGCTGAATTATTTTCCAAAATTGGAGTATGAATCGGAATATTTATATTAATGCTTGTTTTCTCTTCGTTTATCTGTATCGCTTTAGTTATTTGGTTAGGAGCTTCATTAAAATTGTCGTTATCTATTGCCAAAGATCTAATGTTATAAATAGAAAAATGTTGTCTGTCTTCCACAAAATTGGGTTGGCGTCAGGCCTCGTTTTCCGACTCTTGCCGATCGTTTTGTCTATTGGTGATTCTAGGATTTTCACTAAAACGATTTTCGGTGTTTGCAGGATTATTTCGGAATGGATTACCCGTTGTTGTACCTTGTTGGTAATTTGTTAAGGATGGTCCATTCCTAGATATCTTGTATCTACACTCGTTCTCTGTGTGATTATTCCGTCCACAGAAATTGCATATAATGTTATATTCTCTTTTTATTGGTTGTCTATTCGGAAAATTGTTGGACTGCATGTTCCGATAACAAGTGTCCTGAGAATGTCCTGGCTTACCGCAGGTTTGGCAGACTATTCGATTAAATCTGTCATTATAGTTATATGGCCTGGGAGAGTTGTCCATTCGAGCAGCATGTGATACTACATGTGCAATAGACTGTTTTAAACTACTTCCCCCATGGACTTTGGCTAGAATTTTCAGTTGTTCATTCTTGAGACCATCCTCAAATATTTGCACTGCCAATTTTGAGTCTTCTTCTATCAAGAATTCTCTAACCACCGCGTCTGCTGTTATTTCACACGTAGCAGAGTTCAGCGTCCTCAGAGCATTCGCAACTCTATCTGCGTATTCCCGAACGGTTTCTCTGAAGTTTTGTTTCAGGGATATCAACTCATTGTGTGCCGTTGACCGAGATTGCACCTCTTTATATTCTGATTCAAGTTTATCCTTTAAATCCTCCCATTTAGCAATTGTGCTATACCTAATTAGATCATAGGCAGGACCCTCTAGTCTATTTTTGACTACCTCCAAAAATGTTTCATATATCTCCGGGTCTGCCCTTTTTATAGATCTAAATAAAACGTCTCCCCCGGAAATAAATTTATCTAGGTCGCAGGGTTTTCCGTCAAAGGTAGGGACGATTCTGAAAACATCAGAAATTCCGACAGAAAGAGCCATTTCAGGGGGGCTATGGTGTATTTGTAGAGAGTGGATTCGTTCTTCCCCCTGCCTAGCCGCCTGTCTCGTGTAATACGGACTCGTAATCTTGAAAACTCTGAAATCAATGTATGGCAAAATCACTTCTTAAAAATACGGTATTTAAAAATGGCCTTTCTTTTAGTTATTCAATATATATGAAAAAGAAAGTTAATTTGGTCTCAAAGCTGTAGAGAAAGAAAATTCGGCGAAAAAGACAAAACGGAAATGTCGTCGAAATACTGGAAAGAGAATAATAAATAATAATTTCGAAATAATTTCTATCGGACAGAATTGTTAGAAAAAAGGAAAAGTTAAAAGTTCCAAGGTAAAAATATTCCTACGGAAAAATGTACAGAAAAATTGATATTTCGCTAACGATTCTTACTACTAATATATGTTGATTGATGTTTTGTTCTCCTTTTTTTTTTTCTTGTGTTGTCTTCTTGGGTTTTTTTTTTCTCTGCTGCCACTGAGGTTAATTTAGATTTCCTCTGGAACTCATCGGTATACCTTCCTTCCCTCTTTAGGGTTTTATCTTGCACTAATCTTCCTCTGGGATCGATTCCTCCTTCGAGGATTAAGTCGTCCTTCGGGGATTGGTCTTCCTTCGAGAATTTAGTCGTCCTTCGAGGATTAAGTCGTCCTTCGGGGTTTGGTCTTCCTTCGAGGATTAAGTCGTCCTTCGGGGATTGGTCTTCCTTCGAGGATTAAGTCTTCCTTCGAGGATTGGTCTTCCTTCGAGGATAGAGTCGTCCTTCGGGGATTCCACCAGTCTTCGTGGATCGGTCTTCCTTCGAGGATTGGTCTTCCTTCGCGGATAGAGTCGTCCTTCGGGGATTCCACCAGTCTTCGTGGATCGGTATCCCTTCGAGGATTGGTCTTCCTTCGAGGAGTCCACTAGTCGGGAGTCCACCAGTCTTCGTGGATCGGTCTTCCTTCGAGGATTGGTCTTCCTTCGAGGAGTCCACCCATCGGGAGTCCACTAGTCTTCGTGGATCCCACCGCTGCCACCAGTGTTACGGCTCCAACGCCGTGCTTCCTCTTTCGAGGGAAGAGCGTGGAGGTTATTATAATTATTAATATTTAAGGGGTTAATAAATAATTAAACTTTTCTTTATTTACATATTTTGTTTTATTTTTATTTTATTGAACTCGGCTATCTCAAGCTGAGCTCTCTTCTTTCTACTTTTTTCATATAAATTTACTTGTTTATATAGAACATTTTGTTCTAACTGACTGTGGCGTATAAACTGAACAAAACAATCTAGAAGTCTCTGTGACTTAGAATTTTGAATAAACTTTGAACGAAAATCAAAGTGGCCATGTTTTGAAATGAAAAATGTTCTTGTTATGAAAAGGGGCATATTTATGAAATGTGCTGTAAGTGACTGGATATAGAATATAGTGTCTGTTTATTTATGAAATGTGCTGTAAGTGACTGGATATATATATATATATATATATATATATATATATATATATATATATATATATATATATTGTGTCTGTTTATTTATGAATTGAATTAACTGAGAATGTAGGATATGTGAGGATGTAGTTTTAAGGGTTGTGTGTTGAAAGGACATGAGTTACTGTTAAAGCGAATAAGGGTAGTATTCTGGAATACAACATGGTTATCGGCTGATACTATTGACCCAAGGTAGTTAAAGTATTGCACTACTTCAAATTCGTGGTCGGCTACCCTGATAGCTTGACCAAGGTTAGTTCTTCTCTTCACAAAGTTGCCACCATGTACTTAGTTTTTCCCTCATTAATGTAGAGTCCCAGTTTTTATGCCGCCTGATCGATCTGGGTCAACGAGTCCTGTACGACCGAATCGGATCTACCGATAATGTCGATGTCATCTGCGTAGGCAAGTATTTGGCTGGACTTGGTGACAACAGTCTCTCTTGCTGTAACGCCAGAGCCACGGATTGCTTTCTCCCACGCCAGGTTGAAGAGGAGGCTGGCAGGCCATCGCCTCGTCGGAGTCCATTAAATATGTTTATTGGTTTGGACAGCAATCCCGCTATTTTTACTTCACTAGTTACGTTGGTTATGGTCAACCCACAGGGTCGTATCAACTTGTTTGGATTGCCGAACTCTCTTATGACATTATATAGTTCTACCCTGGCTATGCTGTCGTAGGCGGCCTTAAAGTCTATAAATAGATGATATAATGGAATCTTAAATTCCAGACATTTTTCCATCGCCTCCCTAAGGGTGAATATCTGATCAATCGCTGATTTGCCTGGGATGAAACCACACTGAAATTGACCAATGATGACTTTAGCGTATGGGGCTATCTGGTCTTGTAGGATAGAGGAGAATATCTTATAGGCGGTGCTCAGTAATGTTATACCCCTATAGTTGCTGTGGTATCTCCCTTCTTATGTATGGGGCAAATTGTTCCCCCACGCCAATCTTCCGGCATCTCCTTTTGCTCCCATACGTGCACCACGATGAAATGTTGTCCCTCCTTGTTTGATCAGCTCAGCTAGTAAGCCATCAGCTCCGGGGCTTTATTTGATTTGAGCTGTCTTATGGCTTTCACTATTTCGTCAATGTGTTGGATCCTGATACGGTGGCGTCGTTAACGTGGTTTGCCTCGTGATAGGAAATTCCTTTTCGTAGTCAACATTGAAGATTTTGTAAGTGTATGAGAATAGGCGAATCCTCGTGTTTGTGCAATTTAATCAATTCTTTCCGTTGACCAATGCGTTTTTGCAACGACTCATACATCCAGTTAGTTTCCTTTTGGGTAGTTAATTTCCTTACGCTGGTTGTGTATTTCGTTCCTTTCTTAGTGGAGCTGCGCAACGTTCCGATTTACTTGGTGCGTCGCATGAGTTTATATCATTTGATGTCACTGATACTTGGTTGATTAATTACACAAATACATCTCTGTAAAAACTATTAAAACCCCGAAACCAAGCTATTCTCAGAAACTGCGATCGAATGTGGAAGACACCGAAAACGAAAAGGCAACTTTGTTTTGCTAAGAGGTGCTTATTTTATTTTTGGGAACTCGATTTTATAATTATATTGTGCGCGGCCCTGGAATCTTACTAATTATCTGGTCGGCCAGCGGTTCGGCCTCTTGTGATCTACTGATCATGAAATTGAAATTCACTGCCCTTTTATAATTTTTGTAGTTGAGAATTGTCAACTATTTTATGGTCAAAATTCCCAGAAGCACACATAAGAGTTTGCGTGTTTCAATTTGAGTTGTGTTCTGGGAATTTGTTAGAAGTTTAGTTGGGTGGGTTCTAGGAATGGGAATCATGAAATGCGTTTTGAATTAAGCATTTCATGATGTCAAAGTTTTGGGAATTGAGTCAATGTACGACGAATTAACTTTTGGTTAAATTCGTTGTTCATGTGACTTAATATGGAATTTAATGTGGAATTGAATCAATGAGCGATAAATTAACTTTGGGTTAATTTATTGCTCATATGATTCAATATGGAATTGGGATTTGCGGTATTGGTGGTATTGGGGATTGGGATGGGGTTATTTGGTAATATTGGGGCTTTGGATAGGAGTAGCGATTTAGGATCGCTACAAATGCTTGGTGGCGGCAGCATTCGATCTTGATCTTGCATTGGTCGAGCCTCCAATTCTTCTGTGAGCTTATAGCGTATTGCGACGATAGTGAAGAACGTGTGATTCGAACTGACGCTATGACAGTTAGAATCACTAAAAATGTAACCAATGCTCAACACATCAGGCCACTGCCGCTTGTACGAATTCGATTTCTAAACTCAAGTACACTCAACAGATGTGGAATTGTTATGTTATCGCTATGGTATACGGCTCTGATACATTTTCTGATTCAATTTTCGTTCGGTGTTCTTCACTATTTGCTTGTGTATTGTACAGTACACTTCCCAACGCTCCAGAATGCCTTCAGGATCGGTGATCAGATTACCCTCTTTATCCTTGCAGTAAGTGCAGCGTGGTGTGTACCGCGTCATACTGCTGATTATTTCGTAGAACTTCTGCGCCTAGTGCGGACCTTGCTCTCTACTTTTCTCTATTTTACAGACGAGATTTTTTTCCCAGGCACTTTTATTTTGTCTGTGGAGTCTTTTCAGATCTTTTGAGCTCTTTGTATTTCTCCTCGAGTACCCGCGTCCTGTGAGACTGTTGCATTGTCCGGTATGCAGCATTCTTACGTCGCTAGTTTGCACTGATCATCAAACCAGTCGCTCCGATCTCTACGACTAATGCCTAAGATGGAGTTGGTAGTACTAATGACTGTATTCTTAAGGCGTGTCCATTTCTCTTCTACGCCCGGCATTCTGGTCCCAGGACTTACTCTCCCTCCATCGAGCTCCTCGAGGGCTGGTCTTAACGCATGAACAAAGGTGTTGCTGGTGTTCTCATTGCGTAAGGCAGCCGTGTTAAGCCGAACCTGATCCACGGATGCAATACGACTCCGTAAGGCAAACTATACCAACAAGGTAGTGATCCGAGTCGACGTTGGCACCTCGGTACGTTCGTATCGTCGCCAGGCTCGGGGAGTGGCGGCGATCTATCAACACGTGGCGAATTTGATTGCGAGTGACTCCATCATGTGATACCCAGGTGGCTTTGTGGATATCTTTACGCGGAAACGTGTTACTCGCAACGATAAAGTTTTTTGATGCTGCCAGTTCGATGACTCGTAGTCCATTGTCGTTAGTGTTCTCATACAAACTATGGGAACCTGCATAGTGCCTGAAAACCGGCTCCCGATTTGTTTTCGCATTCAAATCACCTAGAACGACTTTCACACCGTATCCTTGGTAGGCATAGAGGACCAGTTCGACGTTGTCGTAGAATTTTTTTTTTTCGTCGTCAGGGGCCTCCTCTGTAGGTCCGTGAACGTTTATGAGGCTTATATTCTTAAACTTGCCTCGCACGCGAAAAGTGCATAGCCTTTCGTTTATTGCATTAAAGCCGATAATGGCAGGCTTCAGTTTTTGGCTGACAAGAAAGCCCACCCCGGGCATATGGTGTTTTGTATGACAACTATAATAGATATCATACTTGTTTCTTTGAATAACACCACTCCTAGTCCATCTTATTTCTTGTAATGCTGTTATGTCAGCCTTATATCGGACAGGGCATCGGCTCGCTACTGTACAGCTCGAGCTCTGTATAGTGAGTGGACGTTCCATGAGAAAATTCTCATATCGTTTAGCCATTTTCGTTTCCGTAGTCGTCGTCGTATATCGGAGCCATATCTGATGGTTGATAAATTTACCATTTTCCTGTAGGGTCCCGTAAAACGTATCATTCATTTCTTCGTCGGTAGATTCTGTTAAGCGTGTACGATTATATGTACGTAATTGTACTATCTTGGACTTGCTAAATAATGCCAAGACCGGTTCCCGGTTGTAGTGCCGATGATGATGATGATGATGAATTGTACTATCGGCCTGTTTTTTTAGTACTGACATTCGGTTACTAATAAATTTCACATCTTTTACATGGGGCGTAATCTTCTTGCTTATAATGAAGCCGGTTCCGAGATTGTGTCTATCGGTACCTCCAACGCCATTGTAAACCCCCACTAAGAATAATGTTGCTGTACCCGACCACTGCTGTTCGCTTTCCAGCCTCTCAATTTTGTAGTGCTTGACACTCCTTCATCGAGGGGAGAAATGAGTGATGAAATGAACAAACTGATCCTCTCTTCAAAGTACAATGAAATGTCCTCTGTATGGGGATGTGGAGGTTATATTTTTATAGATTGTTTTTTATAGGCTTACCCCTTTTTGTTGTCCGCGATTGAAAGTCATTTCTAGCTTCCTTTATTTATTTAATTATTTTATTTTCTTTGTTGATTTAATTTTTATTTAGATTTTATGTATTGTGGCCGTTGCCTCGGCCTCTGGATCCCAACTGATCACGAATCCAAAATGTACTACCCTTTTATACTCTGTGGCAACAGAGATTTGCTAAACATTTTATTTTAAAATACCAAGAAGCACAAACAAGATTTTGTGTGCTTCAATTGGAAGTGGATTCTCCGAAGTGTATAAGAATTTACTTGAATAAATTCTTGGAAGGGAAAATCATGAAATGCATTTAGAGTTAAGCATTTCATGATGTTCGGATTATTAGGAATTGAATCAATGTACGACAAATGGATTTTGGTTTAATTTTGTCGTGCATATGATTCAATTGGATTATAGGTGATGTAATTATGAATTGGATCAATGTGCGACAAATTAACTTTTGGTTCGCTCAATGATTGACTATGGGATATGGTTAAGGTTATAGGAGATAATGGGGATTGGGTGGGAGTAGTGATTTAGGATCACTACAGGGACATCGATAGCAATGGTACCTCCAACGCCATTGTAAACCCGTTGGTTTCAATCACTTCATATGGGAGTCGGACTTTCTGAACCGCGACAATGTCCATTTTATATTGTTTCGGGTTTTCTACGACCGTCTGTATCGGGACTGGGTTATATAACTTTCGAACATTCCACGTGCCGACGCGTATATCCCACTTTTTCCGCTTTGCCCTACGTCTTCATTTTGCCGAGTAGGTGTTTTCTTGATGATTTGTTCCATTATGGTAGTGTCGGCTCATCACACCTACGCCCACCGGGTTTTTCGTGGGATCTTTTTTTGTATATTGATTTTTCATTTTTCTTCCGACGAGTCTTGGGATTTCGAATAGTCCGCCATATCAGAGCCCGTCATTGATTTGTAAGGTCTGCTTGCTGTTCTGATTTGGCCCGGTGTCAGAGAGGCGCCGTTATAATACAGCCGGTATACCCATGGCTGCAAACCAGCCAATGGTCACGGTGACGCGTAACACCCTGGATTAGGGTTGGTAGATCTTTGTGTGTTACTCCTCGCTAGCCTGTCTGACATGGGTGGCCCTACTGAAAGCGTATGCTTCCGTCAGCGTAGCCTGAATGATTCATTGTAGTTTAAGCCCCCGCACCACGTCAAGGTTTCTACCAAGCTGGGGAGATTGATAAATCAACGAACAAAACACAACAATACAAACACACATAAAAAATAGAGCTTATCATAATAAACGGAACAAGAACGAAAACGCTACTGGAGTAGTTAATGTGGTGGGAATACCGAACGTGCTATGCATTGTTAGTTATATGGAAGTACCACTTATTCCGGACCACCTGTAAGATTAGGATTTACTATTTTTAGTCCATTCATTTGACTCCAGACATCGCAAAATTACTGTTTCACATCATTCTGTCAAATCGACAAAAAATGTATAAGCAATCCTCACAGGAGGCACCTAAATGTTTATAATTTGATCTTTATTTGTACGCTACATGACGTAGAACTTTATTTACAAACATGGGTAATGCTACTTTACTGATTACAGGAATACAAACCAGAGCACGTGTATGTGCACCAACAGCCAGAACCAAAAGAAAAAAAAAAGTTGTGTTGAATCAAAGTGACACATTCATAACTGACAGCAGATATCAAAGTTTAGCTGGGAGACGGGTGCACCCAAGTCCATGGCAGATATCGTGTTTATAAATCTCAAACAAACATATTTGTTTCCTCTCATTACTTTATGGATTACCTGTTGTAATGTAGCCTTTCCATATTTTAGTAAATTCACAAGAGCAGCATTTAATTTTCTATGATTTTTGCCGGTAAAATCTCTAATTCCTCTGTCAGTTCCGCATTCTTTATTTGATGAAATGCTGTTACCATCGTGCCAAGGTGCTTTAAGGAAAAAATTAAAATTCTTCCCCGCATTATGTTGAGTGGGATATATGTAACGTCACACCTTGGAGTTTCCAAGCTGACTTCTGTGGTCGGCACCCATACCGATTTATTTCACGGACGATTCTTTTTCAGGACTTCTGAATATTTATTGTTCAACATTTCTACCACTTCACAATCTTACACGTGTCCGTATTCTTCAAGATTGCTGCATAGGGAAATTGTTCTATTATGTTCTGTTGCAAACTCGTCCTCATCGTCGAAATATTCAAGGAATTTCTTAAAAGATGCAAGCTATAATGGGTTTCCTAATAATGACATGTTTTTAAAGTTAAACAAAATACAAAATATGATTAAAGCAAAACTTTATTTTTTATTTTAAAATACAACTATTTCAGAGTCAAACTATACTAAACACAAATGATGACTAGTGACAGCTGGCATGCCATTTTCAAAAATATCCTTTGGGAAATCCTTCATTTAATTTTAAAAAAACATAGCGTTGTTGCTGCGCAACCCTTCACAGAAGGGCATATATATTTGTGTAACCTTTTTATATGACATTTGGAACATTTGACAAAGATAAAGATGCTACCATCATCACTTTTGAATCACTTTTCTATTTGCATTTACTTTTATTCTCTATTTGTTTAAATAAATAGTTAACATTTCTGTCTCAAATTGTGAAGTTATTGTGACAACGGGTACCTAATGCATAAGCAACCATATTACAGAACCATCAGCATATAAAGCAAATTTGAAATACGGTAATGGGGAAATGTCAAAGATATTGTGCGTTACAGTAAAAATGAATTTGGAATATTCAGAAGTATCACTTCGGTTGATTTTAGGTTGTATAAATATGAAAATTGGAATTATTTCCTTGAGAAAATATTTTTGATGCCATCTACACCACAAGTTTTCTTTGTGCTTAGACAATCTGTAAGAAATTTAATATCGGCTACTGTTACAAAAACACTTGCTGGTGGCTCAGTTGGTGTGACATTAATATTATTACGGGATAAAAATTGGGACTTGTCGGAAACAAACCACGTACATACATTATTCTAAAAAGTTCAGACAAAACATTGCTCCAGGAATTATCTTCAATGCAGCCTTAGCCCCTAATACTAAACAGTTTCCTCAAGTCGCCTTTTAGCCGCTACCTCTTTTGAATTCTTGAAGTCCCCCAGGAAACTGCACACAAAAATGTTGAGTGCATTCACATTTCTTAAAGTGAGTTCGAAACCCAAATACTTAACAAGTTGCGTTTAAATATTTCTTAAAGGCCTATGTTGAATTGATCTTACTAGGATCAATACACCATCACTACTTCTATTTACTCTCTGAAGTTGAAATTCGCATTGTTGAGTTTAACCACGTTTCTGTGTTTAGTGTGATTTCAATATTATTAATGTTTAAGAAATATTACTCGCATTCCATGTTTTATCAATCAAGTTACTACAATATTTAACATATTACTTGACATTATTATATATAAATTAAGTTTCCAATCATGCGACAGCTTTAAATTGTTCTAATTTAGTTTTAGAGGAACCTAATTTAGTAATCATTTCCAAACCAAATGTATTTAACTCTTCAATGGAGAACAGTTCAGCCTGACTAATGTATAATCGCTGTTGGGACATCGCGTGTCCATGCACTAAGAATAATGTTGCTGTACCCGACCACTGCTGTTCGCTTTCCAGCCTCTCAATTTTGTAGTGCTTGACACTCCTTCATTGAGGGGAGAAATGAGTGATGAAATGAACAAACTGATCCTCTCTTCAAAGTACAGTGAAATGTCCTCTGTATGGGGATGTGGAGGTTATATTTTTATAGATTGTTTTTTATAGGCTTACCCCTTTTTGTTGTCCACGATTGAAAGTCATTTCTAGCTTCCTTTATTTATTTAATTATTTTATTTTCTTTGTTGATTTAATTTTTATTTAGATTTTATGTATTGTGGCCGTTGCCTCGGCCTCTGGATCCCAACTGATCACGAATCCAAAATGTACTACCCTTTTATACTCTGTGGCAACAGAGATTTGCTAAACATTTTATTTTAAAATACCAAGAAGCACAAACAAGATTTTGTGTGCTTCAATTGGAAGTGGATTCTCCGAAGTGTATAAGAATTTACTTGAATAAATTCTTGGAAGGGAAAATCATGAAATGCATTTAGAGTTAAGCATTTCATGATGTTCGGATTATTAGGAATTGAATCAATGTACGACAAATGGATTTTGGTTTAATTTTGTCGTGCATATGATTCAATTGGATTATAGGTGATGTAATTATGAATTGGATCAATGTGCGACAAATTGTCTTTTGGTTCGCTCAATGATTGACTATGGGATATGGTTAAGGTTATAGGAGATAATGGGGATTGGGTGGGAGTAGTGATTTAGGATCACTACAGGGACATCGATAGTGTTTGCTTATTGTGAAGTTGCAAAAGACCGGCGTACGGCGAGAGTTGATAGTGTAATTATCACTTTTGCGATTAGGTTATAGAATTACACGATTACACATGTATACAATTGAAGATTTCCGTCTTCCTACCGAAACAAAAAAAATCAATTGATTAATATTTTCAGCGTCCGTTCTATTTTGAGTATATCCAGTTCACGATGACTGGCGACCGCCATATTTTATCTATATACAGGATGCTTTCTCAGTTCTGGGGGGCTAAACTTTTTAAAAGTGACGTTGCAATAGGATGTCAATTACCTCAATTTTCGTAGCTGTTCTGTAAATTGCGAGGTCACCTGCATACACAATGGCATAGTAAAAACGATATTCTACAATTTTGTGAGGCAGTTATAATTTGGCCTATCCATAAATTAGGCCTGTTCACAACGGGGCGCATTTAAAACGACCTTACTCTACTGTTTCTGTCTTTTGAAATAAACATTGTGCTACCCATCCTCTTTTTAATCATTCACAGTCAAGAAATGCGAATCTATTATGCTGAGATAGTAAACTGAAATATTAAGTAACCATTTTGCTCATATCTGTACGTTGTGAAGTGAATCAAGTGTTTAAGAGGTGAGCTCTAAACATGCGAACATGCGAACATGTGGAGGATAAATTGTACCAAAGTAAAATGTATTATAGCTTTGAAAAGATAAATCAGTTTCTTTGTAGTGGACTGTGCAATGTAAAGTGTTTCCTCTTAAGACTTTTATATATAGAGCGACTGTGTAGAGTTCTCGCTACTTACACCCCCGAGATTCTCCGGTGTAGGGTTATATTTTGATAGTGGGTTATATATTTAATAACAAGTATTACCTGAGTAACGGTATAGGGCAGTCCGCCCTTGTTCTTGGCTACAGATGATTATCCAAACAGGCGAAAGCGGATCTATACAATCCCACTTAGCCGGTTGGTAACAGAGAGGAAAGTATGTTCCTAAACATCACTTGAATTAGTGGGAGTCTTTCTTAATCCCTTCCAATCCCAGGGGTAGCTTGGTTGAACTTGAGGCGCCTTTTCTCGGTTTATTCAAAATAAAACAGCGTTGGGTATTTTAATTTAACTCGATATATTTTCGTTATTTTAAAATATTATATATCACTTGACTTAAAAGCCGCCCGTCGTTCCCAGGAGTAAGTCTAGGTTTTATTTTATTTTTAATGGACATAACATATATGTTAACGTTATATGTTAAACACCACACTCTTATTACACATTTGTCATTACATAGATTATCATACATATATAAAACATACTCGTTGGTTTTTTAGAATTGTATTAAACTAACTTTAAACCTTTTAGACTTCAGAGTATTTAGACAAGCACTATCCTTTTAACTATCTTTTTAACTGGGAAGTTTCTTTTATAATCCCTAGACGCTAAACAACATATCTGACTAATGACGGTCTTGTTCAAAAATCCCGAACCAACTCCGACTCTATTGCGATCGTTTGATCGGAGGAAAACCTAAAAGCAACGTGTTATTTTCGTTTTTTGCTTCCTCGCTGACCTCACATAAAATCCTTTGTATCCGGATCTCTATTGTGAGCCAGCGGTCTTTTGTTTGATCCTTCGGTAATTTTCCTAGGATCGACAATTTCCATAGGCCATTATACATTACTTGGGTTTTTTAGTAATGTTTAGGATTGGTATTTACCACGGGTGTTTTTGGTAATTACATATTAATGGACAACGGTGCCAAAGATATTTTGTACATCTGTGGGGAAGAAGTATGTACCTAACAAGGGCACGAGATTCCCTTCTTCCTCCATCATAGTTGTTCCACCGATACAATTTCACGATTGTTAGGAAGTCCGCCGAAAATAACAATCACAATCACCAAACACACCGACAACAATAGAGGCCCAGAAGCGAAAAGTACGATGCAGCAAAATGTCACTGAGGTTCCGCGGGAAAGAAAGTCAAATGCACTGTCCACCAAAAGAAACAAAACAAGTACATCGTCTCAGCATACCGTCCACCAGAAGTAAAACCAAATGAAAACACTTGCGGCTTGTCGTTTGTAATTTATAACTCTTATTTTATCGGTAATTAAAGCACGCACGGTGCGGAGTTAGTTTTAATTAATTTTAATATGGATTAAGCACTTCGACGCGATTCTTAGAAACCACACCGTACCGACGCCGGTACGGTGGATGGCGGTGACCCGACCGCCTTGAAGGTTGGAAAACGACTCCACCGATACGAGGGTTGCCTCTTATGTTTCGGGATTTGGCAACCCTAGTGTTGCAATCCGGCAATTGACAGCTCTGTCGTAAAGTTGGACATTTTTGAGGTTATACGCACTCAGAACGTTTTGGCATACGAGCGCTATTTGTGTTGTTTACAGTAACTTAAAAGATTCATCTCGGCCCAAAAATGGAATTAAATCGTCAACATTTCCGTGCGATTATTTTTTACAACTTTCGGCGTGGATTAACTCAGCAACAGTGCATGGATGAACTTAATTCAATTTTTGGCGATGAAGCTCCATCAATGACCAGTGTTTATCGATGGTATGGTGAATTCAATCGTGGTCGTAGTTCACTCCAAGATGAATTTCGTGAAGGTCGTCCAAAATCAGTTGTTATTCCGAAAACCATTGATGCTGTGCGCGAACTGATATTGGAAGATCGTCATGTGACCTATCGTGAGATTGAGACAACCTTAGGCGTTAGTGGGACCAGCATACATTCAATATTGCATAAACATTTGACTGTCAAAAAAATTCGTTCGCGTTGGATCCCACACAATTTGTCAATCGCCCAAAAAAAGGCTCGTGTCAATTGGTCGAAAGAAATGCTCAAAAAATACGGTCGCGGTGCTTCGAAACACGTCTATGACATCGTGACAGGTGATGAATCGTGGATTTACGCGTATGAGCCCGAAAGTAAACAGCAGTCGACTGTCTGGGTGTTTCAAGATGAGCCAAATCCAACAAAAGTTGTTCGCGCACGAAGCACTTCCAAGCAAATGGTCGCCTGTTTTTTCGGAAAAACTGGACATGTCGCAACCGTACCACTAGAACAACGCAGAACAGTCAATTCTGAGTGGTACACAACCATTTTTTTGCCAGTTGTCTTCCAAGAAATCAGGAAAACCAACCGCCGAAGACGGATCACTCTTCACCACGACAATGCGAGCTCTCACACATCGGCTGCGACAACTGCATTTTTGAGCACCCAAAACATCGATTTGATGGGTCATCCGCCGTATAGTCCTGACTTGGCACCGAATGACTTCTTTTTATTCCCGTACGTAAAAAACAAACTGAGAGGTCAACGTTTTTCGACACCTGAAGAAGCGGTTGCTGCATTCAGAATGCATGTGTTGGAGATACCTCAATCAGAGTGGCAAAAGTGCTTCGACAATTGGTTCAAACGCATGCAAAAGTGTATAAATCTTCATGGGGAATATTTTGAAAAACAATAAAGTGATTTTCGATGATCAATATTTGTTTTTGTTCTCTAATCCCGAAATATAAAAGGCAACCCCCGTATCCTATACGATAAGGATATCGTTTTTACCTAACACCAGAGACACGTAAAGTCTCTCTTGGTGGTATAGGAAACCAGATCTTGTGATAAAGGTCATGGTAGTATGTGTGGTGATCGTTCAGATCGATGCTATTCACACGTGCAGTGGAACAACGAAACAGGCAGGCGGCAAAGACAAAAGGAAGAAAATGATCAAATGCGCCGTTGGTAATGCGGGTCATTGTTTACTCGATGCCTCGTCGCTATTATCGACGTTGGGAGAAAAAAGGTGCTAAAAGCAAATTGGATATTTATGGCATCTCTGGCTGCAGTAGAAACCGGGTTCATATTTGCATTAGGAAATGCTGGAGAATTTGGTTTCAGCGTCTATTGCGCTAATTATATGCAGCTGCTTGGGTTGTTTATTGATAAGACAAACAAAAAAGGTTGCCAGGCAATGTGTATGAAAAGGTAGATGACGCGGCTGGGAAAATAGACGGCGCAATATTTATCGTCCCTGTCATGACGGTTACATTGAATGCAATCCGAATTATTTTGTTTACAGGAATTCATCTAAGGAAATTTGACTGGCGACGTAGATGCCGAAATTGATTGGAAATTCCTGGTAAACTATTAAAAAAATCTTAAGGAGCAGTGGTATGCGAAGAGAATGCATGAAGGTAAGTTTTCTTTACAGGGACTTAAAGATCATAGATTTGATCTCTTAAATGCGTGCAGCATTTACAGGTACTAATACTGTTGCATATGCAAACTTAAGGGAGTAGGGTAGTAGTTATGGGCGTTTTTCAGGTAAGTAGACCGTAGGGTTTGGCTGCCCGCTACAGTACTCTCCCCCCAGTGACATAGTCACGAAAAATAGGTAGGGCTGTAGCGGTGCTCGAATGAATGGTGCTATGCTGGGCGGAGGGCTGAACACTTGACGAACAAGGTGGCCATGTGCACTTCGGGAGGCGCTGTAATTAAATCGGCGGAACTGTCATGGTGACTAGTTCCAGGTATAGTATGGGCCTTTGACGATAAAGAAGGTGGACGCAGATGTTACCGATTGATGCCATGAAGAGCAAAGGTGTGCGGCGTGGTCCATAGGCCTCTCATGGGTCTCGTGGACCAACAGGCTTATCGTCCGAATAGGTCGGAACCCATCGGAAATCCGCTCACATCCGCAGTGAGGAAATGGCATGTGCGAGATGGAGGGGAACTGATTCCAGGATAATTCACATCCGCAGTGACGGGTTGCCGTGTGCGGGATGGAAAGGGACCAAGTCCAGAGCCGGTGTCTTTTGTCCATACGTTTGTATGGCGATTTGTTTGCCGCTGGGACTGGTAGAGGAGGGCGGGCCCTCAATTGCACGTTTTACCTATCGAGGGAGGACCGGTACATTGGTGCCAATGTAGCGGTAGCTGCGACCTCGACCGAATGGAAACTTGCTGTGAGGTGCCGGCCGTCGCGCTTGTTAAAAAAAATAGGGGACTTTGGTTAGGGGGCTCCTGGTGGGTGGTTGATTGTGTCCAACCCCAGGGCGCCCTAGGGTTATTAGATGTTTTTTTTTTTAGGTTTTAAACCACATTTATTTTCCTAATTCTGTTTACATGTATAATATTAGGGGTAAATATTAAACCCTTTTCTCCAATCACAGTCCTTAAATTAACTTACTGGCTCTATGCGAGCTCTCTAAATTACACATTACAACTTGATTTATATATATGCCTTTCGGCGTACATCTTTTTTTTTTTTTTTTGTTTCTTATATATATATATATATATATATATATATATATATATGAAATAAGTCATATATTAGAGGGACTCCTCGTTTACATCTATATGTATACATTATTATTACAATTTTTTTTTTTTTTTAATTATAACAAACAAAAACTTCAAAACAAAACGAATAAAACATAAAATAAGAAATAAAAAATAAAATAAAAATAAAAGTAATGTGAAAAGGAGGACAGGGGGGGTGGGGGGCAAGAGGAACGAGAGCGTTGCTCTTGAGTGGCATACTATATCTGAGGAAGTGAAGTCCTCTTCTCGTTGAGAAGCCACCACCATTTGGGAGATGTTCGATCTTTGGCTGATTTATCTCTTTCACTGATCGCCGTGCTAAAACGCATGCGGTCTGGGGCATTGGAGATATCACTATCATGGAGAATTCGTTTGTCCCTGGCACCACGGAAAGCGTGAAAGAAAGGGAACGCTTCTGGGGGAATAAACCCATTCTGGAGGGTATTCTCCAGATACATATCATTGGGATAGAATGCTCCCACGATAAGATTATTGTTACTGCACATTGCCCTTGCTGTGTGACCACGAATAATTTTAATTCTGAAATTGTCTATCCTATTTAACCCTGATTTGTTATACAGGATTTTGTTGGGATAGAATGTTTTGTATTGCGACTCTGGTGTTCTATAAAGTCCGAGGCAGGAACGCAAACACTGCCGTTCGAACACACGAAATTTCTCCATATAAAGTGGAGGTATATTATACCATACTGGACAGCCATAAATCAAAACTGGTCGGATGAATGCCGAGTACGAAATTATTGTGACTCTGGGGTCAAGAAGACTACTCCGGAATAGACTTCTTGTCATAGAATATGCGCTTTTAGCTGCGGAGAGGGACGCTGCTACGTGCTTGTCAAAATATAAGTACTGGTCTAGCCAGATACCAAGGTATCTAACTACAGTTTTCACTTGCAGTGGAAGGTTATTGTTACCTACAATAGAGAAGTGTTTCCAGTTGTATTTTGTATCCCTCGAGGCCCTGGATAGGGGCGTTCTGAAAAGAATAGTCTCGGTTTTCTGGAAATTAATTTTTAATTTCCAGTCGTCGCAAAATTGTTTTATTTTGTTGAAGTCATCTTGAAGGTGCCTATTGATGTCGTCTATTTTTCCTCCTGCTCTGTACATCACTATGTCATCGGCGTACGCAATGGCGTTTTCGAGAGAACTCACTAGATCACTAGTGTAAATATTGAATAGAATGGGAGAATTCACAGCTCCCTGCTGTAAGCCATTTTTAATTTGGAAGGTCTTGTTGGAGAGTATGTCCCCGCATTTCACCACAAAATGTTTGTCCATTATCATATCATAAATAATGTATAGCAGATATTGCGGCATACCCAGGTTTGTTAACTTATGGACAAGTCCTTCTAACCATACGGTGTCGAAAGTCTTTTCAAGGTCAACCAAGCAGGCGCCTGTACATTGTCGCTTTGCCTTGTTCCACTGTATATCGGAAACAAGTTTCGTCGCTGCATGAACTGTATCATGTCGCGCTCGAAAGCCAAACTGGTTGTTGGGGATGATATCGTTTTCATCACACCAACCTATCAGTGCTTTGTTTATAATTTTTTCGAATACCTTGCTGATGTTGGGAAGCAGGCTGATCGAGCGCAGATTAGCTGGATTGCTCTTCTCCTTACCCTTTTTGGGGATAGTGTGCATTGTTTAGAGCGTTGTTAAACAAAGTAGTGTATATGTTCACTGCTTCGCAAGGCAAATGCCTTTGAACCACATTTGGAATGCTATCTATTCCAGATGATTTCTTATTTTTTATTGAGCTAAGTATGTTTCTAAGTTCATCCTTGCGCACAAACATATTTGTATTTTCATTTCTGACGGGAGAATCCGCCCTATTATTTTCGCCGAATGTGATGAAACTATGGTTTTCGGATCGCCAGTTGTGAAGTTGATTGCGCAGCGAGCAATGTCTTTGGCGGGTATTGCTTTCAATTTCAGTGTTAGCATGAACTGATTCGTTAACTCTGTACACTGCTTCGAAACAAGCTCCAATTGAATTCGCGTTCTTTTGCGGATCTTCGACTACTATTACTTCATCATTGGAGTTGATGTGCTCTAAGGTGAGTCCTGCGTTCAGCATTATCTCACAATTCTCGGGAGTCCGTGGAATTCGGAAACAGGGAATGTCATTGTGATCTTTTCTTCGACATATTTTCTTGATTTGTGAAAACATGTTCGGTCCGTTTGCTTGGACAGCTCGAATTAGCAGTGTGACCTGTATTTTTACAGAGGACACAGGACAGTGTTTTCCTATCTGGAAGCTGTTCCTTGCCTTCTGTTGCTCCACTCCTCATTTATTACTGCTCGGTAATTATCCCGGATCAGTTTTTGAAGATTTTTAATCAAGGACTTGATTGTTTTGATTTCATTGCTATTTGGGTCACTGAACTGCCTATAGCACAATTTCAGCTTTGAGAGTAGGGTGCTCTTTTGCCTATACAAAGCATCGATAGTTGCATTTCTGTATCGGTGGGTATAGCCATCCATATGAGCTACTTTGGGGATGGAACGATTCATTGTGTTAGTAACAATATCGTTCATAGTTAGGAGGTAATGATCGATTTCATCATTACGAAGGTTTCTATTAGTCGGTGGATCTATGCCAATGTTGCGTATTTCTCTTTTTACTATGCGATCGAAACGCGACCAATGTGCTTTTCGGAAATCGAAAGAGTGTACCTGGTCATACTGCTCAAGTAGATGGTACTCGTTTGGCACGTGTATTACGGCTCCAAGTCCGTAATGATCGCTATCGTACTCAATTGTGCGAAGACAATTTCGAGTAGTTACCTCGGTATCTGGTAACTGAATTCGATCATCTGTCATAAGTAAATCCAGGAAGGAGTTACCTCTTGGATAAGGCGGTGTACTTGTAGCGTACAATTCTAGTTTATGCTCGATCGCATTTGTTTGCCACCAATCAAACAAGGCATTGCCTCTGGTGTTCGAGGTCAGATTGCCCCAGGCACTGTGCTTGGCGTTAAAATCACCTGCCATTAAAAAGTAATTGTTTTCGGAATCTAACTTGAGACTTCGGAAAAGCGTATCGATTTCACTGATAAATTGGGTACCTTGAACAGATTCAGGAGCGTAAGCAGCGACTATATATAGCTGCCTTTGACTTTTTAGCGGAATATCTATAATGCATGCCTCTAGCACCTGGAATTTGTGTACTTCCGTGCTATAAACGACCTTATGGTGAAGACCTTTCTTAACTAAGATAGCGACCCCACCCCCTCGAGTAGAGTGTGGTCGATCTCGTCTAATTATGTTATAATTTTTGTAGCCCATTTTGTGCCCTTGGTTTAGCTTAGTTTCGCTAGCCAAGAGCACATCTGGGCATTCGGCTTGGAGCAGATTGCCTAAATTATCCCTTCTTTCGATGTGGATTAGTGAATTTACATTCACAGCTATAATTTTTAGGTTAAGTTCAGACGGAGGGTTGAAGATTTTGATGTGGAGAGTTATTTGAGAACAGGTTTGAATAGAGAGTATCTATTCGTGCTCTTTGTTCAGTCAGTATTCTTTGAAATTCGGCAAATTGTCCTTGCATGGTTAATAACATTGTTATTATTTCTGAATGTGCCTCTGGTGCAGGCATTTTCCCATTACTATATGTATGTTCCATGAATGCTGGTTTCTTAGGAGCACCGGCCATTTGTGCATATGACACGCAAGGAGCCACGAAATTGTTGTAAGAACGAGTTTTCATTTTTTTCTCTTCTTCAACTTGTTTCTTTTTGGATTCCAATTTTAATTTCATTTGTTGAAATTTAGGACATCCTCTAAAATTAGCAGTGTGACCTGTATTTTTACAGAGGACACAGGACAGTGTTTTCCTATCTGGAAGCTGTTCCTTGCCCAAGGGGCATTCACCAATGATATGGCCGGAGAGGCACTTTACGCACCTGAGTTGCATGTGGCAGTTTGATGCCGCGTGCCCGAAGCGTTGACAACGCATACACTGCAATACGCGATCGATTTTTCTAATTTTTTCCAACTTATTGTTTGGTGGTTGAGGTGTTTGATGTATCGGAGAGCATCAGCTTTACTGTTGGGACTCAGTAATACAATAAAGAAAGGCAATTTGCAATTGCGTTTTCTGGAGTTGGCGGTAGAGAAGGGTTTCACACCTGTAAATTTTAAATTGTCGGTTTCGACATTTTTTAATTCCTCTAATACCTCCTCAGGGGAAAAACATGGATCAACGCCTTTTAGGAGCATGGAGATTATTTTCTCCGATTTCGGGGTGTACGTGTAGTACTCCCTTTTTGTCCTACCCAAAGCAGTCATTACTTTGCGATAACCTTCAATATCATCGCACATTAATTTTATTTTAGAATTATTAATTTTTTTTGTTTTGAAATTTTTGCAAGTTAACTCACCTAATTTTATAACGTCCTTTGTTTCCATGGACGTAAGTATTATAGGCGGCACCTTTTCCTTTTTGTTGGTTACGATGTGCTGGTTTGTTTGCTGCTTCTGCATCTCCTTTGTTTGCTTCCTGATGTTGTTCCTGATTTTTCCGTTGTGCTGTTGTATTTTCTTGGCTTTGTTGTTGCTGCACCAGGTCTTTTAATTTGAGGATTGCTTCTCTTTGTTTATTGAGTTCCCCTTTTTTGGTGTCAATATCCGCAAGGAGTTTTTCTAATTCCGCCGGATCTGTTGCAGTACCTGTGATATTGTTTTCTTCCTCAGCAGGTAATTCGATTTCACTTGGGTCAAGGTCAACCAATTCGTTGAATTGGTTACCTGCGCCTGCGTATTCGTTTTTCTTTCCTTTAGCATTTTTTTCGCCGTCCGAATTTGGCTTGTGCCGCTTTGTTATAATACTCGGCTGTCGCTCGAGTCGGCTCCGTGTCATCGCTTTCAGGTCTGCCTGGCCCCTTTTCATGAAAGGCGACGAGCTCTTTAGCACTTTGTTTGTTTCCATAATTTTTTTTTTTTTTTTTTTTAAACAACCGCTCTCAGTGGCGGCCACACTGTAATCCACACTTGTTCACTTACACTCGCGCGACGAATTTATTTATTTATTTTTTTTTCTTTTCTTCTGCTTTCTCCTGTTGTCAGGTATACGTCTTATCTCTTTAACGTGTTGGTAACGACTGGGGTTATTAGATGTGCGCTCCGAAGTATTATGCACCTAGGTATTTGAGGCGGCGTAGAGGGGCGTGTATAGCCTTTATTTGCCGCTAAAGGGGAGCCATGGTGGCCAAAGATTGGGGAACCAGGTATATTGTCTCAGTCCGGTGGTATCGGTTTGATTTGTGGACCGGTGTTGCTGAGACATTTGGGAGACGTTAAGAGTTCTAAGGACGAAGGTCCTGAAGTTTAAATAAAGAGGCAAGGCCAGGTGTCCTGCCGGGTGCTGCTACGCGTAGTAGCTGTGGTAACGGGGGGAGCTGGCTTGCGGAAATCGTGTGGAAAGTTAAGGAGGGTTGCATGAAGGCTATGGTTGGCGAGCATGAGCGCCAGTATTCAGAAAAGAGACAGAAAAGGTTGAGATGTTTCACGCGAGACAAAACCGGTCGTCATATAGATTATATGCTACACGTAGTAGCTGTTGTTACATAACGGGCCGGTTTGCAGAAAATGGGTGTTGAACAATGGCGAGCGTGTGCGCCAATATTTGTAAAAGGGCCTTAAAAAAAAGGTGGGCAGAGGCGAATTTGATGAAGTCATAAGGAGGCCAAAAAGGCAAAGAAAGAAGTCGAAGGTGATCGAGTATGGGGAGAAACCGGGCATCCTATTGAATGATGCTACGCGTAGTAGTTAATGTGCAATGAGGAGCCGGCATTTGCGCGAATTAAAGCGAGTCTAGAGAGTTGAAAGAAGTCTAAGATGGTCGAGAAGTCGGGTGAAGTCGCGTGGGTGAGTGTTGTCGAAGGAATGAATGGAGTCGAGAGACGACGAAAAAGAGTCGAGCGAAGTCGAAAAAAAAGTGAAATGGAGTCGAATAGTCGAATGTGTGAGCGCGGAGTCGTGCGGGATATTACGGTTGTACAAGGTTGTGCGTAATTCAATACCCGGAAGGGGTTTACAATAATTATTTTTGATCCTTTGAATTTTAGGTATTTATTACAAAAGCATTTCTTATTTTTGTTTTTGATTTTTTTGTTTTTTAAGTCTTTTATTGTTTTTCGGCATTATCTTAATTTTAAAGTCAATAAAAAGTGAAAATTATGTTTAAAACAGAGCAGAACATAATGCTGGAATATAAAGTATTTACTCAATTTATTTTATTTTAACGGAAATTTCTTATGCTGATGCGTCTTTTTTTAACTTATTTTCATTACTTTTACTTTTTTTGCAAGTAAAGTCACAAATAAATATCTTTTGCAGTTTATTGTTTTTACATAAAGTGGTTTTATTAAAATGTTCAATTCTTATTGTTAAAAAAATTTATAAGATGTGGCAACGTTTTGTATGCGCTTACGGGTATATAGGCGATAGCGTAATCTGAATACGTGTTTCGAGTTTTCGATTATACTGTGTGCTTGAAGAGCTGTTTTGAGTTAATATATAGTTATACATGATGTTTAAATTGATCGTAAATTTAAAGCTTACAGGAAGAAGGTTGAAGATATATAAACTGACTAGAAGATAGTAAATAATTAGTTACAATACAGTGAACGACAATTGAAAGTGCTTCGGGCTCTTAATTACTTTATCATATTTGTTGTGTTATCTCGAATAGAACAGTACCAATTTTAAATTTTAGTGGTGTGAATTACTATTTATTCAAGCTTACTTTTATTTAATTTACCGAATATGAAACAGAAATATGAGGACGCATAATTTTCCTTTTTGGATATTTATGGCATCTCTAGCTGCAGTAGAAACCGGGTCCATATTTGCATTAGGAAATGCTGGAGAATTTGGTTTCAGCGTCTATTGCGCTAATTATATGCAGCTGCTTGGGTTGTTTATTGATAAGACAAACAAAAAAGGTTGCCAGGCAATGTGCATGAAAAGGTACATGACGCGGCTGGGAAAATAGACGGCGCAATATTTATCGTCCCTGTCATGACGGTTACATTGAATGCAATCTGAATTATTTTGTTTACAGGAATTCATCTAAGGAAATTTGACTGGCGACGTAGATGCCGAAATTGATTGGAAATTCCTGGTAAACTAATAAAGAAATCTTAAGGAGCAGTGGTATGCGAAGAGAATGCATGAAGGTAAGTTTTCTTTACAGGGACTTAAAGATCATAGATTTGATCTCTTAAATGCGTGCAGCATTTACAGGTACTAATACTGTTGCATATGCAAACTTAGAGGAGTAGGGTAGTAGTTATGGGGGTTTTTCAGGTAACTAGACCGTAGGGTTTGGCGGAACCGCTACACATCTTAATCCTATTGTTGTCCAGCAATCCTATTCACATGCATCGCTCTTTGTTCCGTTTAGGAAACGTATCCTTACAATGGATTAAAAGAAACGGTGCCGCCATTGAGTTTTGTTCTCAGATGTATTTCTGGACTCTATGGTTATATTC
Source organism: Microdon myrmicae (assembly GCA_963931805.1). Lineage (NCBI taxonomy): Eukaryota > Metazoa > Arthropoda > Insecta > Diptera > Syrphidae > Microdon > Microdon myrmicae. The sequence continues at coordinate 166,770 of OZ007500.1, read as the reverse complement.
TCTAGCGATGTCGGTAGAGAATTTTTCTTACCGGATTGGTTCATTAATCAATCGCCGGGTATTCACCATATGTGATGCGAAATTGAATGGGGCTTCGCCCGGTATGAATGTTTGGGTGGGTGGTATTGGTACGTAACACCGGGAAGAAGTAACACTAGCGCAGAGAAAATAAGTTTCCGACAAGGATATAAAACCGTTACCCAAATTGCGGATTGGGAGAAATGTCCACATTTCCTAAGTTTGGCAAAAAATGTGTAGTCTTTGTAACAGGTATAAATTGCAGAATGCGCATTTAATATAATAATGATAAAATAATGATAAGATTTTTGAGATCTTAGAGGTATGTCTACCAAATTGGAAACAGTCCACAGTTCATTGATCGAATTTAGAAGTTGGTAAAAACGAAAAAAGCCCGAATTGTAGTCCATGTCGCGTGTGCTAAATTATGACGTGAAACCACTTCGTAGCATATTACTATCCCTCACGATAATTTTCGAAATATAAATGTGTTCCGTTTCAATCGAAGGAAAAGGTCTACACATCCCCACACTTCCCACTTCCTTTTTCGTGAGCCTCTTCATTCTTGTCGGCCCATTTAGCAGTGCGGAATCGACTAAAGTTCCATATATTCATTTCTACACCTTAAACGAGGCCCTTATTGATTGTCATTTCATCCGCTATCCGCCCACTTTTACCCTCAGACAATTTATTCTACGTCGAGAAATCATTTCCTTCTCTTTTATCTGAGCAAAATGGCCCTAGTTTCTTCCAAGCAATTTACATTCTTCCTAGCCTGGACCCATTCTAACCATGTGTCCGGAACAATAGGATTCCTCCGAAATTCATCGCGCTCAACATGTCATAAAGCAATCAATAAATCAGTGTATAGTGTGAACCTGATTTTTCCAGGGACTATGTGACCTAATCAAGTCCCTTTTTTGTCTTATCTTGATTAAAAGTTGTCATACTCAAATTCTGTGAACGGATGATTTGACTTTAAGTTGGGTAGGGAGGAAGACAGACAGACGACGGATGTTCAACGACGCCTGCATTAAAATTGTTCTTTTTTCGTCTGCACATACTATACTTGTGTAAATTGGGAGGACGTTAAATGAATGCTTCCGTCATGAAAAGAGCACAATATAATGTAGGACATATCTTGCACTGCAAACTGCTTTAGGAGCAATCTAAAATGTCGCAGGCTCTATTCGTTTAGGTTTCACCCTGTTTAGTACATAATATGACAAAACCACCGAAACATACGATCCCATCAAAGCAAATTAATCCATACGTTACAGATGATGGCCTTGAGCAATTGAAAGAATAGGACAATAATCAGTATCAGTTACGATAACAAGATAACGCTTTCTTGGAAGAATTAATCATTGTGGGTTGGATTGATATCGATCTAATAGTTGTTTCAATAAAGAAGACAGTTGAATACCAAACTATGTACGAATTAACCGATCTTCATATGTGAAGGTTGTCTGTGGTGTATCTTCCCAACATATGGATTTGTTCCATCCGAAAGTTCTACTATTTTGGATTTCCTACTTTTTTATCCTAGGCAATTAATAATATAGCGAGAATATTTAATAAATTTAAGTGAAATGAGTCTCGTTTTGCCCCTACCACTTAACATCTGTGAAAAGAAAAAACCGAAACTACGTTTTACATAAAATATGAAAGATTAAATCCCAACTCTTCCTACTCATTTTAGGTTTTTAGAATTCGATTGAGGATACACGATGTGTAATTATGGGATCTAGTTTTTAAACTAAAGCCAATTTAACAAGAAAAATTAGTTACAAAATTTCCCTTATAAACAACTCTCCTCTGACTGCGATGTCATTATTTTCTCTCACTCTCCCTCTCACAAGCGATTTTCATCAATCCACGGATTTATCAAACAAAGAATATTTTTAACTCTTTAAAACGATACAAATGCCTTATAGGAGGAATCTTCAAGGCGATAAAAAAAAGCTAGGGTTTCTGGCCAGAATTAATTCTGAGAATTAATTTTTACAAGATCAACAGAGGTTGTATTTTAGTATTATAGCCACATATCCAACAGGCGATTCCTTATTATAACTTATAATGAAATATACCATAATGAATAAAATAATAATAAAAGTTGCGAAGCTCTGGCGCAAGACTAATGACCTTGCCCGGAAAAACCAGATCATTATGGAAAATTTAACAAGCCTCAGGACTTGCTAAATAAGGCCAAGACCGGTTCCCGGTTGTAGTGCCGATGATGATGATCATCATCCTATGTCAAACATAGCCCATACAATACAAAACATGGGCGAGGCAAACATTTTTTTAACGTTGGACGTAGAATCAAGTTTTCACCAAATACTAATCAAGGAAGAAGATAAAGAAAAAACCTCATTTGCAATAAACGGGGCACTGTACGAGTACAACCGTATGCCTGTCGGTTTAAAAAATGGACGACATATTGTGTCCCTTCATAACAAAATTTGTATATGTATAAATTGATGGTATAATCATATTTTCAAAAAAAAACAAAGAAGAACATATGCAAGTCTTCGACACTTTACATAAAGCCGATTTGAGAATATCGGAAGAAAAATGCCATTTTTCTAAAACATATGTGCGATTTTAAGGATACATCATCATCATCATCGGCACTACAACCGGGATCCGGTCTTGGCCTTATTTAACAAATCTCTCCACCGGTCCCGATTTCGAGCCGATGTCATCCAGTTTAGCACTCCCAGGCTCTGGGCGTCCTGGTCTACGCCATCCCTCCATCGCAGACAAGGTCTGCCGCGCTGTATCCTTCCATACATCCTGCCACAAAGGACTTTGCGGGCAGGGTCCTCTTCGCTCATTCGAGCTAGGTGTCCCGCCCACCGGAGTCTACCGAGCTTGATTTTTCTTACAATATGAGCTTCAAGGTAGATTGCGTACAACTCATGGTTGTAGCGTCTCCGGAATCGTCCTCCCTCACATACGGGGCCAACAATTCTCCTTAAGACCTTTCTCTCGAACGCGGCCAAGAGTTCAGAGTGCTTTTTATTAAGCACCCAGGTCTCGGATCCATACATGAGTACTGGTAAGACCATGGTCTTGTACAGTAGTAGCTTGGATGTTCTGGATAAATTTCGGGATTTAAAGAGCCTTGATAGACCATAGTAGGCTTTGTTGGATTTAATCAGCCGTTCGCGTATTTCTTCTTCCATATTGTTATCGGCTGATACTATTGACCCAAGGTAGTTAAAGGATTGCACTACTTCAAATTCGTGCTCCACTACCCTGATAGTTTCACCAGCGTTAGGTCTTCTCTTCGCAGAAGTTGCCACCATGTACTTCGTTTTTCCCTCATTAATGCGCAGTCCCAGTTTTTGTGCCGCCTGCTCGATCTGGGTGAAGGATTCCTGTACCGCCGATTCGGTTCTACCGATGATGTCGATGTCATCTGCGTAGACAAGTATCTGGCTGGACTTGGTGACAATAGTCCCTCTAGTTGTAACGCCAGAGTCACGGATTGCTTTCTCCAACGCCAGGTTGAAGAGGAGGCAGGCCAGACCGTCCCCTTGTCGGAGTCCATTATAGATGTTTATTGGTTTGGACAGCAATCCCGCTACTTTTACTTGACTAGTTACGTTGGTCATGGTCAACCTACAAAGTCGTATCAATTTATTTGGAATGCCGAATTCTCTCATGGCATTATATAGTTCTACTCTGGCTATGCTGTCGTAGGCGGCCTTGAAGTCTATAAATAGATGATATAGTGGAATCTTAAATTCCAGACATTTTTCCATCGCCTGCCTAAGGGTGAATATCTGATCAATTGCTGATTTGCCTGGGATGAAGCCACACTGATATTGACCAATGATGGCTTTAGCGTATGGGGATATCCGGTCTTGTAGGATAGAGGAGAGTATCTTATAGGCGGTACTCAGTAATGTTATACCCCTATAGTTGCTGCACAGTGTGATATCTCCCTTCTTATGTATGGGGCAAATTATACCACGACGCCAATCTTCCGGCATCTCCTCTTGCTCCCATACGTGCACCACGATCTCATGAATTGCGTGATGTAACGCTGCCCCTCCTTGTTTGATCAGCTCAGCTGGTATGCCATCAGCTCCAGGGGCTTTATTTGATTTTAGCTGTCTAATGGCTTTTAATGTTTCCTCAATGCTTGGTGGCGGCAGCATTTGGTCCTGGTCTTGCATTGGTGGAGCCTCCAATTCTTCTGTGAGCTGACCATTTAGCAATTCATCAAAGTGCACTTCCCATCGCTCCAGAATGCCTTCAGGATCGGTGATCAGATTACCCTCTTTATCCTTGCAGTAAGTGCAGCGTGGTGTGTACCGCGTCATACTGCGGATTATTTGGTAGAACTTCTGCGCCTGGTGCGGACCTCGCTCTCTACTTTTCTCTATTTCACAGACAAGATTTTTTTTCCCAGGCACTTTTCTTTTGTCTGTGAAGTCTTTTTTCAGTTCTTCTGAGCTCTTTGTATTTCTCCTCGCGTACCCGCGTCCTATGAGACTGCTGCATTGCCCGGTATGCAGCATTCTTACGTTCAGTCGCTAGTTTGCGCTCATCATCAAACCAGTCGTTCCGATCTCTACGACTACTGCCTAAGATGGAGTTGGCAGTACTAATGACAGTATTCTTAAGGCGTGTCCATTTCTCTTCTACGCCCGGCATTCTGGCCCCAGGACTTACTCTCCCTCCGTCGAGCTCTTCGAGGGCGAGTCTTAACGCATGACCAAAGGTGTTGCTGGTGTTCTCATTGCGTAAGGCAGCCGTGTTGATTCGAACCTGATCCGTGGATGTAATACGTCTCCGTAAGGCAATCCGCGCTCGGAAAACTATACCAACAAGATAGTGATCCGAGTCGACGTTGGCACCTCGGTACGTTCGTACCGTCATCGGGCTCGAAGAGTGGCGGCGATCTATCAACACGTGGTCAATTTGGTTGCGAGTAGCTCCATCAGGTGATACCCAGGTGGCTTTGTGGATATCTTTACGCGGAAACCTGGTACTCGCAACGACCAAGTTTTTCGATGCTACCAGTTGGATGACTCGTAGTCCATTGTCATTAGTGTTCTCATGCAAACTATGGGAACCTGCGTAGTGCCTGAAAACCGGCTCCCGACCTATTTTCGCATTCAAATCCCCAAGAACGATTTTCACATCGTATCTTGGGCAGCCATTGAGGGCCCGTTCGACGTTCTCATAGTATTCTTCTTTTTCGTCGTCAGGGGACTCCTCTGTAGGTCCGTGAACGTTTATGAGGCTTATGTTTTTAAATTTGCCTCGCACGCGAAGAGTGCATAGCCTTTCATTTATTGCATTAAAGCCGATGATGGCAGGCTTCAGTTTTTGGCTGACTAGAAAGCCTACCCCGAGCACATGGTGTTTTCCGTGACAGCTGTAATAAATGTCATACTCTTTTCTTTGAAAAACACCACTCCCCGTCCATCTTATTTCTTGTAATGCTGTTATGTCAGCCTTATATTCGGACAGGGCATCGGCTAGTTGCTGTGCAGCTCGAGCTCTGTATAGTGAGCGTATGAAAAAATCCTTAAATCGTTTAGCCGTTTTCGTTTCCGTGGTCGTCGTCGTGTATCCGGTCCATATCCGAGGCTTGTTAAATTTGCCATAATAATTCATTTTTACGGGCCTGGTTATTAGCCTTGCGCCAACCTTTCTCAGGATGTCGCTGCATGCATTGGTTCACTACTTGGCGGGTGTCAAAGTAGCTATCCAGGGGTGTCACGTGGAGACTGCATGTCAACTTGGATTGAACAGGGACAAGGATCGTCTTGGCCTTCGCCGGGTTGAAGGCAATCAGAGACTTTGCCCTGTATGTTCGCACCCCCCAGGATACATAATCGCACATAAAACTATAAAAATATACCGAACAAAAAAAATAGAGACTATAAAAAACTATCTAGAGCCACGTAATTTGAAGTAACTTCGTGCATTTTTAGGATTGCGCGATTTTTACAGGACATTCGTAAAGAATTATGCACAGATTTAATGAGGACAGATACAATAGTTACAAAAAACCAAAGTATAAAACATGAAATTAAATTTAATGACGAACAAAAAAAAGTCATTTGAGTAGCTAAAACAGCATCTAGAAGAATGCATAGACCTAGTACAGCCTGACTGCGGCAAACCGTTCGAACTAACAACCGACGCATGAAATACTGCAATAGGAGCAATTCGGTCTCAATGAAAGAAACCTATAACATCCGTTTCAAGAGCACTCTTAGCAATAATTTTCGGGCTAAACAAGCTAAGATTATATATACAAGGGGTGACCGACTTAACAATATACACGGATCACCAATCTCTCACGTATGCCATTTCAGAAAAAAATAGAAATACCAAAATACAAAGATGGAAGAATATAATCGAAGAATATAGGGCGAAACTAGTTTACAAGCCAGGAAAAGAGTTTGTGGCAGCAGATGCACTCAGTAGACAAAGACTAAATAATTCATCAATACACTCAGAAGACAGTTCGCCTATATACAGAACAAAAACCGTATCAAAACCTATTAATCATTATAAGAACCATATTTATATTGAGTTTTCAAAAGACGGAAATATAGAACAATAGGTAATATTTGAAGGGTATAGAAGATTTCACATGAAAATAAATAATTTAGAGAATGTAATAGGAGAAATAAAGATATGTTTGAAGCCTGATGCTATACGAGTAAATGACATACATTGCGATGAAGTAACATTATTCAATTCGCGAAAAATAAGAGGAGAAAACTTAGGTTGTGACAAAATAATTCATGCACCCAATTTAGTAATGGATATATAAAATGAAGATAAGCAACTGCAAATAATAAAAGGTTTTGGTTACAATCTTTGTTTTTCTTTTTTTTACATATATTTTGTTTGAATTACATTTTGTATATTACAATCTTAACCAGTTAACTGTTTCGCTCTTGTTGGAAAATGTGTATACATTTTTAATAGTTCTTTTTATATCGACATGGCCTCAAAATATTCCAAACTTCTTGAAGATTAGGAATGTATTTTAGTTTTAACTAAAATTGCTAAATTAACTGCTAATGGTCGCCACTGAAGACGCATGACGAATATATTCGTCATAACACAAATTTCAATTTTTTCATGACGTATATCTCCGTCATAAACAGTTATCTGGTTAAATTAACACATTTACAATTATTTTCTTTTTTAATTTAACTATTCGGGTATAGCTTTACAGGGTTTAAATTTACAATAAGTTCTTTTTTAAATTATGGTGCGAAGATAAAATTTCTGGTTTTGTTTACATACCTAGTTCCCTTCTGGCTTCCATTAGTTTAATTAGGTATCTCCGTAGGCTCGAAACAACTCTTACACTCGACGTCTACATATTGATACCAAGAGGTGTTTGACGAAGAGTGTTATATTGTTTGTATAACAAATATATTTAAAAGTAAATATAATTTTGTTTTTATATATTATTAATATATTTTATTTGATTTTATTTTTAAATATATATAGTAAGGAAGGACTTACTTGGGTTTGTACCGTGACTCAATGTCGGTCCGTAACAAGAGTACCATAAACACAGATTAATTATATATAACCAGTTCCCATCATTCGCAAAATGGTTTTAGTCGATTATTGTGCCCCACCTTTCACTCCATAGGGTCTGTCCATTATAGAGCGTTTGATGGTTTTAGTGAAATACACCCCGTCTTTTTCCTTATTTTGATGGCGGAGTGTACCTTGCATCTATGTCCCTCTGAAAAACGCCGGAAAGTCTTAGCCGTCCACACAACCCGGCTATAGTGAAGCGGTTTCCTCCACCTTACTTAAGGTGTGACTGCTGTAGGCAATAGGCCAGGCTTTGCCTATTTCGCCTTGAGATAACACGGCTCTGAGTGTTTCTTTGCTCGCATTCCTTGTCAAATTAAAGGAGTTTGGTATGGTTTGGGTACACCCACTTTTAGCGGCGAAACCAAAGTTCCCTTTTTGGTCTCAAACGCTGGCATTTGTCTAACCACGCAAATTTTAAATGTACCGGGTTTTCCAATAGGGACTTGACAACTTTGAATTTAATTTGTGAACGCACCCTTTCACTAATCATCGAACTGTCAATTTATTCAGTACATAACTCAACATTTTCATCATGGTTAAGTACACGAACAAACAACGTCTGCAAATTATAAAAATTTACTACCGAAATTTTGAGTCGGTGACCGCAACTTTAAGAGCGTTAATTCCAATTCTGTCGTAATTCTCGCCCTAGTAGACAGGCAATAATAAGTTTAGTGCAAAAATATGAGTCTACATATTCGTTGGTGATGTTGCCGTGCCAGTGAGACAACGGGTTGGTCGAAGTGTCGAAAATATCGCTGCCGTTCAGGCGTCCGTAGCAAACGATCCAAATCAGTCAATTCCACGGCGTTCTTAAGAATTGGACAACATCGCCCAGACCACTTTATGGCGAATTTTGCGTAAGGATCTTGGTTTACACCCATACAAGATCAAGCTGACTCAAGAATTAAGCCGATGGACCATTTGAAGCGACTTACGTTCTCCGATTGGGCTCTGGAAAATATGCGCCAAGATGATGAATTTCATCGCAAAATCATCTTCAGTGACGAAGCTCATTTTTGGCTCAATGGGTTCGTCAATAAGCAAAACATACGTTATTGGTCGGGTGAAAATCCACATGTGAATCATGAATCACCACTTCATCCACAAAAAATAACTGTTTGGCGCGGTTTGCATGCCCGCGGCGTCATTGGGCCATATTTTTTCGTCGACGATAACGATCGTCACGTTACTGCGAATGGTCATCCTTATCGCGCCATGATTACCGATTATTTTTTGCCCGAATTGGAAGATATGGACTTGGGCGACATGTGGTTTCAACAGGACGGTGCCACAAGTCACACTGCACGATACAATCGATTTATCGAAGAGTAAATTTGATGAGCGTGTTATCTCAAGAAATGGGCCAGTCGGTTGGCCGCCTCGTTCGTGCGATTTAACGCCTCTAGACTATTTTCTTTGGGGCTACGTCAAGTCATTGGTCTATGCCAACGAGTCGAAGATGTTGGAAGAGCTCAGAGCCAACATTGAACGCGAAATAGCGGCCGAAATGTGTGGCCGAGTCATCGAAAATTGGGTCCAACGGATCGACCGCTGCAAACGTGCCCGCGGTGGCCATATGAACGAAGTCGAGTTCTATTCATAAATGTTTTGATTGTACTTCAAGCCGATAATAAAGTTTTTGAAATATCTCAAATGGTTTGCGTTTTATTTAAAAAAAAAAAAGTTGTCAAGTCCCTGTTGGAAAACCCGATATTACATGCGAGCTGGCACTGGTGGTTATCGGACGTCTTGCCACAAGAGAACAGAGGTTTAACGTGTTAGAGGTGTGTCGTCCGAAGGTTTGTTCTCGGTTACAGGATCACTCGATTCGTCGTCAGAGGTGAGTCCCGTTGACGTGATAACTCGTGACTCCAGGAGAATTACGGAATATTCTCTGGATGGTGAGCGCCCTGGTTTGCGCCTATAGTTTTGGGTCCGGTCTTAAAAGAATTTAATTTAGACTGATTTAATTGCTCCTCTCGACGGAAGTTCTTAGTAAAAGGCGAAAGGCTTACTTGATACTGGAGAGAGGCCTGAGTCTGACCGGTATGCTCAAAAAGATTTCGCCCTCCGAAGGATTTGTTGGTAGTTGTTCTACCGACACTTTCGCTTCTTTGTCGCCTTTTGGCTTTTGGTGTCTTGCCTTGGTGTTGGGGTAACTGGGGCCCGACAATTTTTTGCAGCCCTTTCCTATGTGGGTACGGTCTTCTCAGGTCCCCTCTGCACGCTTTTCCGTTCGGCTGCCTTATGCCGGAAGTCTTCCTGTGCCATTATTTGCAAAGTCAATAAGAAAACTTTCGGATTTATGATTGTTTGGAGAAATTCCGATTTGTGTCTACCGCGAAATTGGCACCGTTTATTGCCGTTATGTTGGGCAATGTCGCTCTATTCGGCGCTAAGTTCTGTCTGTATCAGAACTAGAACGGCTCCGGACTGTCTTGAGCATACTGTTTTTTTTTTTGTTTTTGATTTCGGTAGGTAGGTGAAAATCTTCAAAAGATACCTCTGAGTCGATCCAGAGGCATGCCGGCTTTTTACCGGCTAAAACCTCCTCCCGCCAGGCACATATTCCCTTGATCCCCGCGGAACTTTCTTTTAGATATTCCATGGTGGGGCTGGACGGAGTTTACCTGTTGCTCGTCACATCGCAACTGCTGCATCATGCTGCCGGAGTAACTGTCCGCCTCATATGTCTTTTCAAAATCGTTCGCGCGGACCCGAAACTCACACACTCTGTGAGTACGTGTTCCGCATTTTCTATTTTTGCTTTCGCAATACAAGCAGGATGGGTGATTCACATGTTTATACTTGTGCAAGTATTGCGAAAGCATCCATGTCCTGATATTAGTTGAGTCAAGTGGTAATTCAGCTCGCCATGTTTTCTTTTCACTCAGGTTTCTACATTAGGTATCATGGTGTGGGTATATCTTCCTTTGGTGGAAGAATCTCAACTTCGTTGCCATTCTGTTAGGCTTGAGAGCTCTAATTGTGACTGCATTCTCTGGCGATTTTCTTGTGAGGCCTCATGCAACGCAGCGTTTTCTTTAACCGCAATGTCATACGGTGTCCTCCCGGCCAAAACATTTATGGCATCTGCGGATACCGTTCGGAATGCGTAGCATGCTTTTAGTGATGCCAGCCTATGTGCTGAGTTCACTCCCCTCATGTACGACTTATGCTGTGCGGCTCCGCCCCATATGCGTGCGGCACACATTATAATGGAGGTGTTGACACCGGTTATCAGTTTCCTTATGTGGGGCCTGGGTCCACCAATATTGAGTAGCAGTCTCGCCAAAACTTTGCGCACTCTTGCCGTTTTTTCACTCGTTTTCCTTAGGTGTTCCTTGAAGGTCAACCTGTTGTCGAGTATAACACCAAGATATTTAATATAGGAACTGGATCTGATTGTTTGTCCTTCTATTTTCAAATCATGATGTTCAACTTTCTTGTGGCTGCTTATTAAAACTGCCTCCGTCTTATGTCCAGCTAGTTTCAGCCCGGCCATATCTAGCCAGCATTTAATGCTTTAGATTGCTTGGGAACAAATATTCCCCAGGTCATCTAGATGTTTAGCTACGGCCGCTTTCGCCAAATCGTCTGCGTACCCAATGATTCTAACCCCCTCTGGTACATTGGCCCTGAGCACACCATCATAGATGATATTCCATGACAGCGGACCTAATACAGATCCCTGAGGTACACTCGTTGTTATTTTATATATCTGTAGTCCCTCATCTGTGTCATAGAGCAGTCTTCTTTGCGAGAGACTTGTAGATCGCCCAACACTTCTAGAATCCGATTCCACTTCACCGAGTTAAATGCATTTTTAGTGTCTAGTGTCACCACGGCGCAATATTTGATCGTACCTTCTAGTCATCGTGCTCCAGCTATCGCATAGCGAGCGATGTTGCACACCACAGATAGTGCCTTACCCGTTGATCTACCTTTCCGGAACCCATACTGCCATTCAGAGAGTCCCGATGTCCCCTCAGTGAGTTGTTCCAGACGAGTGGCAATTATTCGCTCAAGTAGTTTCCCTGTTGTGTGCAGCATGCACAACGGGCGATAAGACGACGACGCTTCTGGATTCTTGACTCCTTTTAGTATAAGTACAAGCCGCTGTTTTTTGCATCGTTTAGGAAATTGCCCTGTTTGAAAGCAGATTGTGAAGACTTCCGGCTTTTTTTTTAAAGCAGTCTTCACTACAGCGTTCCGGATACCATCCAATCCCGGGGTCTTCGGTGGTCACGGAAATTATTTCTCTTTCAGTGATACTCCATTCCTCTTCCCCTCTCAACACCCCATCACGCTGCGGAAGGAGGACAGCAATGATTCTGGCCATGTCACTTTTACTTTTTTGTATTTGACTACTGCTGTTGTGCAGTCTTTTCATGACTATCCTATAGGCCCGGCCCCATGGGTTTTTATTTAATTCATCCCTCAGGAAGCAGAACGCGCTATATTTACTCTTGCGGATTACATTCCAAAACTCCTTCCGTTTGTTGACGAATTCCGTATGTAACTGTGGGTAAGTGTTACGATTTCTTACTCTTTGTTACAAACGTCTTAATCTGTTGCACTCCGATAGCACATGGACGATAAACTGGTATGATATTCCCTGCTGGTTGTCTTTGTCCTGGTATAGAAGCATCACATGCGGTAGTTAGCCACTTCTTGACTTTTCCAACCTGCCTGTTCGCATCGTGTGTGATCAATAAGCTCCTTCGGTGCCCAACTGGTTCGCGCTCCTTCTGGTCAATGGCAAAAGCTGTCAGCGGTAACTTCACAACCTCCTCCCTCCCTCCGTTGGCGACAGACAGCGGGACGTTAGTCAAGAATCCAAAGGATAAAGCTAATGTGTTCGCGAATTTATTTTCGGCGAATTCAAACCTCGATCCCGGTCTTTTGGAGCCACCTGTGATCTCGCCGGTACAGTCTTCCATGCGGGATGTGAGATTTCGTCCGCGCACTATTCAACGCATTCTACGTGAACTGGATTGTAGGAAGGCAACCGGCCCGGACGGAATACCAGCAATAGTCCTTAAGAACTTTGCTCGAGAACTATCGCCGGTTCTTGGCAGACTCTTCCGCTTATCTTATGCACGGAGGACCTTTCCTGCCTGCTGGAAAATCGCTCGAGTTCAGCCAATCCCAAGGACGGGAAAAAAGTGTCTCCCACAAAATTACCCTCCGATAGCATTAATGTCTATTTTATATAAGGTAATGAAAAAAGTCATCAATACAGAGTTGTTTAAGTATTTGGAATGCAACGGACTTCTGAATGATCGTCAATACGGATTCCGTGGCAGGCGGTCCACAGGAGACCTTTTGACACTTATAACCGATATATATCTGCGATTGAACAGCACGGTGAGTCAAGGGCGGTCGCATTGGATATCGCCAAGGCTTTTGACCGCGTCTGGCACGGGGCATTGCTAAGCAAACTTCGTTCATATGGACTTTCCCAAAAGCTTTGCGACTGGACGAGAAGCTTCCTCGAGAATCGATCGATCCGGGTTGTTGTGGACGGCGAGTGTTCGGATCTGTATCCTGTTAATTCAAGGGTGCCACAGGGTTCTATTTTGGCTCCAACCTTGTTCTTGCTTCACATAAATGATTTTTTGGAGACAACGGATAACAAAGTGTTCAGTTTTGCGGATGATTTCACGCTTGTTTCCTCGTTTTCGAGTGTTCGGCCGATTGGTGCATCTGGGTCGCATCAGCTGAGATGTAGACAGATTGACTCTCTGAATCAGGATCCAGATAGGGTCCTGCAGTGGGGAAGGGCCAATCTCGTCGACTTCAATGCAGCGAAGACACAATATACAACATTCACAAAGAAAACTGGATCATCGGTTCCACAGCTGATGATGAATGCCCGAGCCCTCGAGGCTGGGGAAAGTTTGAGATTGCTCGGCGTCACAGTCTGTGGGAATGTATCGTGGCATAAACACGTGTCGAGTATCGCCAGGTCAGCCTCAGGAAAACTGAGTTATCTGTTTAGAGCCAAGAAATATTTTACTCCGGCCCAACTTCTTCTCCTATATAAATCCCAAATTAGACCCGCGCTCGTGCTGTGCTGTGTGGAACTGTTTTATGTGAGACCCAGATCCGGCGGAGAGAGGGGAGCTACGTTCCGAAAATTTATTAATTAGGTGGTAGGAACATTATTTTTACGTTGATATGACTCGAATCTTTTGGGTGACATGGAGCAATATCTAATAGCAAGTGCGCCTTGAAACTCACATTTTTCCATTTTAAACAATTTTCAATGTCTGGCACAAAATAATTTAAAAACGAGTCTTTAAATAAACTTTCCTGTAAAGCAAGGTCTTGCATTTGCTTTTCAATATACCGATAAGGTATTTTTATTGACGCCTTTAAATGCACGAGGATTTAAAAATCTATAAACTTACAAGGGTTTTGTCACAAAGCCCACCGACGCATTACTGCTTAAAAGTAGGTTTAAACGATCTTTAGACACCTTGAATCCGGGTGCTTTTTTCGATATAAATGTTCTACTGGGTACTTTTTTCCACCAAAGTTTCATCGGCATCGAAAACTTGACGTGTTGTATATCCTTGTTTTTGTATAACGCTCAGTATTTTTTTTTTCTGGATACGTCCCCGCACCTTCAAGATCAGCCGAAGCAATTTCTCCCCAAACTTGTATGGTATTAATTGCAAAGCGCTTTTCGAATTTTTCAAACCAACCTTTACTCGCCACAAAATCTGCGTTGACAGAAGATTCATTATGTTCTTTAAATTGTTTATAAATGTTAAGTGCTTTTTCCTTAATGATATTACCATACAGTGGAATTCTTTTATAACAACGATTACAATTATCAATTCAAATGTTAAGTGCCTTTTCCATTTTCTCAATAATTGGCACTCGAGAATGAGCTGTATATTTTCCGCATATCGAAGATCTTGTAGCAACTGCATTTTTGTTCGTCATTTTTTTATTACTGCAGACTGTCGCTTAGTTCAAATTAGGACTTTTTGTAATAGTAGTTGTTTTTTCTCCTTTTAAAAAACGATCCAAAATCTTTTCTTCTAAAAAAATAATTTTTCTCATAAACTTTGTTTTTTATCTCTATCGGGTCTGGCCCAAGACTGATTGTTGATGCTCCAAAAATAAATCAGGGTATGAAGACAGAAACGCCACTCTTTAACGTATGATGGTATAGCGTTTGAAATAATAGTGAAGAAGATCGTGTGATTCGAACTGACGCTATGACAGTTTGAATCACGAAAAAAATATAACCTAAGCGTTACCCATCAGGCTACTGACCGTGTTTTGAATTTGATTTTTAAACTCGACTATACTCTACTGATGTGAATTATATTTGTTATCGCTATGGTATACGGCTCTGATGTATTTTCTTGTTCGATTTCGCGTTCGGTGCTCTTCACTATTTTGCTTGTGAATTGTGTGAGTATCTGTTAGAGTCGCCACAATGGCTCCAAGCAGACTGTCGATCAGTCGCTTAACATAAGCATTTCACAACAGATCGGTATAGTACGAGGATGTCACACTGCATTTTATCCTTTTTGATGCGGTGAGCGTTCCTGCAACACACACTTTATCTCTAAGGTAACAAGTCTCGCCACGAATGCCACGTAAACAGCACATTACGCTATTCGCTGTAACATCGGAATCTAGTCGTAAATAATAATTTATGAATATACTTTCATTTAGAAAGACTACGGTCCATTATTCCTTCCAGTCATTATTTTAAAATAATTTGGTTTTCAAATATGTTAAACAAAAATCAGTTATCCAGTGCTGTAAAAGTACATATAGTTTGTTCAAAGGTTTTCGTAATATTCTTATCGTGTTAGAACGAAATGGTGTTATACAAGGGATTCCAAAAATATATCTATCTGTGTTAGAGCGAAACCGTGTTATAGGATTCCGTGTTATAGGAGAGTAACCTGTATTTTACAATCAAAACTCTTCACGGAATTAAAACTAGAGGACACTAAGCCAGCTAGACTTTTTATTTAACCCCACTGTTATTGACTTATTTAACCGTTTATCAGACAAAAATTCTTGCTACACTTATCTTATAAATTACAAACAATTGCCATCATTATTGTGTTCAGACTACGAATACTGCTTCCTATTACCTCCCAATGCGATATATACCGCATATCACTCGGTGGTTTAAAATGAATTTGCTTTCAATACTTGTATTTCGGTCTAGTTTCCATATCATTCAACTTAACTCAAACCTTGTGGAAGTGGTGTTTGTCGTCCTTTTTCATTTATAAAGGTGTTTACCTAACCTAGTGGTTGAATTTGTGTTACAAGACAAATGAGAATATTTAATCAGTTTGACTTACATGTACCCAACTTGAAACAGAGATGCAAATGTAGGGAATGGGTTTCGTTGAAAAAAACGGTGAAAATAATCCAGAAACTATTTACCTACCCTATTACGAGTCCCAACTGTTGTGAATCAAAAGCAAATGATTGCCACCAACTTCGAACAGAGACTCCATAACGGACCGCACTTTGAAATTTTATCGTTCTCACCCCATTTCACTGTGAAGTGACACGAAAATGTTTCCACGAAAACAAAATCAGAAAAGGCAAAAAGGGAGAAGTGCCGATTTAATTAAATCTATTCCGTTCACATACCATCCCATGTTACTCTTCCCCCCGGTCAACGCTGTGCTTTTAGATATCCACAATCGGGATTCCTGCATCTACAGAATGAATGTTGTGATGGTCCCTATCCTCGTGACGTGTCCTTTTGAATTTACTGCCTTTTTTTTTTTGGTTTCTCTATCGCTGACGAGCCTGAGGAGATTGAAGTCATTCGTCGTTAACAAAAACAATAAGAATAAAGTATAAGGAAATGGCAATAAGAACACAGGCCAATGTCAAAAACTTTTTCTTCCACCTTACCAACACCCTTTAACCCCCTCTACGTGTTTCTTGCATGGTAAAGTCATGTCAACATCACTGAGCTCCTGCGCTTTCATCCCAATTTCTGTTTAGTTTCACCTCCGCCTCTTTATCTACCTTTCATAGTAAGAAGGATTTGGATTTTTCCTTTCATCTATTGAGTATATATAAATATCGTGCGTATTTTACCTTATCTTATCGCATTCACTTTCACTGACTAGATAGGTACTTGAGTGAGTATTTTTCGTTGGATTTTTAATAAAACTGCCAGAATCGTATCGAATAGTCGATCACGGTGCTTAGGATTATCGATGTTTATGGCAGAATAATGTCATCTCATTCTAGTTCTAGGTGTGAGATACCTGGTTTGGTCCTTCAATGGGGTAATCTTAACTATTTTAACTTGGTTAAGTAGTGACCGGCAATGGTATCGGGGTTTAAAGATGATGACAACTGTCGAGTTACATATAAAGGATGATACATCGAGGCATTGATGAGTCGAGAAAACGGATGGTCAGTGAAACTTAGGAGCTATACCTTGAGTTCACGAAAAATTGCTTTGGGAAGAGTTTCTTGGGTGCTGCATAGCTTATTCGTTGGTTTGTGACCGGGGTTATTTGCTGTTTGTCTTTTTTGCGAGTCACGAGAAATGGAGACTTTAATTACTTTTTCTAACTATTTTAAAGGATTATTAATACTCTTCTGATATGGTATATAAAGGTCACGAGATAAAATTATTGTCACTTTCCCTGCCGTGTGACTGTGAAAAATTTTAATGAAGAAGTCATCTATCTATATCATTAGGGTAGTATATATTTCTATCAATGTGATCCTGGCTTCCTATACATAGGCAGGAATGCAGGTATTGTCGCTCGAATATGCGAAATCTTTCCATGGTAATGTACTGTATCTCACAGGCAATCCGTAGAGTAAGAGAAGCCTTATAAACGTCATATATGATATAATTTTAACTTTGGAATTAAGAAAAAACTATTGAAAAGTCGTTTGAGACCAGAAACAAGAATATCATTTTGCTTATTAAATAGCAATAAGAGCGTGCTTTCCATATGTCTAACGCCAGTGTGGCAGTTTCAAGACACACAGTAAGCCATCGCATGGTAAAAACCAATTCTACAGAAAGCCATTGGTATGCTGTGCCAGGTAGATTTTCCTTTTTCGTAAATTCAGTTTACACATTATCTTTCCACAGAAACATAATTCGATGTTACCACAATCTTGGCCTTGGCCGAAGGAAAAATGAAAAATGTGTTTTCGAACAATATCACAGACCTTAAATCATACAGCGAAAATTCGGTCCCAGGGAGAATTATCGCAAAGGCATCAAATTTCCAAATAATGCGTCTTGTATCCGCACCCAATCGAGCAGAGTCTTTCGTGAACATTGGTACGATGCCATATAGAAGGTGTTAGTGGAGAATAGCCTCATCGGTTCATTTTTATTTTCATTTTTCCCAACATTTTTTATTTCCGTTTTTTTCCTAGATTCTAAATTATATGCTAGACAAAAAATGCTTAAATTCTAGCTTAATTATCTTATATTATAAATTACTGATCCTACGCAGACGCTCTAAGCTAGACATAATATATCTATTGTGCAATTTGCCTTTCTGTGACAGGACTTTATTTGTACCTTTAGTTATGATTATTTGTCTAACAAAGAAAAATTCGAAAAACTTGGTGCCAAACTTTTTTTTTTTGTTTTTACTTAAAGTTTAACTTAATTTTTTTTTTTACTTAAAAGAACTTAACTTAAATCTTATACTACCCTAATTCTAGAAAATCTAAGTCTGTGTGAGCTGGCTGATGATACTTTTATTCTACCCACATTGGTAATCAGGTCTTTAATTGCCATTCAACCACCACAACTGTTGGTGCTGTTTAATATTATCGTCCCGGTCTCTGTGGAGGATAGCCCTACTGAAGCGCAAGAGATCTTCTTCGATGCGCGTGACTTCCCGACCGTAGTACAATCGCCCGTCTACGGATGATCTACTTATATGATTGTATGGGGGTTGATGTATGGATTCACTTTCTTCCCCACGTACTTACGTCGTCCAAAA
The DNA here is from genome assembly GCA_963931805.1 of Microdon myrmicae. Classification (NCBI taxonomy): domain Eukaryota; kingdom Metazoa; phylum Arthropoda; class Insecta; order Diptera; family Syrphidae; genus Microdon; species Microdon myrmicae. The sequence continues at coordinate 148,150 of OZ007500.1, read as the reverse complement.
ATTGTCATCAAAGATGAAGGAATGAATAAAAGCACTGAGGTTTATTTATTTAAAGTTTTTTTATTTTTGTTTCGTATTTTTCTTGCAGCTAAAGTCTGTTTACAGGTATCCTTATCTAAATAGATGAATTCGAAACGCACGCAATATACTATTTTACACAAGACTGTTTGCAGGTATCCTTATTTAAATATATGAATTCGAAATTGACGTGACGAGCGGCGGCGCGACCTTCTACCGTGATTATTCAATAGTGACTAACTCTACTTAGGGGTGAAATTCATATTTCATTCCACACACAGGACAACCAAAAGAGACCACGCCTCTGCTCTCTCACCTCACGCCCGTCAAAGTGTAAATAACTTTTGTTAATAGGGTAATTGATGGACATGGAGAATGAGAGAACAGAAACATGATGTGCTGTGATCTCGGGGTAGCTTTAATTGTGTGTGTTGGTATCAGATGCAGCTACTGACACGACCTACTGATCCAGTGGTACGGCTATGGTGTAGTAGTAGTAGTAGAGAGCATTGAACCATGGAAAGACAGAAAAGCGAAGGAGAGGAAAACCTAGCTGATGTCACTCCCCTGCAATCAGCAATTGACGCTTTGTATAAGCAAAAGAGCATTATGCTCTCAAAGCTGAAAAGACTTTATAGACAGTTCAGCGACCCAAATAGTCGGAAATAAGAACACTTAAGTCCCTAATCAAAAATCTCCAAAAATTGATCCGTGATAATTACCGTTCAAGTATAAATGAAGAGTGGAAGAACAAAATTCAAGCCATTCAAGCTAGCGGATCGAATATGTTCCCACAAATCAATAAAACTTTTCGAAAGAAAGATCACAATGACATTCCATATTTGCGAGTCCCACGGACTCCTGAGAATTGTCAAGCAATGCTGAACTCAGGACTCAATCTAGAGCATATCAACTCCAACGAAGAAGTAATATTAGTCGAAGACCCGCAAGACAAAGTGAACTCAATTGGTGCATGTTTCGAGGCAGTATACAGAGTGAACGAATCCACTCACTACGATCCTCAAAAACAACGCATTCCAGACCTACAGCGCACTGAGAAACCAACTTTGTACCTGGCGGAACCAAAACCGTAGTTTTACTACATTCAGTGAAAATAACAGACCGGACTCCCCCAGGAGTAATCAGAATATGAATATGTTTGTGAGTAAGGATGAACTTACGAACATCCTAAAGTCAATCAAAAGCAAAAAGTCTTCTGGGATAGACAGAATCCCAAATGTAGTTTTAAAACATTTGCCTCCTGAAACAGTAAAAATCTACACTACGCTATTCAACAACACCTTAAATAAGGCATACTATCCAACCCACTGGAAAACTGCAATAGTCCACCCCATCCCTAAAAAGGGCAAAGACAGGACCAATCCAACCAATCTTCGCGCGATTAGTTTGCTGCCAAATATCAGCAAGGTTTTCGAGAAGATCATAAACAAAGCACTGATGAACTGGTGTGATGAAAATGAAATCATCCCCAACAACCAGTTTGGCTTTAAAGCGGGACATAGTACGGTGCATGCCGCGTCAAAGCTTGTTTCCGACATACAATGGAACAAGACAAAGCGCCAATGCACAGGTGCCTGCTTAGTTGACCTTGAAAAGGCTTTCGACACCGTGTAGTTAGAAGGACTTCTTCATAAGTTAGAAAACCTGAGAATGCCTCATTATCTATTGTACAACATTTACGAAATGATAACGGACAAGCAGTTTGTGGTAAAATGCGGAGATATATTCTCAAGCAAGACCTTCAAAATTACAAACGGTTTACAACAAGGGGCGGTGAATTCTCCCATTCTGTTTAATATTTACACCAGTGATCTTGTGGGTACGCTTAACAATGCCATTGCATACGCAGACGACATTGTGGTATACAGAACAGGAGAGAAAATAGATGTCATCAATAAAATAAAACGTTTTTGTAATGACTGGAAACTAAAAATTAATTTCCACAAAACCGAGACTATCCTTTTCAGAACACCGCTCTCCAGGGCCTCTCAGGATACAAAGTAAATTGGAAAAACTTCTCTATCGTAGGGAATAATGATCTTCCACTACAAGTGAAAACTGTAGTCAGATATCTCGGTATTTGGCTTGATCAGTATTTATACTTTGACAAGCATATAGCAGTCACTCTCTCTGCAGCAAGAAACGCATTTGCTGCCACAAAAAGTCTATTCCGAAGCAGCATTCTCAATCCAAAAGTTAAAATAATTTCATATTCGGCATTCATCCGACCAGTGTTGGTCTATGGCTGTCCAATATGGTACAATATATCCCCATTCCACATGGAAAAGGTTCGCGTGTTCGAGAGACAGTGTTTGCGTTCCTGCCTCGGACTTAATAGAACACCAGAGTCACGATACCAGAAATTTGACCCTAATAAAACCCTGTATGACAAATCAGGACTAACTAGGATAGACAACTTCATTATAAAAATTATTCGTGGCCACATTACAAGGGCAATGTGCAGTGTAAATAATCTTATAGCGGGAGCATATTATCCGAACGATATGTATCTGGAGAGTACCCTCCAGAACGGGTTCATTCCCCCAGAGGCGTTCCTCTTCTTGGACGGAAAAGGTCTTATCCAAGATGAGGGTGGAATACCTATTATATACCACGCTTTCCGTGGTGCTAGGGATAAACGAATTGTCCACAATAGTGATATCTCTATTAGGCCAGACCGACTTCGATTCAGTATGGTGATCAGTGAAAGAGATAAATCAATAAAAGACCGAGCCAACCCCAACTGGTGGTGGCTCCAAAACGAAGAAAGGACTTCACGTCCTCAGATATAATATTCAGCTCTGGCGCAGCTTCCTCCCTTCCTTTCCTTTGCCCTCCTTCCGGCTAACTTCTGTTATTTTATCTTTTTATGTTTTCATTAAGCACTTATTATTTTGTTTTTAAAATTTTTGCATCCTAAAAAAAAAAAAAAATCTTTATATTATTTTTTGTCATAATGACAAGAAGAAGAAGAGGTAGACCTCTAAGATAATAGTTTTTTTTTTTATAAAGTATGTATTATATTAAGAATAAATAAAAGAAAATGTAAGCTGAAAGGCATAAATTAAGCATATAATATTGTATAATTTAGAGTGCTTGTGAAGAGCCAGTAAATTACATTATGTAGTAAAAATTATTAAGATAGGTTTAGCATTTAGACTAAAATTGTAAAACATTAAAAAAGACTTTGTGAATAAATGCGTCTGCAAACAAACAAACAAAACTCCCCTGCAAAAAGAGATCATTGATCCCAAGCGAATGGATGATCTGAGGGAAAGTCGATAGGACGCCGCTGATGCTTGGGAAATAATCAGCGTGAGAGCCAGACTCTAAGACGCTGAAATAACCCCAGCGATTTTGCTATGATGCAACAGCGTCGTTCGTTTAGACTTGCTGTTGCTAACCGATATTATGAGATTTCCGATGGGAAACTCATGGTTAGCAAGAATGGAGTTGCCGTATGACAAGAATGTAGCTAAACTCAGTTATGCATTATTTGCATGGGATAATGAGTTTAGCTATACGTCCGTTTAACATGTTTTACAGGGGAATAACATATGAAGGAAATGGGTAGGTATGACGCGCTGAAAGCGGTCGAAATTAGGTAGGAATTGTGGTTGGGATTGTGGGTTGGTTCTCATGTAGAATAGAGAAACCCTCACAATTGATCAGCGGAATTCCGGATCCATCCTGTATATGCCAATTCATGTCCAAATCAAGGAACGCCTCTGGTGGAACAAAGTCGTTGCGATGCACGCTCTCAAAGTACAGAGTATTTGAATAATAGGCCTCGAAAATTAGATCATTGGACGGGCTTATTGCTCTCGCAATATGTCCTCTGATTAATTTGATCATAAAATTATCCACCCTATTTATGTAGGCTTCATTATATAAAGTCTCATTTGAATAGTATTTTTTATAGTCCGATTCCAGTGTTCGATATAATCTGAGACAACTTCTGAGACACTTCCTTTCGAACACCCGAATCTTTTTCATCAAATTTGGACCTATGTTAAACCATACTGAACGGACAACCATATATGAGCATGGACCTGATAACCGTCATGTAGCATATAACTTTTACCCTGCTGTCAAGTTGGCTACTGTGAATTAGCCTCCTTGTCATAGCAAACGCTTTCCTCGCTTTGGCCAAAGCAGCCTTTACAAGTCTGTTGAAGTATAGATATTTTTCTAGCCAGATGCCAAGGTTTTTAACTACACTTTTGGTTTCCAGTTTACCCCCATGCGGTCCCACGATAACTAACTTTCGCCAGTTTTGTCTTGTGTCGTTCGTGGCTTTATATAATGGAGCTCTAAATAGGATGACTTCACATTTCTGGAAGTTATCTTAAGTTCCCGGTCGTCGCAATAGCGCTGCACTTTGTTGAAGTCTCGCTCTAGTAAACTATTTATGATCTCAACTTTCGGAGCTGTTCTGTAAATTATGAGATCGTCTGAGTACGCAATAGCCTGCGGAAATGCATCTAATAAGTCGCTAATGTAAAGGTTAAAAAGAATTGGAGAAAGTACCGCTCCCTGTTGCAAGCTATTCTCGATATTGTACGTTTTATTAGAGGTCATATTACCACTTTTGACCACGAACCTCCTGTCTTTCAACATTTCGTAAAGTACATATAGTACAGGCTTATATACGCCTTGTCTGACCAGTTTGTAATATAACCCTTCGATCCAGACGGTATCAAAGGCTTTTTCCAAGTCGATCAGACAGTTACCTGTATAGCCTTATCGGTCCCCAATGTCCCATGTATCTTTGCGCGTCTTCTTGTTTTTTTTAAATCACTGGGCCATACTAAGTGCAGCTTGTTCTACAAATGAAGCATCGACAACAAGTGGTAGGTCCTCTTTTGAAAACCACACACAAACGCCTACTATACACCAATAGCATGAGAACGACCGTTTAGATTCGACAATAATCTAAATAAAAACCCGGCACTAGTTGCTGCGGACCAACGTAAAAGTAAACAAATCACCGACATCAGGATGAATGTTCACTTAACGATCTAAGTCTCCGATAGCCGTGGGAAGCCTTGTCATCCTCCTGTAATAATGTGAACAAGCTGTATTTTGCTCTGAAGGATGGTGAGTTACTCCCGGGTCGAAAGAGTTATTATCATTAGCAAAATGGTTTGAAAAACAAAAACCCATGCTCTGCCGGACTGCCCGGATAAATTTATCCTTTTTTTTTTTTTTATTTACTACATTTATTTGACCGAAAATTAAGAGTTACAATAAGTAATACAGCTAACTTATAGATTGGTTACATAATAAGTGTTTACATGTTATTCGTTAACATTTTTCAAACAGTTCTTTTTTACATGTGCTTAAGATTTAATTTGATTTAGATACATTGCCCATATGTCAATGACCAACTTTACCGACAGTAGTCAATGACCGGGTACCCGGGTACATACATATAGAAACATTGTTTTAACAATGTTAAAACAAATATTTTGCAATAGATTTTAATTTGTTTATCAGAAACAAATATATTGTGAATATTTTATGTATTTTATATAATTATTTTTTATGGGATTTTTATGGGACATGGGACCGAAATTCGTCTACTAGGCCGAGCAATCGTGAAATTGCGACGAAATGGGTACCCGGGTACCTGGTCATTGACATAAGGGTTAATTTTGTTTTTCCTAGAAAAGCTCAGAAGAAAAACCAGGAACTCTGTTTATTATAACTTAGCCTACTTAAAATTACTTAACATAACTTAATCTAATCCTATATACAATTTACAATATTTGATATTGCAGTGATAGTTATAATTTGATGACTTAGAAATAATATTTACAATTTTGTCATGTGGATGTGGGATTTCTTGTTTTAATTGAGGATAGTACGAGATAAGATCAGGTATGTTCTTGAAGGGGGTGCCATTCGGTTCTGTGTTAAAAGTAAGAATCTTGGAGAATGGTTGGATGTTGCAGTATTTGAAACGATTGGGTGCCAGTTCGGTGTTGTGGTACACGACCTCCTCTGGATCGTTAACCAGTCTGCCTGAGGTGAAGAGGGTCCTGATTTGGATACAATTACGGTAGTGAGTTCCCGTATTGGAGGGGGGTGATGGTAGGTCTGTTATTATCGGCTTGGGATTGTTAGGACGGTTTTCTATGAAATTTATTGACAGTTATAGGATCCGTCTATCCAGTCGTTCGATGCCTGCGGTGTTGTAAAGATCGTTGTTACTACGGTATCTATATGAGTTAGTTTTTCGGTGAAAGCCAGTGATAAACCGGAAACATTTTCGTTAAAACACTCGTAATTTCTCCATTTGGGAGGGTGAGATGTGGTACCATAATGGGCAGGCGTATGTAAGAGTGGGTCTGATTATCTGTTTGTGGATGAGCTGTTTGACCTTGAGAGAGAGGCCTTTAGGTTTCCACAACACTCGTCTGCAGAGGTTAAACTATATTGAGGCTTTATGAAAGGAATTTTTGATGTGGATTGAGAATGACCAGTTGTTGGAAAGGGTTACTCCCAAATATTTTAGGGTTTTGGAAGGTTTTATGAGGTTGTTATTAATCTTGAATTTAATTTTGTTGTGGCAGCGTTTAGTGTTGTTTGTGCAGTGAGCGTTTTTTCCCTTAAACACTGTTAGCTGGGTTTTGGTTGGGTTTATGCGAATTTTCCATTTGTTAAAGTATGCTGAGATGAGAGGGAAATTTATCCTTAAGATCGTTTGTTTACTCTGGTTTCTTTCTTTCAAAAAGAGAACTGTGAACGGCTGGGGAATAATTAATAAAATATAAATAATGTGTGCGATGGACCATTCCAAATAAGAAATCCAATTTGGTAATTGCAAAACGTGCTGTAATATGTAGGTAGTGGTGTTGTGTGTGTGCATGTTTGCCCCCTTTTTTCTCATCATAGTTTTTTCGTTTTTTTTTATTTATTGCTTTCTGATATTGTTCCAAGTTTCCGATCCTGTTTCCTAGCTGGCTTATAGCTTTTTTAATTTCAGCTTTAAATGAGTTGAGCATTTTCATGATATCCATGATGGTTGCTCATTATGTTATTTGCACTACAATATAACAATTACAATATTTTTATTGAGTCTTAAGTTTTTTTCATATTTGCCTACTTTGTTTGCCAGTTGGCTTTTTTTTTGACTTGAGGATGGGCCTTTCCTTAGGTAGGTTATCCACTTCTAATTTTATTTTTCTTCGTTGCTTTGGTTAGTTGTTCAAAACTCGCGACCCCAGCCCATCCTTATCGGAAATTCCAGTTGTTCAGCACCAAACGAATCTCGCAACCTTTGAAACAATGGCCATTGATTACACAAAGGTTGCGAAGCTGTCAGCACAGCTAATCCCCATCTTCTCCGGGGAACCAAATCCGCATATAGGTGCAGAATTGGAAACATTTTTGGATTGCTGCAAGAGGGTTTTAAACTGCCTCACGACTGAAGAACACGGGGCTTTCTTACAAATATTCCCTACTAGGCTACGGGGTGAAGCTTCTGCTTTATTCGCGTCCACTCCGTTCGCATCTTTTCAGGAAGCCGAGGATGTGCTAGGGAAGGTTTATTTACCAGTAGAAAACTATCAGGACCTGGTAAATAAGCTATTAGCTACTCGGCAAAATCCGGCAGAAGCAATTATCCTATTCCAATTACGACTAAAGAAGTCGTTAAGGGAATGTAAGAAAGCCGCGGAACTAAAATACGGTCCCATATTGTCTGAGGCCGTAAAGATACAATTAGATGACTTTGCAAAAAGCATCTACAAAAAGGGGTTGATAAATCCGTACCATCGACAATTTTTATAACTGATGGGCGATGTACCAATAGATTCCTTAATGGGAAAAACATTAGAATTGGAACAAATCCAACAACCTCAGCAGCCATTAATCTCTTCGCAGGTTTCATTTAACTCTCCTTCGCCTTATACACCAGTAGCACCTCCAGAAGCTTATAACCCAACCTTAGGTACCGAATTGGGACAAACTTTAATGCCCAATACTCCAACTATAGAAGAGTTTTCATACAGACAACCCATTACACAGGGGATTCCGCAACTTCAGGCGCAAATACCGCCAGCCGACCAAACATACAGGGGAACCGAAGGGGTAATGGAATCAGTCCCTCCCAACATATCATTGACACACGATGCCCCCCTCAGCAGAATAACCTGCAGTTATTGCAATAAAAGGGGGCATGTCTATGAGGATTGTGTGAAAAGGAAAAATACGCCCTTTTGCACACACTGCCAGCAATTAAATCACGATATTCGTGATTGCCGGCGATTACGGGAGAGAGCGAGGATTCTCCACATAAGGCAGATTTGTGATTTCTGTGGCCTAAATGGCCACAATCTATGATCCTGTCAGCAAAAGCTGAAATGGGAGTCGCGAGTTCAACGCCAACCTGCAAAGAATTCTCCCACTTCGAGCCCAAAACGAAGAAGGTCAAAACCCTCGGTGGCAAAAAGGACCTACCATGTAAGGACCCCCCTCTCGCCGTTAACCAGCATACCCATCGTCCAACTATCAATAGATGTAGGTGTTAACAAAAACACAACACTAGTAGTAGACACCGGTGCGGAAGTAAGCCTGATTAACAAAAATTGCCTTAGAAAATCAGACGCCAAAATAAATCAGCAAGAGGCTTGCACTTTAGAGACGCCATTCGGAAGCATTGGGACCTTGGGAAGCTGCAAGGTGAACTTCGAGTTGAAAGGTAGGTCTAAACTCCCATGCAAGTTCCAAGTAGTAAGCAGTATGCCCGGTCTACCAGAAGACGGTCTGCTTGGAAATTACTTTTTGTCAAAATATTGCAATGTGGAAGGCCCCAAACAACGCGTCACTTTTCCTCGCACAGAAATAAACCCTAAAGTATTTAGTGTGCCAATAAAGTTCTCACACGTCGAGAAAAAGGCACCTGAAAATAAATACGCTAAAGGGAAGCAGGAGCAACCCCAAGGTAAGCGCAAAATCTTCAGGTTAAATCTTAACCATAAAAAGAGGAACCTTAAGGAGCTAAGTGTTAACAACAAAAGCATTAATCAAATAACTGACACTTCGTCAGCTAATCCAAAAACCTCGTGCCCCAGCTCCTCTCAAAATACAAACTTTTTGCAAAAGCCCTCAACACCCGAAAAAATAATAAACCTCGATGAGATCGCGACGATACTCAGGGTTTACCACAATTCCCTTTCCGATGGACACCAAAGCATCACCAGATCGTATAATAAAATACGACAAAGATACTGGTGGCCATCCATGCTCTCCGACATTAGGAGATATAAAAATCAATGCGAGGAATGCCGTTCTTCGAAGGCAACCGCATGCTGCGGAAGTGAATCGAAACCGCAATCGTTTCAAGTGGGAACCAGGGTGTTAGTAAGGTATAAAAACCGCAAGGGCAAAGAAACACCCATTTGGAAGGGCCCTTTCCTCATTACAGGAATAACTGAGCCGAATAATACAACCATAAAAATTGGTAAAAAATCAATAAAAATAAGCAATAAAAGATTGAAACCATATTCCAAGGTTGATTAGGACTGATCCCCACCTTAGTTTCACCTCCCCTTCCTCTATCAACCAGACATATACTATCCCCAGGGTGTATTGAAGTTCTATATTTTATCACTTAAAAATACTAATGGATACACAATATTGACAAAGATGACAAAACAAGTGGAAATAATAAATGTCATATATAATAAAATAAGAAAAGATACCACGTACAAATAAACAAAACAGACATTGACCTTCAATGAGGAAGACAATTTATAAATACTAAACAAAATTGTAAATAACTATTTGAAAAAATATATATGTAAATCCTAACTAAGACCTAACTTAAAAATATGAAAAATATGAGCATTAAGAAAAAACTAGAGAATAAAAAAAATAAATAAAACCAATACAGATATACGAAACCAGATCTAAGCTAAAATTGCCATGTAATCAATTGAGTAAATCAAAATACAAATAAAGAATGAAACTATAAAGAATTATAAATAATATTATAAAATTTACTTTATATTTACTACTAGTGTAAGGCTCTCTTTCAAAATATTTATTTTATTTATTTATTTATTATCAATTAGTAATGTAAAATTACATATCAATAACTTAACCTAATGAGCCTAGCAGCGGGGACTATTGGCTCTGTATTTCTAATTTACAATTTAATCTTAATGCTATTTACAGATTTATTTACAATTTCTATGTTGTCGGTAGTGGGATCTGCCAGAATTGTATAAATATCTGTATTGCTAAATAGTTTGTCTTTCAAGGGTTTTAGGTGAGGACAGTCTTTCAAAATGTGAGTGATTGTAAGTGTTGTGTTGCATTTTGGGCAGATTGGGGCTGTAGCTCGGTGGAGCAGGCGGAGGTGGGTAGCAGCTGTATGGCCTAATCGCAGCCTCACAAAGTTTGTGATTTTGGATTTGGACAAGTTAGTTGGGTAAGAAGGGTGAGTTTTGAAAGGGTTTACCATTTTATAGGCATGGTGGTGAGTATCCCAGTTTGTTTGGTTTATTTGTTTTTGTTGATTGCTGATAATTGACAGTAGATCGGCTCTTGTGTAGGTGTAGAACAAACCCTATTAGCCAATTCCACCGCTTCCTAGAAATAACTCGTGGAAGCGGAGCGAAAAAGGATATGTGCCGAAAAGACACGTTCTTGTTTAATTCGAGAGTTCATGGAGTGTGGTCGTAGCTCTATAGAATCGAGTCATGTGTGCGGGCAAGAGAAAGTTTTAAGGATCAAATATAACTTAAATGTGTCTAATGTATTAAAACTGGACTTGTATATACTTTTTATTTCAAATAATTAAATAGAATTACCCCCAAGTGAAAAATAATTGACTGTGTAAACACTTTGAATAAATAATTGACTGTGTAAATACTTTGCTAATGTATTAAAACTAGACTTGTATATACTTTTTATTTCAAATAATTAACCTCAAGTGTTAAATATTGACTTATTCCCAATAAATAATTAGAAATACGTTTAATAGCTGCAGTTCAATTAATGAAAAGCGTGAAAAAGGAAGGAATGTAAATGGATTAACCCACAGAGAACAAAGGTAATTCTGCGTGCAGAGAATTAACAAACCGGGGTAAGTTCAGTGGAAAACTATAAATAATTATATACAATTGTTGTAAAATGTATATACAACAACGTCGACTCGGATCACTATCTTGTTGGTACGGTTTTCCGAGCGCGCGATTGCCTTACGGAGACGTATTGCATCCGCGGGTCAGGTTCGAATCAACACGGCTGCCTTACACAATGAGAATGCCAGTAACACCTTTCGTCATGCGTTAAGACAACCCTCGAAGAGCTCGACGGAGCGAGAGTAAGTCCTGGGGCCAGAATACCGGGCGTAGAAGAGAAATGGACACGCGTTAAGAATACTGTCGGAAAGAGAGGAAATTATTTGTTTTAATTATGTAGCAATTATTATTGCATCGGGTGAGAAAATAAATAAAAAAAAAATTTCGAAAAAATTTTTTTCCAAGGACTTATTGAATAGTCTAATATCGACCAAGTGAATGCTGCAAAATATACGTACATTCGGGCATGTGCCACAATATTTGCTATGACTTTTCGCAAAATTACTAGCAGTAACTTGTCTATTTCTCACATGTTTCCCTCTGTGGTCATATGGGAATCTCGAAAAAAATAAATAAAAAAGGGGCGTTAGAATATACTCACAGCTAGGCCAGTTGTCATAAGAGGCGACTAAAGGCCGAGTGGTAGCCGGGGTCCCAAAGCCCCATCAAGCTTTAGGTAGAATGTAAATGGATTAACCCACAGAGAACAAAGGTAATTCTGCGTGCAGAGAATTAACAAACCGGGGTAAGTTCAGTGGAAAACTATAAATAATTATATACAATTGTTGGAAAATGTATATACAACAACGTCGACTCGGATCACTATCTTGTTGGTACGGTTTTCCGAGCGCGCGATTGCCTTACGGAGACGTATTGCATCCGCGGGTCAGGTTCGAATCAACACGGCTGCCTTACACAATGAGAATGCCAGTAACAACTTTCGTCATGCGTTAAGACAACCCTCGAAGAGCTCGACGGAGCGAGAGTAAGTCCTGGGGCCAGAATGCCGGGCGTAGAAGAGAAATGGACACGCGTTAAGAATACTGTCGGAAAGAGAGGAAATTATTTGTTTTAATTATGTAGCAATTATTATTGCATCGGGTGAGAAAATAAATAAAAAAAAAATTTCGAAAAATTTTTTTTCTAAGGACTTATTGAATAGTCTAATATCGACCAAGTGAATGCTGCAAAATATACGTACATTCGGGCATGTGCCACAATATTTGCTATGACTTTTCGCAAAATTACTAGCAGTAACTTGTCTATTTCTCACATGTTTCCCTCTGTGGTCATATGGGAATCTCGAAAAAAATAAATAAAAAAGGGGCGTTAGAATATACTCACAGCTAGGCCAGCTTGTCATAAGAGGCGACTAAAGGCCGAGTGGCAGCCGGGGTCCCAAAGCCCCATCAAGCTTTAGGCTCCATGAAATGGTCGGGAGAAATCCCTGGCCATCTTTCGGGGCTTGGCTGATGGACCGGATCAAGAAAATGTTGGTTAGGTGGTAGTCGGTCCCAAGGTGAGATAGCACCCCGTCACGCTGTACATTCCGCGCTATCGCCGAGAGAAATTTTCGACGGTGTTTCGAATGTGTGGCGGATGGCCCGGACTAACACGGGGATAAGTCATGATGGTACCTTCTTATATAAAGAATTCGGGAGGTAAACTAGTCTCCCATTCGGATCTCCGAGGGGGACTAGGTCATGGGGAACACCATGCAGATACCATGATAAATAATGAAGCTTTAAGAGGTTCGTCATCGCATAACCGGGCTCAATCAAACATTCGTTTATCGAACTTTATCGAATTTCCGGTGGAAATCCCATGGTTAGCGCAATAGTGTTGCCGTATGGCGTTGATTGTAGCTAAACTCAATTATGCATTATCTGCATAGAATAATGAGTTTAGCTATGCGTCCCTTTGACATGTTTTACAGGTAAATAACTTATCAAGGAAATGGGAAGGTATTGTGGTTGGAATTGTGGGCTGTTTCTCCTATAGGATAGAGAAACCCCTACAGACTTTCCGAGCAAGCTCCTCTTCGCTCATTCGAGCTAGGTGTCCCGCCCACCGGAGTCTACCGAGCTTGATTTTTCTTACAACATCAGCTTCAAGGTAGATTGCGTACAACTCATGGTTGTAACGTCTCCGGAATCGTCCCCCCTCACATACGGGGTCAACAATTCTCCTTGAGACCTTCCTCTCGAATGCGGCGAAGAGTTCAGAATGCCTTTTATTGAACACCCAGGTCTCGGATCCATACATGAGTACTGGTAAGGCCATGGTCTTGTACAGTAGTAGCTTGGATGTTGTGGATGAATTTCGGGATTTAAAGAGCCTTGATAGACCATAGTAGGCTTTGTTTGATTTGATCAGCCGTTCGCGTGTTTCTTCTTCCATATTGTTATCGGCTGATACTATTGACCTAAGTTAATGGATTGCACTACTTCAAATTCGTGCTCTACTACCCTGATAGTTTGACCAACGTTAGGTCTTCTCTTCGCAGAAGTTGCTACCATGTACTTAGTTTTTCCCTCATTAATGTGCAGTCCCAGTTTTTGTACCGCCTGCTCGATCTGGGTGAAGGAGTCCTGTACAGCCGAATCGGATCTCTCATGGCATTATATAGTTCTACTCTGGCTATGCTGTCGTAGGCGGCGTTAAAGTCTATAAATAGGTGATATAATGGAATCTTAAATTCCAAACTTTTTCTATCCACCTAAGGGTGAATATCTGATCAATCACTGATTTTCCTGGGATGAAGCCACACTGATATTGACCAATGATGGCTTTAGCGTATGGGGCTATCCGATCTTGTAGGATAGTGGAGAGTATCTTATAGGCGGCACTCAGCAATGTTATACCCCTATAGTTGCTGCACAGTGTGATATCTCCCTTCTTATGTATGGGGCAAATTATACTACGACGACAATTTTCCGGCATCGCCCCCTGCTCCCGTACGTGCACCACGATCTGATGCGTGAATTGTGTGATGTAACGCTGTACCTCTTTGTTTGGTCAGCTCGGCTGGTATGCCATCAGCTCCGGGGGCTTTATTTGATTTGAGCTGTCTTATGAATTTTACTGTTTCGTCAATGCTTGGTGGCGGCAGCATTTGGTCTTGATCTTGCATTGGTGAAGCCTCTAATTCTTTTGTGAGCTGACCATTTAGCACTTCATTAAAGTGCACTTCCCATCGCTCCAGAATGCCTTCAGTATCGGTGATCAGATTACCCTCTTTATCCTTGCAGTAAGTGCAGCGTGGTGTGTACCGCGTCATACTGTGAATTATTTGGTAGAAATTCCGCGACTGGTGCGGACTTAGATATCTACTCTTCTCTATTTCACAGACAAGGTTTTTTTTCCCAGGCACTTTTTCTTTTGTCTGTGAAGCCTTTTTTCAGATCTTCTGAACTCTTTGTATTTTTCCTCGCGTCCTACCCGCGTCCTATGAGACTGCTGCATTGCCCGGTATGCATCATTCTTACGGTCAGTCGCTAGTTTGCACTCATCATCAAATCAGTCGCTCCGATCTCTACGACTACTGCCTAAGATGGAGTTGGCAGTACTAATGACAGTATTCTTAAGGCGTGTCCATTTCTCTGCTACGCCCACCATTCTGGCCCCAGGACTTACTCTCCCTCCGTCGAGCTCTTCGAGGGCGAGTCTTAACGTATGACCAAAGGTGTTGCTGGTGTTCTCATTGCGTAAGGCAGCCATGTTAAGCCGAACCTGATCCACGGATACAATACGACTCCGTAAGGCAAACTATACCAACAAGGTAGTGATCCGAGTCGACGTTGGCACCTCGGTACGTTCGTATCGTCGTCAGGCTTGGGGAGTGGCGGCGATCTATCAACACGTGGGCAATTTAGTTGCGAGTGCCTCCATCAAGTGATACCCAGGTGGCTTTGTTCTTTACGCGGAAACCTGGTACTTGCAACGACCAAGTTTTTCGATGCTGCCAGTTCGATGACTCGTAGTCCATTGTCATTAGTGTACTCATGCAAACTATGGGAACCTGCGTAGTGCCTTAAAACCAGCTCCCGACCTATTTTCGCATTCAAATCGCCAAGAACGTTTTTCACATCGTATCTTGGGCAGGCATTGAGGGCCCGTTCGACGTACTCGTAGTATTCTTTTTTTTTTTCGTGTTCAGGGGACTCCTCTGTAGTTCCGTGAACGTTTATGAGGCTTATGTTCTTAAAATTGCCTCGCACGCGAAAAGTGCATAGCCTTTCGTTTATTGCATTAAAGTCGATGATGGCTGGCTTCAGTTTTTGGCTGACTAGAAAGCCTACCCCCGAGCACATGGTGTTTTGCATGACAGCTGTAATAAATGTCATACTCGTTCCTTTGAATAACACCACTCCCCGTCCATCTTATTTCTTGTAATGCTGTTATGTCAGCCTTATATTCGAACAGGGCATCGGCTAGCTGTTGTGCAGCTCGAGATCTGTATAGTGAGCGGACGTTCCATGAAAGATTCTTAAATCGTTTAGCCATTTTCGTTTGCGTGGTCATCGTTGTGTATCCGGTCCATATCCGAGGCTTGTTAAATTTGCCATAATAATTCGATTTTACGAGCATGGTTATTAGCCTTGGGCCAACCTTTCTCGGGAAGTCGCTGCATGCATTGGTTCACTACTTGGCGGGTGCCAAAGTAGCTATCCAGGCGTGCCACGTAGAGACTGAATGTCAACTTGGATTGAACAGGGACAAGGATCGTCCTGGCCTTCGCCGGGTTGAAAGCAATCAGTAACTTTGCCCTGTATGTTCGCTCCTATACCCCCAATGGGTTATTTAGCAATAACACATTCTTCAATAAGTCCCGAGAATAACTCAGAAATGGCCCCTGTAATGAAAACTTAACTGTTGGGAAGATCTAACCTTTAAACGATATACGATATACGTCAAAATTGCATGACAATCGGACCATAACATACTGAGTTATAATAATTTAAATGACGTTTTTTTTACAATATTGAAAAAAAGTACCTGACTGACTTTCAAACCGACAAATTGTCTCTCAGTTTTGCTCGTGCTATTTTTCTTAATTTACATCAACCGTTATATTCACAATAATTATCACAAGCCATTATCTTGTTTTCTTTACCTCGTTACCGCAAACACATAACTTGATCAAGTGTGAAATCCGTTAAGTAATGGCCCCTGGGCCACGTGTCCTAAACAAAATTAAACGTAAACGGTTGCGTTACGACCCGGGTATTGGAGGTCAAACCCCTCCCGATAAACTTACAAAAGTTAATAATACAGTGCTAGATAAATTCAATATGGGTTCAAACGCTAACTTCTTCCAACCACTTCAAAGTCTAATAGAGGACTCACCTGAAATGGATTCGACCAACGTCGATCAGTGTGCAGAAGTGACGAAAGAAACCGTTCCGCCAATTGTGATTTTAAAATCAACTAGTGCTAAAGTGCGAAATATTTTGAGTAACATTAAAATAGACAACTACTTAATTAAAAACATATCACTTGGACAAAAAATATGTTCCCCAACAATGGACATATACAACAAAATTAGAACTGAACTCTTGCGGTTAAAATGTGAGTTTTTTACCCACTCGCGAAAGGAAAATCGCCCACTAAAGGTAATGTTATCCGGATTAGATTTAATTAGAAACGACTTAGTCCAGAATGAACTAATTACGCTCGGGATTAAGCGCTTAGATGTTAAAATCATCACCATAAATTCAACAACAAAAGCCTTGCACAAACACTACTTGTACATTGTTTACATCCAACGCGGTACTATAAAATTAAATGACTCAAGCGTAATTTCTCTACCTTGTTCAAAACCATCGTTCGCTGGGACTTCAAAAAACATCATCCAGGTAAGGTCACACAATGTCTTAATTGCCAGCTTTTCGGCCACGGTTTGATGCATTGTCACATAAATAGCTTCTGTGCAATCTGTTCTGGAAACCACAAAACATCCGACTGCAAAACGAATGAGGTAATCAAGTGTGCAAATTGCAGTGGGCCACATAAATCCACCGATCCTGAATGCATTAGCAGAAAGCACTACCTAGACATTCGCCGCAAATCATCCGCACGTGGAAGTGGTACAGGAAATACAACTTTCCTACACCCTCCGAGGGATAAACAGCAGCCACTGCCCGACCGATTCTCCATTGATAATTTTCCTCCACTACCGGAATCTGTGTGTCAACCCTCACTTCCTTCACCCACCTGGGCTTCTGGCCTCCATCAAATCCAGCAACCTTCGAACAGAGATACGACACACACTAAGAAAAATCCGTCTGAAACTCTAAATAATGATAACTTGTTCTCTTTTAGCGAGATTAACTCTCTTCTTAATGAAGTTGTAACCAAGCTTAGTGCTTGTCACACCAAGTCTGACCAATTTAACGTCATAACCTCATTAGCTATCAAGTATCTATATTCGGAAAAATCATGTTAAGAAACTCTCTTAGCATCATAACTTGGAATGCGAGAAGCATCAAAAACTAACAGCATGCATTTTTTAATTTCTTGATAAATTTTAATATTGATATGGCACTTGTTTCAGAAACCTGGCTCAAACAAGACATTTCTTTCTCTCATCTAAATTACATATGTTATCGCCTAGATGGGGTACATGCTAGTGGTGGAGGTGTCGCCATTGTTGTGAAAAAATGTGTAGAACATACCTTGCATCCTTCATTGCACCTTAAATTAATTGAAAAAATTAGTATTGATGTAACATTAAGTGATAACTCCAAGGTGAGTATTTTTCGGTCTATTTCCCTGGAGGAAATGGAAACATTGAGAAATCTACTTACTTTAAGCGGGATCTGCAAAAATTGTAGAGACTCAACACTCGAAACAAAGTAATTATTGGTGGTGATCTAAACTGTAGACATCAGTCGTGGAATTGTTTTAGGGCAAACTGCTGGGGTAACATTTTACTAGATCTTACTGAATCCAGCTCAAGTTTTCCCATACTTTATCCACTTCTCCCCACCTATATCCCATCGACTGCTAACAAGAACCCCTCAACTCTCGATCTATATATCACTAATATTCCAAATTACAGATTAGTACCATTGTAGTACGGTTCGCTTCCGTGCTTCTCGATCAACGAGGAAGAGAAGCGAACGATTGTTGAATTCGGGTCCTGGGAATCGGCCAGGCCCAATAAAAATACTTTTTTTTATATACTTTAAAATTTATTTCATTAGTAAATTCATTTTTTGGCGTCCTTACACCTCGAACGCCAATTGAGACTGATCTTCGAATCTGAAATTCATCACCCTTATAAAGAGAAACAAATCGAAATTTGTATCTCGAAAATACACAATTTCCTACAAAAATCCCGATTTTGGAATCCTGAGTGAGATGCTCAGTGTTTATTTAAGATAAGGATTCAGTTTCCTGAATTCCTATGAAACTATTGTGCAGATGTCGATATGTATCTGGTTTTGGGTTTTTGTTTGTTCAATTTATTAAGAATTTTCCCAAATAGAGATAATGATCTCTGGATTTTGAGTTTGGATGATGCCGTGGGGCAAATGCAAAACGATAAACGAATATATGATTCGTTTATTGTGAATTTTGATTTTAATTTGGTTTTTTAGATTAAATTATGCCGTGGAGGTAAATGTTAAGCGATAAACGGATATTTGATTCGTTTATTGCGAATTTTGGGTCTAGTTTGGGTTTTTTCGGGTTTTGATTGAATTTTAGGTTTTAGTGTATTACTGCTGGGATTTGGATGTAGGTGTGGGGGAAGGAGATGGTAGGGCTCTTCAGAGCACTACATCCTCCCCTCCTTCAAACAAAATTAATCTGTAAGAGATTAATTTTGTAGGAGTGACGCGATAAAAGATGAAGGGCGATGTCATCATGATTCGTTACATAATTTGGATTTCCAATTATAATGGTTACTTTAAATTTTCATTGTAGTTACAATTGCTTGCTACTTTTTTAAATGTTTGTTCTTGTTTTTAAGTATTATTCAAAATTTTGTGTTAATTCTGTAGCTTACGGTAGAGTGTTCTTCAATATTTTGTTACGATTTTAGAAATACTAAGATTATGTGACTATTGGCTTAAATTCACAATTTTTCGTATCGTGTATATAAGTACATTTTTAAGTTCCATATATTAATAATGTTATTTACATTGTTCTTTTGTTTTTTCAATATATTTAATGATAACTGTGAATTATTTTTTATAAAATAAGGTTATATGAAATAAAATATTAAATTCAATTTGTGCTACAGATAAATTTTAGGTGAGCCTTAAAACTTGTGTATTATATAGGAATTAACATTATCTACAGAGTATATTTCTGTTTCAATTTGAGGACTATATTTATGTTTTTTTTTTTTTGTATTCATTTTGATTTAAAGTGAAAAATGTTAGTTCCTTATTTTTCTTAGGATATATGTGATTAGGTTAATTGAAGAATGTTACATAGGTATTTGAAATTATTATATTTGTATATAATATTGTTTATTTCATAGATTTTTTTATTATTAATTTTTGCTTACTTAAAGTTATTCAAACTGTCATTTACAGCTTTCTATTTGAATAATTCAAGACAGTTTATTTGTTTATTTTATGTCAAGCTTTTATATATAAGCGTTAGCTATATAATATTTACAAACTTCATTTGATATGAATTTGCGGAGATTTTCTTCATAATATAAGCAATTTAAAGATTTATTTGTATTATATTTTGCTTATTATCCCCTGAGTTGTTAATACTGTTGTATTATTTACAAATGTTCTTGTTTATTATAGATTATTTTCCTTTAGATATAATACATAAATATAACAAACAAAGTTGGTTGTTTTATTATGTATATGTATCTATTTTGTTTTTTTTTTTTTCAATAATTTGTTAAAAGGTGAATTTAATATTATTCATTATATATTTTCTGTAGATATATTAAATTTACATACAGTTGTTTTTTTTTTTTTTTAGATCAATAATGTGAGAATTTGTGTTCATTTTGTGTCCATACACATATACATATATTTGAATAATAAAGGAAAATCAATTTGTTCATTTTAAGTTTATCTTTAAATTTGTGAAAAATTTTCCATGTTTTCTTAGGGTTGGGTTGTGTGACATTTTTCAAAGTTTGAGCAGTAAATCCAACTATGGAAATCATTTTGAAGGATGTAGAATTCATAATAGATTTTGAAGGATCAACCATTGTTATATTTGTAAAAGGGATTTTGATTATTTGTTTATTTTTATGTTTAATTTGTAGAACCCATTTTAAAGTTTGAAAAATTAGAGAAACGAGGGAAACGATGCGGACAAACAAGAAATTTAAAAGAGGTAATTTGATATAGCTGTTATTTACAGGCTTATATTCTGATGTGATTTCTTGTTCCTCAGTCTTACTCTTAGCTGGGAATCTTTGTACCTCAGGCTTATCGGATGCTGGGAGTTTTTGTGGTTTTTCAAGCTTACATTCTGCTGGGACTCTTTGTTCCGCAGGCTTACACTTAGCTGAAAGTTTTTGTTCCTCGGGCTTACAGTTTGCTGGGAGTTCTTGCTCCTCAGGCTTACATTTTGCCGGGATTTTCAGTTTGTGCTCTATGAACTTGGACGTGTTGTTGCTAGAAGTCGGAGCATTTAAAAATATGAAAGTAGATGGAGGTTTTAGGATAGTATGTTCAGGGGTCTTTGTCGAATCATCATTTCCGGCCCGTAGACAAACGGATTCAGATGTTGACTGCTGGATACGATCTTTGGTCACTACTTCTATTTGAGGAGCAGTTAGATCATCCTGCCTCTGATTTATGTCCCTATTATATCTAATGCTCATTTCATCCGTAGACGACACCTTGTTGTTTAAACCCTTAGATTCTAGCGGTGTTTGTTCAAATTGTCCTGCATTTAATTTCTCTGAATGAACTTTTATTAATTGTACCCTGTTCGTTTTGTTTATTACTCCACTTCTCCAGACGTTTGCGGTAGAAGTGGGCGGAGCTCTAAACTCGTTTTTATTCGATGGCGAGTCGTTTAGACTTTTGAAATGAGACTGTATCCTACATTCTGCTTGGGAATGATTAAATTTTTTACAATAAGTGCATTCAACGCGTTGAACCTCTGTCTTCATTTGTTGGGGACCAACATTTAGAGAGTTTGTATTGCGATAACAAGTCCAGGAAGTATGTCCAGTCTTATTGCACGATTGGCAAATTTGTGGCTGGCTATATTTGGAATTATTACATAAGTTAAGAGGGTTTCTATCGCCTAGTCGTGGGGCTTGCTCGAGAGCATAATTGATTGCTGCTCTAAGACTTGGGGTACCTCGTGCTTTAACTAAGAGTTTTAAATGGGAATCCCTAAGACCATCTTCAAAAGTATGCAAGGTGAGCTTTTTATTTTCTTCGAGGAGATATGTTCGCACCGCAGGATCGACAGTGCTCTCGAACGTGGCTTTGTTCAGCAGATGCAGGAGGTGTGCGAGTCTGTTTCCAAACTCCTTCACATCTTCCTTGCTATCTTGCTTGGCTTTCACCAGACTGTTTTGTGCCGCTGACCTTGAGGTGAGAATTTTAAATTCTCCCTTTAATTCGGAAGCAAGATCATTCCAGGTTGAAATGACCTTGTACCGGATGTGGTCGTATGCTGGCCCTTTCAGTCTGGTTTTCACCACGCTTAGATAAAAAGCATGCTGACTGTCGTCCTGTGCCTTTGAAAAGATAATATCCCCGTGAGAAATGAAATCATCGAGTTCGTCCGGGTTACCGTTAAAAACCGGCACGAAACCTAAAATATCTTTCAATCCGATTGTGATATTCATAGTTATTAGTTTCGCGTTTTTATAATTGGATATTAATTTTCGCGCGCTTCAAATATTCGATTCGGGTATTATTTTGGGGGAAAAATTTCTTGAGTAAATTCATCTTCCCAAATACAAGTACACCAAAGGGCGAAGAGTAAGAAGAGAATTTTTCGAACTCAACTGAAGCGATCCTAAAGAGAAAAAAGAAAGAACGACTTCAAACCCAAACACATCGATATATCTAGAGGAAATTTCGAAAATACTAAAGGTAAGAGAAGATTTTTACTGACACCGCGAAAAACAATCCTAATATCGAAAAATCCTGGTAGACAGATAAGCAGAAGAGATCCTGTGAAAGAAGCCAATGGTAAAAAAAGAGGACATTTTTATCGAGCCCAAAGTGAAACGAGCCTGCAAGTGGAAAGATCCTGGATAGGGGAAAGTGATCCTAAGGAATTTTGATCTAAACAGATGAAAGGAAAAAGACCAACAGACAGATAAGGGTGAGCGCGTTAAAATCGAGAATTTCCTGTTAGAAAGTATGGAAAATATTCATCAAGTAAATTAAATCCTTAAGAAACTTATTTAATGAATGTAAATATGTGCATATGTATAGGTATATGTAAAAATGTAAGTAAAATTGTATGTATATTTAAATTTTTCTTGGGGTTTTTGTTATTATTGTAAACCATTCAAGTGATTACGTTAAAAAATGCTGTTTATAAAATAAAATTTTCAAAATTTGCTTTTCTTGATATCCCCTTTGATTAATTTTTCACAATTTAATTTGTTTGGTGATTTTCTATGCGTTCCTTTTTTGTTTTTATGAACTTTTTAAATGTGTATTGTGGGTTTTGTTTGTCCTCTTAAATTAACTAATATATATAAAAATGGACATAAGTACCTGTGGTTGTTGCTGGACATTCTGTTGAGTGTGTTGCTGTTGTAGGGTGTTGTTGATGATGCGTCTGTGTGGCATCGTATATATCGCTGTTGTTGATGCGGCTGCGACTGCTGTTGGTGCTTTTGAGTACATTGTGGTGGTTATTGCCGCTAATACCACTGGTCTTCTCTGCACTATTTGTTGGCCTTTGGTGTGGTGTGGGTTGTGCTCAATTGAGCCTTGAGTATGTGATTGCGATTGTGGCCGGCATTGGCATTCGCTAAAGATGTCACTTTATGGTTGATGGCCTGAAGGACTGATTATCCTGCTTCTCTATATAATGTTGACGGGACTGGTGGCCGTCGTCCACTTTACACTGTTTAGGCGTTCGCCTGGTGGTGTCGTCAATGATGTAGTCACCACAGGATGTGGCTGTCTCCAACTTTTCACTTTTTTGTTTCACTGTTGTCGGTGTTTAGCCCCGGGGACGCTTTTATTATTTAAAATGTTTGAAATTTTTTTTTTTTTTTACTACTCCCGGTGTTTAGCCCCGGGGACGCTTTTGTTATTTTAAAAATTATGTTTTTTGTAGATGTGTTCCCGATAGCTGCAAACATCAACAAGTCCATCCGCTGCCGTCAGTCTCCTTTGTAGGGGATGTATGAATCAGTCCGACCCACTGCTCAATTCATTTTATATTTTATTGGTAGGGGATGTTGGGATCCCACCGCTGCCACCATTTTGTAGTACGGTTCGCTTCCGTGCTTCTCGATCAACGAGGAAGAGAAGCGAACGATTGTTGAATTCGGGTCCTGGGAATCGGCCAGGCCCAATAAAAATACTTTTTTTTATATACTTTAAAATTTATTTCATTAGTAAATTCATTTTTTGGCGTCCTTACACCTCGAACGCCAATTGAGACTGATCTTCGAATCTGAAATTCATCACCCTTATAAAGAGAAACAAATCGAAATTTGTATCTCGAAAATACACAATTTCCTACAAAAATCCCGATTTTGGAATCCTGAGTGAGATGCTCAGTGTTTATTTAAGATAAGGATTCAGTTTCCTGAATTCCTATGAAACTATTGTGCAGATGTCGATATGTATCTGGTTTTGGGTTTTTGTTTGTTCAATTTATTAAGAATTTTCCCAAATAGAGATAATGATCTCTGGATTTTGAGTTTGGATGATGCCGTGGGGCAAATGCAAAACGATAAACGAATATATGATTCGTTTATTGTGAATTTTGATTTTAATTTGGTTTTTTAGATTAAATTATGCCGTGGAGGTAAATGTTAAGCGATAAACGGATATTTGATTCGTTTATTGCGAATTTTGGGTCTAGTTTGGGTTTTTTCGGGTTTTGATTGAATTTTAGGTTTTAGTGTATTACTGCTGGGATTTGGATGTAGGTGTGGGGGAAGGAGATGGTAGGGCTCTTTAGAGCACTACACCATTAACTCTAAATGCGTTAAGTTCAGACCACCTTCCGATCAGCCTCACAGTGAATCATACAGTATTTGTAAATCGTACCAATTTATACCACAACTATTCCGCCGCCAACTGGAATTGTCATAAATCATATATAAACACGAACTCGGTTCTAGGTGATACCAGCCTAAATTCTATAAACTGCAGCGAGCACATTGGTATCCTATGTAACAATTTTGTTTCTGTTATCAATAGAGCGACCGATCATGCGATAGCTAAATGTTCCACTGCTCCAGTTGATAAGGCACCGCTTCCTGAAAATATCTTACATCGGATTAGGCTACGAAACTCTGAAAGAAGAAAATTGCTTCGTTATAGAATCGACTGCTTTCTAGTTAATGTTAAAGTTTAAAATAATATCATTAAAAAAGAAATCTCAGCATATAGGAACAAGTGTTGGAATAAACTACTTTCTTCTATTGACAAAGCAAGCAAACCGTTCTGGAAAATATCAAAAATTATGAAAAAGAAAGGGTCAAGTACTCCTCCGTTTAAAGTTTACGACAGGTTGTTTATTTCTTCAGTGGAGAAATCGAACCTACTTGCTAACACGTTTAGTAAGAACCACTCCATATCTATGCATCTAAGCGACGCGTATACTGAGGCTGAAGTTACTAACACTATCCATGTACTTTCTCAATCACCAGCTGAAAGTACTTACGCAACTAATATTAGCAAAGTTAAAGAATTGATAAAAAAATCTAAATCAAAAAAGGTTGCTCGTCCTGATAATAATAACAACAAATTAATTAAAGCACTTCCACCTGCTGTAAGTAACTATTTAACGTTCATTTTCAACGCCTGTCTTAGGAACTGTTATTTTCCGGACTGTTGGAAAACAGCAAAAGTAATACCTATCCCGAAACCCGGCAAACCGAAGAACAGCTGTGGCGGTTCCGCCAGATCCCACGGCTCGCCTTCCTGAAAAAACCCCCATAACCACAACCCAGTCTGCACCAGCTTGCGCTAATGCAATTCGCATTAGAATCTTAAATGCTTCACGCATCAAACAGATCCAATTATTATAACCCAAAAGTACCTGCAAAAGAATTCTTACCTTTTCAAGCATTCCTTCGCTTACAAATCCCCTGTAAGAGTTCTTACTTTCCTTATCATAAATTATCCTGGAAAAAAACCCCGGTTCACATATCATGTAACCATTCCAGCCAGAGATAATTATCATGGCGTCGCCTATTCCCAGCTTCATTCATGTATACGATAAATTTCTTTATGTATACATTTAGCTGGCGACGTTTTTCTCCCAGCAATAAAATTCCCTGACTCGCACAATGTGCAACCCAAAGCAAATACGCATTCCGCGTCCCTTGGCATCAATTGAAATCCAAGCATAAACGATGCAAATGGGTATTCAATACGTACCCTTTCTAGCAATGCCATAAACACCATTTGGCAGTAACCTCGCTAAAACCAATTAGCACATTTTCACATCGAATCATCGTCTCTTTGTTTAGCCGCACAAGCTCCAACAAAGATTCCATTGGCATCCGACGATTTCGGTTTTATTTGCTTTACCGAAATCGTATCCTAGGAATGCACTTTATGTCTTTCTTTGTTCTAGGCACACATACCACCATGATCACGATGAACGAGTGAGCTCTGAACGAGCAAAATATCGTGGAGTCGAATTTCATCCAGCGAACGAGACGGTCGCTCCGCCATCCACCGTACCCGCGCCGGTACGGTGGATACACACAAAGTCTCTGCGCGTGTTCCTACGCCATGTCGGGCGTAATCGAGTAAGCGAGTTTCGAGCTGTGTAAATCCATTTTTACCTGTATCGTGAGTTCGTCGTCCCAGTGCTGTAATCGGACGCGATTGCAGCTTTATTGTTATTTTTGTTGAGTGTTGTGTTTGGGACATGTTATGAATATGCATGCTATACCCGTATCTACGTTAAATTCATCTTGTTTATGAAACTGTGTCAAAAAGTAAATGTCATTTAATTAAAATACATTAAAATAAAAGTCATTCGGACATTAAAAAAGTGTGTTTCATCTACTTTCTCTTCTTGCGTTGGTGGACGGTGTTTTGGATTTCCTTCGGTGGAACATTTAGTGACGGTGGAGACGAGGTAGAACTCTCGCCCATGCTGGCGTCGCGATCTCGTTCACCACACAGCCCCGAAACCTACAGACCTATTAGTCTACTTAGCTGTTGAGTAAGCTGTTAGAAAAATCGTTAAGGAAAAGATTGATCGTTTCGTGGAAGCCAATAACATCCTACCAAACTTTCAGTTCGGTTTCCGTAGTGGTCACAGCACAATCCACCAAGTCTTGCGCATTAAAAACCACATAGCTGGTAAATTCATCGACAAGGAATCAATGGGACTGGTTCTTCTAGACATCGAAAAAGCCTTTAATACGGTATGGCACGATGCCTTGATTTATAAGCTACTAAAACTTAAGCTGCCAATACCGCTTATAAAAATTATCCAGAGCTTTCTTCGTTCGAGAAAATATGTTGTGAGTGTAGGAACCGACAAATCCTCTACTCATCAAATCCACTATGTTGTACCCCAAGGCTCGGTCCTTGCTCCCATATTATTCACATTGTTTCACAGATTTACCATGTCTAGGTGAAAACATTCAGGTAGCTATGTTTGCCGATGATACGGCCATTTTCTCCTCGGGTGCCTTATTCACTAACGTCTACAACTCTTTGCAAGGAGTAGTAATATATTGCAAGGAGTAGTAATATATTACAGGAAATGGAAAATAAAAATAAATGGTAATAAAACACAAGCTATCATTTCATTTTCATTTCTAAAACATTTTTTATTTTCTTTTTATATTCTTAGTTTCTAAATTAAATGCTAGACAAAAATTGCTTAAATTCTAGCTTAATTATCTTATATTATTACTTACTGGTCCTTCGCAGACGCTTTAAGCTAAACATTACTTAACTATTGTATAATTTGCCTTTCGGTGGCAGAACTTTGTGGCAGTACTTATAATTATTTGAAAGACAAAGAAAAAATTGAAAAACTTTGTGTCGATTTTTTTTGTTTTTTTTTCCTTAAAATTTAACTTAGTAAATTTTTTTTTTTTTTAATTTTATTTAAAAGCACTTAACTTAACTTAACTTAAACGTTATACTACCCTAATTCTAGAAAAACTAAGTCTATGTAAGCTGGCTGATAATACTGTTATTCTATACCGACTTTGGTATCCAGGTCTTTATATGCCATTTAACCACCAGAACTGTTGACGCTGTCCAATACTAACGTCCCGGTCTCTGTGGGAGATAGCCCTACTGAAGCGCAAGAGCTCTTCTTCGGTGCGCGTTACGTCCCGATCGTAGCACAATCGCCCGTCTACGGATGATCTACTTACATGATAGATCAGCAGAATTCCGGATCTATCCTGTATAAGCCCTTTCATGTCCAAGTCAAGGAACGCCTCTGGTGGAACAAAACCGTTGCGATGCACGCTCTCATAGTACAGAGTGTTTGGATAATAGGCCCCAAAAATTAGGTCATTGGACGAGCTTATTGCTCTCGCAATATGTCCTCTGATTAATTTAATCATAAAATTATCCACCCTATTTATGTACGCTTCATTATATAAAGTCTCATTTGAGTAGTACTTTTTGTATTCCGATTCCGGTGTTCGATATAATCTGAGACAGGTTCTCAGTCACTTCCTTTCGATTACCCGAATCTTTTTCATCAAATTTGGACCTATGTTAAACCATACTGGACAACCATATATGAGCATTGGCCTGATTAGCGTCATGTAGCATATGACTTTTACCCTGCTATCCAGTTGGCTACTGTGAAATAGCCTCCTTGTCATAGCAAAACTTTTCCTCGCTTTGGCTAAAGCAGCCTCTACATGTCTGTTGAAATACAGACATTGATCTAGCCAGATGCCAAGGTATTTAACTAAACTCTTGGTTTCCAGTTTATCTCCATGTGGTCCCACGATAACTAGCTTTCGCCAGTATTTCCCTGTGTCGTTCGTGGCTTTATATAATGTGGTTCTAAATAGGATGGCTTCACATTTCTGAAAGTTGTTCTTAAGTTTCCAGTCATCGCAATAGCGCTGCACTCGGTTGAAGTCTCGCTGTATTAAGCTATTTTTGATCTCAACTTTCGGAGCTGTTCTGTAAATTATGAAATCGTCTGCGTACGCAATAGCCTGCGGAAGTGCATCTAATAAGTCGCTAATGTAAATGTTAAAAAGAATCGGAGAGAGTACCGCGCCCTGTTGCAAGCCATTCTTGATATTATACGTTTTATTAGAGATCACATTACCATTTTTGACCACGAACCTCCTGTCCTTTAACATATCGTAAAGTACATATAGTAAAGGCTTATGTATGCCATGTCTGACCAGTTTGTAATATAACCCTTCGATCCAGACGGTATCAAAGGCTTTTTCCAAGTCGATCAGACAGGCCCCTGTGCATTGGTTCCTACATTTATTCCATTGTATACCAGAGACCAGTTTAGCTGCGGCATGTGTGGTTTCATGACCCGCCTTAAAGCTAAACTGGTTATTTGGAATGTCGTCTACCCATGTTAATAGTCTTTTCAAATGCTTTACTGATGCTTGGGAGTAAACTTATCGAACGCATGTTCATTGGATTTGTACAGTCTTTGCGTTTTCCAACGCGCGATAATATGCATTATTCAACGCGTTGTTAAACAGGACCGTGTATATATCTATTGGCATTGGGGGCAGGTTCTTGAGTACGATGTTAGGTACTCCATCTATTCCCACTGACTTTTTGCTTCTTAATGAGTCGAAGATACTCTGGATTCCTTCCCTTGTGATTAGAAGGCTATTAGCCTCACCATTGGCATTAATGTCAATTGACAGATTATCGTCACTGAATTCGGTAAAACCCGGATTCTCCGATTGCCAACGTGAAATTTCATTTCGGAGGTGCAGGTGATTCAGTAGAATTCTGTCCTCCAGGTCGTGATTTCGGCGAATGCTTTCATTCCACTTGTACATTTCCTGAAAGACAGCTCCCACAGCGTTCACCTTTTTCAAAGGATCTTCGATCACGAAGAGCTCACTATTGAGGATAGCGTTCTCCCGTATCTATGCCAATGTTGGTTAGCAGCTGGTTGTTTACATCAGTACGTAGAATTTGGAGACACTGAATCTCGTTTTGATTATTTCTCCTGAATATTTTATTTATTTGTGGGAATATATTCGGGTTATTAGTTTTTATAGCTCGAATTCTGTTGTTCCAATACAAATTTGTTGCTAATCTATAATTAGCTTTGAGTAATTGTTGGAGGTTTTTTATCGGGATTTCAGTGGTATTATCTCCTGGTCTTGTCTGTCTGTAATCTGTCTGTGTAACTGTTTTAGTTTCGATAGCAGTCTGCTCTTTTTCTTGTGGAGTGCGTTTATTGTTGTGTTTCTGTACATGTTTATGTTATCTGTTACTATTGTTTTGGGAATTGTTTTGTCCATTGTTCCTTTTACGGTTTCGTCCATTTGTTGGATGTATTTGTCGATTTCATCATTTGTCAGGTTTCTGTTTACCGGCAGATTAAAGTCATTCGAACGAAGTTCTCTTGTTAATGATCTGGTGAACCGCGGCCATCGCATTGCCCTGTAGTTGTAGGGTTGCGGGATCACGAATTCCTCCAGATCCGCGAGATCGCTCGGAAGCTCTATTACTGCCGTGAATGCACAGTGGTCACTGTCGTATTCAATCGTCCGTAAACAGTTTCTGTTTCGTCTGTTGGTGTTAAGTAGTCTCAGTCGTGAGTCAATTAGCAAGATATCTAAGAACGATCTACCTCTAAGGAACGATGGATATTTGGTAGCTAGCAGGTCAGTTCTATATTCAAGATGATACTGATCTAACCGGCCAGCCAACTGATTTCCTCTGGCATTAGATATATAATTTCCCCAATTTCTATGCTTGGCGTTCATATCTGCCCCTACGATAAAGTAGTTGTTGTCCAGGTGTAAATGTAAGCATCGAAAGAGTGTCTCGAGCTCCGCTATAAATAGGTTATGTTAGTACTCCTCAGGTGCATAGACCGCAATCGCATACAAACCCCTTCCTTGCTGAAGGGGTATGCGTACGATACAGGCTTCCAGCATCCGGAACTTGCGCACTTCTCCACTATATATAACTTTATGATGGATTCCTTTTCTAATCTTGCTGTTGCTGTTGTTGTTGCTATTGCTGTTGCTGTTGGCCGCGCGTTTGGCTTCGGCTTTTGTTTTTGTTGTTGGGAGGCTTTTTGGTGTTCGAGCGCAGCTATATTTTTCTTTCGGCGTCTCTCTTCTAGCCGCACTCTTGCCATCGCAAGCTTCGCCTCCAATTCGCTTATCTCCTCTTCTTCATCCTCAGACTCTTAGGATGCAAGAGAAGCGAATGAGTAGTTTGCCTCATACATGTTAAAGTTGAAGGGGGGGGGGGGCTCACTGTCCTCCTCCATTTGCTGTTCTTTTGTTTCCATTGTTAATTCCGCGGCTTTACTTCGCGTCGCAATAGCGTTCTTCGTGGCACTTTTTCTTTTGTTTGTTGTTGTGTGTGTTTCTTCTTCCGTGCTCATGCCGGTACTCTCCGGTTTGTTTTCATTTAAAAAAAACAAAGACGACCTGCTATACGAACCACGACACAACTCGGTTTCTCCGTAACCTGACTCGCACTCGCCTATCGCCGACTAAGAGTCAGTCACCTTACACTCGCGGCAAATGATGATTTAAAAACTGATTGTTTAACGAGCAATATATTGTTAGTTATTATTTTCACACTTGCGACCGAGGTGATATATTTTTCTTCTTTTAGTTGCGAATTATATTATTTTTCGCGCTTCACTGCACTGTTTATTCGTTTATTATATGTTTTGTTGTGATTGTTTGATTTTAAGTTTTTTTGTTTTGACCGTCTTTTTTTTTATTATTTTTAATTTTTTATTTGGTTGATTCACTCAGTACCGCACTTCACAACAATTATTAAATACTTTCAATTAGTATACTGTTCGTTTTTAAAGTGCAATAACTGTTAACTTTTTTATATGTTAAACTCCACTAGT
This sequence comes from Microdon myrmicae, assembly GCA_963931805.1. Classification (NCBI taxonomy): domain Eukaryota; kingdom Metazoa; phylum Arthropoda; class Insecta; order Diptera; family Syrphidae; genus Microdon; species Microdon myrmicae. Next base: position 116,822 of record OZ007500.1, on the reverse strand, counting down.
TACAACACTGGAAACTTTGCGTAGCTTCGATTTGGAAAATGATCAGTACACCATAGCGTAGAAATTATTCGCAATTGGTTTTTATATTGCATTAAATTCTTTTTTCACAGTGCGAAAAATATCGTCCGTGTAAATGTGATGTTCATAATTGAAAAACTCGACACTATCCTCCTCGGCCGCATGTCATCTATGCATACGATGCGTAAGGTGTGCAGAGCAACATCAACCTGGAGAATGCAAGGTCAGCCAGCCTGGGATGTGTTACGGACCGACCTTGAGTCCAGGTCCCCCCAACATCCACTAATCCCCTTTCGTTAGTTTCCCCTCTTTACCTCTAAACGGAAAACAACTCGCCAAGTAGTTAATTTGCATAAACTACTTTATGCAAATTCTACTTGGCAGAGAAAATAATAAAAACCGGCGTTGGCGTCTAATAATAAAATAAAACGTCAACGGCAAAAAACAAAAATATGACATTCAACGTTAAACTATCAATCGCAAAGTATTGTGAATTTGACTAGACGCGGCTAAGCGTGTGATTTCGTTATAATTTGAATTGGCGGTGAATTATAACTATTAATAACTGTGGAAGAGTTGCTTTAAACCAACAATCGAATACGGACGTATAAACTCAAAACAGAGAACGCAACGAAGCTGAACAGGGGAGCAGCACGTTAAACGCCCCCTGCAACGTGACAGCAGCATCAACAACCGCAACACTAAGTGACCGCTCCTCGGTCACCCAAGTAAGTCGTTTCACTTCCTTAAATTATAATAACTATATTAAATATATATAATTACAATATATTAAAATTATATATCATCAAATTGTTAACATACGCATAACAGATGGAACCAGGAACAAAACAAACAACAAAACCTGATGGATCCATTACAACGAAGAAAATCGCAGTGACATGCTGTAACTGCGGCGGACCCCACCCTGGTAACTTCTCGCAATGTCCTCATAAGCTGAGGATTCTCCAAAGGCGAACAACACCCATGGCAATGAGCAAACCTGCACCAATCAAAACAACATCACCTCAATCAACATATCCTACAAGTCCAGGAATGTCATACGCTAAGGTTGCCAAAGATTCCCATAACACGACAAAAAATCACTAATTCAACTGTAACGATCTTAATCTGGACATACAGGATACATAAGTAGCTTACAGAAGATGCTGCCCACGTTGAAGCACAGCTCAGAAATAGAAAAAAAAGGTCCGATTTTATATCTTATAACTTCACATATCCTTTCCCTTAATGGCTAATTTAACAATAATTTCCCTTAATGCAGAGCCTATATATTCCAATATTCGCAGACGACACCTCCGGTTGTTCGTTGACAAGTTTTCTCTAGATACCCTCCTCCTCTCGGAAACGTGGTTAAACCAAGCTCCCGAGTATCTATCCCTAATAATACACTTGTTTCTAATCCACAAACCACTGGACCTCGTGGACGTGCTGGAATTTTAATATACAAGAAATTCCAATTTTCCAAAATTAGGTTCACCAATATAAATAGTATTGAGTACAAAGCAATTAAAATCTTTATCAAAAGCAACAAGGGATTTTACTGTCGTCCGTATATATTCACCCTTCTCAGGGACCAAACTTCCCTAGTTCCGACATCACTGAAATAATCCAACAGTCTCTACCTTCACCTTTTATAATAAAAGGAGACTGGAATGCTCGGCACACTTCATTCAACGACACTAAGTGCAATAAATAGGGTTGCCAACTTCTAGCACTCCTTCCACTCCACCCATATATTTACGCGGACTGTCCATTACAGGCAACACGTATCTTCAATTTTACTAAATCAACAACCGATTTTTTTCTAAAATCCATAGACATCTACTCAGCTAACCCCCCTACAGTATCCTTCGAATTCCCATCCGATCATGGGTCCGTCCACACCACTGTCCAAATCCCTGCCCTCGAACTCCGCTACTCATTCAATCCGATCCCGAATTTCTCCAGGACAAACTGGAGAAGAGTAAATAGGGGCATTGCTGCCAGTTTTACAGACTGTACTTTGCCAGAGTCCTCAAGCCTACTCTCTGCTGAAATTGATCAAGCAGCCGTAGGAATAGAACAAATACTAAAAAATGCCCTCTTCAGTCACACACCTACATCCATTCCTCAGGAAAACCTGTACCCAACATCCTTACAAAACTGTTACGGCTAAAAAAACAGCTTAGACGAAAACTACATAGCAATTACTCCCCTTTTATTAAAAATCAAATCCAACTCTTGACTAGCCTGATAAATGGACAACTAAAACAACTTGCCGTCCAGGGTTACACGTCTATTATCATCATCGGCACTACAACCGGGATCCGGTCTTGGCCTTATTTAACAAATCTCTCCACTGGTCCCGATTTCGAGCCGATGTCATCCAGTTTGGCACTCCCAGGCTCTGGGTGTCCTGGTCTACGCCATCCCTCCATCGCAGACAAGATCTGCCGCACTGTCTCCTTCCATACATCCTGCCACAAAGGACTTTCCGGGCAGGCTCCTCTTCGCTCATTCGAGCTAGGTATCCCGTCCACCGGAGTCTACTGAGCTTGATATTTCTTACAACATTAGCTTCAAGGTAGATTGCATACAACTCATGGTTGTAGCGTCTCCGGAATCGTCCTCCCTCACATACGGGTCCAACAATTTTCCTTAAGACCTTTCTCTCGAACGCGGCCGAGAGTTCAGAATGCCTTTTATTAAGCACCCAGGTCTCGGATCCATACATGAGTACTGGTAAGACCATGGTCTTGTACAGTAGTAGCTTGATGTTCTGGATAAATTTCGGGATTTAGAGAGCCTTGATAGACCATAGTAGGCTTTGTTTGATTTAATCAGCCGTTCGCGTATTTCTTCTTCCATATTGTTATCGGCTGATACTATTGACCCAAGGTAGTTAATGGATCGCACTACTTCAAATTCGTGCTCCACTACCCTGATAGTTTGACTCGTCACGTGATAGTTGACACGTCTATACTTAATTTAAGCTTATTTTGTCTAGCCTTTAATTTAGAAATTAAGAATATAAAAAGAAAAATAAAAAATGTTTTAAAAATGAAATGAAATGAATGACGTCTATACTTAACAATATTAAACCCAATCGTGATTTATTCAAAAACATCAACCGACTAACGGGTCGAAAATATCGATACAAGCCCCGAATCGATTATATTATCAACCCTACTAACAATCATCCAGTCCAATCAGATATTGATATAGCAAACTGTCTAGCTAACCACTTTTATAAAATCCATAAACAAAACGGCTCGCTCTCAATCTCCAATTTTCAAGTTACCGTAAACGACTACACCTCACGGACAATGATCCCGCCCTTCACCCCTTTCATCGGGGAATTCAACGAAACAAACAAAGCGTCACATACTCTGGATAATGCGTCATTCCTAACAGCAGGTGAATTATCAGAATTTATAACATCACGCAACAACAAAAAGTCGACAGGCTTAGATGGAATTCCAAACCTTCTTTACAAAAAACGAATCTAGTCCCTATTTTTGTTCTCCTCAACCACATAATTAACGCATCACATTTCCCAGGTAACTGGGAAACCACGGTTATAGTCCCTATCAATAAGTCCAGTTCTTCCAACAACCCCATCAACTATCGTCCGATATCGTTATTAAACACATTAATCAAGATACTGGAATGCAAGATATATCGGAATCTCCTGTCATTTGCTAATGACAACGCTATTATCCCAAATTTCCAGTTTGGCTTACGCTCACAACACTCCACCTGTCATGCTCTGTTAAAACTAACGCACGATGTCACAACTAATCTTCAAAACCAAAGCCTGAGGGTCTGTATCTCTCTCGAAATATCGAAAGTATTCGACTGTGTTTGGATCTCAGGACTGCTTTACAAGCTGCACTACATATTTGGATTAACCACCCACACCACCAAACTTCTCGCTTCCTACCTCTCTGGTAGAAAATCCATGGTCAAAATAAATTCTTCTCTCTCCCAATCGTATAATAAAACCGCAGGGGTTCCACAAGGCTCAATTCTTCGACCACTATTATACCTCCTATATACTTCAGATATACCGCAGCCTCAATTACCCAATACCGTAATGTTGAATTACGCTGATGAAACTATAGTCTACTCCAGCAGCAAGTTTGTAAAAGATGCAAGAAATCGCATTAATAACTTCCTCCCAAATCTATCAACATACTTCAATTAATTTAAAATTATAGTGTTTAAGGGTTAAAATGAACACTGCACAAACAACACAAGGCTCACCCACAACAAAATTAGACTCAACTAAATAACACCCAGATAAAACCTTCCAAAAGTTTAAAATATCTGGGAATAACCTTTTCCAATGACCTTTCATTCTCCACCCACATTAAAAATACTGCACGTAAAGCCACAATACAACTGAATCTCTGTAGAAGAGTGATGTGGAAACCCAACGGTTTCTCCCACAAAGTCAAACTGCTCATCTATAAACAAATAATCAGACCCACACTCACATATGCGTGTCCACTGTGGTATCATATAAAACCCGCCCAAAATGGAGAAGCTACGCACTTTCGAAAGGAAATGCTTCAGGCTGGTCACTGGCCTCAACCGACAACCCAACTCTTACAAATATTACAATAACAGCTTGCTATACAATGCCGCTAATATTGACCGTCTCGATAGACGCTTCCTAGAGCTGTCTATCAAATTTATTGAAAACCGCCCAAATGATCGCAACCCCATAATAACTTCACTACTACCAACTCCTCTAGATAACAGGGCTCACTATCTGAATTGTCTTCACACCAGAACTCTCTTCACCTCTGAAAGATTGGTTAATGACTTCAACGAGGTAGTGTACCATAACACCGAGCTGGCACCCAATCAGTTCAAATAGTGTAACATACAACCATTCTCCAATATTCTGCGTTTTAACGAACAACCGGAAAGTGTTACCGCACCCGAGAGCACTAACTGACCATATCCCACGCCAACCTACCTCCTTAACAATCAATCCCTATATTCCCCAACTCACATTACATATTTAACGTATTGTAGTGAGCCGTTGAATCGATTTTGAATTAATATATCACTTTATTAGTCCGTTAATAACAACCGTTACTTTTACCGTACACTTAACGATTTCTTGACTTATCGCTTCCGTACTTATCGCGTCTTTTACTGCTTACTTCTTACTTATCGCTTGCTTCACTTTCTACTTCTTACTCATGATCTGTGTGCGACGTATTTATACCGTTTCCTCATTCTGATTCGGTGTTTCGTTTCCGTCCGTTCCATGGCCTTGAATGTTCTACTGTTCCTAGTCTCCAGTTTTCCAGTACTTTATAGAATATTCTAGTACTATGTTTCGGACTTTCTCGAATATTCTAGTACTGATTGTCATATGCGTCACACTATTATAATATAAATTAGGTTAAGCTAGAATAAGTTAGAGTCAAGTTTAGTATTAGATTACATTAAATTAAAAAAATAAAAATCCTGGTTTTCTGCCAATGCGTAATGTATACATGTAAACAATTGTATCACTAGAATTACAAGTTAGCTGTATTACTTAATGTGAAATTTGATCATTGCTCAAATAAACACAGTATGTTAAAAAAATAAAAGAAAAGGAATTTGGATAAACCGTTGGTTGGGAATATTCTTAGAGCGGCATAAGATTAAAAGAAGAAGATATTTATATAGTGTTAACATAATTATTTTATGCCCCGTGTTTGTAAGACCTTTATGATTTTTAGAATTTTCTAAGCGATCTAACAAATATATCCCTTATTCTACTCTGGTCTTAATATACACAGCGAAATTTCAACATTCCCAAATACCTCATCAATTTTTATTATTGATGTCTATCTAATAAAATGGAATTCAATGCATTTATAACCCAATGTTATTTTGTAATATTTTAATATTTGTGTTTTAATTTAACGACGAGTAAATTGAATGTATTATAAAGCTTCACTATCGCCTCAATCTGTATCTTTATTAGGCAACCCTCCTACCACGTATCCACCAAGTAGATAATTTGTGATAATGTGTATCCTTGTGCCTTCGGCTTGAATAATCTTTTACATGACTTATATGATTTGATTTCACGATTAAAAAAAAAGAAACGAAAACATCGAAACTCTCTTATTATGATATCTTCATTTTCACTCGTTCATTTATGAACTAAAGGTCTCTCTTGGGGTTATTTTATTTATTCTTAGTCACTACTTCAATTTTAAACTGAACGAAAATGATGATAGCCTTCAGCTTCTTTGATTTACAATAAAGAGAAAAATATGTGATCTGAATAAAGAGCAGAGGATGTATAACTCATGTTTAAATTTCAGTTCGCTCTATGAATTACAAATCACCCGGACGAACACTATATGTATCATGAATAGGTGCCCCCTTGGCGCATGAGATCGAGTAGATCTTTAAGTCAAACCGATTACTTGACATTTGCTCATTGGCGCAAAGGTCCCGCCAAGATTTGGAACTATCAATTACGCACATACTACCGCTGCCATGAATAAGGTCCGCCTCCCATCACAGTTTTAATTGATTTTATTGGTTTTTTTTGGTGCGAAATGTGTTGTTTTTTTGTGTGCGTAAGTGCAAGAGCAATACGGTGGCGATTAAACGATGAGTCTTTTTCATCAATTGCCATTTTAAAATAATTTTGTAGCTGTGTAGCTGACCCGGCAAACTTCGTACTGCCTAACAGTCAATGAATGTCGTGTTAACTTTTCGCTAAACTTAATTAAGGATGTTATTAACGTAATAAAATAAATACAATAAATGTATTAAGTTCAATAGTTTAGTAGGATAATATATATAAAGAAAATAACAATTCAATAAAAGTACAAAAATCAAGTATTTCAATGGTGTGTCAGCAAGACATTTGCCTTCTTTAAGCTATGTATTTTGCTGCATGGGTTGCACTCCGGTTGATTCTCTTCAGTGAAGAGAATATACGACATTTTTCGTTTTCTTATCAAGCGCAAAAACAAATAAAGTGGGTGGTTAGCCGAAACGTGAACATGCCACGTACAATTGACCACGAGAAAAACATGCATTTTCTAGAATCCGACCACAAACGAATGTGGCGAATGCAAGACGAATCGCCAATTGAATTCGGTTACACTCGAAGGACATATCGGTCGGGATCATTGCAATCCTCGGAATGAGGACTTCCTCACCTTTGTAATGAAATCAATCCGCTTGATTCGACGACAGCAACACGGCCATCACCGATAGTCAGCAATTGCTTCGAGAACTCTTCAGCAGATGGATCGTTCAGCAATGCAACTCTCATGTTTGCTGCCAGCTGAAGTTTCTTCACATAGCGCCACAGACTTATGATTTTGGGCAAGCGTTTATTTCATCAGCAGCTGCCGATCCTGGAATGACTGGTAGTGTTTGGCGGAAATCGCCAGACAGTAAAATCATTGCGCCTCCAAAACATCGCGAGTCATTGCGCAGATTTTTCAATGTTCGGTCAAGTGCTTCCAATGCGCGTTTGTGTGGTGCATAATGCCATGCCGTCCCAGATGATGAGTTGAGATGCTACTAAAACGTTGGCCATTGCGGAGTGTTTCGCAATGTTACGTCTCTGTTGTTCAGTAGTTTAAAGGTTTAACGTCAATTTTAACGCTGAATGATCCCGTACGATATCCTTCTAACAATGTGGCCACTATTCCAGAAGAAGGAACTGCTACCGCAATGTCGGATCTCGCACGAACAGTGGCCAAAATCTATGACATGAGGAATGTCTTCCCAGTTCTACCGGGGGCATCCAGGAAAAATAAGCCACCATTTCCATCATCAATTGCCTTCATTAATGTATTATACACTTCCTTCTGCTGGGGATTCAACAAACATACGTTTGAACTGATTGGTCTAACTCATGTCGATCATATTCACGTTCACGATTCAATTCTCGATTAAATACGTCATTCATTCCACGATCTGGCGCTGGCATTCCTAACCTGGGCAACCAACTGCCGCACATGATTAAACACATGTCTTCGACCAAGAGCAAAGCCTGGTTATGAATCTCATCATTCACCTCAAGATCGGGATTTCTTGAACTGACACGAATTCGATGTAAAATGTCTTCTGTTATCCTTGTATTTGTTCCACGGGTCACGTGGATTCGATGGGAAGCATGTGGAAATGATGATAGCAAATAATGTGCGTATCTGACTTGGAGATGCAGAAATAATTGCCTCAGCGATTGGCGTGTCCCAATGAGTATCGTTTTCAAGGAAATTGTCGCTGGAGGTGCTTCAGCACGTTGAGCAGTATTCGACGCGTTGAAATATACTCGTTGAACATTCTCCAGATGCACCGCCAAATGTACAACAGTGGGATGGCGTTCGTGAATAGGGAATGAGAATATACGCCAAACCGTCTCATTGCAGTTCACATATCGACCAACTTGATAGTGCGTAATTTCATCGTTGGTATTGGATGGTTTGGATGGCAAAAACCGCCATATCGCTGCCTTTCGTGACATATTTGCAGATGTATTTGATAGAGTTGACCGAATTGCAGTACTCAACGTTGCAATGTGTTATGAATGTTTTGGAAAGAAGTGGTGAGTATGGAACAATCCAACTGTTGTCGACCACGAAATCGTTCCTTTCAATTTCGTTGTGACAGTTCGACCGTTATCATCGGGTGATCGACGCCGATACAGTGGATAACCATCATTGTTAGTGATGGTCTCTGTCGTCAATTTTCGTGGATAACCTTTAGAATACTTGCCGTCGACCATGCACGGTGATTGGCGGTTGATGGCGCCACACGGTCCATGAATCATATTCATAATTATAACATCATGTCGGTCTGGATCGGTTTCGGGATCAGGAATCTCGGCACATATGATACCATCTATTTGGTCTGGTCGAACTCTTTCGACTAACCAAATAAAAATGTGTGCATGCGGCAGGCCTCGTTTTTGTCATTCGATTGAATACAGCCAGCATCGAGTATTTTCAAAGACGCATTGCTTAACAATGTCGTTCATCAGCGACCGGATATTTTGCGAGCGCAGTTTGGCTTGGTTTAACCGAATGAAAGCTAGGCGCTCCGTTTCGACTCTGACGTACATATCGACGCAATATTGCTGAAGCAATCAACAAAATCTCAGCAAATAGTTGTCAGCACTTTGACGAATCATCAAACGATATGTGTAATAATTCATCGAGCTAACCTTCTTGGTAGTTTCCTTACCTGGAATAAAAACAGTAAAATTAGTATCTTAGAAGTAAAACTCACGTCCCTCTTCACTGAAGGGGTGGACAGGACCCTGTGATCACTAAATCTCCGAAGGTCACTTTTGTCATATTTAAAAGGGGTTAAGATTGGTTGCCTGCCGTTTTTCCAATATTCTCCAAACAAACAGCCCCTAATCCCTTAGTCGATTCTTACGACTTCCTAGGAAATTGAGAGTGGTTCTACTTTTTTTTGGAAACCAAAACCAAACGCAATCAAATTTATGTCATGTTGAAATGAAAACTATGATATTGGTACTCAACATTCAATGGATTTATCATCTTGATATTGAAGTGATATCCATCGTCTCCTTTCCAAAACATCAGCGAGTATTGCAACGTGACATATATGAACGCTGTGTTTCATATATTCGTTGCAGTTGCCCAGTATCACAATATGTAAGCACAATATCGCGTGTTTCCAAGTTTTTACCAACAATCAGGATGCAGCTTCATCTATTGTTGGAGCGTTAAATCTACTTTCATATGTTCCAGCCGATCGTTTATTCGCTATGATCACGACTTTGTAGTCATCATTTGACATATGCTCCAACGCAGTCTTGAACAGCCTGACCAATGCATGATGTTCATGAAGTAATTGCTGCAGATCTTGAAGAATTGCTCTTTTCATTGCTGTGTTGATCTCTTGACACCGATCAAGTTGTTTCTCCATATTGCCCATGAAGTATATTTGTAAGAATTTATGCTATACATCTTCAAGAGGTTGCAATGATCCAATTGGATGGTAAATCTGGCCTTGAATCTGTAAAGTCGAAAACGACAACAGTATCTTAGCATTCGCTCGTACACATCATTATGTACGTTTACTGCATGGTTTCGTCCATGGGACCCGATTATCAAAACTACTAGCTGCTAAAGATTGCAATTGATTAGCAATTTATCGGAAACGTATAACAAAATTAAAACGTCACCTGCTTTATCAAAGCGAGCTAGCGATATAAATAAATTTTCTTCCCATCAATTATCCCGCCGAAGACGAACGCTCCTCCTCTGACGCTTCAAGGCGGGCTGTATGTCGCGTCGTGCTTGAACTAATGAGTTCAAGCCATTATTATTATCTTTGTTTGTTGTTGATTATAAGTCATCATCATCATCATCATCATCATCGGCACTACAACCTGGAACCGGTCTTGGCCTTATTTAGCAAGTCCTGAGGCTTGTTAAATTTTCCATAATGATTTGTTTTTTCCGGGCAAGGTCATTAGTCTTGCGCCAGAGGCTCCCCGACGGGGAATCGAACCCCGGTCTCCCGCATGACAGGCGGGTATACTAACCAGTATACTATTGAGGAGCTGTTGATTATAAGTAGTTAGTATTAATTGTTAGTATTTTGTTATTCATTTGTTATTATTTGTAAGTAACTGCATGTTTGGCAGCACTTGTCATTTTTGTTATTCATGCTCAAAAATGACAAGTGCTGCCAAACATGCAGTTACTTACAAATAATAACAAATGAATAACAAAATACTAACAATTAATACTAACTACTTGTTATTCATTTGTTATTATTTGTAAGTAACTGCATGTTTGGCAGCACTTGTCATTTTTGTTATTCATGTTCTGTTATTAGTTTTGTTGTCATTAGTTTCTGTTGTTGTTGTTGTTGTCAGTGTGCATGATGCAAATGTTCTGTTATTAGTTTTGTTGTGTTATTAGTTTTGTTGTCATTAGTTTCTGTTGTTGTTGTTGTTGTCAGTTTGCATGATGCAAATGAGATGTTTTTCGTTTTCGTTGTAAATTCAATTAATTCGTTTTTCGTTTGTATATCGGTTTGTCGAGTGATAAGGTTATATAATAAATAACAAGAAACATTGTCGTGAGGAAACATTGCGTTTAATATTATATCGTGTCGTTCGCTTTTCCGGTAAGCGAACCGGAATTAAACAGTCAGTATTACTGATTTATAGCCACACATTTTTTAAACTGTTAGCACGCCTTATTTATTTTAGAGACAAATCCAGAGAGTTAACAAAACTTGTCCAACTATACTTGAACCTACATTTGAGCAAATTTTTAACATAAAAAATCTTATTTTTTAAAGTAAATGAACATTTACCCTCTTCAACATAAATTACCTTTTTTTCGGCAATTTCACTTTGCCATTAAGGCAGCATAATCCAGGCGCTTCTCCAGCAAACTCCAATGCACCACAATGCTCGCAAACAATGTCCATTGGACCAATCCGAACGAAAGGATGCGAGCTGTAATCAATTGTGCAATCGTATAAAAACGCTGCTCGATTCCAATCAACACTTGAAGCATTTCTTCTTGAGCGTCGAAGATTGTCTCGTTGTTGATCTGTGCAATAAGCTCGACGATTTCTCATTGCAAAACTGAGCCGTTTCACAGGCTGCCTCTCTTTGCTGTTGTGTTTGAGAAGCACGAAGTCGGGCCATTCTAAGGCGGTGCTCTTCTTGTTCTTCTTCGGTGGATGGACTCGCAATTATCCGAAGCCTAATTGCATTACGGCTTTATTGGGAAATATTAGATCTTCTGGGTCGCGACATTGTTAATAATACTACTCGCACAATAAGATTTATTAATGACACTCGCACACAACAAACAAATCGACCAGTAACGTTTATATGCTTTTTTCAAAACAAATTACAGACAACACGACGTGAATAATCACACTTTCGCGACGTACAGCTTATATACTAACAGAAAGTGGCACTGGAATCTTTCGAGAGTTTCTCATACATTCTGTGTTGTCAATCTTGTGGTACGGATGACTGATTGACCGAATGATCAGGAATGATTGAGACCAATCGATTTGACAGTTGTTGTCATTTGTTCTCTATATTTTTGTTTACATTTCGATTCAAGTATTTTCTATATATTTCAATATCTTTCTAGATTTGAATATGCTATTTCCCCATTATTTTCCGTCTGCAGTGGACATCAATTATTACAAATAACCTATAAGCGTGCGTGACTTGAGCTGTCAATTGCGGAAGATGGCGGAATTCCAAACCCAATTTATTTAAAAATTAATTTTGTGTATAATTTTTTATCCATGAATTTTCTGATATTTTAATAGTTATTCTGTTATTATGGGCGGAGACGAATCCAACAAATCAGAGATCATAACAATTGGTCCAGCCGTTCTTGAGTTATAAATAGTGTAACTAACCCGACGTTGTTTTATATACATACATAGCCATCTGTTTGTTTAAATATCAGACTCGGGCGCGGATAAGCGAACGGAGACGTGACTAGCCTATATAAAGCGAGGCGCGTCCGGTACGAGGACATTGGTCCTCGGGGCATACGCCCTTCATCATAGGCGGCGATTTCAACTCCAGGCATCCCCACTGGAAAAACTCCGTTTCTTGCCCAAACGGCACAAAGTTGTTCCAATGGTACACCGAAAACTGTCATGCCCTCCCCCTCGAAATAGTCGCACTTACGGTTGGTGCCTGAGGTAACTCAATCCTGGACATCTTCATTGTGTCCAAAAACGTACTTCCCCAAATCACTCCTCCCCAAGTATCAGTGGGTGTATCTGACCACAACGCTGTGACCATGTTCATCCGCGGCTATCGAGCATCCTGGGCTCATATCAGATACATACCCGATTATGGGCGCGCAAATTGGGACAACTTCAATATTACATTGAAAAAAAAACTCCACCAACTCTCTCTCCCCGCTGACAGGAACCTAACGACGGTTGAGATAAATAACGCTGCAACTCGACTTCACGAGATTCTAGTTGAAACTTCCGAGACTCATGTCCCGAAGTACAAACTTGAAAAGACATCAGATTCCCTATGACGATTTCACTCTTCGTCTCATCCGGGAGCGTAAAAAGCTCTGCAGAATGAGATATAGTCACCGCTTCACCCAAAGAGGGCCATTACTGCGATCCATCATTCACAATATTGGTACACTGATAAAACAAAGAATCCAAAACAATCATACCCGACAATTGGAAGACAAACTCAATGGTATTCAGATGGACCAGGACGGTTATAAAAATATTAAAAAGATATGTAGCACTTCTCGTATCACTGGTCTAATCATACACAACGGTGTTATTGTTAATAATGACGCCAATAAAGCAAATATTATCGAAGAGACCTTTGAAAGTAATCCCAGGTTGACTCTCCAGTATGGGGACCGGGATACTAATGCAATCATTAATTCAGAGGTCCAAAATAAACTAGACAACTTTAACGAGCCAATTGTTGTCTTTAACCCATCTAGCAGTGCATACTTCGATGACACATGTGATAATGGTCGCGGTGTCGTCACGACAAATACCCTACAAAATCTAGTTAAATCTCGAAACCCCAAGAAGTCACCCGGTATCGACAACATGTTGTATCACTCGTTGCGAAGGCTTTCTGCTTTATTCTTTATAAAGCTCTCCATTCTGTTCAACCATGTCTACAACATGGGGTACTTTCCCCGAGCCTGGAAGCATGCTGTTGTCTGCCCAATAGCAAAAGCTGGGAAACCAACATATCACCCTTCAAGCTTTCGTCCTATTTCGCTCCTCACCTGCATCCGCAAAATATATGAACAGTTCATATACGAGAAGCTAAATAAGTTTATCAGTGCCAGGAACCTAATACCTGATTTCCAATTTGGATTTAGAAGAGCGCACAGCACCACCATGGCTCTCAACATATTTCAAAACCACGTCTGCGTGCGCCTCCTTAATAAGGAACCTACCATTGCGGTGAGACATTGAAAAGGCTTTTGAAACAACCTGGATCGAAGGTCTCGTTTTCAAATGACTGAATACTGGCCTCAGTAGAGCGCTGTGTAGTATCATCTACCAGTTCGTTCTAAACAGACCCTTCCAAGTTCGAGTGAATGGAAAGCTATGCCGAACTTTCAACACCGCTGCAGGCGTACTTCAGGGCTCCATTCTAGGTCCCATCTTATTTAATATCTATACCTCATAGATTCCTCGCCCTGTGGACGGGAGAGTAAACCAGATATGCTATGCGGATGACGTCCTAGTGTACACGTCATCTAAAAGCCCAAAACTCGCAACAAACCGACTCAACCGTCATCTAGACGAACTGCATCAGTACTACAGTCGATGGAAAATTCGACTTAACCCATCCAAAGCAGCAGCTATAATTCTGAGTAGTAAACACTCCCAACCTACTTCTCGATATTCACAGAATATCCGAATACAAATAGGAGGTACTACGATTAGAAAACAGGAGAGGATGAAATATCTTGGGGTCATTTATACCCCAAAAATGAATTTCATCAAACATGTGACCCACATTCTTCAAAGGGTGGTCGGTCCAAGCAACTGCACAACATCTTGAAGTGGAGCAACAAAGTTGAGACCAAAGTTAAGCTTCTCTGCTATAAGCAGCTAATCCGATCTGGAATATCGTACGCCTTTCTCTTATGGTCCTGCGTATCTTCGGCACAAATGGAAAGACTTCGAGTTTTCGAAAGAAAACTCCTCAGAAGATGCACCAACCACTCTAGAAGGCCTGACGGTCGCCATTACCCGAACTCTCACCTATACGAAGGTGCCTCCATTATCCCTATCGACGAGTACTTGCTACAATTACCATATAAGTACTTCGAAAACATTCAGAACAGCGACAACCCACTTGTATGGGAGTTTTGCGTTCTTGGCCCTTCTCTCTCTCGATCTCTTCGGATCAGACCACCACAATTTCTTCTTCAGTACAAAACTGAAGAAAGCACCCTTCCCAACAACATTCTCCTCTATAATAGAGGATTCCTGGACCCACCCCATAGGGTCTACTGCTGACACACTACAAACACGCATGCACAGTACAAGACAGCACAAACACACACACACACCCACACACACACACACCGACCAAAGCGCAGATTATCAGACGCCAAAGACGTGATCTGCGTTTACTACCGCACTCAAGACCCACCGGTCTTGTAGGATTTCTTTCCCACCATCCCCCCATCCAAGTAGTTAGAGGACACTTGAACTAACCCTGTCCACACTATCCTTAGATACCTCCTTCCCCCTTTCTTTTCAGATATCTCGAGACCGAGCCCAACATCCTCACGGATGCGGGTAATTCTGGTTATCGCAAGATTACCAGAAGCCAGAGACAAGATGAAGGTCACTTTTGTCCTTGTCTCCCTAAAGTCGGCCTCTCGCCACCCCATTTTTTTTTGTGTGAGGGCATTCCCGCAATAGGATTCCCAATAACATCTTATGGTTGGCTGAAACCAAGATTAATTTGTTTGGTTCCGATGGAAAAATTTACGTCAGACGACCAAAGAACTCAGAATTCGATCCAAAGTATACGAAAAAGACTGTGAAATATGGTGGAGGCAGTTTAATGATTTGGGGGTGCTTTTCAGCATCTGGTGTTGGTCCAATTTTTCTTATAAAGGACAAAATGTGTGCTAAAGATTATGAAAAAATTTTAAACACCGTTATGCTACTATTTTCTGATGAGGACATGCCTATTATATGGGAGTTTATGGAGGAATGGTTTCTTCAAAACAAAGTCGATGTTATAGAGTGGCCATCGCAGTCCCCTGATCTTAACCCAATAGAACACCTATGGGGCATTCTTAAGCGCAAGATCGGAGACTGAAAAGCCAGAAATAAGGAAGAACTTTGGTCCAAAATAAAAGATAAAAGGTACTCTATATCATCCGCGACTTGTACCAAACTAGTGAATTCCATGGGGCGAAGATGCGAAGCAGTCATTAAAAACAAAGGTGCAACAACTAAGTATTAAAAGGATATGAAACACTTTTACTGTAAATTAATTCTTCATAAAACACAAACAGAAAACTAATCTGTTTCTATTATTTTTTCCAGGCAAATCCAAGGAAAACCGGATTCAATATTTTTTTTCACTATTTCTCGCTTTTTTTATTAAATATTTAGTATTTCTTTTATGTATTACAGTGCACGAAATCTATTAGTATATTTTTAATTCTTATTTTTCCTCAAATTTTTTCGTAACGATTAATGTCGAAGAACAAGCTTGTTTCTATTATTTTTTTCACCACTGTAAATAGAGTCCATTCATTTGATAGGCGATCCGTACTCGCGACATTACCGAGACGTCACCTTGCAGTAACAGAATGTATTATAAAGCTCCACTATCGTCTCAACCTGTATCTTTATTAGGCTGCCCTCCTACAACGTTCTACCCTTATTAAAAGATCAACATTTGCTCCACTGTTTATTGATGTTACTGTGGGGGTTTAAAGTTTTGTGCCGGCACGACACGGATTCACTTAAATCCCCAACAATGTTTCGACGAATACAAGTTCTCAAAGTTATCTATAAATCCGCAAAAGAGTATAAAGAAACTGCACTGTTGTTGTTATGTTCTTGATATGTTCTTTTTTATTTTTTTTACTTAAAATTGTTTATAAATTAATTCACAATCACTGACTACTTTAATGTACCTTTTGAATTTGCTGTATTGTTAAGTTCTTATTAAAAACACATGGTTCTTTGCTGATGTACTCCTTCAAGTTCTTTCGGAATCATCTATATTGTTGCAACAATGTTTACTTCATTAAAATCGACTTTATCGCCTCGAGATAAAAAAGGAAAACTCGCACTCCCATAAAAACGTGTGTGCACGCTGGTGATTAATAATCGACTGTAATGTGGCGTGACCGACCCCGCCGGTGGTTGAAATTCGACTCCGTGTGCACTGTTTAGTGGATGAATAGCGACTGATCCCAATGAGGTATGAAAATTGTCCTCTTGGCTATGCACAACGACCAACCAATCGAGATCGTACTCTCATCTGTGCTCTCTCATTTGCCCCGCCCATCGAGTTGAATAAACCCTTTGGTTAATTCAATAGTCGATGGACTAGAGAGAATGCGAGAACCGAAACGAAAGAGTGCAATGATTCCGTGGATGATTTTGCTTTTTTGTATGCACGAACGCAAAATCCATGGCGACCGAGTGACCTAGTTTGGATATCTGTTTGATCTCAGAGTCCAATGCACTCAGAGAAGGGGAAAATGGAATGGGACGAAAAGTGGTTTGTGCTATTCACCTGACTAAAGAGTTTATTGATCCCCAGCGAATAGCGTGTCTGGGGGAAGTCGAAGGGATGGTGCAATAGCTTGGGAATTAAGAGCGTGAGAACCAAACTCGAAGAATTTGAAAATTACCCCAGCGGTTTTGCGATAATGCGACAGCATCGTTTGGTTAGACTTTGCGTTGCTAACCAAATCTGGAATTATGATTTTCGGTGGAAAACTCACATGGCTGTGATATGGTGTTGCCGTATGACAAGAAAGGGTTTGATTTCAATTATACATCATTTGTATAAATAATGAATTCAGTTATTTCAGGTGAAAAAGCCGACGGAAGGGATTGGGGTTGAAGTGGTGCGCTGTTAGCAGGCGAAATTGGGTAGTAATTGTGGGTTGGTTCTCCGTGTAATGTAGAGAACCCCCACATTACTTTCGATATTATTATTTATAGTTGCATGCCATTTGTAATTGGATTTTCATCATCATCATCGGCACTACAACCGGGAACCGGCCTTGGCCTTATTTAGCAAATCCTGAGGCTTGTTAAATTTTCCATAATGATTTATTTTTTTCTGGGCAAGGTCATTAGTCTTGCGCCAGGGGCTCCCCGGCGGGGAATCAAACCCCGGTCTCCCGGGTGACAGGCGGGTATACTAACCACTATACTATCGAGGAGCCCATATTGGATTTTACTTTCTGTTAAACGCACGCAGACAAGTCCACTGAGATGTCTCAAATTGTAAAAAACGCACTTGCATAAAACTCAGAAATATCAGAAGTAAACCAGCAAACAATTTGACGACAAAAAAAGATAACACCACATATGTTTCCTATCTATCTATAAATCTCCCTAAGCAGATTTTAAAAAAGTATTAAATTTCCATTTGAATTGAAATTCCAAAACCTGCTTCCTAAATTTTACCCCTTTTCATGTACATAATACTTCGAAAAGGTGCCCTGTGGGGGATTTCTCTATTCTACATGAGAAACAACCCACAATTCCAACCAACATTTCCTACCTAATTTCGACCGCCTTTCAGCGCGTCAAATCAACCCCATTTCCCCCTACTTACCTGTTAACCTGCAAAGCATGTTTCCACCAAGGACACATAGCTAAACTCATTGTACCACGCAGACAATGCATAAATGAGTTTAGCTTACCTTTTTTGCCATACGGCAACTCGTGTCCATGTCGATTAGCGACAACCAAATCCAGCCGGACCAAGTTCTCGCATCATTGCAGATCCGCTTGGGAAATTTATCAAAACATTCGATTGAATCACGTGATAATATTTCCCTAGCGTTACTTCGGCTTTTCTCCAGACACTTCATTCGCTGGGGATCAATGCTCTCTTTTTGCAGGTGAATATCATCAGCTTAATTCTCCTCTCTTTCTCAGTTCTGTCTTCGTATGGATCAATGTACACTGAACCCACCATACTACCGAATCAGGTCAATGGGTTCCGCTCAGAACTACATTGATTCATGCACATACAACCAAATCCACCCCAAGATAATCGTACAGCATGTTTCTGTTCTCTTATTGTCCCGCTCTCTTCGATCATCAGATTACCGATGTAACCTACCACACATCGAAGGACTTGGCAATGAGAGAGCAGAAGTATGTTCTCTTTTGGTTGTATCCAATTTCTTCCCTTTTGAAGTCAGTCGATTAACGTGTTTACTCAAGGGAGGTGGTGTCGCGAATTGCCACCGCGTGGGCATGCTCATGCACACGCTCGTCCGCGGACATCCGAATTTTAGTTGTAGAGTTATGTGTTGTGTGACCGCATCGGAAGGTTCTCACTAGTGAATATTTTCAATAAATTAAAACGCTTGCTGGCAGTGCTATCTGTTATCTTTTTTA
The DNA here is from genome assembly GCA_963931805.1 of Microdon myrmicae. Lineage (NCBI taxonomy): Eukaryota > Metazoa > Arthropoda > Insecta > Diptera > Syrphidae > Microdon > Microdon myrmicae. Next base: position 97,655 of record OZ007500.1, on the reverse strand, counting down.
TTGATCACTTTGGTGTCTTAACTCACTTATTCGAATTAGACTTCAATCGTTTATTTATCTATCCACTCGAAGGAGATGTCGTCCAATATGTGCATCGAATTCGGTACAACCAGGAAGTGGACGTGCGTCCCATAAATGTTTACAATTACACATTCCTCAATAAAGATGAACATAAATCGATGCCGCATTTTGAGAGACGAATGGCTATACGACAAACCTGGGGTTACGAGCAACTCTTTTCGGACGTGATTATTCGAACAAATTCTTCCCACGGATCGATGGGAGATATAAGGAATACGTGCCGTACGTCGGCACATCAATCCTTATACCCCCACAGCCCCACCAGTGAGAACACGAATACAGCCAACGCCTCTGTTGAAAATCCACTCGCGGATTGTTTCCTCAACGCCAGCTTCCATCCCAGGACCGAGTGACGAGTGGCTCAATAGCTGCTGCATAGCAGCAATCTCAGCCAACGGACAGTCTCCAATTGCTCCAACTGGCAATTAAAAACCCCAACAACAATCATGCTTCAGCATGACCACATCTACATTACTCTAGTGCACGATGCTGTCAAACGGCTGCGGTCCTTGTCAAGCCGTTTCGCGATCATGCAGCACACAATGTGCACATCCTCAGAGTAATTCATCCGCTCAACATTTGGTTTTATTTACATTCAGACGTTCATATATCCTTCGTCACATATTTATTTTAAATCCTGGGTGTCATCATGATGGCCGATCGTTGCCTTTCCCCATTGACCGATGGTCGGATCCGTTGAATTAGTTATGGTGGTTCCCCATATGTCCATGTTTTTCCTAAAGTGCTTTCTTTCAAAATCAGCAAATCTGATTTTGAAGCTCAGTCTTAAAATCGGATTCACTGAGTCAATATATTACCTGATTCTGAGAGAAAAGCTTGACAAAGTACATTGCTATAAACAATCATATGCATTTAATAAGTATTTAACGAAAGATCGCCGTCAAAAGTGAGTGAATATAGTGAAACATTGTGAAAGGTGAACGTAGCAAGAGGCATATATTTTTTATTACATTGTAAATTCGTACCCATGACGCCAGCCGGTCCCCCTCCGTTGAAATTTGAACAGGACCTCATTCATTCTCACCGGACGCATCTGAGGTCTATCGTCCAGGTAATCGAGGTTTTTTTAAAAATACTTCCCATGTGAAACCAAAAGCGAATGAAACGACGAGGTACACAGAAATCGAAAGACTCTTGACGGATTAATTAAGATAAATTCATATTTTATATTTTTAGTTTAATCCTTTGTTTCTGACAAATGTAGCCTTTGTATCCAACAAATATATAATCTGTGATAATGTTTATCCTTGTGCCTTCGTATTGAATAACCTGTTACATGACTTATGTGATTTGATTTCACGGTTAAAAAAAAAGAAACGAAAACATCGAAACTCTCTTATTATGATATCTTCATTTTCACTCGTTCATTTATTAACTACTTAAAGGTCTCTCTTGGGGTTATTTTATTTATTTTAGTCACTGCTTCAATTTTAAACTTAACGAAAATGATAGCCTGCAGCTTCTTTGATTTACAATAAAGAGAAAAATATATGATCTGAATAAAGAGTGGAGGACGTATAACTCATGTTTAAATTTCAGTTCTCTCTATGAATTACAAATCACCCGGACGAACACTATATGTACCATGAATAGGTGTCCCTTTGGCGCAAGTTACTGAAACACTCTCTTAAGCTTAAAAATAAGTTGTATATAAAAAAATGTGCTTCATTGGCGGATCGTTCTCTTCAAGAGTGCAGTTAAGAAGAAGGAAGGGTTTTCTCTGGTTGGCTGCTTTTATATGATGAATATGGTGATAACAATATGTCCGGAGTTCAGCCCTCCGGTAGCAGCTTCCTTGGAAAAGTACTAATCGTATAGATAGGAGGAGTCGTATGTGTCTATGATTAATTGTTGATTATTATTTAGAATGGTGTAACAAAGTTCAATATTTGAGGTATGCGGTATTTTGGATTGCAGTATTTTAGATTAGATTACAATGTGCAGTATTTGTAGTAGTTTAGACTACAATTTAGCGAGATAAAGGTTGATTTAATGAGGTTTAGAAAAGTTAATTTAATAGGTTTTATAAAGGTTAATTTCTGGCGCAAGACTAATGACCTTGCCCAGAAAAAATAAATCATTATGGAAAATTTAACAAGCCTTAGGACTTGCTAAATAAGGCCAAGACCGGTCCCCGGTTGTAGTGCCGATGATGATGATGATAAAGGTTAATTTAATATGATTTAGTACAATGGGGGCGTGTGGGAACGTTAACTAGCATGAAATCAAGTGGATCTGTGGGGGTATAAGTCGTCATGTGCCAGCGTATGGCATGAATTCCTTATATCTCCCAACGATGTTTCGCGGTTGCGAGAATAGTCCACCCAGGATAACAGGAACAATAAATAACACACTGATGTTTGTTGGTTGGATAAATGTTTCTTTTTTATTTGATTTTGTTGCGCCATCGCGGCTGAGTTTTTAATTAACATTTTGATAAGTAGAACGTTCTTAGGCACTCGAGGAGCGTTAGCCTGTTACCCGAAAAACAGTTAATCTTCGCGGACAAGCGTGTGCATAAGCATGCACACGCGGCGGTGTTAGCGACATAACCTCCTCCTGATAATCTCGTTAATCGACTGCTTGAAAAGGGAAGAAATTGGATACAACCAAAAGAGAACATACTTCTGCTCTCTCATTGCCACGTTCTTCGATGTGTGGTAGGTTACATCGGTAAACTGATGATCGAAGAGAGCGGGACAATGAGAGAACAGAAACACGCTGTACGATTAACTTGGGGTGGATTTGGTTGTATGTGCATGAATCAATGTAGTTCTGAGCGGAACCCATTGACCTGTTTCGGTAGTATGGTGAGTTCAGAGTACATTGATCCATACGAAGACAGAACTGAGAAAGAGAGGAGAATTAAGCTGATGATATTCACCTGCAAAAAGAGAGCATTGATCCCCAGCGAATGAAGTGTCTGGAGAAAAGCCGAAGTAACGCTAGGGAAATATTATCACGTGATTCAATCGAATGTTTTGATAAATTTCTCCAGCGGTTCTGCAATGATGCTACAACTTCGTCCGGCTGGATTTGGTTGTCGCTAATCGACATGGACACGAGTTGCCGTATGGCAAAAAAGGTAAACTAAACTCATGTATGCATTGTATGCGTGGTACAATGAGTTTAGCTATGTGTCCTTGGTGGAAACATGCTTTGCAGGTGAACAGGTAAGTAGGGGGAAATGGGGTTGATTTGCCGCGCTGTAAGGCGGTCGAAATTAGGTAGGAAATGTTGGTTGGAATTGTGGGTTGTTTCTCATATAGAATAGAGAAACCCCCACAGATCTTTAAGTCAAATGAATTAGTTCACATTTGCTCATCGACGTAAAGGTCTCACCAAGATTTGGAACACCAATTACGTACATACTACGGCTGCCATGAATAAGGTCCGCCTCCTATTACGGTTTTAATTGATTTGATTGGTTTTTTTTTGTGTGAAATGTGTTGTTTTTTGTGCGGAAGTGCTAGAGCAGTACTGTGGCGATTAAACTATGTCGCTTTCATCCATTGTCATTTTTAAATACTATTGTCGTCAATAAATGAACGACTTTTATATCGATTTATTGCAATAATTTTATTTCTGATATTTGTATGACCGTTGGGAGTTTTTTTTTTAGTATCTAGTAACTCGTCTAAAAAATAGTTCGCTTATTGCAAGCAATGTAATATCAATATAAAAGGCGAAATTCAACATTCATATATACCTCATTCGTTTTTACTCGTACTATGTAATAGGCTCCTCGATAGTATAGTGGTTAGCATACTCGCTTATCACGCGGGAGACCGGGGTTCATTTCCCCGCCGGGGAGCCCCTGGCACAAGACTAATGACCTTGCCCGGAAAAAAACAAATCATTATGGAAAATTTAACAAGCCTCAGGACTTGCTAAATAAGGCCAAGACCGGTTCCCGGTTGTAGTGCCGATGATGATGATGATGTAATAGTGTGGAATATTACTTCGTAATAGTTAAGCATTTTCGTGTTCCCACTCTACGATTTAATTATTCTATATCTGCAATAGTTGTAATTGGATGTTTTTTGCATAAGCGGAACAAGAAGCAAATGCAACGGTGAGGTATAAAGGTATATATATCTATTATATAAAAAAGTTTTTCGTGTGTCAGATTTTTATATTTTTGTAACAATTTAACATCTACACAAAGTAATAGTTCTATAACTACACACGGTAGTTATTCTAAATCTACACACCGAAATTAATTTAAAATTGTTGATAACTACATTAAAACTGATACGGTAGTTGGCGGTAGTTGGTATATATATATATATATATATATATATATATATATATATATATATATATATATATATATATATACCGTAACAATTTAACATCTACACAAAGTAATAGTTCTATAACTACACACGGTAGTTATTCTAAATCTACACACCGAAATTAATTTAAAATTGTTGATAACTACATTAAAACTGATACGGTAGTTGGCGAGCGTAGCGAGCAGGGGGCAAAGTCCCCTAATATATACATATATATATATATATATATATATATATATATATATATATACCGTAACAATTTAACATCTACACACAGTAATAGTTCTTACCTACACACGGTAGTTATTCTAAATCTACACACCGTAATTTTTCTGTACCTCGCTTCGGTAATTGTTCTGTACCTGCACACCCCGTTCTTATTCTGTATCTACACACTGTAAATATTCTTTACCTACACAGTGTAATTATTCTCTACGTACACGCAGTAAATATTCTGTACACACTCTGTTATTCTTCTACGCCTACACACACTACCGATTTTATATATATTACACACCGTACTGATGTTATGCCTAGTACATTCCTTTCGGATTTTACTACTACTCATACTACTGAGTCGCCTGGCCTGTAGGAACCCGAAAGTTCATGACCTCACCGACTCGACTTCGTCATCGTTCCCTGTGCTGTGCACTCTCCTTCCACGTTCGACCATCCGATCCGATCTCCTTGAGGTCCAACCTAACACCTAACATAGTCCTCCCATCTCCGTCGCGGCCGTCCTGTCGGTCTCTTTCCCGTTGGCTTACCGTCAAGAATTCTATGCACGGTCCTATCGTTACCCATTCGCGCCACGTATCCGTCCCATCTTAATCTTCGCGACCTGATTACTCCCACTATTGTAGGTTTGCGGTATAGCTCTTCCAATTCGTGGTTGTGGAGTTTCCTCCATTGTCCTGCCTCCTCGTCATATTTACTTCGAAAGATACCCCTTAAAACTTTATTCTCAAATACGCGGAATTTGTTTTCTTCCCGTTCTGTGAGAGTCCATGTTTCGCATTCGTATAGAGCGATCGGTATGATTATAGTTCTATAGACACGGAGCTTTATGTTACGTGATAGCAGTTTGGATTTCAGCAGTTTACTGACTGCGTGCCAACTAGCGTTGCCGGAGTGTAGTCTTTTGTTAATTTCCTTTGACAGTCTCCCAATATTTCTTCTGCGTACGGTGTGATTCTCGCCAGTATGACATTTGTTAGTATTTTGTATGTGGTTGGGAGCAATGATATTCCTCTGTAATTTTCGCAGTCAGATCTGCCACCTTTTTTGAAAATGGGGACGACTATTGAGGTTTGCCATTCTTCTGGAATGACTGCCTTATCCCATATTGTTTTAATCAGTTGGCGAATCTTTCGAGCGGTTGCCTCTCCTCCATGGTTCACAAGCTCTGCCGGTATGCAGTCGACTCCGGGAGCCTTGTTGTTTTTCAATCGGCTTATTGCGTCTACAACTTCGTCGAAATAGGGCTCTTGGATCTGGGCTCGGCTATATGTACGTCTGGTGCGTTTATTTGTGGCTGATGAGTGCGCACATTGAGCAGGTTTTCAAAGTACTGCTTCCATTTTGTCACGATATTTTTTGCTTCTGTCATCAGACAGCCGTTTGTGTCTCGGAGTATTTTGGCTCTCCCTCGGTGGCCATTTCTAATTGAATTTATTTGCCGGCATACATACCTCTGATATTCTTTACTCTGGCATTTTCTAGGATTTTTTCGACCCGAGTCTTCTCCCATTCGCGTTTTTGCGTTTGAAAAGTCTCATTGGCTCTTTCCCAATTGTCGCGTATATTTCTGCGTTGACTTCATCATATCCTTCTAAGTGGATCACTCTGAGGCGTTTATGTTGTTCGATCTTTGCCCTGCACTCATCGTTAAACCAAGGTTTGGACTTAATTGTTTTCTTAAAATCCTAATACATTTTGGGCTGTTTGTTTGGTTGTGTCTCTGATCTATGCCCACTTAGTGCCCAGATTATTGGTTTCCTCTTCCTCACTACTCCCATTCTCTAGGATGCTAAATCTATTCGTTAGTTCGTCTTGATATTCAGTCCTTTTGCGCAGGTCTTTTAGTTTATCAATGTCGAACTTTTTGCTCGTCTCCCGTGACTGCCCATGTGAGTTTGCTGCGAGCCGACTCCTGATTTTGCCCATTACTAGAATATGATCGGAGTCGCAATCTGCTCCTCTATATGATCTTACGTCAAGGATATTTGAGTGGTGTCTTTTGTCTATGGGGAAGTGATCTATTTGGTTGCGCGTTACGCCGTCGGGTGATATCCATGTGGCTTTATGGATTTGCTTGTGCTTGAACATCGTGGTTTTCACTACCAGATCTTTTGACGCTGCGAACGTGATAATTCGAATTCCATTATCATTTGAAACGTCGTGTAGGTTTTCTTTACCTATAGTTAGTTGGAAGATGTCTTCCATTCCAATTTTCTCATTGAGGTCCCCGAGGAGGATTTTAACATCGAATGATGAGATTCCATCAAATACTTCCTCTAGGGTCTCGTAGAACGTGCCCTTCGTTTCTTCGTCCGTAGATTCTGTTGGGGCGTGTACGTTTATAAATACAAAATTGTACCATGGTCCCTGTAATTTTAGCACCGACATTCGGTCATTAATAAATTTCACATCTTTTACATGGGGCGTAATCTTCTTGCTTATGATGAAGCCGGTTCCGAGGTTATGTGCATCGGTACCTCCACTCACTAGTGTAAACCCGTTGGTTTCGATTACTTGATGTGGAAGTCGGACTTCGTGAAGCGCGACGATGTACATTTTATATTGTTTCGCGTTTTCTACGACCGTCAGTATCGCGCCTGGCTTATATAACGTTCGAACATTCCACGTGCCGACGCATAAATCCTGCTTTTTCCGCTTTTCCCTACGTGTTCTTTTTGCTGAGTCGATGTTGTGTTGATGATTTGTTCGTTTATGGTAGTGTCGGCTCATCACACCTACGCCTACCGGGTTTTTCGTGAGATTGTTATTTGTATATTTATTATTCATTTTTGATCCCACGAGTCTTGGGGTTTCAAATAGTCTGCCACATCAGAGCCCCTCTTTGATATGGTAAGGTCTGCTTACTGCTCTGATTCGACCCGGTGTCAGAGAGGAGCCGTTATAATACAGCCGGTATACCCCTGGCTGCAAACCATCCAATGGGTACGGTGACGCGTAACACCCTGGATTAGGGGTGGTAGATCTTTGTGTGTTACTCCTCGCTAGCCTATCTGACATGGGTGGTGCTACTGGAAGCGTATGCTTCCGTCAGCATAGCCTAAGTGCTTCATTGTAGTTTAAGCCCCCGCACCACGTCAAGGTTTCTACCAAGCGGGGTAACAAATGCACAATCGAAATTAAAATTAAACAAAAAGAAATTAAAAATATATTAATAATTAATAACGCTACGGCAATTCTGTAACTGAAGTTTACCACTGGATATTAAAATATTTTTATGTATTTAGATTATATGAAATAGACGAAAATAAATAATAAAACGCAATAAAACAAAGGCGAAATATTAAATTTGGAGGAAAGAAAGGTTTATTAAAAAGTATGATACGAAATTATCTAAATTAATGAAAGGAAATAACAGTTAAGAATTTTTCAATTTCTATATATCTCTTCGTTGCATTTGCTTCTTGTTCCGCTTATGCAAAAAAAAATCCAATTACAACTATTGCAGATATAGAATAATTAAATCGTAGAGTGGGAACACAAAAATGCTTAACTATTACGAAATAATATTCCACACTATTACATAGTACGATAAAAACTAATGAGGTATATATGAATGTTGAATTTCGCCTTTTATATTGATATTACATTGCTTGCAATAAGCGAACGATTTTTTAGACGAGTTACTAGATACTAAAAAAAAACCTCCCAACGGTCATACAAATATCAGAAATAAAATTATTGCAATAAATCGATATAAAAGTCGTTCATTCATTGACGACAATAGTATTTAAAAATGACAATTGATGAAAGCGACATAGTTTAATCGCCACCGTACTGCTCTAGCACTTCCGCACAAAAAACAACACATTTCACACAAGAAAACCCAATCAAATCTATTAAAACCGTAATAGGAGGCGGACCTTATTCATGGCAGCCGTAGTATGTGCGTAATTGGTGTTCCAAATCTTGGCGGGATCTTTACGTCGATGAGCAAATGTGAACTAATTCATTTGACTTAAAGATCACTTGAGATCTCATGCGGCAAGGGGACGCCTTTGTAATTCATAGAGAGAACTGAAATTTAAACATGAGTTATACATCCTTCGCTCTTTATTCAGATCATATATTTTTCCCTTTATTGTAAACAAAGAAGTTGAAGGCTATCATCATTTTCGTTAAGTTTAAAATTGCAGCTGTGACTAAGAATAAATAAAATAACCCCAAGAGAGACCTTTAAGTAGTTAATAAATGAACGAGTGAAAATGAAGATATAATAAGAGAGTTTCGATGTTTTCGTTTCTTTTTTTTTAATCGTGAAATCAAATCACATAAGTCATGTAAAAGATTATTCAATACGAAGGCACAAGGATAAACATTATCACAGATTACATATTTGTTGGATACAAAGGCTACATGTGTCAGAAACAAAGGATTAAACTAAAATATAAAATAACGTGTTTTTCATTTCCTTCGGAGTAACAAGTGTCGGGGGTTTTTAAGTGAATCCTGTGCCATACGTTGGCATTATACCTCAACCCCCACAGGTTCATCTTCCTTTGGTGGAAGAATCCCACCTTCGTTGCCATTCTCTTAGGCTTGAGAGCCCTAATTGTGACCGCATTCACCGGCGATTCTCTTGTGAGACCTCATGCAAAGCAGTGGTTTCCTTAGCTGCAGTCAAGTGGTTTTGTGGCGTCTCTAACAGATACACACAATACACAATCAAATAGTGAAGAACACCGAACGAAAATCGAATAAGAAAATACATCAGAGCCGTATAGCGATAACAAAAATAATTCACATCAGTGGAATATACTTGAGTTTAAAAATCGAATTCTAAAATCGGCCAGTAGCCTGATGTGTTACGCTTCGGTTCAATTTTTGGTGATTCTATGATTCTAACTGTCATAGCGTCAGTTCGAATCACACGTTCTTCACGATCATTTCAAACGCTATAATTTCCTCGCGGTCAAGACATTTATGGCATCTTCGGATACCGTTCGGAATGCGCAGCATACTCTTAATGATCCCAGCTTATGTGCTGAGTTCACTCCCCTTATATACGACTTGAACTGTGCGGCTGCTGCCCATCTGTGAGCTGCATACATTATAATGGAGTGGTTGACGTTGGTTATCAGTTTTCTTATGTGGGGCCGGGGTCCTCCAACATTGGGTAACAGTCACGCAGCAGGTGTTCCTTGACGGACAACATCTAGGGTAACATCAAGATATTATTATAGTTTTTCACAATTGTTAAAGATAGTCTCTTATCCGTCGGGTCAGGGAATTCTCCAGTCCATAGGAATGTAATCCTGACAAAAGGACTGGACGCCAAACTTTACCGAACGCTTTTGAAATATCCGACAGCCTTGCTTTCGCCGAGGTAGTGGATGGAATAGCTCCACTTTTCGGTAAGGTACGCCTGTAGTGCTCCACGAAGACCTACCATTTCACTCCCACACACATATATCATTCTATCAATTTCCCCATACACATCCACCTACTATATCATGCATCCATATCTCCAAACTAAAATTCAATCCAATGTTAGACAGATTTAACGCAATGTTCTGTGGCGGTTCCGCCAAACCCCACGGTTCGCTTACCTAAAAAACCCCCATAACTTCCACCCAATCTCATACTTCACTAATGCAACCGCATTAGCATCTTAAATGCTTCATGCATTGAATAGATCAAATCTTTAACCTAAAAGTCCCTGTAAAAGAAAACTTACTTTTCATGCATCCCTTCGCATACAATTCCCCGTAAGATTTCTTGCTCAATCAGGAATTCCAAACCAATTTGGCACCTTCGGTGCCAGGCAGATTCCCCTAGCCGAATTCCTAATAACAAAGGATTTGGATTACATACTATGTAACCTTCACCAGGGACCATAAACATTGCGCTGTCTATTTTTTAAGATTCGCCTTGTGTATGATAAATCTCTTAACGTACACATTGGCTGGCGGCCTTTTCTCCTAACAATAAACAAGCAATGCATAGCTTAGACAATGATCTACCCGATCTCTTTGCCTTCCCATTCTTGATCTGTTTCTCATGACTAGCGGCATTGAACAAACAGAAACCCCATTTAGCACCCGATGAGATTCGGTTTGTTTGCTTTACCGAACTCGCATCTAATGAATGCACATTTTCCCTTGCTTTGTTTTAGATTCGTCCTCATGGCGTTGATCAATAAAAGAACCAATGTTCACACATACATGTGTATCGTGACGTCTCTCTTGGAATCGGAAAATGCACCCCTTAATTAGGAGAGCCAGCTTCACTGGCCGAATTTCCTTTGACAACGAATGAATATCGTTGAGTCCTTTTCCACCTGCCGACCACGCTGGTCGCGCTGACTTCCGCTCTCCGCCGGTGCACACGGAGACGCGTAAACCCGTCGAGTCGAGAAAGCGCGTTTAATATTATAATAAGTTCAAGTAAAGTATAAAAACACCAACATATTTAATAATGGCAAAGAACAAAGTTATTAATGAAAGTGAAATAAATTGAAGATTAATTAAGGACAACTTGTGTTTTCTTTGACTTGTTCCGTTCGTTGCAAAGTTTTCGTTCGTTGTTGTAGTGGCGGATGTGAACAAATGTGGCGGCGTTCCGTTCCTCTGCTTCGGCGGAATTGTTTAGTGCTCGTCGGTGGAACAATAGACGATGGGGATGGAAGTGAACGGAGTGTCCGTGTTAGGCACAATACTTCCTCCCCACAGTTCAATTATTCAATTCCTATATCTGCATATGCATTGTATGTCCAGTAATCACGTGAATCAAGAGTCCATTTGGTTTGTATACACACAATTTCTATAAATAGATTAAAGGTGCTACAATCCTTATGTTCATGCATATGTATTGTAATCATCCTGCATCTGGCTTATGTTCTAAAAATAGTTTTTCCATCCTTTTCCCCAGTTTCTCACATACAAATCTCAATGAAGATTTGTATAACAGGGCGGTTGGTTTTTGATTCGAGGATCAGTCTCTAGGTTGGCGTCCGACGTTTAAGGACGCCAATCAATTAAAATAAATTCCATAATAAAGTACTGATCAGTTTCAATTGGCATCTGATTGAAAAGGACGCCAATAAACTAAATAAATTTAAATTTAAATTCTATATTGGTACTGTCTTTTTATTGGAGTATTTGGCCCGTATTCAGCTATCGGTCGTCACTTTTCTCGAAGGCCCCAGAAGCACGGTGGCGACCGCAACGGGCCTCCTCAGGAACGGTATTGAGAGATCCTTCGTCCTTTTAAGGACAAGGAGACATGTTTCCTGAGAGAAAGGCTACTACTACACGCCATCAAATCTCCTGTGGACCTGTTGCTACGAAAGCCATATTGGCGGTCATTGGGGAAGTCATTTGATACCAGATATTTCGAAAGTTGACGGCTGATAAGTGATTCATTTCATTTCATTTTCATTTTTAAAACATTTTTTTATTTTCTTTTTATCTTCTTAGTTTCTAAATTACATGCTAGACAAAAAATGTTTAAATTCTAGCTTAATTATCTTATATTATAACTTACTGGTCCGACAGAACTTTGAGTACTTATAATTATTTAAATGACAAAGAAAAATTTTGAAAACTTTGTGTCGACATTTTTTTTTTTTTTTTTTAATAATAATTTTATTTAAAAGAACTTAACTTAACTTAAATCTTATACTACCCTAATTCTAGAAAAGCTATGTCTATGTAAGCTGGCTGATAATACTGTTATTCTATACCGACTTTATATGCCATTCAATACTATCGTCCAGGTCTCTGTGGGAGATAGCCCTACTGAAGCGCAAGTGCTCTTTCTCGGCGCGCGTTACTTCCCGCTCGTAGCACAATCGCCCGTCTACGGATGATCTACTTATATGATAGATCAGCGGAATTCCGGATCTATCCTGTATAAGCCCTTTCATGTCCAAATCAAGGAACGCCTCTGGTGGAACAAAACCGTTGCGACGTACGTTCTCATATATTCAGGCTTCATTATATAAAGTCTCATTTGAGTAGTACTTTTTGTATTCCGATTCCGGTGTTCGATATAATCTGAGACAGGTTCTCAGTCACTTCCTTTCGATCACCCGAATCTTTTTCATCAAATTTGGACCTATGTTAAACCATACTGGACAACCATATATGAGCATTGGCCTGATTAGCGTCATGTAGCATATGACTTTTACCCTGCTATCCAGTTGGCTACTGTGAAATAGCCTCCTTGTCATAGCAAAACTTTTCCTCGCTTTGGCTAAAGCAGCCTCTACATGTCTGTTGAAATACAGACATTGATCTAGCCAGATGCCAAGGTATTTAACTAAACTCTTGGTTTCCAGTTTATCTCCATGTGGTCCCACGATAACTAGCTTTCGCCAGTATTTCCCTGTGTCGTTCGTGGCTTTATATAATGGGGTTCTAAATAGGATGGCTTCACATTTCTGAAAGTTGTTCTTAAGTTTCCAGTCATCGCAATAGCGCTGCACTTGGTTGAAGTCTCGCTGTATTAAGTTATTTATGATCTCAACTTTCGAAGCTGTTCTGTAAATTATGAGATCGTCTGCGTACGCAATAGCCTGCGGAAGTGCATCTAATAAGTCGCTAATGCAAATGTTAAAAACAATCGGAGAGAGTACCGCGCCCTGTTGCAAGCCATTCTTGATATTATACGTTTTATTAGAGGTCACATTACCATTTTTGACTGCTCTATAAGCTACATTCAATGTTCGGATTAAACACCCACACCATAAAACTTCTCGCTTCCTACCTTTCTGATAGGAAGTTCATGGTGAAAATAAATTCAACTCTTTCGACACCATACAGTATAACCGCGGGTGTTCCTCAAGGTTCCATTCTCGGACCATTATTATACCTCCTTTATACTTCAGACACCCCGCAGCCACTGTCACCTAATACAGTAATGCTGAATTATGCCGATGACACTTTAATTTATTCAAGCAACAAGTTTGTCAAGGAGGCAAGAAACTGTATTAACAGCTACCTCCCGAATCTCTCTGCATATTTTACTAAGTGGAAAATCCGACTCAACCCAGCCAAAACTCAACTCATAGTGTTTAAAGGCAGAAATGCGAATTGTACTAACAACACCATACGCTGCCATAACAAAATCAGAATCAAGTTAAATAACAATATAATTAAACCCTCCAAAACCTTAAAGTACCTGGGAATAACCTTCACCAACAATCTGTCCTTCTCCGCCCACACCAAAAACTCGATTCGCAAAGCCGCAATTCAACTTAATCTCTGCAGAAAAGTGATGTACAAGCCGAATGGTCTCTCTACCAAAGTTAAATCACTTATCTACAAACAGATAATCAGACCCACTCTCACATATGCATGCCCGATATGGTACCATATCACACCCGTCCAAATGGAGAAGCTACGCATTTTCGAAAGTAAATGCTTCAGACTTATCACTGGCCTCAACCGACATCCCAACTCCCACAAATATTACAACAGTAGTTCGCTCTACTATGCCGCTAATATTGAACGTATAGATCGACGCTTCCTCGAACTGTCCATCAAATTTATCGAAAATCTACCCAATAATCCCAACCCGATAATAAATGCGCTCACATCGACTCCGTCAGATAACCGAACTGCCTACCCGAACTGTCTCCACATCAGAACGTTCTTCACCTCTGGCAGATTGGTTAATAACTCTAATGAGATTGTATACAACAATACAGAGCTTTCACCTCACCAATTTAAATATAGTAATATTCAACCCTTCTCCAATATTTTGCGTTTCAACGAACAAACGGAAAGTAGATCCCCAACCCATTGATCACTATGCTACCCCCTTCCACACCACACTAACTTATTTCAATAATAATTAGGTAACTAGACTAAGTTAAGATAAGTTAAGTTAAGTTAAGCAATTTAGCATAGGTTAAGTAAATAACTATATCCTGGTTTTCTGACCTTTTCCAGGAAGATCTACCCACTAAAATCTTAATCCATAACCAATACATAACTTTTATCATATTGTTTGAAAAATGTACTAGTAAGTATATGTAAACAATTATAGCTAAGGTATCATAAGTTATCTGTATTGCTTATTGTAAAAATTATTTATGGTCAATAAATACAGAAATGTAAAAAAAAAAAAAAACATTTTTGACCACGAACCTCCTGTCCTTTAACATATCGTAAAGTACATATAGTAAAGGCTTATGTATGCCATGTCTGACCAGTTTGTAATATAACCCTTCGATCCAGACGGTATCAAAGGCTTTTTCCAAGTCGATCAGACAGGCCCCTGTGCATTGGTTCCTACATTTATTCCATTGTATGCCAGAGACCAATTTAGCTGTGGCATGTGTGGTTTCATGACCCGCCTTAACGCCAAACTGGTTATTTGGAATGTTGTTGTCGTCTACCCACTTTAGCAGAGCTTTGTTAATGGTTTTTTCAAATACTTTACTGATGCCTAGGAGTAGACTGATCGAACGCATGTTCATTGGGTTTGTAGAGTCCTTGCCCTTTTTGTGGATGGGCTGAATGATAGCCGTTTTCCAACGCGTGGGATAATATGTGTTTATGAGATCATGCGCCGCCATTTGTGCGGTGCCGTCGTTCTTCTCATCCATGCATCTCAATACCACGGCCCAGCCATACTTACGATTATAAGAGCATGCTGAGCCATTTTCCGTCATTTCCAATCATTTGAATGTGGTCCCATAGTTTATGACTGGACAATAACATAGATTTCAGCACCATGCCGCCGCCATCACTACCAGACTCAACATAACAAGATCTTTTGCTGCAACCGGAAATTCCAATCCACTGTCCACATATACACTCATCACCAGAGCTGATATAATTGCATCTGTCGCCAATTCCATTGACCAAACCCACGGCGTTGATCCGCTTGCACTGCGATACACCATAATGTAGCATTTGTTTTCTTGTACAGGAATATGCGTTCCTTTTGAATTCGGTATCTTTTGTATCTCAATGCCTATTGTCTTGTTCAATTTGTAGATGATACCTCTGTACCTTGTAATGTTTGGTAATTAAGTTTTAATGTATGGATAACGCTCTGCTACGAGCAGATATTATTCAATGTGAGATGCTACCTTTTTTCTTGTTTCAATGTATGTATTAGTAATGCTCTATGACGAGCAAGAATTTTTTGTATTCGTTAAGTATAACAATATTAGTGTAGAGATTTTTGTATATATAGGCTTGTAAGTGAAAAATAAAATGAGAATTCATCCGACCGTAACCCCGGACGTAGTCTCACTTTTTCAATTTTCAGCACATTTTTATCCTATGCGATATTTAGTGGCGTTGCGCCCGAATATTCAGGATTTGTATTAGATAATTAGTGGCGTTGCGCCCGAATATCACCATACAAAATATCACACTAAGGGTGTTGCACCCTAGTGTACAGTAGGGCTATAGGTTTTAGGTTCAGCCACAAACTTCAGGTCAAAGAAGACCTGAACCACACACTGGATGTAGGTGCTTCAAGAGGAAGCATAATCCACAAATATCAGGTCAAAAGAGGCCTGATTCACCATTTAGTGACTCCGACGTGATTGTCTAACATTGGTTGCTGCCCCCCACCAGAGGTAAGGAGCAATATCAGTGAAGACTATTCACGAAGAACAGCGCGTCCCTAGGCGACCAACAATCGACAAGGCAACTACCACCGATGTAGAGGACATCCGTTGGGCGTGTTTGCGAACACATCCATTTAACAGTACCACGTCTTTTCAGCAGAACTGAAAGTATTAGAACGTATCATGGACGGCCGTGATATGACCAAAGTCCTAGCCAGGCAAAAGGCCTTACAACACGAGCTGACCAAGCTCAAGGCAGCCAGTGGCAAAAAATGGACGAATGCATTAATGAGTAAAGCCAGGACGGCATGGACTCAATTCAACGATAATCATCAGGAGATTATCGAGAATATTAAGGTGGATCACGAGTACCTCGGCCTTAGTACGTTCGAACAGGTGCAATCGATGTACCAACAATTGATGGCGACGGCGCCAATAAAACGGCAGTCCGAAGGTGCAGACGACTCGGTGTGCAGCCCACGAGCAGACGGCCAGGATATGGAAGACGACAACGGTACCCAAGAAGCCATTAAAAGTATCCGACGATACAAGCTGAAGAAGGAGACGCTCATTCGGACGCTTGACAGAGCGCGAGCAATGAGAAGGACAGCGCAAATGAGCTTCCATCAGGACCTCCAATTCTCGGCCATCCAAAGGCTTTGGGCAGATCTGGAAGAGTTTCATCTTCGGATTGGAGAGCTGGTCGACGATCCTGAGACGATAGGATACGACAGCCTCACCCATCGACAGTTAGAAGAACAAGTCGAGTTCTCATTGGTCTATTTACGAAGTTCCCAACATGAGATGTCTCAACAGCAGCAGAGGCAGGTCACCTCGGTACCAAGCGGCCAATTGCCAAAGATCACCATCCCAAAATTCGATGGAGATTATGCAACCTGGAGACAGTTTGCCGATCTGTTCGGAGAAATGGTGCACAAGCAGCCATTAAGCAACTGTCAAAAGATGTGGTATTTAAAAACCAATCTGACCGGAGAAGCCGAAAGATTGGTCCGACATTTTACCACATCGAACGGCCAATACGATGCGGCATGGCAAATGCTGCAAAATCGGTTCGAGAACCACAGACTGCTGGTTGGCTCACTAATCAACAAACTTTTGTCCCAGCCATCACATTCAACGACTGGGTCGAACTGTGCGCACATAAAGGCCCTGCACATTTGTTTTTTGATTTGATAAGGATCATTCATCCCAATGTGCATTGATGTTGTTTTGATGCCCTTGGCTCTTTTGGAGCTTCAGGGAAATATTTGTTTTTGTATTTTCTCTGAATCTTCTATCCTGTGCTCAATGTTATAATTATTTTCTTCGATTATTAATAAGCAATTCTTAATGTCGTTCTGAAAATTCTTTATCCTTGTACATACCGTTAGGTATGTGATCGATACATCTACAACTCGCTTATAAGTCTTCGATTTTATTAATATGCTTAGCTATGTTTCCTTCGAATGCAATCGGAATTGGTTTGGCGTGATATCAGTTACACTGGTATAAAATTATTTTGCATATTTAATACCAAATTTCTTTTGGTAAAGCTCGCACACCAGGATTAAATGATTTTACATGTTTATTTATAAAATTACACTGGTAAACTTCAGATACTGCATTTTTTAATTATTATTAGATTATCAAATTATTTCTGTTTATTTAATATTGGTCGTTCCATTGTATATATGTTGAAATTTATCAAACTATTTCTTGCACAATGTGAAAAATATTTTGCATATTTATTTATAAGTTTACAACAGTAAACTTCAGTTCCAGAATTGTAAATTTTATAATTATTATTAAATTATCGATTGTTTCTGTTTACTTACTAATGGTTCAGTTGAATCGTACGTTTGCTGAAATTTATGAAATGATTTCTCACACAATGTTCAAAACGTTTTGAATGTTTATTTATGAATTTTCAGTGGTAAACTTTAATTAAAGAATTGTCTTAACTTCATTAATTATTATTAAATTATTAATTATACTTTTTTAATTAAACTTTTTTAAAGTCAATTGTATATTTATGTTAATCATTTTGGAGTAAAGGTAGGTAAATAAGCATTATAGATAGGTATACTTTTTATTTAAACATTCTTAATATTACAACTGCTTCCATCTCTCTCTCTCAGGTGCTCCTAGCTTCGATGGTGTGTTTTAAGCATCCGAGTTCGGTAGAGATGATATTTTTTAAATAATTCTGTTGCAAATTATTGACCATTGTATAATTTCAGTTTTGTGGTGATTGATGCATTACCAACCAGCATTTAGAAACAACTCACAATAAAATTAAAACTGAAACAATTGAATTAACAAAGGAAATCTCATCCAATATGTCTGAGAAGAAACTGAACATAAATACAATGTGAGTACCATTGAAAAAATAATGACACAATTTATTTGCATACGTATGTATTTAAATTTTAATAAAACGAGGATGAAGAGGATATATAGTTTCTAAGTATAAGGTTTATTAATGAAGCTCCAGTGGTAAACTTTAGTTACAGGATTGTCGTAACTTTCTCAATTATTGTTAAATTGTTTTTGTTTAATTAACATTGTCGTTTCTGGTCATATTTGAGATCTCGACATTTATTCCAAAGTGAATTTGTTCTCGCAAATTAGAACAACACATTTGTTTTTTGATTTGATAAGGATCATTCATCCCAATGTGCATTGATGTTGTTTTGATGCCCTTGGCTCTTTTGGAACTTCAGGGAAATATTTGTTTTTGTATTTGCTTTGAATCTTCTATCCTGTGCTCAATGTTGAATTATTTTCTTGGATTTTATAATAAGCAATTCTTAATGTCGCTCTGAAAATTCTTTATCCTTGTACATACCGTTAGGTATGTGATCAATACATCTACAACTGTGAAAAATATTTTGCATATTTATTTATAAGTTTACAACAGTAAACTTCAGTTACAGAATTGTAAATTTTATGATTATTATTAAATTATCGGTTGTTTCTGTTTACTTACTAATGGTTCAGTTGAATCGTACACCTGCTGAAATTTATGAAATGATTTCTCACACAATGTTCAAAACTTTTTGAATGTTTATTTATGAATTTTCAGTGGTAAACTTTAATTAAAGAATTGTCTTAACTTAATTAATTATTATTAAATTATTAATTATACTTATTTAATTAAACTTTTCTACAGTCAATTGTACATTTGTGTTAATCATTTTGGAGTAAAGATAGGTAAATAAGCATTATAGATAGGTATACCTTTTATTTAAACATTCTTAATATTACAACTGCTTCCATCTCTCTCTCTCAGGTGCTCCTAGCTTCGATGGTGTGTTTTAAGCATCCGACTTCGGTAGAGATGATATTTTTTAAATAATTCTGTTGCAAATTATTGACCATTGTATAATTTTAGTTTTGTGGTTATTGATGCATTACCAACCAGCATTTAGAAATAACTTACAATAAAGTTAAAACTGCAACAATTGAATTAACAAAGGAAATCTCATCCAATATGTCTGAGAAGAAACTGAACATAAATACAATGTGAGTACCATTGAAAAAATAATGACATACCGTTTATTTGCATACGTATGTATTGTATTGTCGTAATTTTGTCAATTATTGTTAAATTGTTTTTGTTTAATTAACATTGTCGTTTCTGGTCATATTTGAGATCTCGACATTTATTCCAAAGTGAATTTGTTCTCGCAAATTAGAACAACACATTTGTTTTTTGATTTGATAAGGATCATTCATCCCAATGTGCATTGATATTGTTTTGATGCGCTTGGCTCTTTTGGAACTTCAGGGAAATATTTTACTTTGTGTTTTCTCTGAATCTTCTATCCTGTGCTCAATGTAATAATTATTTTCTTGGATTTTTAATAAGCAATTCTTGATGTCGTTCTGAAAATTCTTTATCCTTGTACATACCGTTAGGTATGTGATCAATACATCTACAACTCGCTTATAACTCTTCGATTTTATTAATATGCACAGCTATGTTTCCTTCGAATGCAATCGTGATTGGTTTGGCGTGATATCAGTTACACTGGTATAAAATTACTTTGCATATTTAATACCAAATTTCTTTTGGTAAAGCTCGCACACCAGGATTAAAAGATTTTACATGTTTATTTATAAAATTGCACTGGTAAACTTCAGATACAGTTTTTTTTAAATTAGTATTAGATTATCAAATTATTTCCGTTTATTTAATATTGGTCGTTCCATTGTATATATGTTGAAATTTATCAAACTATTTCTTGTACCATGTGAAAAATATTTTGCATACGTATTTATAAGTTTACAACAGTAAACTTCAGTTACAGAATTGTAAATTTTATAATTATTATTAAATTGTCGTTAGGCATGTGATCGATACCATCTACAACTCGCTTATAACTCTTCGATTTTATTAATATGCTTAGCTATGTTTCCTTCGAATGCAATCGGGATTAGTTTGACGTGATTTACATTTACACTGATATAAAATTACTTTGCAAATTTAATACCAAATTTCTTTTGGTAAAGCTCGCACACCAGGATTAAAAGATTTTACATGTTTATTTATAAAATTACATTGATAAACTTCAGATACAGCATTTTTTAATTATTATTAGATTATAAAATTATTTCTGTTTATTTAATATTGGTCGTTCCATTGTATATATGTTGAAATTTATCAAACTATTTCTTGCACAATGTGAAAAATATTTTGCATATTTATTTATAAGTTTACAACAGTAAACTCCAGTTACAGAATTGTAAACTTTATAATTATTATTAAATTATCGATTGTTTCTGTTTACTTACTAATGGTTAAGTTGATTCGTACATTTGCTGAAATTTATGAAATGATTTCTCACACAATGTGCAAAGCTTTTTGAATGTTTATTTATGAATTTTCAGTGGTAAACTTTAATTAAAGAATTGTCTTAACTTCGTTAATTATTATTAAATTATTAATTATACTTGTTTAATAACTTTTCTAAAGTCAATTGTACATTTGTTGTAATCATTATGGAGTAAAGATAGGCAAATAAGCATTATAGGTAGGTACACGTTTAATTTAAACATTCTTAATATTAAAACTGCTTCCATCTCTCTCTCTCAGGTGCTCCTAGCTTCGATGGTGTGTTTTAAGCATCCGAGTTCGGTAGCAATTGATATTTTTTAAATAATTGTGTTGCAAATTATTGACCATTGTATAATTTTAGTATTGTGGTTATTGATGCATTACCAACCAGCATTTAGAAACAACTCACAATAAAATTAAAACTGAAACAATTGAATTAACAAAGGAAATCTCATCCAATATGTCTGAGAAGAAACTGAACATAAATACAATGTGAGTACCATTAAAAAAATAATGACATACCGTTTATTTGCATACGTATGTATTTATTTTAATAAAACGAGAATGGAGAGGAGAAATAATTTCAAGTAAAATGTAAATTCCTCACCCATTATAATTTTGTTAGATTTTTCAGATTTTCAAACATTCAATCATTAGAATGTTTATTAATGAAGATCCAGTGGTAAGTAAACAGACCTTTAATTACAGGATTGTCGAAATTTTGTCAATTATTGTTAAATTGTTTTTGTTTAATTGACATTGTCGTTTCTGCTCATATTTGAAATTTCGATATATATTCCAAAGTGAATTTGGTCTCGCAAATTAGGAAAACACATTTGTTTTTTTTATTATGATAAGGATCATTCATCCCAATGTGCATTGATGTTGTTTTGATATCCTTGGCTCTTTTGGAACTTCGGGGAAATATTTGTTTTTGTATTTTCCCTGAATCTTCTATCCTGTCCTCAATGTTATAATTATTTTCTTGGATTTTTAATAAGCAATTCTTGATGTCGTTCTGAAAATTCTTTATCCTTGTACATACCGTTAGGCACGTGATCGATACATCTACAACTCGCTTATAACTCTTCGATTTTATTAATATGCTTAGCTATGTTTCCTTCGAATGCCATCGGGATTTGTTTGACGTGATTTTTAATAAGCAATTCTTGATGTCGTTCTGAAAATTCTTTATCCTTGTACATACCGTTAGGCATGTGATCGATACATCTACAACTCGCTTATAACTTTTTGATTTTATTAATATGCTTAGCTATGTTTCCTTCGAATGCCATCGGGATTTGTTTGACGTGGTATAAAATTACTTTGCATATTTAATACCAAATTTCTTTTGGTAAAGCTCGCACACCAGGATTAAAAGATTTTACATGTTTCTTTATAAAATTGCACTGGTAAACTACACCATTTTTTAATTATTATTAGATTATCAAATTATTTCTGTTTATTTAATATTGGTCGTTCCATTGTATATATGTTGACATTTTTCAAACTATTTCTTGCACAATGTGAAAAATATTTTGCATATTTATTTATAAGTTTACAACAGTAAACTTCAGTTACAGAATTGTAAATTTTATAATTCACGTATTCACGCACGTATTCCTTATATCACCCAACGATGTTGCGCGGTTGCGAGAATAGTCCACCCAGGATAACTGGAACATTAAATAACACTCTGGTGTTTGTTTGTTTGATAATAATTTCCTTATTATTTGATTTTGTCGAACACTCTCATATTGTGTTTTCAAATGTGTTTGCCGTCTTTCCCACAGGAGTACTTCGGAGTACGACTTCAAAGTAGCGTTTTGCAAATGTAAATACGTTTGTTTAATTTCAAGGACTTCACAAAAATTGCAACTAATTAAAACAGTTAGTAATAATGCAATTACACTAGCACCGTATACATTCGCCATTTTTCATCGGTATAATTACTATTTAGGTCTCTAAACTTTACACTTCTTCTGTGAATCTCTGCGGACAAACGTGTGCATAAGTATGCACACGCGGCGGCGGTTAGCGACACAACCTCTCTTCGGTAATCACGTTAATCGACTGTTTTTGTTTGTTTGCAAACGCATTTATTCACAAAGTCTTTTTTATATTTTACAATTTTAGTCTAAATGCTAAACCTATCTTAATAATTTTACTACATAATGTAATTTACTGGCTCTTCACAAGCACTAAATTATACAATATTATATGCTTAATTTATGCCTTTCAGCTTATATTTTCTTTTATTTATTCTTAATATAATACACATACATTATAAAAAAAATAAACTGTTATCTTAGAGGTCTACCTCTTCTTCTTTTCGAAGCATTATGACAATGTTAATCGACTGTCTGAAAAGGGAAAAAATTGGATACAACCAAAAAAGAACATACTTCTGCTCACTGCCACGTTCTTCGATGTGTGGTAGGTTACGTCGGTAAACTGATGATCGAAGAGAGCGGGACAATGAGAGAACAGAGACACGCTGTACGATTAACTTGGGGTGGATTTGGTTGTATGTGCATAAATCAATGTAGTTCTGATCGGAACCCATTGACCTGATTCGGTAGTATGGTGAGTTCAGTGTACATTGATCCATACGAAGACAGAACTGAGAAAGAGAGGAGAATTAAGCTGATGATATTCACCTGCAAAAAGAGAGCATTGATCCCCAGCGAATGAAGTGTCTGGAGAAAAGCCGAAGTAACGCTAGGGAAATATTATCACGTGATTCAATCGAATGTTTTGATAAATATCCCCAGCGGATCTGCAATGATGCGACAACTTGGTCCGGCTGGATTTGGTTGTCGCTAGTCGACATGGACACGAGTTGCCGTATGGCAAAAAAGGTAAGCTAAACTCATTTATGCATTGTCTGCGTGGTACAATGAGTTTAGCTATGTGTCCTTGGTGGAAACATGCTTTGCAGGTGAAAAGGTAAGTAGGGGGAAATGGCGTTGATTTGACGCGCTGTAAGGCGGTCGAAATTAGGTAGGAATTGTGGGTTGTTTCTCATATAGAACAGAGAAACCCCCACATACCTTTTATTTAAACATTCTTAATATTACAACTGCTTCCATCTCTCTCTCTCAGGTGCTCCTAGCTTCGATGGTGTGTTGTAAGCATCCGAGTTCGGGAGAGATGATATTTTTTAAATAATTGTGTTGCAAATTATTGACCAATGTATAATTTTAGTTTTGTGGTTATTGACGCATTACCAACCAGCATTTAGAAACAACTCACAATAAAATTAAAACTGCAACAATTGAATTAACAAAGGAAATCTCATCCAATATGTCTGAGAAGAAACTGAACATAAATACAATTTGAGTACCATTAAAAAAATAATGACATACCGTTTATTTGCATACGTATGTATTTATTTTAATAAAACGAGAATGGAGAGGAGAAATAGTTTCAAGTAAAATGGAAATTCCTTACCCATTATAATTTTGTTAGATTTTCAAGATTTTCAAACATTCAATCATTAGAATGTTTATTAATGAAGATCCAGTGGTAAGTAAACAGAACTTTAGTTACAGGGTTGTCGTAACTTTCTCAATTATTGTTAAATTGTTTTTGTTTAATTAACATTGTCGTTTCTGGTCATATTTGAAATTTTGATATTTATTCCAAAGTGAATTTTTTCTCGCAAATTAGAAAAACACATTTGTTTTTTGATTTGATAAGGATCATTCATCCCAATGTGCATTGATGTCAATTGTACATTTGTGCTAATCATTTTGGAGTAAAGGTAGGTAAATAAGCATTATAGATAGGTATACCTTTTATTTAAACATTCTTAATATTACAACTGCTTCCATCTCTCTCTCTCAGGTGCTCCTAACTTCGATGGTGTGTTTTAAGCATCCGACTTCGGTAGAGATGATATTTTTGAAATAATTGTGTTGCAAATTATTGACCATTGTATAATTTTAGTTTTGTGGTTATTGATGCATTACCAACCAGCATTTAGAAACAACTTACAATAAAGTTAAAACTGCAACAATTGAATTAACAAAGGAAATCTCATCCAATATGTCTGAGAAGAAACTGAACATAAATACAATTTGAGTACCATTAAAAAAATAATGACATACCGTTTATTTGCATACGTATGTATTTATTTTAATAAAACGAGAATGGAGAGGAGAAATAGTTTCTAAGTAAGATGGAAATTCCTTACCCATTATAATTTTGTTAGATTTTTCAGATTTTCAAACATTCAATCATTAGAATGTTTATTAATGAAGATCCAGTGGTAAACTTTAGTTACAGGATTGTCGTAACTTTGTCAAATATTGTTAAATTGTCTCCTTTTAATTAACATTGTCGTTTCTGGTCATATTTGAGATCTCGACATTTATTCCAAAGTGAATTTGGTCTCGCAAATTAGAAAAACACATTTGTTTTTTTTTATTATGATAAGGATCATTCATCCCAATGTGAATTGATGTTGTTTTGATGCCCTCGGCTCTTTTGAAACTTCGGGGAAATATTTGTTTTTGTATTTTCCCCGAATCTTCTATCCTGTCCTCAATGTTATAATTATTTTCTTGGATTGTCAATAAGCAATTCTTGATGTCGTTCTGAAAATTCTTTATCCTTGTACATACCGTTAGGCATGTGATCGATACATCTACAACTCGCTTATAACTCTTCAAGTTTATTAATATGCTTAGCTATGTTTCCTTCGAATGCCATCGGGATTTGTTTGAAGTGATTTTTAATAAGCAATTCTTGATGTCGTTCTGAAAATTCTTTATCCTTGTACATACCGTTAGGCATGTGATCGATACATCTACAACTCGCTTATAACTCTTCGATTTCATTAATATGCTTAGCTATGTTTCCTTCGATCGCAATCGGGATTAGTTTGACGTGATTTACATTTACACTGATATAAAATTACTTTGCAAATTTAATACCAAATTTCTTTTCGTAAAGCTCGCACACCAGGATTAAAAGATTTTACATGTTTATTTATAAAATTACACTGGTAAACTTCAGATACAGCATTTTTTAATTATTATTAGATTATCAAATTATTTCTGTTTATTTAATATTGGTCGTTCCATTGTATATATGTTGAAATTTATCAAACTATTTCTTGCACAATGTGAAAAATATTTTGCATATTTATTTATAAGTTTACAACAGTAAACTCCAGTTACAGAATTGTAAACTTTATAATTATTATTAAATTATCGATTGTTTCTGTTTACTTACTAATGGTTAAGTTGATTCGTACATTTGCTGAAATTTATGAAATGATTTCTCACACAATGTGCAAAGCTTTTTGAATGTTTATTTATGAATTTTCAGTGGTAAACTTTAATTAAAGAATTGTCTTAACTTCGTTAATTATTATTAAATTATTAATTATACTTGTTTAATAACTTTTCTAGAGTCAATTATACATTTGTTGTAATCATTATGGAGTAAAGATAGGCAAATAAGCATTATAGGTAGGTACACGTTTAATTTAAACATTCTTAATATTACAACTGCTTCCATCTCTCTCTCAGGTGCTCCTAGCTTCGATGGTGTGTTTTAAGCATCCGAGTTCGGTGTAGATGATTTTTTTTAAATAATTGTGTTGCAAATTATTGACCAATGTATAATTTTAGTTTTGTGGTTATTGACGCATTACCAACCAGCATTTAGAAACAACTCACAATAAAATTAAAACTGCAACAATTGAATTAACAAAGGAAATCTCATCCAATATGTCTGAGAAGAAACTGAACATAAATACAATTTGAGTACCATTAAAAAAATAATGACATACCGTTTATTTGCATACGTATGTATTTATTTTAATAAAACGAGAATGGAGAGGAGAAATAGTTTCAGGTAAAATGGAAATTCTTTACCCATTATAATTTTGTTAGATTTTTCAGATTTTCAAACATTCAATCATTAGAATGTTTATTAATGAAGATCCAGTGGTAAGTAAACAGAACTTTAGTTACAGGATTGTCGTAACTTTCTCAATTATTGTTAAATTGTTTTTGTTTAATTAACATTGTCGTTTCTGGTCATATTTGAAATTTCGATATTTATTCCAAAGTGAATTTTTTCTCGCAAATTAGAAAAACACATTTGTTTTTTGATTTGATAAGGATCATTCATCCCAATGTGCATTGATGTCAATTGTACATTTGTGTTAATCATTTTGGAGTAAAGGTAGGTAAATAAGCATTATAGATAGGTATACCTTTTATTTAAACATTCTTAATATTACAACTGCTTCCATCTCTCTCTCTCAGGTGCTCCTAGCTTCGATGGTGTGTTTTAAGCATCCGAGTTCGGTGTAGATGATATTTTTTAAATAATTGTGTTGCAAATTATTGACCATTGTATAATTTTAGTATTGTGGTTATTGATGCATTACCAACCAGCATTTAGAAACAACTCACAATATAATTAAAACTGAAACAATTGAATTAATAAAGGAAATCTCATCCAATATGTCTGAGAAGAAACTGAACATAAATACAATGTGAGTACCATTAAAAAAATAATGACATACCGTTTATTTGCATACGTATGTATTTATTTTAATAAAACGAGAATGGAGAGGAGAAATAATTTCAAGTAAAATGTAAATTCCTCACCCATTATAATTTTGTTAGATTTTTCAGATTTTCAAACATTCAATCATTAGAATGTTTATTAATGAAGATCCAGTGGTAAGTAAACAGAACTTTAATTACAGGATTGTCGAAATTTTCTCAATTATTGTTAAATTGTTTTTGTTTAATTGACATTGTCGTTTCTGCTCATATTTGAAATTTCGATATATATTCCAAAGTGAATTTGGTCTCGCAAATTAGAAAAACACTTTTGTTTTTTTTATTATGATAAGGATCATTCATCCCAATGTGCATTGATGTTGTTTTGATATCCTTGGCTCTTTTGGAACTTCGGGGAACTGAGAAAGAGAGGAGAATTAAGCAGATGATATTCACCTGCAAAAAGAGAGCATTGATCCCCAGCGAATGAAGTGTCTGGAGAAAAGCCGAAGTAACGCTAGGGAAATATTATCACGTGATTCAATCGAATGTTTTGATAAATATCCCCAGCGGATCTGCAATGATGCGACAACTTGGTCCGGCTGGATTTGGTTGTCGCTAGTCGACATGGACACGAGTTGCCGTATGGCAAAAAAGGTAAGCTAAACTCATTTATGCATTGTCTGCGTGGTACAATGAGTTTAGCTATGTGTCCTTGGTGGAAACATGCTTTGCAGGTGAAAAGGTAAGTAGGGGGAAATGGCGTTGATTTGACGCGCTGTAAGGCGGTCGAAATTAGGTAGGAATTGTGGGTTGTTTCTCATATAGAACAGAGAAACCCCCACATACCTTTTATTTAAACATTCTTAATATTACAACTGCTTCCATCTCTCTCTCTCAGGTGCTCCTAGCTTCGATGGTGTGTTGTAAGCATCCGAGTTCGGGAGAGATGATATTTTTTAAATAATTGTGTTGCAAATTATTGACCAATGTATAATTTTAGTTTTGTGGTTATTGACGCATTACCAACCAGCATTTAGAAACAACTCACAATAAAATTAAAACTGCAACAATTGAATTAACAAAGGAAATCTCATCCAATATGTCTGAGAAGAAACTGAACATAAATACAATTTGAGTACCTTTAAAAAAATAATGACATACCGTTTATTTGCATACGTATGTATTTATTTTAATAAAACGAGAATGGAGAGGAGAAATAGTTTCAAGTAAAATGGAAATTCCTTACCCATTATAATTTTGTTAGATTTTCAAGATTTTCAAACATTCAATCATTAGAATGTTTATTAATGAAGATCCAGTGGTAAGTAAACAGAACTTTAGTTACAGGATTGTCGTAACTTTCTCAATTATTGTTAAATTGTTTTTGTTTAATTAACATTGTCGTTTCTGGTCATATTTGAAATTTTGATATTTATTCCAAAGTGAATTTTTTCTCGCAAATTAGAAAAACACATTTGTTTTTTGATTTGATAAGGATCATTCATCCCAATGTGCATTGATGTCAATTGTACATTTGTGCTAATCATTTTGGAGTAAAGGTAGGTAAATAAGCATTATAGATAGGTATACCTTTTATTTAAACATTCTTAATATTACAACTGCTTCCATCTCTCTCTCTCAGGTGCTCCTAACTTCGATGGTGTGTTTTAAGCATCCGACTTCGGTAGAGATGATATTTTTGAAATAATTGTGTTGCAAATTATTGACCATTGTATAATTTTAGTTTTGTGGTTATTGATGCATTACCAACCAGCATTTAGAAACAACTTACAATAAAGTTAAAACTGCAACAATTGAATTAACAAAGGAAATCTCATCCAATATGTCTGAGAAGAAACTGAACATAAATACAATTTGAGTACCATTAAAAAAATAATGACATACCGTTTATTTGCATACGTATGTATTTATTTTAATAAAACGAGAATGGAGAGGAGAAATAGTTTCTAAGTAAGATGGAAATTCCTTACCCATTATAATTTTGTTAGATTTTTCAGATTTTCAAACATTCAATCATTAGAATGTTTATTAATGAAGATCCAGTGGTAAACTTTAGTTACAGGATTGTCGTAACTTTGTCAAATATTGTTAAATTGTCTCCTTTTAATTAACATTGTCGTTTCTGGTCATATTTGAGATCTCGACATTTATTCCAAAGTGAATTTGGTCTCGCAAATTAGAAAAACACATTTGTTTTTTTTTATTATGATAAGGATCATTCATCCCAATGTGAATTGATGTTGTTTTGATGCCCTCGGCTCTTTTGAAACTTCGGGGAAATATTTGTTTTTGTATTTTCCCCGAATCTTCTATCCTGTCCTCAATGTTATAATTATTTTCTTGGATTGTCAATAAGCAATTCTTGATGTCGTTCTGAAAATTCTTTATCCTTGTACATACCGTTAGGCATGTGATCGATACATCTACAACTCGCTTATAACTCTTCAAGTTTATTAATATGCTTAGCTATGTTTCCTTCGAATGCCATCGGGATTTGTTTGAAGTGATTTTTAATAAGCAATTCTTGATGTCGTTCTGAAAATTCTTTATCCTTGTACATACCGTTAGGCATGTGATCGATACATCTACAACTCGCTTATAACTCTTCGATTTCATTAATATGCTTAGCTATGTTTCCTTCGATCGCAATCGGGATTAGTTTGACGTGATTTACATTTACACTGATATAAAATTACTTTGCAAATTTAATACCAAATTTCTTTTCGTAAAGCTCGCACACCAGGATTAAAAGATTTTACATGTTTATTTATAAAATTACACTGGTAAACTTCAGATACAGCATTTTTTAATTATTATTAGATTATCAAATTATTTCTGTTTATTTAATATTGGTCGTTCCATTGTATATATGTTGAAATTTATCAAACTATTTCTTGCACAATGTGAAAAATATTTTGCATATTTATTTATAAGTTTACAACAGTAAACTCCAGTTACAGAATTGTAAACTTTATAATTATTATTAAATTATCGATTGTTTCTGTTTACTTACTAATGGTTAAGTTGATTCGTACATTTGCTGAAATTTATGAAATGATTTCTCACACAATGTGCAAAGCTTTTTGAATGTTTATTTATGAATTTTCAGTGGTAAACTTTAATTAAAGAATTGTCTTAACTTCGTTAATTATTATTAAATTATTAATTATACTTGTTTAATAACTTTTCTAGAGTCAATTATACATTTGTTGTAATCATTATGGAGTAAAGATAGGCAAATAAGCATTATAGGTAGGTACACGTTTAATTTAAACATTCTTAATATTACAACTGCTTCCATCTCTCTCTCAGGTGCTCCTAGCTTCGATGGTGTGTTTTAAGCATCCGAGTTCGGTGTAGATGATTTTTTTTAAATAATTGTGTTGCAAATTATTGACCAATGTATAATTTTAGTTTTGTGGTTATTGACGCATTACCAACCAGCATTTAGAAACAACTCACAATAAAATTAAAACTGCAACAATTGAATTAACAAAGGAAATCTCATCCAATATGTCTGAGAAGAAACTGAACATAAATACAATTTGAGTACCATTAAAAAAATAATGACATACCGTTTATTTGCATACGTATGTATTTATTTTAATAAAACGAGAATGGAGAGGAGAAATAGTTTCAGGTAAAATGGAAATTCTTTACCCATTATAATTTTGTTAGATTTTTCAGATTTTCAAACATTCAATCATTAGAATGTTTATTAATGAAGATCCAGTGGTAAGTAAACAGAACTTTAGTTACAGGATTGTCGTAACTTTCTCAATTATTGTTAAATTGTTTTTGTTTAATTAACATTGTCGTTTCTGGTCATATTTGAAATTTCGATATTTATTCCAAAGTGAATTTTTTCTCGCAAATTAGAAAAACACATTTGTTTTTTGATTTGATAAGGATCATTCATCCCAATGTGCATTGATGTCAATTGTACATTTGTGTTAATCATTTTGGAGTAAAGGTAGGTAAATAAGCATTATAGATAGGTATACCTTTTATTTAAACATTCTTAATATTACAACTGCTTCCATCTCTCTCTCTCAGGTGCTCCTAGCTTCGATGGTGTGTTTTAAGCATCCGAGTTCGGTGTAGATGATATTTTTTAAATAATTGTGTTGCAAATTATTGACCATTGTATAATTTTAGTATTGTGGTTATTGATGCATTACCAACCAGCATTTAGAAACAACTCACAATATAATTAAAACTGAAACAATTGAATTAATAAAGGAAATCTCATCCAATATGTCTGAGAAGAAACTGAACATAAATACAATGTGAGTACCATTAAAAAAATAATGACATACCGTTTATTTGCATACGTATGTATTTATTTTAATAAAACGAGAATGGAGAGGAGAAATAATTTCAAGTAAAATGTAAATTCCTCACCCATTATAATTTTGTTAGATTTTTCAGATTTTCAAACATTCAATCATTAGAATGTTTATTAATGAAGATCCAGTGGTAAGTAAACAGAACTTTAATTACAGGATTGTCGAAATTTTCTCAATTATTGTTAAATTGTTTTTGTTTAATTGACATTGTCGTTTCTGCTCATATTTGAAATTTCGATATATATTCCAAAGTGAATTTGGTCTCGCAAATTAGAAAAACACTTTTGTTTTTTTTATTATGATAAGGATCATTCATCCCAATGTGCATTGATGTTGTTTTGATATCCTTGGCTCTTTTGGAACTTCGGGGAAATATTTGTTTTTGTATTTTCCCTGAATCTTCTATCCTGTCCTCAATGTTATAATTATTTTCTTGGATTTTTAATAAGCAATTCTTGATTCGTTCTGAAAATTCTTTATCCTTGTACATACCGTTAGGCTTGTGATCGATACATCTACAACTCGCTTATTACTCTTCGATTTTATTAATATGTCTAGCTATGTTTCCTTCGAATGCCATCGGGATTTGTTTGACGTGATTTACATTTACACTGGTATAAAATTACTTTGCATATTTAATACCAAATTTCTTTTGGTAAAGCTCGCACACCAGGATTAAAAGATTTTACATGTTTCTTTATAAAATTGCACTGGTAAACTACACCATTTTTTAATTATTATTAGATTATCAAATTATTTCTGTTTATTTAATATTGGTCGTTCCATTGTATATATGTTGACATTTTTCAAACTATTTCTTGCACAATGTGAAAAATATTTTGCATATTTATTTATAAGTTTACAACAGTAAACTTCAGTTACAGAATTGTAAATTTTATAATTCACGTATTCACGCACGTATTCCTTATATCACCCAACGATGTTGCGCGGTTGCGAGAATAGTCCACCCAGGATAACTGGAACATTAAATAACACTCTGGTGTTTGTTTGTTTGATAATAATTTCCTTATTATTTGATTTTGTCGAACACTCTCATATTGTGTTTTCAAATGTGTTTGCCGTCTTTCCCACAGGAGTACTTTGGAGTACGGCTTCAAAGTAGCGTTTTGCAAATGTAAATACGTTTGTTTAATTTCAAGGACTTCACAAAAATTGCAACTAATTAAAACAGTTAGTAATAATGCAATTACACTAGCACCGTATACATTCGCCATTTTTCATCGGTATAATTACTATTTAGGTCTCTAAACTTTACACTTCTTCTGTGAATCTCTGCGGACAAACGTGTGCATAAGTATGCACACGCGGCGGCGGTTAGCGACACAACCTCTCTTCGGTAATCACGTTAATCGACTGTCTGAAAAGGGAAGAAATTGGATACAACCAAAAAAGAACATACTTCTGCTCACTGCCACGTTCTTCGATGTGTGGTAGGTTACGTCGGTAAACTGATGATCGAAGAGAGCGGGACAATGAGAGAACAGAGACACGCTGTACGATTAACTTGGGGTGGATTTGGTTGTATGTGCATGAATCAATGTAGTTCTGATCGGAACCCATTGACTTGATTCGGTAGTATGGTGAGTTCAGTGCACATTGATCCATACGAAGACAGAACTGAGAAAGAGAGGAGAATTAAGCAGATGATATTCACCTGCAAAAAGAGAGCATTGATCCCCAGCGAATGAAGTGTCTGGAGAAAAGCCGAAGTAACGCTAGGGAAATATTATCACGTGATTCAATCGAATGTTTTGATAAATATCCCCAGCGGATCTGCAATGATGCGACAACTTGGTCCGGCTGGATTTGGTTGTCGCTAGTCGACATGGACACGAGTTGCCGTATGGCAAAAAAGGTAAGCTAAACTCATTTATGCATTGTCTGCGTGGTACAATGAGTTTAGCTATGTGTCCTTGGTGGAAACATGCTTTGCAGGTGAAAAGGTAAGTAGGGGGAAATGGCGTTGATTCGACGCGCTGTAAGGCGGTCGAAATTAGGTAGGAATTGTGGGTTGTTTCTCATATAGAACAGAGAAACCCCCACATACCTTTTATTTAAACATTCTTAATATTACAACTGCTTCCATCTCTCTCTCTCAGGTGCTCCTAGCTTCGATGGTGTGTTGTAAGCATCCGAGTTCGGGAGAGATGATATTTTTTAAATAATTGTGTTGCAAATTATTGACCAATGTATAATTTTAGTTTTGTGGTTATTGACGCATTACCAACCAGCATTTAGAAACAACTCACAATAAAATTAAAACTGCAACAATTGAATTAACAAAGGAAATCTCATCCAATATGTCTGAGAAGAAACTGAACATAAATACAATTTGAGTACCATTAAAAAAATAATGACATACCGTTTATTTGCATACGTATGTATTTATTTTAATAAAACGAGAATGGAGAGGAGAAATAGTTTCAAGTAAAATGGAAATTCCTTACCCATTATAATTTTGTTAGATTTTTCAGATTTTCAAACATTCAATCATTAGAATGTTTATTAATGAAGATCCAGTGGTAAGTAAACAGAACTTTAGTTACAGGATTGTCGTAACTTTCTCAATTATTGTTAAATTGTTTTTGTTTAATTAACATTGTCGTTTCTGGTCATATTTGACATTTCGATATTTATTCCAAAGTGAATTTTTTCTCGCAAATTAGAAAAACACATGTGTTTTTTGATTTGATAAGGATCATTCATCCCAATGTGCATTGATGTCAATTGTACATTTGTGTTAATCATTTTGGAGTAAAGGTAGGTAAATAAGCATTATAGATAGGTATACCTTTTATTTAAACATTCTTAATATTACAACTGCTTCCATCTCTTTCTCTCAGGTGCTCCTAACTTCGATGGTGTGTTTTAAGCATCCGACTTCGGTAGAGATGATATTTTTTAAATAATTGTGTTGCAAATTATTGACCATTGTATAATTTTAGTTTTGTGGTGATTGATGCATTACCAACCAGCATTTAGAAACAATTCAGAATAAAATTAAAATTGCAACAATTGAATTAATAAAGGAAATCTCATCCAATATGTCTGAGAAGAAACTGAACATAAATACAATGTGAGTACCATTAAAAAAATAATGACATACCGTTTATTTGCATACGTATGTATTTATTTTAATAAAACGAGAATGGAGAGGAGAAATAGTTTCAAGTAAAATGGAAATTCCTTACCCATTATAATTTTGTTAGATTTTTCAGATTTTCAAACATTCAATCATTAGAATGTTTATTAATGAAGATCCAGTGGTAAGTAAACAGAACTTTAGTTACAGGATTGTCGTAACTTTCTCAATTATTGTTAAATTGTTTTTGTTTAATTAACATTGTCGTTTCTGGTCATATTTGAAATTTCGATATTTATTCCAAAGTGAATTTTTTCTCGCAAATTAGAAAAACACATTTGTTTTTTGATTTGATAAGGATCATTCATCCCAATGTGGATTGATGTCAATTGTACATTTGTGTTAATCATTTTGGAGTAAAGGTAGGTAAATAAGCATTATAGATAAATAATTGTGTTGCAAATTATTGACCATTGTATAATTTTAGTTTTGTGGTGATTGATGCATTACCAACCAGCATTTAGAAACAATTCAGAATAAAATTAAAATTGCAACAATTGAATTAATAAAGGAAATCTCATCCAATATGTCTGAGAAGAAACTGAACATAAATACAATGTGAGTACCATTAAAAAAATAATGACATACCGTTACTTGCATACGTATGTATTTATTTTAATAAAACGGGAATGGAGAGGAGAAATTATTTCTAAGTAAGATGGAAATTCCTTACCCATTATAATTTTGTTAGATTTTTCAGATTTTCAAACATTCAATCATTAGAATGTTTATTAATGAAGATCCAGTGGTAAACTTTAGTTACAGGATTGTCGTAACTTTGTCAACTATTGTTAAATTGTCTCCTTTTAATTAACATTGTCGTTTCTGGTCATATTTGAGATCTCGACATTTATTCCAAAGTGAATTTGGTCTCGCAAATTAGAAAAACACATTTGTGTTTTTTATTATGATAAGGATCATTCATCCCAATGTGCATTGATGTTGTTTTGATGCCCTCGGCTCTTTTGAAACTTCGGGGAAATATTTGTTTTTGTATTTTCCCTGAATCTTCTATCCTGTCCTCAATGTTATAATTATTTTCTTGGATTTTCAATAAGCAATTCTTGATGTCTTTCTGAAAATTCTTTATCCTTGTACATACCGTTAGGCATGTGATCGATACATCTACAACTCGCTTATAACTCTTCAAGTTTATTAATATGCTTAGCTAT
Source organism: Microdon myrmicae (assembly GCA_963931805.1). Taxonomy (NCBI): domain Eukaryota; kingdom Metazoa; phylum Arthropoda; class Insecta; order Diptera; family Syrphidae; genus Microdon; species Microdon myrmicae. The sequence goes on along the minus strand of OZ007500.1, from coordinate 61,386 downwards.
GTTTCCTTCGAATGCCATCGGGATTTGTTTGACGTGATTTTTAATAAGCAATTCTGGATGTCGTTCTGAAAATTCTTTATCCTTGTACATACCGTTAGGCATGTGATCGATACATCTACAACTCGCTTATAACTCTTCGATTTTATTAATATGCTTAGCTATGTTTCCTTCGAATGCAATCGGGATTAGTTTGACGTGATTTTCATTTACACTGATATAAAATTACTTTGCAAATTTAATACCAAATTTCTTTTCGTAAAGCTCGCACACCAGGATTAAAAGATTTTACATGTTTATTTATAAAATTACATTGGTAAACTTCAGATACAGCATTTTTTAATTATTATTAGATTATCAAATTATTTCCGTTTATTTAATATTGGTCGTTCCATTGTATATATGTGGAAATTTATCAAACTATTTCTTGTACCATGCGAAAAATATTTTGCATACGTATTTATTAGTTTACAACAGTAAACTTCAGTTACAGAATTGTAAATTTTATAATTATTATTAAATTATCGTTAGGCATGTGATCGATACATCTACAACTCGCTTATAACTCTTCGATTTTATTAATATGCTTAGCTATGTTTCCTTCGAATGCAATCGGGATTAGTTTGACGTGATTTACATTTACACTGATATAAAATTACTTTGCAAAGTTAATACCAAATTTCTTTTGGTAAAGCTCGCACACCAGGATTAAAAGATTTTACATGTTTATTTATAAAATTACACTGGTAAACTTCAGATACAGCATTTTTTAATTATTATTAGATTATAAAATTATTTCTGTTTATTTAATATTGGTCGTTCCATTGTATATATGTTGAAATTTATCAAACTATTTCTTGCACAATGTGAAAAATATTTTGCATATTTATGAAATGATTTCTCACACAATGTGCAAAGCTTTTTGAATGTTTATTTATGAATTTTCAGTGGTAAACTTTAATCAAAGAATTGTCTTAATTTCGTTAATTATTATTAAATTATTAATTATACTTGTTTAATAACTTTTCTAGAGTCAATTATACATTTGTTGTAATCATTATGGAGTAAAGATAGGCAAATAAGCATTATAGGTAGGTACACGTTTAATTTAAACATTCTTAATATTACAACTGCTTCCATCTCTCTCTCAGGTGCTCCTAGCTTCGATGGTGTGTTTTAAGCATCCGAGTTGGGTGTAGATGATATTTTTTAAATAATTGTGTTGCAAATTATTGACCATTGTATAATTTTAGTTTTGTGGTGATTGATGCATTACCAACCAGCATTTAGAAACAATTCAGAATAAAATAAAATTGCAACAATTGAATTAATAAAGGAAATCTCATCCAATATGTCTGAGAAGAAACTGAACATAAATACAATGTGAGTACCATTAAAAAAATAATGACATACCGTTTATTTGCATACGTATGTATTTATTTTAATAAAACGAGAATGGAGAGGAGAAATAGTTTCAAGTAAAATGGAAATTCCTTACCCATTATAATTTTGTTAGATTTTTCAGATTTTCAAACATTCAATCATTAGAATGTTTATTAATGAAGATCCAGTGGTAAGTAAACAGAACTTTAGTTACAGGATTGTCGTAACTTTCTCAATTATTGTTAAATTGTTTTTGTTTAATTAACATTGTCGTTTCTGGTCATATTTGAAATTTCGATATTTATTCCAAAGTGAATTTTTTCTCGCAAATTAGAAAAACACATTTGTTTTTTGATTTGATAAGGATCATTCATCCCAATGTGGATTGATGTCAATTGTACATTTGTGTTAATCATTTTGGAGTAAAGGTAGGTAAATAAGCATTATAGATAAATAATTGTGTTGCAAATTATTGACCATTGTATAATTTTAGTTTTGTGGTGATTGATGCATTACCAACCAGCATTTAGAAACAATTCAGAATAAAATTAAAATTGCAACAATTGAATTAATAAAGGAAATCTCATCCAATATGTCTGAGAAGAAACTGAACATAAATACAATTTGAGTACCATTAAAAAAATAATGACATACCGTTTATTTGCATACGTATGTATTTACTTTAATAAAACGGGAATGGAGAGGAGAAATAGTTTCTAAATAAGATGGAAATTCCTTACCCATTATAATTTTGTTAGATTTTTCAGATTTTCAAACATTCAATCATTAGAATGTTTATTAATGAAGATCCAGTGGTAAACTTTAGTTACAGGATTGTCGTAACTTTGTCAAATATTGTTAAATTGTCTCCTTTTAATTAACATTGTCGTTTCTGGTCATATTTGAGATCTCGACATTTATTCCAAAGTGAATTTGGTCTCGCAAATTAGAAAAACACATTTGTTTTTTTTATTATGATAAGGATCATTCATCCCAATGTGCATTGATGTTGTTTTGATGCCCTCGGCTCTTTTGAAACTTCGGGGAAATATTTGTTTTTGTATTTTCCCTGAATCTTCTATCCTGTCCTCAATGTTATAATTATTTTCTTGGATTTTCAATAAGCAATTCTTGATGTCTTTCTGAAAATTCTTTATCCTTGTACATACCGTTAGGCATGTGATCGATACATCTACAACTCGCTTATAACTCTTCAAGTTTATTAATATGCTTAGCTATGTTTCCTTCGAATGCCATCGGGATTTGTTTGACGTGATTTTTAATAAGCAATTCTGGATGTCGTTCTGAAAATTCTTTATCCTTGTACATACCGTTAGGCATGTGATCGATACATCTGCAACTCGCTTATAACTCTTCGATTTTATTAATATGCTTAGCTACGTTTTCTTCGAATGCAATCGGGATTAGTTTGACGTGATTTTCATTTACACTGATATAAAATTACTTTGCAAATTTAATACCAAATTTCTTTTCGTAAAGCTCGCACACCAGGATTAAAAGATTTTACATGTTTATTTATAAAATTACATTGGTAAACTTCAGATACAGCATTTTTTAATTATTATTAGATTATCAAATTATTTCCGTTTATTTAATATTGGTCGTTCCATTGTATATATGTGGAAATTTATCAAACTATTTCTTGTACCATGCGAAAAATATTTTGCATACGTATTTATTAGTTTACAACAGTAAACTTCAGTTACAGAATTGTAAATTTTATAATTATTATTAAATTATCGTTAGGCATGTGATCGATACATCTACAACTCGCTTATAACTCTTCGATTTTATTAATATGCTTAGCTATGTTTCCTTCGAATGCAATCGGGATTAGTTTGACGTGATTTACATTTACACTGATATAAAATTACTTTGCAAAGTTAATACCAAATTTCTTTTGGTAAAGCTCGCACACCAGGATTAAAAGATTTTACATGTTTATTTATAAAATTACACTGGTAAACTTCAGATACAGCATTTTTTAATTATTATTAGATTATAAAATTATTTCTGTTTATTTAATATTGGTCGTTCCATTGTATATATGTTGAAATTTATCAAACTATTTCTTGCACAATGTGAAAAATATTTTGCATATTTATGAAATGATTTCTCACACAATGTGCAAAGCTTTTTGAATGTTTATTTATGAATTTTCAGTGGTAAACTTTAATCAAAGAATTGTCTTAATTTCGTTAATTATTATTAAATTATTAATTATACTTGTTTAATAACTTTTCTAGAGTCAATTATACATTTGTTGTAATCATTATGGAGTAAAGATAGGCAAATAAGCATTATACGTAGGTACACGTTTAATTTAAACATTCTTAATATTACAACTGCTTCCATCTCTCTCTCAGGTGCTCCTAGCTTCGATGGTGTGTTTTAAGCATCCGAGTTGGGTGTAGATGATATTTTTTAAATAATTGTGTTGCAAATTATTGACCATTGTATAATTTTAGTTTTGTGGTGATTGATGCATTACCAACCAGCATTTAGAAACAATTCAGAATAAAATTAAAATTGCAACAATTGAATTAATAAAGGAAATCTCATCCAATATGTCTGAGAAGAAACTGAACATAAATACAATGTGAGTACCATTAAAAAAATAATGACATACCGTTTATTTGCATACGTATGTATTTATTTTAATAAAACGGGAATGGAGAGGAGAAATAGTTTCTAAGTAAGATGGAAATTCCTTACCCATTATAATTTTGTTAGATTTTTCAGATTTTCAAACATTCAATCATTAGAATGTTTATTAATGAAGATCCAGTGGTAAACTTTAGTTACAGGATTGTCGTAACTTTGTCAAATATTGTTAAATTGTCTCCTTTTAATTAACATTGTCGTTTCTGGTCATATTTGAGATCTCGACATTTATTCCAAAGTGAATTTGGTCTCGCAAATTAGAAAAACACATTTGTTTTTTTTATTATGATAAGGACCATTCATCCCAATGTGCATTGATGTTGTTTTGATGCCCTTGGCTCTTTTGAAACTTCGGGGAAATATTTGTTTTTGTATTTTCCCTGAATCTTCTATCCTGTCCTCAATGTTATAATTATTTTCTTGGATTTTTAATAAGCAATTCTTGATGTCGTTCTGAAAATTCTTTATCCTTGTACATACCGTTAGGCATATGATCGATACATCTACAACTCGCTTATAACTCTTCGATTTTATTAATATGCTTAGCTATGTTTCCTTCGAATGCCATCGGGATTTGTTTGACGTGATTTTTAATAAGCAATTCTTGATGTCGTTCTGAAAATTCTTTATCCTTGTACATACCGTTAGGCATGTGATCGATACATCTACAACTCGCTTATAACTTTTCGATTTTATTAATATGCTTAGCTATGTTTCCTTCGAATGCCATCGGGATTTGTTTGACGTGGTATAAAATTACTTTGCATATTTAATACCAAATTTCTTTTGGTAAAGCTCGCACACCAGGATTAAAAGATTTTACATGTTTATTTATAAAATTGCACTGGTAAACTTTAGATACAGCATTTTTTAATTATTATTAGATTATCAAATTATTTCTGTTTTTTAATATTGGTCGTTCCATTGTATATATGTTGAAATTTATCAAACTATTTCTATAACAATGTGAACAATATTTGCATATTTATTTATAAGTTTACAACAGTAAACTCCAGTTCCAGAATTGTAAATTTTACAACTATTAAATTAAATTATCGATTGTTTCTGTTCACTTACTAATGGTTAAGTTGATTCGTACATTTGCTGAAATTTATGAAATGATTTCTCACACAATGTTCAAAGCTTTTTGAATGTTTATTTATGAATTTTCAGTGGTAAACTTTAATTAAAGAATTGTCTTAACTTCGTTAATTATTATTAAATTATTAATTATACTTGTTTAATAACTTTTCTAAAGTCAATTGTACATTTGTTGTAATCAATATGGAGTAAAGATAGGCAAATAAGCATTATAGGTAGGTACACGTTTAATTTAAACATTCTTAATATTACAACTGCTTCCATCTCTCTCTCTCAGGTGCTCCTAGCTTCGATGGTGTGTTTTAAGCATCCGAGTTCGGTGTAGATGATATTTTTTAAATAATTGTGCTGCAAATTATTGACCATTGTATAATTTTAGTTTTGTGGTTATTGATGCATTACCAACCGGCATTTAGAAACAACTTACAATAAAGTTAAAACTGCAACAATTGAATTAACAAAGAAATCTCATCCAATATGTCTGTAATCATTATGGAGTAAAGATAGGCAAATAAGCATTATAGGTAGGTACACGTTTAATTTAAACATTCTTAATATTACAACTGCTTCCATCTCTCTCTCAGGTGCTCCTAGCTTCGATGGTGTGTTTTAAGCATCCGAGTTCGGTGTAGATGATATTTTTTAAATAATTGTGTAGCTAATTATTGACCATTGTATAATTTTAGTTTTGTGGTTATTGATGCATTACCAACCAGCATTTAGAAACAACTCAGAATAAAATTAAAACTGCATCAATTGAATTAATAAAGGAAATCTCATCCAATATGTCTGAGAAGAAACTGAACATAAATACAATGTGAGTACCATTAAAAAAGTAACGACATACCGTTTATTTGCATACGTATGTATTTATTTTAATAAAACGGGAATGGAGAGGAGAAATAGTTTCTAAGTAAGATGGAAATTCCTTACCCATTATAATTTTGTTAGATTTTTCAGATTTTCAAACATTCAATCATTAGAATGTTTATTAATGAAGATCCAGTGGTAAACTTTAGTTACAGGATTGTCGTAACTTTGTCAAATATTGTTAAATTGTCTCCTTTTAATTAACATTGTAGTTTCTGGTCATATTTGAGATCTCGACATTTATTCCAAAGTGAATTTGGTCTCGCAAATTAGAAAAACACATTTGTTTTTTTTATTATGATAAGGATCATTCATCCCAATGTGCATTGATGTTGTTTTGATGCCCTCGGCTCTTTTGAAACTTCGGGGAAATATTTGTTTTTGTATTTTCCCTGAATCTTCTATCCTGTCCTCAATGTTATAATTATTTTCTTGGATTTTCAATAAGCAATTCTTGATGTCGTTCTGAAAATTCTTTATCCTTGTACATACCGTTAGGCATGTGATCGATACATCTACAACTCGCTTATAACTCTTCAAGTTTATTAATATGCTTAGCTATGTTTCCTTCGAATGCCATCGGGATTTGTTTGACGTGATTTTTAATAAGCAATTCTGGATGTCGTTCTGAAAATTCTTTATCCTTGTACATACCGTTAGGCATGTGATCGATACATCTACAACTCGCTTATAACTCTTCGATTTTATTAATATGCTTAGCTATGTTTCCTTCGAATGCAATCGGGATTAGTTTGACGTGATTTTCATTTACACTGATATAAAATTACTTTGCAAATTTAATACCAAATTTCTTTTCGTAAAGCTCGCACACCAGGATTAAAAGATTTTACATGTTTATTTATAAAATTACATTGGTAAACTTCAGATACAGCATTTTTTAATTATTATTAGATTATCAAATTATTTCCGTTTATTTAATATTGGTCGTTCCATTGTATATATGTGGAAATTTATCAAACTATTTCTTGTACCATGTGAAAAATATTTTGCATACGTATTTATAAGTTTACAACAGTAAACTTCAGTTACAGAATTGTAAATTTTATAATTATTATTAAATTATCGTTAGGCATGTGATCGATACATCTACAACTCGCTTATAACTCTTCGATTTTATTAATATGCTTAGCTATGTTTCCTTCGAATGCAATCGGGATTAGTTTGACGTGATTTACATTTACACTGATATAAAATTACTTTGCAAAGTTAATACCAAATTTCTTTTGGTAAAGCTCGCACACCAGGATTAAAAGATTTTACATGTTTATTTATAAAATTACACTGGTAAACTTCAGATACAGCATTTTTTAATTATTATTAGATTATAAAATTATTTCTGTTTATTTAATATTGGTCGTTCCATTGTATATATGTTGAAATTTATCAAACTATTTCTTGCACAATGTGAAGAATATTTTGCATATTTATGAAATGATTTCTCACACAATGTGCAAAGCTTTTTGAATGTTTATTTATGAATTTTCAGTGGTAAACTTTAATCAAAGAATTGTCTTAATTTCGTTAATTATTATTAAATTATTAATTATACTTGTTCAATAACTTTTCTAGAGTCAATTATACATTTGTTGTAATCATTATGGAGTAAAGATAGGCAAATAAGCATTATACGTAGGTACACGTTTAATTTAAACATTCTTAATATTACAACTGCTTCCATCTCTCTCTCAGGTGCTCCTAGCTTCGATGGTGTGTTTTAAGCATCCGAGTTCGGTGTACATGATATTTTTTAAATAATTGTGTTGCAAATTATTGACCAATGTATAATTTTAGTTTTGTGGTTATTGACGCATTACCAACCAGCATTTAGAAACAACTCACAATAAAATTAAAACTGCAACAATTGAATTAACAAAGGAAATCTCATCCAATATGTCTGAGAAGAAACTGAACATAAATACAATTTGAGTACCATTAAAAAAATAATGACATACCGTTTATTTGCATACGTATGTATTTATTTTAATAAAACGAGAATGGAGAGGAGAAATAGTTTCAAGTAAAATGGAAATTCCTTACCCATTATAATTTTGTTAGATTTTTCAGATTTTCAAACATTCAATCATTAGAATGTTTATTAATGAAGATCCAGTGGTAAGTAAACAGAACTTTAGTTACAGGATTGTCGTAACTTTCTCAATTATTGTTAAATTGTTTTTGTTTAATTAACATTGTCGTTTCTGGTCATATTTGAAATTTCGATATTTATTCCAAAGTGAATTTTTTCTCGCAAATTAGAAAAACACATTTGTTTTTTGATTTGATAAGGATCATTCTTCCCAATGTGCATTGATGTCAATTGTACATTTGTGTTAATCATTTTGGAGTAAAGGTAGGTAAATAAGCATTATAGATAAATAATTGTGTTGCAAATTATTGACCATTGTATAATTTTAGTTTTGTGGTGATTGATGCATTACCAACCAGCATTTAGAAACAATTCAGAATAAAATTAAAATTGCAACAATTGAATTAATAAAGGAAATCTCATCCAATATGTCTGAGAAGAAACTGAACATAAATACAATTTGAGTACCATTAAAAAAATAATGACATACCGTTTATTTGCATACGTATGTATTTACTTTAATAAAACGGGAATGGAGAGGAGAAATAGTTTCTAAGTAAGATGGAAATTCCTTACCCATTATAATTTGTTAGATTTTTCAGATTTTCAAACATTCAATCATTAGAATGTTTATTAATGAAGATCCAGTGGTAAACTTTAGTTACAGGATTGTCGTAACTTTGTCAAATATTGTTAAATTGTCTCCTTTTAATTAACATTGTCGTTTCTGGTCATATTTGAGATCTCGACATTTATTCCAAAGTGAATTTGGTCTCGCAAATTAGAAAAACACATTTGTTTTTTTTATTATGATAAGGATCATTCATCCCAATGTGCATTGATGTTGTTTTGATGCCCTCGGCTCTTTTGAAACTTCGGGGAAATATTTGTTTTTGTATTTTCCCTGAATCTTCTATCCTGTCCTCAATGTTATAATTATTTTCTTGGATTTTCAATAAGCAATTCTTGATGTCGTTCTGAAAATTCTTTATCCTTGTACATACCGTTAGGCATGTGATCGATACATCTACAACTCGCTTATAACTCTTCAAGTTTATTAATATGCTTAGCTATGTTTCCTTCGAATGCCATCGGGATTTGTTTGACGTGATTTTTAATAAGCAATTCTGGATGTCGTTCTGAAAATTCTTTATCCTTGTACATACCGTTAGGCATGTGATCGATACATCTACAACTCGCTTATAACTCTTCGATTTTATTAATATGCTTAGCTATGTTTCCTTCGAATGCAATCGGGATTAGTTTGACGTGATTTTCATTTACACTGATATAAAATTACTTTGCAAATTTAATACCAAATTTCTTTTCGTAAAGCTCGCACACCAGGATTAAAAGATTTTACATGTTTATTTATAAAATTACACTGGTAAACTTCAGATACAGCATTTTTTAATTATTATTAGATTATAAAATTATTTCTGTTTATTTAATATTGGTCGTTCCATTGTATATATGTTGAAATTTATCAAACTATTTTGCATATTTATGAAATGATTTCTCACACAATGTGCAAAGCTTTTTGAATGTTTATTTATGAATTTTCAGTGGTAAACTTTAATCAAAGAATTGTCTTAATTTCGTTAATTATTATTAAATTATTAATTATACTTGTTTAATAACTTTTCTAGAGTCAATTATACATTTGTTGTAATCATTATGGAGTAAAGATAGGCAAATAAGCATTATAGGTAGGTACACGTTTAATTTAAACATTCTTAATATTACAACTGCTTCCATCTCTCTCTCAGGTGCTCCTAGCTTCGATGGTGTGTTTTAAGCATCCGAGTTGGGTGTAGATGATATTTTTTAAATAATTGTGTTGCAAATTATTGACCAATGTATAATTTTAGTTTTGTGGTTATTGACGCATTACCAACCAGCATTTAGAAACAACTCACAATAAAATTAAAACTGCAACAATTGAATTAACAAAGGAAATCTCATCCAATATGTCTGAGAAGAAACTGAACATAAATACAATTTGAGTACCATTAAAAAAATAATGACATACCGTTTATTTGCATACGTATGTATTTATTTTAATAAAACGAGAATGGAGAGGAGAAATAGTTTCAAGTAAAATGGAAATTCCTTACCCATTATAATTTTGTTAGATTTTTCAGATTTTCAAACATTCAATCATTAGAATGTTTATTAATGAAGATCCAGTGGTAAGTAAACAGAACTTTAGTTACAGGATTGTCGTAACTTTCTCAATTATTGTTAAATTGTTTTTGTTTAATTAACATTGTCGTTTCTGGTCATATTTGAAATTTCGATATTTATTCCAAAGTGAATTTTTTCTCGCAAATTAGAAAAACACATTTGTTTTTTGATTTGATAATGTTGTAGTCCGGACGCCGTGCTTCCTCGGTATGGGGGAAGAGCGGGGACCTTTTATTATTCCTTTTCTTCTTTTGCTGGTCCTGTACGCACAACAATCTTATTACAACTTAAGAATTCTCCACGTATTATGATCCGCGTCCCAGGCGGACCTTCCTTTGGTGAAAGTCCAGTTACAACTGGCTGAGGCGCCATTAACAAGAAAAATCCTTTTTTAAATTCAACGGCTCTTAAAGGGTTTTAGATGATATTAAAACTCATATTATTATCACTATATTTAATATATTTATACCAACTTAGGGTTTCTTAACTCAACTTTCCAGACTCACAATTCAACTTACAATCTCAAACGAACTTTATGAACTGCCCTTTTTTTCTCTTCTATTTTTTTCTTCTGTGACTTTTCACATTCAATTCGGACGAAAATCCAAGTTGCTATGTTTTCAATAAATAAAAAGGTGCAGGTTATTAACTGTGCTGTAACTGGTAATATTGTGAATGTTTATGAATGGTATGTATTAAGTGAGAATGTAATATATGTTAAGTGAAGTTTTTAAGGATGTGTTAGGAGATTCAGTGTTAAATTTAATAAGGGTAGTATTCTGGAATACAACAATAAGGATCATTCATCCCAATGTGCATTGATGTCAATTGTACATTTGTGTTAATCATTTTGGAGTAAAGGTAGGTAAATAAGCATTATAGATAGGTATACCTTTTATTTAAACATTCTTAATATTACAACTGCTTCCATCTCTCTCTCTCTCTCAGGTGCTCCTAGCTTCGATGGTGTGTTTTAAGCATCCGAGTTCGGTAGAGATGATATTTTTGAAATAATTGTGTTGCAAATTATTGACCATTGTATAATTTTAGTATTGTGGTTATTGATGCATTACCAACCAGCATTTAGAAACAACTCACAATAAAATTAAAACTGAAACAATTGAATTAACAAAGGAAATCTCATCCAATATGTCTGAGAAGAAACTGAACATAAATACAATTTGAGTACCATTAAAAAATTAATGACATACCGTTTATTTGCATACGTATGTATTTATTTTAATAAAACGGGAATGGAGAGGAGAAATAGTTTCTAAGTAAGATGGAAACTCCTTACCCATTATAATTTTGTTAGATTTTTCAGATTTTCAAACATTCAATCATTAGAATGTTTATTAATGAAGATCCAGTGGTAAGTAAACAGAACTTTAGTTACAGGATTGTCGTAACTTTCTCAATTATTGTTAAATTGTTTTTGTTTAATTAACATTGTCGTTTCTGGTCATATTTGAAATTTCGATATTTATTCCAAAGTGAATTTTTTCTCGCAAATTAGAAAAACACATTTGTTTTTTGATTTGATAAGGATCATTCATCCCAATGTGCATTGATGTCAATTGTACATTTGTGTTAATCATTTTGGAGTAAAGTTACATACCTATAAGCATTATAGATAGGTATACCTTTTATTTAAACAATCTTAATATTACAACTGCTTCCATCTCTCTCTCTCAGGTGCTCCTAGCTTCGATGGTGTGTTTTAAGCATCCGAGTTCGGTGTAGATGATATTTTTTAAATAATTGTGTTGCAAATTATTGACCATTGTATAATTTTAGTATTGTGGTTATTGATGCATTACCAACCAGCATTTAGAAACAACTCACAATATAATTAAAACTGAAACAATTGAATTAATAAAGGAAATCTCATCCAATATGTCTGAGAAGAAACTGAACATAAGTACAATGTGAGTACTGTGGGGGTAAAAGTGTTGATGCCGACGTACGGCAAGTATTCCATTAACTTCCCCCAAACACTTGTCCACGGTAAAATTGTCCACCAAAGGGAAGAATGAATGAAAGCACTTAACTGAATTTGTTTGCTAGATGTCACTTATATTTTTTTTCTTTATTTAATATTCTTTTAACAATTCGTGTTACCGTGTTTATTCGCTCCGATTGAAAATACGTTTTTTTTTTGCGGAAATTTATTGTAATTGATAATCAATTATCAAAGGGAAAACAAAAAAAACTATTCACTATTGGTGTTCGACGCGACGCGACCTTTTGCTATCGGTTGGTGAATAGCGACTGAACTAATTAGGGATGGAAATTGTAATTTCTGCTTTTTTACACAATGATCTGCCAATGGTAATCATGCTCTCTTGTGTGTTCCCCAACTCACCACACTCATCCAGGTCGAAACGTACTTGTGTATTCGTTCGACGTTGATGGGCGTGGCCAGAATGGAGAAATCAAAAGGGAAAGCACAATAACCCAGGGTGGATCTGGCTAGGTGTGTGTGCGTCAATGCCGTGTATACGGCTGGTCTACTGACCCAGTGACAATATCTTAGGTCAACGCACTATAGCAAGACAGAAATACGAGAGAGAGGACAAACATAGCTAAGGTTATTCACCAGCAAAAAGAGATCATTGGTCCCAAGCGAATGGGTGATCTGGGAAAACTCAATAGGACGCCGCATCGGCTGGGGATATAATTCCATTCTGTGGAATGTTCAATAATACCCAAGCCTATGGACTATGACGTAACCGTGTCGCTTGGTTTGGCTTGGTTGTTGCTAACCAATACGAATGGAATTTCCGGTGGAAATCCCATGGTTAGCGCAATAGTGTTGCCGTATGTTGTTGATTGTAGCTAAACTCAATTATGCATTATCTGCATAGAAAAATGAGTTTAGCTATGCGTCCCTTTGACATGTCCTGCTGGTAAATACCTATCAAGGGAAATGGGTAGGTATTGGTTGGAATTGTGGGCTGTTTCTCCTATAGGATAGAGAAACCCCTACAGTACCATTAAAAAATAATGACATACCGTTTATTTGCATACGTATGTATTTATTTTAATAAAACGAGAATGGAGAGGAGAAATAATTTCAAGTAAAATGTAAATTCCTCACCCATTATAATTTTGTTAGATTTTTCAGATTTTCAAACATTCAATCATTAGAATGTTTATTAATGAAGATCCAGTGGTAAGTAAACAGAACTTTAATTACAGGATTGTCGAAATTTTGTCAATTATTGTTAAATTGTTTTTGTTTAATTGACATTATCGTTTCTGCTCATATTTGAAATTTCGATATATATTCCAAAGTGAATTTGGTCTTGCAAATTAGAAAAACACTTTTGTTTTTTTTATTATGATAAGGATCATTCATCGCAATGTGCATTGATGTTGTTTTGATATCCTTGGCCCTTTTGGAACTTCGGGGAAATATTTGTTTTTGTATTTTCCCTGAATCTTCTATCCTGTCCTCAATGTTATAATTATTTTCTTGGATTTTTAATAAGCAATTCTTGATTCGTTCTGAAAATTCTTTATCCTTGTACATACCGTTAGGCTTGTGATCGATACATCTACAACTCGCTTATTACTCTTCGATTTTATTAATATGTCTAGCTATGTTTCCTTCGAATGCCATCGGGATTTGTTTGACGTGATTTACATTTACACTGGTATAAAATTACTTTGCATATTTAATACCAAATTTCTTTTGGTAAAGCTCGCACACCAGGATTAAAAGATTTTACATGTTTCTTTATAAAATTGCACTGGTAAACTTCAGATACAGCATTTTTTAATTATTATTAGATTATCAAATTATTTCTGTTTATTTAATATTGGTCGTTCCATTGTATATATGTTGAAATTTTTCAAACTATTTCTTGCACAATGTGAAAAATATTTTGCATATTTATTTATAAGTTTACAACAGTAAACTTCAGTTACAGAATTGTAAATTTTATAATTATTATTAAATTATCGATTGTTTCTGGTTACTTACTAATGATTCAGTTGAATCGTACATTTGCTGAAATTTATGAAATGATTTCTCACACAATGTTCAAAACTTTTTGAATGTTTATTTATGAATTTTCAGTGGTAAACTTTAATTAAAGAATTGTCTTAACTTCATTAATTATTATTAAATTATTAATTATACTTTTTTAATTAAACTTTTCTAAAGTCAATTGTACATTTGTGTTAATCATTTTGGAGTAAAGGTAGGTAAATAAGCATTATAGATTGGTATACCTATGGGGTATAAGTGGGGATGTGCCAGCGTATGGCACGTATTCCTTATATCACCCAACGATGTTGCGCGGTTGCGAGAATAGTCCACCCAGGATAACTGGAACATTAAATAACACTCTGGTGTTTGTTTGTTTGATAATAATTTCCTTTTTATTTGATTTTGTCGAACACTCTCATATTGTGTTTTCAAATGTGTTTGCCGTCCTTCCCACAGGACTACTTCGGAGTACGACTTCAAAGTAGCGTTTTGCAAATGTAAATACGTTTGTTTAATTTCAAGGACTTCACAAAAATTGCAACTAATTAAAACAGTTAGTAATAATGCAATTACACTAGCACCGTATACATTCGCCATTTTTCATCGGTATAATTACTATTTAGGTCTCTAAACTTTACACTTCTTCTGTGAATCTCTGCGGACAAACGTGTGCATAAGTATGCACACGCGGCGGCGGTTAGCGACACAACCTCTCTTCGGTAATCACGTTAATCGACTGTCTGAAAAGGGAAGAAATTGGATACAACCAAAAAAGAACATACTTCTGCTCACTGCCACGTTCTTCGATGTGTGGTAGGTTACGTCGGTAAACTGATGATCGAAGAGAGCGGGACAATGAGAGAACAGAGACACGCTGTACGATTAACTTGGGGTGGATTTGGTTGTATGTGCATGAATCAATGTAGTTCTGATCGGAACCCATTGACCTGATTCGGTAGTATGGTGAGTTCAGTGCACATTGATCCATACGAAGACAGAACTGAGATAGATAGGAGAATTAAGCTGATGATATTCACCTGCAAAAAGAGAGCATTGACCCCCCGCGAATGAAGTGTCTGGAGAAAAGCCGAAGTAACGCTAGGGAAATATTATCACGTGATTCAATCGAATGTTTTGATAAATATCCCCAGCGGATCTGCAATGATGCGACAACTAGAAAAATGAGTTTAGCTATGCGTCCCTTTGACATGTCCTGCTGGTAAATACCTATCAAGGGAAATGGGTAGGTATTGGTTGGAATTGTGGGCTGTTTCTCCTATAGGATAGAGAAACCCCTACAGTACCATTAAAAAATAATGACATACCGTTTATTTGCATACGTATGTATTTATTTTAATAAAACGAGAATGGAGAGGAGAAATAATTTCAAGTAAAATGTAAATTCCTCACCCATTATAATTTTGTTAGATTTTTCAGATTTTCAAACATTCAATCATTAGAATGTTTATTAATGAAGATCCAGTGGTAAGTAAACAGAACTTTAATTACAGGATTGTCGAAATTTTGTCAATTATTGTTAAATTGTTTTTGTTTAATTGACATTGTCGTTTCTGCTCATATTTGAAATTTCGATATATATTCCAAAGTGAATTTGGTCTTGCAAATTAGAAAAACACTTTTGTTTTTTTTATTATGATAAGGATCATTCATCGCAATGTGCATTGATGTTGTTTTGATATCCTTGGCTCTTTTGGAACTTCGGGGAAATATTTGTTTTTGTATTTTCCCTGAATCTTCTATCCTGTCCTCAATGTTATAATTATTTTCTTGGATTTTTAATAAGCAATTCTTGATTCGTTCTGAAAATTCTTTATCCTTGTACATACCGTTAGGCTTGTGATCGATACATCTACAACTCGCTTATTACTCTTCGATTTTATTAATATGTCTAGCTATGTTTCCTTCGAATGCCATCGGGATTTGTTTGACGTGATTTACATTTACACTGGTATAAAATTACTTTGCATATTTAATACCAAATTTCTTTTGGTAAAGCTCGCACACCAGGATTAAAAGATTTTACATGTTTCTTTATAAAATTGCACTGGTAAACTTCAGATACAGCATTTTTTAATTATTATTAGATTATCAAATTATTTCTGTTTATTTAATATTGGTCGTTCCATTGTATATATGTTGAAATTTTTCAAACTATTTCTTGCACAATGTGAAAAATATTTTGCATATTTATTTATAAGTTTACAACAGTAAACTTCAGTTACAGAATTGTAAATTTTATAATTATTATTAAATTATCGATTGTTTCTGGTTACTTACTAATGATTCAGTTGAATCGTACATTTGCTGAAATTTATGAAATGATTTCTCACACAATGTTCAAAACTTTTTGAATGTTTATTTATGAATTTTCAGTGGTAAACTTTAATTAAAGAATTGTCTTAACTTCATTAATTATTATTAAATTATTAATTATACTTTTTTAATTAAACTTTTCTAAAGTCAATTGTACATTTGTGTTAATCATTTTGGAGTAAAGGTAGGTAAATAAGCATTATAGATTGGTATACCTATGGGGTATAAGTGGGGATGTGCCAGCGTATGGCACGTATTCCTTATATCACCCAACGATGTTGCGCGGTTGCGAGAATAGTCCACCCAGGATAACTGGAACATTAAATAACACTCTGGTGTTTGTTTGTTTGATAATAATTTCCTTTTTATTTGATTTTGTCGAACACTCTCATATTGTGTTTTCAAATGTGTTTGCCGTCCTTCCCACAGGACTACTTCGGAGTACGACTTCAAAGTAGCGTTTTGCAAATGTAAATACGTTTGTTTAATTTCAAGGACTTCACAAAAATTGCAACTAATTAAAACAGTTAGTAATAATGCAATTACACTAGCACCGTATACATTCGCCATTTTTCATCGGTATAATTACTATTTAGGTCTCTAAACTTTACACTTCTTCTGTGAATCTCTGCGGACAAACGTGTGCATAAGTATGCACACGCGGCGGCGGTTAGCGACACAACCTCTCTTCGGTAATCACGTTAATCGACTGTCTGAAAAGGGAAGAAATTGGATACAACCAAAAAAGAACATACTTCTGCTCACTGCCACGTTCTTCGATGTGTGGTAGGTTACGTCGGTAAACTGATGATCGAAGAGAGCGGGACAATGAGAGAACAGAGACACGCTGTACGATTAACTTGGGGTGGATTTGGTTGTATGTGCATGAATCAATGTAGTTCTGATCGGAACCCATTGACCTGATTCGGTAGTATGGTGAGTTCAGTGCACATTGATCCATACGAAGACAGAACTGAGATAGATAGGAGAATTAAGCTGATGATATTCACCTGCAAAAAGAGAGCATTGACCCCCCGCGAATGAAGTGTCTGGAGAAAAGCCGAAGTAACGCTAGGGAAATATTATCACGTGATTCAATCGAATGTTTTGATAAATATCCCCAGCGGATCTGCAATGATGCGACAACTTGGTCCGGCTGGATTTGGTTGTCGCTAGTCGACATGGACACGAGTTGCCGTATGGCAAAAAAGGTAAGCTAAACTCATTTATGCATTGTCTGCGTGGTACAATGAGTTTAGCTATGTGTCCTTGGTGGAAACATGCTTTGCAGGTGAAAAGGTAAGTAGGGGGAAATGGCGTTGATTTGACGCGCTGTAAGGCGGTCGAAATTAGGTAGGAATTGTGGGTTGTTTCTCATATAGAACAGAGAAACCCCCACATACCTTTTATTTAAACATTCTTAATATTACAACTGCTTCCATCTCTCTCTCTCAGGTGCTCCTAGCTTCGATGGTGTGTTGTAAGCATCCGAGTTCGGGAGAGATGATATTTTTTAAATAATTGTGTTGCAAATTATTGACCAATGTATAATTTTAGTTTTGTGGTTATTGACGCATTACCAACCAGCATTTAGAAACAACTCACAATAAAATTAAAACTACAACAATTGAATTAACAAAGGAAATCTCATCCAATATGTCTGAGAAGAAACTGAACATAAATACAATTTGAGTACCATTAAAAAAATAATGACATACCGTTTACTTGCATACGTATGTATTTATTTTAATAAAACGAGAATGGAGAGGAGAAATAGTTTCAAGTAAAATGGAAATTCCTTACCCATTATAATTTTGTTAGATTTTTCAGATTTTCAAACATTCAATCATTAGAATGTTTATTAATGAAGATCCAGTGGTAAGTAAACAGAACTTTAGTTACAATATTGTCGTAACTTTCTCAATTATTGTTAAATTGTTTTTGTTTAATTAACATTGTCGTTTCTGGTCATATTTGAAATTTCGATATTTATTCCAAAGTGAATTTTTTCTCGCAAATTAGAAAAACACATTTGTTTTTTGATTTGATAAGGATCATTCATCCCAATATGCATTGATGTCAATTGTACATTTGTGTTAATCATTTTGGAGTAAAGGTAGGTAAATAAGCATTATAGATAGGTATACCTTTTATTTAAACATTCTTAATATTACAACTGCTTCCATCTCTCTCTCTCAGGTGCTCCTAACTTCGATGGTGTGTTTTAAGCATCCGACTTCGGTAGAGATGATATTTTTGAAATAATTGTGTTGCAAATTATTGACCATTGTATAATTTTAGTTTTGTGGTTATTGATGCATTACCAACCAGCATTTAGAAACAACTTACAATAAAGTTAAAACTGCAACAATTGAATTAACAAAGGAAATCTCATCCAATATGTCTGAGAAGAAACTGAACATAAATACAATTTGAGTACCATTAAAAAAATAATGACACACCGTTTATTTGCATACGTATGTACTTATTTTAATAAACCGGGAATGGAAAGGAGAAATAGTTTCTAAGTAAGATGGAAATTCCTTACCCATTATAATGTTGTTAGATTTTTCAGATTTTCAAACATTCAATCATTAGAATGTTTATTAATGAAGATCCAGTGGTAAACTTTAGTTACAGGATTGTCGTAACTTTGTCAAATATTGTTAAACTGTCTCCTTTTAATTAACATTGTCGTTTCTGGTCATATTTGAGATCTCGACATTTATTCCAAAGTGAATTTGGTCTCGCAAATTAAAAAAACACATTTGTTTTTTTTATTATGATAAGGATCATTCATCCCAATGTGCATTGATGTTGTTTTGATGACCTCGGCTCTTTTGAAACTTCGGGGAAATATTTGTTTTTGTATTTTCCCTGAATCTTCTATCCTGTCCTCAATGTTATAATTATTTTCTTGGATTTTCAATAAGCAATTCTTGATGTCGTTCTGAAAATTCTTTATCCTTGTACATACCGTTAGGCATGTGATCGATACATCTACAACTCGCTTATAACTCTTCGATTTTATTAATATGCTTAGCTATGTTTCCTTCGAATGCCATCGGGATTTGTTTGACGTGATTTTTAATAAGCAATTCTTGATGTCGTTCTGAAAATTCTTTATCCTTGTACATACCGTTAGGCATGTGATCGATACATCTACAACTCGCTTATAACTCTTCGATTTTATTAATATGCTTAGCTATGTTTCCTTCGAATGCAATCGGGATTAGTTTGACGTGATTTACATTTACACTGATATAAAATTACTTTGCAAATTTAATACCAAATTTCTTTTGGTAAAGCTCGCACACCAGGATTAAAAGATTTTACATGTTTATTTATAAAATTACACTGGTAAACTTCAGATACAGCATTTTTTAATTATTATTAGATTATAAAATTATTTCTGTTTATTTAATATTGGTCGTTCCATTGTATATATGTTGAAATTTATCAAACTATTTCTTGCACAATGTGAAAAATATTTTGCATATTTATGAAATGATTTCTCACACAATGTGCAAAGCTTTTTGAATGTTTATTTATGAATTTTCAGTGGTAAACTTTAATCAAAGAATTGTCTTAATTTCGTTAATTATTATTAAATTATTAATTATACTTGTTCAATAACTTTTCTAGAGTCAATTATACATTTGTTGTAATCATTATGGAGTAAAGATAGGCAAATAAGCATTATAGGTAGGTACACGTTTAATTTAAACATTCTTAATATTACAACTGCTTCCATCTCTCTCTCAGGTGCTCCTAGCTTCGATGGTGTGTTTTAAGCATCCGAGTTCGGTGTAGATGATATTTTTTAAATAATTGTGTTGCAAATTATTGACCATTGTATAATTTTAGTTTTGTGGTGATTGATGCATTACCAACCAGCATTTAGAAACAATTCAGAATAAAATTAAAATTGCAACAATTGAATTAATAAAGGAAATCTCATCCAATATGTCTGAGAAGAAACTGAACATAAATACAATGTGAGTACCATTAAAAAAATAATGACATACCGTTTATTTGCATACGTATGTATTTATTTTAATAAAACGAGAATGGAGAGGAGAAATAGTTTCAAGTAAAATGGAAATTCCTTACCCATTATAATTTTGTTAGATTTTTCAGATTTTTAAACATTCAATCATTAGAATGTTTATTAATGAAGATCCAGTGGTAAACTTTAGTTACAGGATTGTCGTAACTTTGTCAAATATTGTTAAATTGTCTCCTTTTAATTAACATTGTCGTTTCTGGTCATATTTGAGATCTCGACATTTATTCCAAAGTGAATTTGGTCTCGCAAATTAGAAAAACACATTTGTTTATTTTATTATGATAAGGATCATTCATCCCAATGTGCATTGATGTTGTTTTGATGCCCTCGGCTCTTTTGAAACTTCGGGGAAATATTTGTTTTTGTATTTACCCTGAATCTTCTATCCTGTCCTCAATGTTATAATTATTTTCTTGGATTTTTAATAAGCAATTCTTGATGTCGTTCTGAAAATTCTTTATCCTTGTACATACCGTTAGGCATGTGATCGATACATCTACAACTCGCTTATAACTCTTCGATTTTATTAATATGCTTAGCTATGTTTCCTTTGAATGCAATCGGGATTGGTTTGGCGTGATAGCAGTTACACTGGTATAACATTACTTTGCATATTTAATACCAAATTTCTTTTGGTAAAGCTCGCACACCAGGATTAAAAGATTTTACATGTTTATTTATAAAATTGCACTGGTAAACTTCAGATACAGTTTTTTTAAATTATTATTAGACTATCAAATTATTTCTGTTTATTTAATATTGGTCGTTCCATTGTATATATGTTGAAATTTATCACACTATTTCTTGTACCACCTGAAAAATATTTTGCATACGTATTTATAAGTTTACAACAGTAAACTTCAGTTACAGAATTGTAAATTTTATAATTGTTATTAAATTATCGATTGTTTCTCTTTACTTACTAATAGTTAAGTTGATTCGTATATTTGCTGAAATTTATGAAATGATTTCTCACACAATGTTCAAAGCTTTTTGAATGTTTATTTATGAATTTTCAGTGGTAAACTTTAATTAAAGAATTGTCTTAACTTCGTTAATTATTATTAAATTATTAATTATACTTGTTTAATAACTTTTCTAAAGTCAATTGTACATTTGTTGTAATCAATATGGAGTAAAGATAGGCAAATAAGCATTATAGGTAGGTACGCCTTTAATTTAAACATTCTTAATATTACAACTGCTTCCATCTCTCTCTCTCAGGTGCTCCTAGCTTCGATGGTGTGTTTTAAGCATCCGAGTTCGGTGTAGATGATATTTTTTAAATAATTGTGTTGCAAATTATTGACCATTGTATAATTTTAGTTTTGTGGTTATTGATGCATTACCAACCGGCATTTAGAAACAACTTACAATAAAGTTAAAACCGCAACAATTGAATTAACAAAGAAATCTCATCCAATATGTCTGTAATCATTATGGAATAAAGATAGGCAAATAAGCATTATAGGTAGGTACACGTTTAATTTAAAAATTCTTAATATTACAACTGCTTCCATCTCTCTCTCTCAGGTGCTCCTAGCTTCGATGGTGTGTTTTAAGCATCCGAGTTCGGTGTAGATGATATTTTTTAAATAATTGTGTTGCAAATTATTGACCATTGTATAATTTTAGTTTTGTGGTTATTGATGCATTACCAACTAGCATTTAGAAACAGCTCACAATAAAATTAAAACTGCAACAATTGAATTAATAAAGGAAATCTCATCCAATATGTCTGAGAAGAAACTGAACATAAATACAATGTGAGTACCATTAAAAAAATAATGACATACCGTTTATTTGCATACGTATGTATTTATTTTAATAAAACGAGAATGGAGAGGAGAAATAGTTTCTAAGTAAGATGGAAATTCCTTACCCATTATAATTCTGTTAGATTTTTCAGATTTTCAAACATTCAATCATTAGAATGTTTATTAATGAAGATCTAGTGGTAAACTTTAGTTACAGGATTGTCGTAACTTTGTCAAATATTGTTAAATTGTCTCCTTTTAATTAACATTGTCGTTTCTGGTCATATTTGAGATCTCGACATTTATTCCAAAGTGAATTTGGTCTCGCAAATTAGAAAAACACATTTGTTTTTTTATTATGATAAGGACCATTCATCCCAATGTGCATTGATGTTGTTTTGATGCCCTCGGCTCTTTTGGAACTTCGGGGAAATATTTGTTTTTGTATTTTCCCTGAATCTTCTATCCTGTCCTCAATGTTATAATTATTTTCTTGGATTTTTAATAAGCAATTCTTGATGTCGTTCTGAAAATTCTTTATCCTTGTACATACCGTTAGGCATGTGATCGATACATCTACAACTTGCTTATAACTCTTCGATTTTATTAATATGCTTAGCTATGTTTCCTTCGAATGCCATCGGGATTTGTTTGACGTGGTATAAAATTACTTTGCATATTTAATACCAAATTTCTTTTGGTAAAGCTCGCACACCAGGATTAAAAGATTTTACATGTTTATTTATAAAATTGCACTGGTAAACTTTAGATACAGCATTTTTTAATTATTATTAGATTATCAAATTATTTCTGTTTATTTAATATTGGTCGCTCCATTGTATATATGTTGAAATTTATCAAACTATTTCTATAACAATGTGCACAATATTTGCATATTTATTTATAAGTTTACAACAGTAAACTCCAGTTCCAGAATTGTAAATTTTACAATTATTAAATTAAATTATCGATTGTTTCTGTTTACTTACTAATGGTTAAGTTGATTCGTACATTTGCTGAAATTTATGAAATGATTTCTCACACAATGTTCAAAGCTTTTTGAATGTTTATTTATGAATTTTCAGTGGTAAACTTTAATTAAAGAATTGTGCTGCCTTTGCTAATTATTATTAAATTATTAATTATACTTGTTTAATTAAACTTTTCTAAAGTCAATTGTACATTTGTTGTAATCATTATGGAGTAAAGATAGGCAAATAAGCATTATAGGTAGGTACACATTTAATTTAAACATTCTTAATATTACAACTGCTTCCATCTCTCTCTCAGGTGCTCCTAGCTTCGATGGTGTGTTTTAAGCATCCGAGTTCGGTGTACATGATGATTTTTAAAAAATTGTGTTGCAACTTATTGACCATTGTATAATTTTAGTTTTGTGGTTATTGATGCATTACCAACCAGCATTTAGAAACAACTCAGAATAAAATTAAAATTGCAACAATTGAATTAATAAAGGAAATCTCATCCAATATGTCTGAGAAGAAACTGAACATAAATACAATGTGAGTACCATTAAAAAAATAATGACATACCGTTTATTTGCATACGTATGTATTTATTTTAATAAAACGAGAATGGAGAGGAGAAATAGTTTCTAAGTAAGATGGAAATTCCTTACCCATTATAATTTTGTTAGATTTTTCAGATTTTCAAACATTCAATCATTAGAATGTTTATTAATGAAGATCCAGTGGTAAACTTTAGTTACAGGATTGTCGTAACTTTGTCAAATATTGTTAAATTGTCTCCTTTTAATTAACATTGTCGTTTCTGGTCATATTTGAGATCTCGACATTTATTCCAAAGTGAATTTGGTCTCGCAAATTAGAAAAACACATTTGTTTTTTTTATTATGATAAGGACCATTCATCCCAATGTGCATTGATGTTGTTTTGATGCCCTCGGCTCTTTTGGAACTTCGGGGAAATATTTGTTTTTGTATTTCCCCTGAATCTTCTATCCTGTCCTCAATGTTATAATTATTTTCTTGGATTTTTAATAAGCAATTCTTGATGTCGTTCTGAAAATTCTTTATCCTTGTACATACCGTTAGGCATGTGATCGATACATCTACAACTCGCTTATAACTCTTCGATTTTATTAATATGCTTAGCTATGTTTCCTTCGAATGCCATCGGGATTTGTTTGACGTGGTATAAAATTACTTTGCATATTTAATACCAAATTTCTTTTGGTAAAGCTCGCACTCCAGGATTAAAAGATTTTACATGTTTATTTATAAAATTGCACTGGTAAACTTTAGATACAGCATTTTTTAATTATTATTAGATTATCAAATTATTTTTGTTTATTTAATATTGGTCGTTCCATTGTATATATGTTGAAATTTATCAAACTATTTCTATAACAATGTGCACAATATTTGCATATTTATTTATAAGTTTACAACAGTAAACTCCAGTTCCAGAATTGTAAATTTTACAATTATTAAATTAAATTATCGATTGTTTCTGTTTACTTACTAATGGTTAAGTTGATTCGTACATTTGCTGAAATTTATGAAATGATTTCTCACACAATGTTCAAAGCTTTTTGAATGTTTATTTATGAATTTTCAGTGGTAAACTTTAATTAAAGAATTGTGTTGCCTTTGCTAATTATTATTAAATTATTAATTATACTTGTTTAATTAAACTTTTCTAAAGTCAATTGTACATTTGTTGTAATCATTATGGAGTAAAGATAGGCAAATAAGCATTATAGGTAGGTACACGTTTAATTTAAACATTCTTAATATTACAACTGCTTCCATCTCTCTCTCAGGTGCTCCTAGCTTCGATGGTGTGTTTGAAGCATCCAAGTTCGGTGTACATGATGATTTTTAAAAAATTGTGTTGCAAATTAATGACCATTGTATAATTTTAGTTTTGTGGTTATTGATGCATTACCAACCAGCATTTAGAAACAACTCAGAATAAAATTAAAACTGCAACAATTGAATTAATAAAGGAAATCTCATCCAATATGTCTGAGAAGAAACTGAACATAAATACAATGTGAGTACCATTAAAAAAATAATGACATACCGTTTATTTGCATACGTATGTATTTATTTTAATAAAACGAGAATGGAGAGGAGAAATAGTTTCTAAGTAAGATGGAAATTCCTTACCCATTATAATTTTGTTAGATTTTTCAGATTTTCAAACATTCAATCATTAGAATGTTTATTAATGAAGATCCAGTGGTAAACTTTAGTTACAGGATTGTCGTAACTTTGTCAAATATTGTTAAATTGTCTCCTTTTAATTAACATTGTCGTTTCTGGTCATATTTGAGATCTCGACATTTATTCCAAAGTGAATTTGGTCTCGCAAATTGGAAAAACACATCCGCATCCGAGTTCGGTGTACACGATATTTTTTTAATAATTGTGTTGCAACTTATTGACCATTGTATAATTTTAGTTTTGTGGTTATTGATGCATTACCAACTAGCATTTAGAAACAACTCACAATAAAATTAAAACTGCAACAATTGAATTAATAAAGGAAATCTCATCCAATATGTCTGAGAAGAAACTGAACATAAATACAATGTGAGTACTATTAAAAAAATAATGACATACCGTTTATTTGCATACGTATGTATTTATTTTAATAAAACGAGAATGGAGAGGAGAAATAGTTTCTAAGTAAGATGGAAATTCCTTACCCATTATAATTTTGTTAGATTTTTCAGATTTTCAAACATTCAATCATTAGAATGTTTATTAATGAAGATCCAGTGGTAAACTTTAGTTACAGGATTGTCGTAACTTTGTCAAATATTGTTAAATTGTCTCCTTTTAATTAACATTGTCGTTTCTGGTCATATTTGAGATCTCGACATTTATTCCAAAGTGAATTTGGTCTCGCAAATTAGAAAAACACATTTGTTTTTTTTATTATGATAAGGACCATTCATCCCAATGTGCATTGATGTTGTTTTGATGCCCTCGGCTCTTTTGGAACTTCGGGGAAATATTTGTTTTTGTATTTTCCCTGAATCTTCTATCCTGTCCTCAATGTTATAATTATTTTCTTGGATTTTTAATAAGCAATTCTTGATGTCGTTCTGAAAATTCTTTATCCTTGTACATACCGCTAGGCATGTGATCGATACATCTACAACTCGCTTATAACTCTTCGATTTTACTAATATGCTTAGCTAGGTTTCCTTCGAATGCCACCGGGATTTGTTTGACGTGATTTTTAATAAGCAATTCTTGATGTCGTTCTGAAAATTCTTTATCCTTGTACATACCGTTAGGCATGTGATCGATACATCTACAACTCGCTTATAACTCTTCGATTTTATTAATATGCTTAGCTATGTTTCCTTCGAATGCCATCGGGATTTGTTTGACGTGGTATAAAATTACTTTGCATATTTAATACCAAATTTCTTTTGGTAAAGCTCGCACACCAGGATTAAAAGATTTTACATGTTTATTTATAAAATTGCACTGGTAAACTTTAGATACAGCATTTTTTAATTATTATTAGATTATCAAATTATTTCTGTTTATTTAATATTGGTCGTTCCATTGTATATATGTTGAAATTTATCAAACTATTTCTATAACAATGTGCACAATATTTGCATATTTATTTATAAGTTTACAACAGTAAACTCCAGTTCCAGAATTGTAAATTTTACAAATATTAAATTAAATTATCGATTGTTTCTGTTTACTTATATATATATTTATAAGTTTACAACAGTAAACTCCAGTTCCAGAATTGTAAATTTTATAATTATTAAATTAAATTATCGATTGTTTCTGTTTACTTACTAATGGTTAAGTTGATTCGTACATTTGCTGAAATTTATGAAATGATTTCTCACACAATGTTCAAAGCTTTTTGAATGTTTATTTATGAATTTTCAGTGGTAAACTTTAATTAAAGAATTGTCTTAACTTCGTTAATTATTATTAAATTATTAATTATACTTGTTTAATTAAACTTTTCTAAAGTCAATTGTACATTTGCTGTAATCATTATGGAATAAAGATAGGCAAATAAGCATTATAGGTAGGTACGCGTTTAATTTAAACATTCATAATATTACAACTGCTTCCATCTCTCTCTCAGGTGCTCCTAGCTTCGATGGTGTGTTTTAAGCATCCGAGTTCCGTGTACATGATATTTTTTTAATAATTGTGTTGCAACTTATTGACCATTGTATAATTTTAGTTTTGTGGTGATTGATGCATTACCAACCAGCATTTAGAAACAACTCAGAATAAAATTAAAACTGCAACAATTGAATTAATAAAGGAAATCTCATCCAATATGTCTGAGAAGAAACTGAACATAAATACAATGTGAGTACCATTAAAAAAATAATGACATACCGTTTATTTGCATACGTATGTATTTATTTTAATAAAACGAGAATGGAGAGGAGAAATAGTTTCTAAGTAAGATGGAAATTCCTTACCCATTATAATTTTGTTAGATTTTTCAGATTTTCAAACATTCAATCATTAGAATGTTTATTAATGAAGATCCAGTGGTAAACTTTAGTTACAGGATTGTCGTAACTTTGTCAAATATTGTTAAATTGTCTCCTTTTAATTAACATTGTCGTTTCTGGTCATATTTGAGATCTCGACATTTATTCCAAAGTGAATTTAGTCTCGCAAACCGGAAAAACACATCCGCATCCGAGTTCGGTGTACACGATATTTTTTTAATAATTGTGTTGCAACTTATTGACCATTGTATAATTTTAGTTTTGTGGTTATTGATGCATTACCAACTAGCATTTAGAAACAACTCACAATAAAATTAAAACTGCAACAATTGAATTAATAAAGGAAATCTCATCCAATATGTCTGAGAAGAAACTGAACATAAATACAATGTGAGTACCATTAAAAAAATAATGACATACCGTTTATTTGCATACGTATGTATTTATTTTAATAAAACGAGAATGGAGAGGAGAAATAGTTTCTAAGTAAGATGGAAATTCCTTACCCATTATAATTTTGTTAGATTTTTCAGATTTTCAAACATTCAATCATTAGAATGTTTATTAATGAAGATCCAGTGGTAAACTTTAGTTACAGGATTGTCGTAACTTTGTCAAATATTGTTAAATTGTCTCCTTTTAATTAACATTGTCGTTTCTGGTCATATTTGAGATCTCGACATTTATTCCAAAGTGAATTTGGTCTCGCAAATTAGAAAAACACATTTGTTTATTTTATTATGATAAGGACCATTCATCCCAATGTGCATTGATGTTGTTTTGATGCCCTCGGCTCTTTTGGAACTTCGGGGAAATATTTGTTTTTGTATTTACCCTGAATCTTCTATCCTGTCCTCAATGTTATAATTATTTTCTTGGATCTTTAATAAGCAATTCTTGATGTCGTTCTGAAAATTCTTTATCCTTGTACATACCGTTAGGCATGTGATCGATACATCTACAACTCGCTTATAACTCTTCGATTTTATTAATATGTTTAGCTATGTTTCCTTCGAATGCCATCGGGATTTGTTTGACGTGGTATAAAATTACTTTGCATATTTAATACCAAATTTCTTTTGGTAAAGCTCGCACACCAGGATTAAAAGATTTTACATGTTTATTTATAAAATTGCACTGGTAAACTTTAGATACAGCATTTTTTAATTATTATTAGATTATCAAATTATTTCTGTTTATTTAATAT
The DNA here is from genome assembly GCA_963931805.1 of Microdon myrmicae. NCBI lineage: Eukaryota > Metazoa > Arthropoda > Insecta > Diptera > Syrphidae > Microdon > Microdon myrmicae. The sequence goes on along the minus strand of OZ007500.1, from coordinate 32,187 downwards.
TGGTCGTTCCATTGTATATATGTTGAAATTTATCAAACTATTTCTATAACAATGTGAACAATATTTGCATATTTATTTATAAGTTTACAACAGTAAACTGCAGTTCCAGAATTGTAAATTTTACAATTATTAAATTAAATTATCGATTGTTTCTGTTTACTTACTAATGGTTAAGTTGATTCGTACATTTGCTGAAATTTATGAAATGATTTCTCACACAATGTTCAAAGCTTTTTGAATGTTTATTTATGAATTTTCAGTGGTAAACTTTAAATAAAGAATTGTGTTGCCTTTGCTAATTGCTATTAAATTATTAATTATACTTGTTTAATTAAACTTTTCTAAAGTCAATTGTACATTTGTTGTAATCATTATGGAGTAAAGATAGGCAAATAAGCATTATAGGTAGGTACACGTTTAATTTAAACATTCTTAATATTACAACTGCTTCCATCTCTCTCTCAGGTGCTCCTAGCTTCGATGGTGTGTTTTAAGCATCCGAGTTCGGTGTACATGATATTTTTTAAATAATTGTGTTGCAAATTATTGACCATTGTATAATTTTAGTTTTGTGGTGATTGATGCATTACCAACCAGCATTTAGAAACAACTCAGAATAAAATTAAAATTGCAACAATTGAATTAATAAAGGAAATCTCATCCAATATGTCTGAGAAGAAACTGAACATAAATACAATGTGAGTACCATTAAAAAAATAATGACATACCGTTTATTTGCATACGTATGTATTTATTTTAATAAAACGAGAATGGAGAGGAGAAATAGTTTCTAAGTAAGATGGAAATTCCTTACCCATTATAATTTTGTTAGATTTTTCAGATTTTCAAACATTCAATCATTAGAATGTTTATTAATGAAGATCCAGTGGTAAACTTTAGTTACAGGATTGTCGTAACTTTGTCAAATATTGTTAAATTGTCTCCTTTTAATTAACATTGTCGTTTCTGGTCATATTTGAGATCTCGACATTTATTCCAAAGTGAATTTGGTCTCGCAAATTGGAAAAACACATCCGCATCCGAGTTCGGTGTACACGATATTTTTTTAATAATTGTGTTGCAACTTATTGACCATTGTATAATTTTAGTTTTGTGGTTATTGATGCATTACCAACTAGCATTTAGAAACAACTCACAATAAAATTAAAACTGCAACAATTGAATTAATAAAGGAAATCTCATCCAATATGTCTGAGAAGAAACTGAACATAAATACAATGTGAGTACCATTAAAAAAATAATGACATACCGTTTATTTGCATATGTATGTATTTATTTTAATAAAACGAGAATGGAGAGGAGAAATAGTTTCTAAGTAAGATGGAAATTCCTTACCCATTATAATTCTGTTAGATTTTTCAGATTTTCAAACATTCAATCATTAGAATGTTTATTAATGAAGATCTAGTGGTAAACTTTAGTTACAGGATTGTCGTAACTTTGTCAAATATTGTTAAATTGTCTCCTTTTAATTAACATTGTCGTTTCTGGTCATATTTGAGATCTCGACATTTATTCCAAAGTGAATTTGGTCTCGCAAATTAGAAAAACACATTTGTTTTTTTTATTATGATAAGGACCATTCATCCCAATGTGCATTGATGTTGTTTTGATGCCCTCGGCTTTTTGGAACTTCGGGGAAATATTTGTTTTTGTATTTTCCCTGAATCTTCTATCCTGTCCTCAATGTTATAATTATTTTCTTGGATTTTTAATAAGCAATTCTTGATGTCGTTCTGAAAATTCTTTATCCTTGTACATACCGTTAGGCATGTGATCGATACATCTACAACTCGCTTATAACTCTTCGATTTTATTAATATGCTTAGCTATGTTTCCTTCGAATGCCATCGGGATTTGTTTGACGTGATTTTTAATAAGCAATTCTTGATGTCGTTCTGAAAATTCTTTATCCTTGTACATACCGTTAGGCATGTGATCGATACATCTACAACTCGCTTATAACTCTTCGATTTTATTAATATGCTTAGCTATGTTTCCTTCGAATGCCATCGTGATTTGTTTGACGTGGTATAAAATTACTTTGCATATTTAATACCAAATTTCTTTTGGTAAAGCTCGCACACCAGGATTAAAAGATTTTACATGTTTATTTATAAAATTGCACTGGTAAACTTTAGATACAGCATTTTTTAATTATTATTAGATTATCAAATTATTTCTGTTTATTTAATATTGGTCGTTCCATTGTATATATGTTGAAATTTATCAAACTATTTCTATAACAATGTGAACAATATTTGCATATTTATTTATAAGTTTACAACAGTAAACTCCAGTTCCAGAATTGTAAATTTTACAAATATTAAATTAAATTATCGATTGTTTCTGTTTACTTATATATTTATTTATAAGTTTACAACAGTAAACTCCAGTTCCAGAATTGTAAATTTTATAATTATTAAATTAAATTATCGATTGTTTCTGTTTACTTACTAATGGTTAAGTTGATTCGTACATTTGCTGAAATTTATGAAATGATTTCTCACACAATGTTCAAAGCTTTTTGAATGTTTATTTATGAAATTTCAGTGGTAAACTTTAATTAAAGAATTGTCTTAACTTCGTTAATTATTATTAAATTATTAATTATACTTGTTTAATTAAACTTTTCTAAAGTCAATTGTACATTTGTTGTAATCATTATGGAGTAAAGATAGGCAAATAAGCATTATAGATAGGTACACGTTTAATTTAAACATTCTTAATATTACAACTGCTTCCATCTCTCTCTCAGGTGCTCCTAGCTTCGATGGTGTGTTTTAAGCATCCGAGTTCGGTGTACATGATGATTTTTAAAAAATTGTGTTGCAACTTATTGACCATTGTATAATTTTAGTTTTGTGGTTATTGATGCATTACCAACCAGCATTTAGAAACAACTCAGAATAAAATTAAAACTGCAACAATTGAATTAATAAAGGAAATCTCATCCAATATGTCTGAGAAGAAACTGAACATAAATACAATGTGAGTACCATTAAAAAAATAATGACATACCGTTTATTTGCATACGTATGTATTTATTTTAATAAAACGAGAATGGAGAGGAGAAATAGTTTCTAAGTAAGATGGAAATTCCTTACCCATTATAATTTTGTTAGATTTTTCAGATTTTCAAACATTCAATCATTAGAATGTTTATTAATGAAGATCTAGTGGTAAACTTTAGTTACAGGATTGTCGTAACTTTGTCAAATATTGTTAAATTGTCTCCTTTTAATTAACATTGTCGTGTGTGGTCATATTTGAGATCTCGACATTTATTCCAAAGTGAATTTGGTCTCGCAAATTAGAAAAACACATTTGTTTTTTTTATTATGATAAGGACCATTCATCCCAATGTGCATTGATGTTGTTTTGATGCCCTCGGCTTTTTGGAACTTCGGGGAAATATTTGTTTTTGTATTTTCCCTGAATCTTCTATCCTGTCCTCAATGTTATAATTATTTTCTTGGATTTTTAATAAGCAATTCTTGATGTCGTTCTGAAAATTCTTTATCCTTGTACATACCGTTAGGCATGTGATCGATACATCTACAACTCGTTTATAACTTTTCGATTTTATTAATATGCTTAGCTATGTTTCCTTCGAATGCCATCGGGATTTGTTTGACGTGGTATAAAATTACTTTGCATATTTAATACCAAATTTCTTTTGGTAAAGCTCGCACACCAGGATTAAAAGATTTTACATGTTTATTTATAAAATTGCACTGGTAAACTTTAGATACAGCATTTTTTAATTATTATTAGATTATCAAATTATTTCTGTTTATTTAATATTGGTCGTTCCATTGTATATATGTTGAAATTTATCAAACTATTTCTATAACAATGTGAACAATATTTGCATATTTATTTATAAGTTTACAACAGTAAACTCCAGTTCCAGAATTGTAAATTTTACAATTATTAAATTAAATTATCGATTGTTTCTGTTTACTTACTAATGGTTAAGTTGATTCGTACATTTGCTGAAATTTATGAAATGATTTCTCACACAATGTTCAAAGCTTTTTGAATGTTTATTTATGAATTTTCAGTGGTAAACTTTAATTAAAGAATTGTCTTAACTTCGTTAATTATTATTAAATTATTAATTATACTTGTTTAATTAAACTTTTCTAAAGTCAATTGTACATTTGTTGTAATCATTATGGAGTAAAGATAGGCAAATAAGCATTATAGATAGGTACACGTTTAATTTAAACATTCTTAATATTACAACTGCTTCCATCTCTCTCTCAGGTGCTCCTAGCTTCGATGGTGTGTTTTAAGCATCCGAGTTCGGTGTACATGATATTTTTTAAATAATTGTGTTGCAAATTATTGACCATTGTATAATTTTAGTTTTGTGGTGATTGATGCATTACCAACCAGCATTTAGAAACAACTCAGAATAAAATTAAAATTGCAACAATTGAATTAATAAAGGAAATCTCATCCAATATGTCTGAGAAGAAACTGAACATAAATACAATGTGAGTACCATTAAAAAAATAATGACATACCGTTTATTTGCATACGTATGTATTTATTTTAATAAAACGAGAATGGAGAGGAGAAATAGTTTCTAAGTAAGATGGAAATTCCTTACCCATTATAATTTTGTTAGATTTTTCAGATTTTCAAACATTCAATCATTAGAATGTTTATTAATGAAGATCCAGTGGTAAACTTTAGTTACTGGATTGTCGTAACTTTGTCAAATATTGTTAAATTGTCTCCTTTTAATTAACATTGTCGTTTCTGGTCATATTTGAGATCTCGACATTTATTCCAAAGTGAATTTGGTCTCGCAAATTGGAAAAACACATCCGCATCCGAGTTCGGTGTACACGATATTTTTTTAATAATTGTGTTGCAACTTATTGACCATTGTATAATTTTAGTTTTGTGGTTATTGATGCATTACCAACTAGCATTTAGAAACAACTCACAATAAAATTAAAACTGCAACAATTGAATTAATAAAGGAAATCTCATCCAATATGTCTGAGAAGAAACTGAACATAAATACAATGTGAGTACCATTAAAAAAATAATGACATACCGTTTATTTGCATATGTATGTATTTATTTTAATAAAACGAGAATGGAGAGGAGAAATAGTTTCTAAGTAAGATGGAAATTCCTTACCCATTATAATTCTGTTAGATTTTTCAGATTTTCAAACATTCAATCATTAGAATGTTTATTAATGAAGATCTAGTGGTAAACTTTAGTTACAGGATTGTCGTAACTTTGTCAAATATTGTTAAATTGTCTCCTTTTAATTAACATTGTCGTTTCTGGTCATATTTGAGATCTCGACATTTATTCCAAAGTGAATTTGGTCTCGCAAATTAGAAAAACACATTTGTTTTTTTTATTATGATAAGGACCATTCATCCCAATGTGCATTGATGTTGTTTTGATGCCCTCGGCTTTTTGGAACTTCGGGGAAATATTTGTTTTTGTATTTTCCCTGAATCTTCTATCCTGTCCTCAATGTTATAATTATTTTCTTGGATTTTTAATAAGCAATTCTTGATGTCGTTCTGAAAATTCTTTATCCTTGTACATACCGTTAGGCATGTGATCGATACATCTACAACTCGCTTATAACTCTTCGATTTTATTAATATGCTTAGCTATGTTTCCTTCGAATGCCATCGGGATTTGTTTGACGTGATTTTTAATAAGCAATTCTTGATGTCGTTCTGAAAATTCTTTATCCTTGTACATACCGTTAGGCATGTGATCGATACATCTACAACTCGCTTATAACTCTTCGATTTTATTAATATGCTTAGCTATGTTTCCTTCGAATGCCATCGGGATTTGTTTGACGTGGTATAAAATTACTTTGCATATTTAATACCAAATTTCTTTTGGTAAAGCTCGCACACCAGGATTAAAAGATTTTACATGTTTATTTATAAAATTGCACTGGTAAACTTTAGATACAGCATTTTTTAATTATTATTAGATTATCAAATTATTTCTGTTTATTTAATATTGGTCGTTCCATTGTATATATGTTGAAATTTATCAAACTATTTCTATAACAATGTGAACAATATTTGCATATTTATTTATAAGTTTACAACAGTAAACTCCAGTTCCAGAATTGTAAATTTTACAAATATTAAATTAAATTATCGATTGTTTCTGTTTACTTATATATTTATTTATAAGTTTACAACAGTAAACTCCAGTTCCAGAATTGTAAATTTTATAATTATTAAATTAAATTATCGATTGTTTCTGTTTACTTACTAATGGTTAAGTTGATTCGTACATTTGCTGAAATTTATGAAATGATTTCTCACACAATGTTCAAAGCTTTTTGAATGTTTATTTATGAATTTTCAGTGGTAAACTTTAATTAAAGAATTGTCTTAACTTCGTTAATTATTATTAAATTATTAATTATACTTGTTTAATTAAACTTTTCTAAAGTCAATTGTACATTTGTTGTAATCATTATGGAGTAAAGATAGGCAAATAAGCATTATAGGTAGGTACACGTTTAATTTAAACATTCATAATATTACAACTGCTTCCATCTCTCTCTCAGGTGCTCCTAGCTTCGATGGTGTGTTTTAAGCATGCGAGTTCGGTGTACATGATATTTTTTTAATAATTGTGTTGCAACTTATTGACCATTGTATAATTTTAGTTTTGTGGTGATTGATGCATTACCAACCAGCATTTAGAAACAACTCAGAATAAAATTAAAACTGCAACAATTGAATTAATAAAGGAAATCTCATCCAATATGTCTGAGAAGAAACTGAACATAAATACAATGTGAGTACCATTAAAAAAATAATGACATACCGTTTATTTGCATACGTATGTATTTATTTTAATAAAACGAGAATGGAGAGGAGAAATAGTTTCTAAGTAAGATGGAAATTCCTTACCCATTATAATTCTGTTAGATTTTTCAGATTTTCAAACATTCAATCATTAGAATGTTTATTAATGAAGATCTAGTGGTAAACTTTAGTTACAGGATTGTCGTAACTTTGTCAAATATTGTTAAATTGTCTCCTTTTAATTAACATTGTCGTTTCTGGTCATATTTGAGATCTCGACATTTATTCCAAAGTGAATTTGGTCTCGCAAATTGGAAAAACACATCCGCATCCGAGTTCGGTGTACACGATATTTTTTTAATAATTGTGTTGCAACTTATTGACCATTGTATAATTTTAGTTTTGTGGTTATTGATGCATTACCAACTAGCATTTAGAAACAACTCACAATAAAATTAAAACTGCAACAATTGAATTAATAAAGGAAATCTCATCCAATATGTCTGAGAAGAAACTGAACATAAATACAATGTGAGTACCATTAAAAAAATAATGACATACCGTTTATTTGCATACGTATGTATTTATTTTAATAAAACGAGAATGGAGAGGAGAAATAGTTTCTAAGTAAGATGGAAATTCCTTACCCATTATAATTTTGTTAGATTTTTCAGATTTTCAAACATTCAATCATTAGAATGTTTATTAATGAAGATCCAGTGGTAAACTTTAGTTACTGGATTGTCGTAACTTTGTCAAATATTGTTAAATTGTCTCCTTTTAATTAACATTGTCGTTTCTGGTCATATTTGAGATCTCGACATTTATTCCAAAGTGAATTTGGTCTCGCAAATTGGAAAAACACATCCGCATCCGAGTTCGGTGTACACGATATTTTTTTAATAATTGTGTTGCAACTTATTGACCATTGTATAATTTTAGTTTTGTGGTTATTGATGCATTACCAACTAGCATTTAGAAACAACTCACAATAAAATTAAAACTGCAACAATTGAATTAATAAAGGAAATCTCATCCAATATGTCTGAGAAGAAACTGAACATAAATACAATGTGAGTACCATTAAAAAAATAATGACATACCGTTTATTTGCATATGTATGTATTTATTTTAATAAAACGAGAATGGAGAGGAGAAATAGTTTCTAAGTAAGATGGAAATTCCTTACCCATTATAATTCTGTTAGATTTTTCAGATTTTCAAACATTCAATCATTAGAATGTTTATTAATGAAGATCTAGTGGTAAACTTTAGTTACAGGATTGTCGTAACTTTGTCAAATATTGTTAAATTGTCTCCTTTTAATTAACATTGTCGTTTCTGGTCATATTTGAGATCTCGACATTTATTCCAAAGTGAATTTGGTCTCGCAAATTAGAAAAACACATTTGTTTTTTTTATTATGATAAGGACCATTCATCCCAATGTGCATTGATGTTGTTTTGATGCCCTCGGCTTTTTGGAACTTCGGGGAAATATTTGTTTTTGTATTTTCCCTGAATCTTCTATCCTGTCCTCAATGTTATAATTATTTTCTTGGATTTTTAATAAGCAATTCTTGATGTCGTTCTGAAAATTCTTTATCCTTGTACATACCGTTAGGCATGTGATCGATACATCTACAACTCGCTTATAACTCTTCGATTTTATTAATATGCTTAGCTATGTTTCCTTCGAATGCCATCGGGATTTGTTTGACGTGATTTTTAATAAGCAATTCTTGATGTCGTTCTGAAAATTCTTTATCCTTGTACATACCGTTAGGCATGTGATCGATACATCTACAACTGGCTTATAACTCTTCGATTTTATTAATATGCTTAGCTATGTTTCCTTCGAATGCCATCGGGATTTGTTTGACGTGGTATAAAATTACTTTGCATATTTAATACCAAATTTCTTTTGGTAAAGCTCGCACACCAGGATTAAAAGATTTTACATGTTTATTTATAAAATTGCACTGGTAAACTTTAGATACAGCATTTTTTAATTATTATTAGATTATCAAATTATTTCTGTTTATTTAATATTGGTCGTTCCATTGTATATATGTTGAAATTTATCAAACTATTTCTATAACAATGTGAACAATATTTGCATATTTATTTATAAGTTTACAACAGTAAACTCCAGTTCCAGAATTGTAAATTTTACAATTATTAAATTAAATTATCGATTGTTTCTGTTTACTTATATATTTATTTATAAGTTTACAACAGTAAACTCCAGTTCCAGAATTGTAAATTTTATAATTATTAAATTAAATTATCGATTGTTTCTGTTTACTTACTAATGGTTAAGTTGATTCGTACATTTGCTGAAATTTATGAAATGATTTCTCACACAATGTTCAAAGCTTTTTGAATGTTTATTTATGAATTTTCAGTGGTAAACTTTAATTAAAGAATTGTCTTAACTTCGTTAATTATTATTAAATTATTAATTATACTTGTTTAATTAAACTTTTCTAAAGTCAATTGTACATTTGTTGTAATCATTATGGAGTAAAGATAGGCAAATAAGCATTATAGGTAGGTACACGTTTAATTTAAACATTCATAATATTACAACTGCTTCCATCTCTCTCTCAGGTGCTCCTAGCTTCGATGGTGTGTTTTAAGCATGCGAGTTCGGTGTACATGATATTTTTTTAATAATTGTGTTGCAACTTATTGACCATTGTATAATTTTAGTTTTGTGGTGATTGATGCATTACCAACCAGCATTTAGAAACAACTCAGAATAAAATTAAAACTGCAACAATTGAATTAATAAAGGAAATCTCATCCAATATGTCTGAGAAGAAACTGAACATAAATACAATGTGAGTACCATTAAAAAAATAATGACATACCGTTTATTTGCATACGTATGTATTTATTTTAATAAAACGAGAATGGAGAGGAGAAATAGTTTCTAAGTAAGATGGAAATTCCTTACCCATTATAATTCTGTTAGATTTTTCAGATTTTCAAACATTCAATCATTAGAATGTTTATTAATGAAGATCTAGTGGTAAACTTTAGTTACAGGATTGTCGTAACTTTGTCAAATATTGTTAAATTGTCTCCTTTTAATTAACATTGTCGTTTCTGGTCATATTTGAGATCTCGACATTTATTCCAAAGTGAATTTGGTCTCGCAAATTGGAAAAACACATCCGCATCCGAGTTCGGTGTACACGATATTTTTTTAATAATTGTGTTGCAACTTATTGACCATTGTATAATTTTAGTTTTATGGTTATTGATGCATTACCAACCAGCATTTAGAAACAACTCACAATAAAATTAAAACTGCAACAATTGAATTAATAAAGGAAATCTCATCCAATATGTCTGAGAAGAAACTGAACATAAATACAATGTGAGTACCATTAAAAAAATAATGACATACCGTTTATTTGCATACGTATGTATTTATTTTAATAAAACGAGAATGGAGAGGAGAAATAGTTTCTAAGTAAGATGGAAATTCCTTACCCATTATAATTCTGTTAGATTTTTCAGACTTTCAAACATTCAATCATTAGAATGTTTATTAATGAAGATCTAGTGGTAAACTTTAGTTACAGGATTGTCGTAACTTTGTCAAATATTGTTAAATTGTCTCCTTTTAATTAACATTGTCGTTTCTGGTCATATTTGAGATCTCGACATTTATTCCAAAGTGAATTTGGTCTCGCAAATTAGAAAAACACATTTGTTTTTTTTATTATGATAAGGACCATTCATCCCAATGTGCATTGATGTTGTTTTGATGCCCTCGGCTCTTTTGGAACTTCGGGGAAATATTTGTTTTTGTATTTACCCTGAATCTTCTATCCTGTCCTCAATGTTATAATTATTTTCTTGGATTTTTAATAAGCAATTCTTGATGTCGTTCTGAAAATTCTTTATCCTTGTACATACCGTTAGGCATGTGATCGATACATCTACAACTCGCTTATAACTCTTCGATTTTATTAATATGCTTAGCTAGGTTTCCTTCGAATGCCATCGGGATTTGTTTGACGTGGTATAAAATTACTTTGCATATTTAATACCAAATTTCTTTTGGTAAAGCTCGCACACCAGGATTAAAAGATTTTACATGTTTATTTATAAAATTGCACTGGTAAACTTTAGATACAGCATTTTTTAATTATTATTAGATTATCAAATTATTTCTGTTTATTTAATATTGGTCGTTCCATTGTATATATGTTGAAATTTATCAAATTATTTCTATAACAATGTGAACAATATTTGCATATTTATTTATAAGTTTACAACAGTAAACTCCAGTTCCAGAATTGTAAATTTTACAAATATTAAATTAAATTATCGATTGTTTCTGTTTACTTATATATTTATTTATAAGTTTACAACAGTAAACTCCAGTTCCAGAATTGTAAATTTTATAATTATTAAATTAAATTATCGATTGTTTCTGTTTACTTACTAATGGTTAAGTTGATTCGTACATTTGCTGAAATTTATGAAATGATTTCTCACACAATGTTCAAAGCTTTTTGAATGTTTATTTATGAATTTTCAGTGGTAAACTTTAATTAAAGAATTGTCTTAACTTCGTTAATTATTATTAAATTATTAATTATACTTGTTTAATTAAACTTTTCTAAAGTCAATTGTACATTTGTTGTAATCATTATGGAGTAAAGATAGGCAAATAAGCATTATAGGTAGGTACACGTTTAATTTAAACATTCATAATATTACAACTGCTTCCATCTCTCTCTCAGGTGCTCCTAGCTTCGATGGTGTGTTTTAAGCATCCGAGTTCGGTGTACATGATATTTTTTTAATAATTGTGTTGCAACTTATTGACCATTGTATAATTTTAGTTTTGTGGTGATTGATGCATTACCAACCAGCATTTAGAAACAACTCACAATAAAATTAAAACTGCAACAATTGAATTAATAAAGGAAATCTCATCCAATATGTCTGAGAAGAAACTGAACATAAATACAATGTGAGTACCATTAAAAAAATAATGACATACCGTTTATTTGCATACGTATGTATTTATTTTAATAAAACGAGAATGGAGAGGAGAAATAGTTTCTAAGTAAGATGGAAATTCCTTACCCATTATAATTCTGTTAGATTTTTCAGATTTTCAAACATTCAATCATTAGAATGTTTATTAATGAAGATCTAGTGGTAAACTTTAGTTACAGGATTGTCGTAACTTTGTCAAATATTGTTAAATTGTCTCCTTTTAATTAACATTGTCGTTTCTGGTCATATTTGAGATCTCGACATTTATTCCAAAGTGAATTTGGTCTCGCAAATTGGAAAAACACATCCGCATCCGAGTTCGGTGTACACGATATTTTTTTAATAATTGTGTTGCAACTTATTGACCATTGTATAATTTTAGTTTTGTGGTTATTGATGCATTACCAACCAGCATTTAGAAACAACTCACAATAAAATTAAAACTGCAACAATTGAATTAATAAAGGAAATCTCATCCAATATGTCTGAGAAGAAACTGAACATAAATACAATGTGAGTACCATTAAAAAAATAATGACATACCGTTTATTTGCATACGTATGTATTTATTTTAATAAAACGAGAATGGAGAGGAGAAATAGTTTCTAAGTAAGATGGAAATTCCTTACCCATTATAATTCTGTTAGATTTTTCAGATTTTCAAACATTCAATCATTAGAATGTTTATTAATGAAGATCTAGTGGTAAACTTTAGTTACAGGATTGTCGTAACTTTGTCAAATATTGTTAAATTGTCTCCTTTTAATTAACATTGTCGTTTCTGGTCATATTTGAGATCTCGACATTTATTCCAAAGTGAATTTGGTCTCGCAAATTGGAAAAACACATCCGCATCCGAGTTCGGTGTACACGATATTTTTTTAATAATTGTGTTGCAACTTATTGACCATTGCATAATTTTAGTTTTGTGGTTATTGATGCATTACCAACCAGCATTTAGAAACAACTCACAATAAAATTAAAACTGCAACAATTGAATTAATAAAGGAAATCTCATCCAATATGTCTGAGAAGAAACTGAACATAAATACAATGTGAGTACCATTAAAAAAATAATGACATACCGTTTATTTGCATACGTATGTATTTATTTTAATAAAACGAGAATGGAGAGGAGAAATAGTTTCTAAGTAAGATGGAAATTCCTTACCCATTATAATTCTGTTAGATTTTTCAGATTTTCAAACATTCAATCATTAGAATGTTTATTAATGAAGATCTAGTGGTAAACTTTAGTTACAGGATTGTCGTAACTTTGTCAAATATTGTTAAATTGTCTCCTTTTAATTAACATTGTCGTTTCTGGTCATATTTGAGATCTCGACATTTATTCCAAAGTGAATTTGGTCTCGCAAATTAGAAAAACACATTTGTTTTTTTTATAATGATAAGGATCATTCATCCCAATGTGCATTGATGTTGTTTTGATGCCCTCGGCTCTTTTGGAACTTCGGGGAAATATTTGTTTTTGTATTTACCCTGAATCTTCTATCCTGTCCTCAATGTTATAATTATTTTCTTGGATTTTTAATAAGCAATTCTTGATGTCGTTCTGAAAATTCTTTATCCTTGTACATACCGTTAGGCATGTGATCGATACATCTACAACTCGCTTATAACTCTTCGATTTTATTAATATACTTAGCTATGTTTCCTTCGAATGCCATCGGGATTTGTTTGACGTGGTATAAAATGACTTTGCATATTTAATACCAAATTTCTTTTGGTAAAGCTCGCACACCAGGATTAAAAGATTTTACATGTTTATTTATAAAATTGCACTGGTAAACTTTAGATACAGCATTTTTTAATTATTATTAGATTATCAAATTATTTCTGTTCATTTAATATTGGTCGTTCCATTGTATATATGTTGAAATTTATCAAACTATTTCTATAACAATGTGAACAATATTTGCATATTTATTTATAAGTTTACAACAGTAAACTCCAGTTCCAGAATTGTAAATTTTATAAATATTAAATTAAATTATCGATTGTTTCTGTTTACTTATATATTTATTTATAAGTTTACAACAGTAAACTCCAGTTCCAGAATTGTAAATTTTATAATTATTAAATTAAATTATCGATTGTTTCTGTTTACTTACTAATGGTTAAGTTGATTCGTACATTTGCTGAAATTTATGAAATGATTTCTCACACAATGTTCAAAGCTTTTTGAATGTTTATTTATGAAATTTCAGTGGTAAACTTTAATTAAAGAATTGTCTTAACTTCGTTAATTATTATTAAATTATTAATTATACTTGTTTAATTAAACTTTTCTAAAGTCAATTGTACATTTGTTGTAATCATTATGGAGTAAAGATAGGCAAATAAGCATTATAGGTAGGTACACGTTTAATTTAAACATTCATAATATTACAACTGCTTCCATCTCTCTCTCAGGTGCTCCTAGCTTCGATGGTGTGTTTTAAGCATCCGAGTTCGGTGTACATGATATTTTTTAAATAATTGTGTTGCAAATTATTGACCATTGTATAATTTTGGTTTTGTGGTGATTGATGCATTACCAACCAGCATTTAGAAACAACTCAGAATAAAATTAAAACTGCAACAATTGAATCAATAAAGGAAATCTCATCCAATATGTCTGAGAAGAAACTGAACATAAATACAATGTGAGTACCATTAAAAAAATAATGACATACCGTTTATTTGCATACGTATGTATTTATTTTAATAAAACGAGAATGGAGAGGAGAAATAGTTTCTAAGTAAGATGGAAATTCCTTACCCATTATAATTTTGTTAGATTTTTCAGATTTTCAAACATTCAATCATTAGAATGTTTATTAATGAAGATCCAGTGGTAAACTTTAGTTACAGGATTGTCGTAACTTTGTCAAATATTGTTAAATTGTCTCCTTTTAATTAACATTGTCGTTTCTGGTCATATTTGAGATCTCGACATTTATTCCAAAGTGAATTTAGTCTCGCAAACCGGAAAAACACATCCGCATCCGAGTTCGGTGTACACGATATTTTTTTAATAATTGTGTTGCAACTTATTGACCATTGTATAATTTTAGTTTTGTGGTTATTGATGCATTACCAACTAGCATTTAGAAACAACTCACAATAAAATTAAAACTGCAACAATTGAATTAATAAAGGAAATCTCATCCAATATGTCTGAGAAGAAACTGAACATAAATACAATGTGAGTACCATTAAAAAAATAATGACATACCGTTTATTTGCATACGTATGTATTTATTTTAATAAAACGAGAATGGAGAGGAGAAATAGTTTCTAAGTAAGATGGAAATTCCTTACCCATTATAATTCTGTTAGATTTTTCAGATTTTCAAACATTCAATCATTAGAATGTTTATTAATGAAGATCTAGTGGTAAACTTTAGTTACAGGATTGTCGTAACTTTGTCAAATATTGTTAAATTGTCTCCTTTTAATTAACATTGTCGTTTCTGGTCATATTTGAGATCTCGACATTTATTACAAAGTGAATTTGGTCTCGCAAATTAGAAAAACACATTTGTTTTTTTTATTATGATAAGGACCATTCATCCCAATGTGCATTGATGTTGTTTTGATGCCCTCGGCTCTTTTGGAACTTCGGGGAAATATTTGTTTTTGTATTTACCCTGAATCTTCTATCCTGTCCTCAATGTTATAATTATTTTCTTGGATTTTTAATAAGCAATTCTTGATGTCGTTCTGAAAATTCTTTATCCTTGTACATACCGTTAGGCATGTGATCGATACATCTACAACTCGCTTATAACTCTTCGATTTTATTAATATGCTTAGCTATGTTTCCTTCGAATGCCATCGGGATTTGTTTGACGTGGTATAAAATTACTTTGCATATTTAATACCAAATTTCTTTTGGTAAAGCTCGCACACCAGGATTAAAAGATTTTACATGTTTATTTATAAAATTGCACTGGTAAACTTTAGATACAGCATTTTTTAATTATTATTAGATTATCAAATTATTTCTGTTTATTTAATATTGGTCGTTCCATTGTATATATGTTGAAATTTATCAAACTATTTCTATAACAATGTGAACAATATTTGCATATTTATTTATAAGTTTACAACAGTAAACTCCAGTTCCAGAATTGTAAATTTTACAAATATTAAATTAAATTATCGATTGTTTCTGTTTACTTATATATTTATTTATAAGTTTACAACAGTAAACTCCAGTTCCAGAATTGTAAATTTTATAATTATTAAATTAAATTATCGATTGTTTCTGTTTACTTACTAATGGTTAAGTTGATTCGTACATTTGCTGAAATTTATGAAATGATTTCTCACACAATGTTCAAAGCTTTTTGAATGTTTATTTATGAAATTTCAGTGGTAAACTTTAATTAAAGAATTGTCTTAACTTCGTTAATTATTATTAAATTATTAATTATACTTGTTTAATTAAACTTTTCTAAAGTCAATTGTACATTTGTTGTAATCATTATGGAGTAAAGATAGGCAAATAAGCATTATAGGTAGGTACACGTTTAATTTAAACATTTATAATATTACAACTGCTTCCATCTCTCTCTCAGGTGCTCCTAGCTTCGATGGTGTGTTTTAAGCATCCGAGTTCGGTGTACATGATATTTTTTAAATAATTGTGTTGCAAATTATTGACCATTGTATAATTTTGGTTTTGTGGTGATTGATGCATTACCAACCAGCATTTAGAAACAACTCAGAATAAAATTAAAACTGCAACAATTGAATCAATAAAGGAAATCTCATCCAATATGTCTGAGAAGAAACTGAACATAAATACAATGTGAGTACCATTAAAAAAATAATGACATACCGTTTATTTGCATACGTATGTATTTATTTTAATAAAACGAGAATGGAGAGGAGAAATAGTTTCTAAGTAAGATGGAAATTCCTTACCCATTATAATTCTGTTAGATTTTTCAGATCTTCAAACATTCAATCATTAGAATGTTTATTAATGAAGATCTAGTGGTAAACTTTAGTTACAGGATTGTCGTAACTTTGTCAAATATTGTTAAATTGTCTCCTTTTAATTAACATTGTCGTTTCTGGTCATATTTGAGATCTCGACATTTATTCCAAAGTGAATTTGGTCTCGCAAATTAGAAAAACACATTTGTTTTTTTTATAATGATAAGGATCATTCATCCCAATGTGCATTGATGTTGTTTTGATGCCCTCGGCTCTTTTGGAACTTCGGGGAAATATTTGTTTTTGTATTTTCCCTGAATCTTCTATCCTGTCCTCAATGTTATAATTATTTTCTTGGATAAGCAATTCTTGATGTCGTTCTGAAAATTCTTTATCCTTGTACATACCGTTAGGCATGTGATCGATACATCTACAACTCGCTTATAACTCTTCGATTTTATTAATATGCTTAGCTATGTTTCCTTCGAATGCCATCGGGATTTGTTTGACGTGGTATAAAATTACTTTGCATATTTAATACCAAATTTCTTTTGGTAAAGCTCGCACACCAGGATTAAAAGATTTTACATGTTTATTTATAAAATTGCACTGGTAAACTTTAGATACAGCATTTTTTAATTATTATTAGATTATCAAATTATTTCTGTTTATTTAATATTGGTCGTTCCATTGTATATATGTTGAAATTTATCAAACTATTTCTATAACAATGTGAACAATATTTGCATATTTATTTATAAGTTTACAACAGTAAACTCCAGTTCCAGAATTGTAAATTTTACAAATATTAAATTAAATTATCGATTGTTTCTGTTTACTTATATATTTATTTATAAGTTTACAACAGTAAACTCCAGTTCCAGAATTGTAAATTTTATAATTATTAAATTAAATTATCGATTGTTTCTGTTTACTTACTAATGGTTAAGTTGATTCGTACATTTGCTGAAATTTATGAAATGATTTCTCACACAATGTTCAAAGCTTTTTGAATGTTTATTTATGAAATTTATGAAACACATCCGCATCCGAGTTCGGTGTACACGATATTTTTTTAATAATTGTGTTGCAACTTATTGACCATTGTATAATTTTAGTTTTGTGGTTATTGATGCATTACCAACTAGCATTTAGAAACAACTCACAATAAAATTAAAACTGCAACAATTGAATTAATAAAGGAAATCTCATCCAATATGTCTGAGAAGAAACTGAACATAAATACAATGTGAGTACCATTAAAAAAATAATGACATACCGTTTATTTGCATACGTATGTATTTATTTTAATAAAACGAGAATGGAGAGGAGAAATAGTTTCTAAGTAAGATGGAAATTCCTTACCCATTATAATTCTGTTAGATTTTTCAGATTTTCAAACATTCAATCATTAGAATGTTTATTAATGAAGATCTAGTGGTAAACTTTAGTTACAGGATTGTCGTAACTTTGTCAAATATTGTTAAATTGTCTCCTTTTAATTAACATTGTCGTTTCTGGTCATATTTGAGATCTCGACATTTATTACAAAGTGAATTTGGTCTCGCAAATTAGAAAAACACATTTGTTTTTTTTATTATGATAAGGACCATTCATCCCAATGTGCATTGATGTTGTTTTGATGCCCTCGGCTCTTTTGGAACTTCGGGGAAATATTTGTTTTTGTATTTACCCTGAATCTTCTATCCTGTCCTCAATGTTATAATTATTTTCTTGGATTTTTAATAAGCAATTCTTGATGTCGTTCTGAAAATTCTTTATCCTTGTACATACCGTTAGGCATGTGATCGATACATCTACAACTCGCTTATAACTCTTCGATTTTATTAATATGCTTAGCTATGTTTCCTTCGAATGCCATCGGGATTTGTTTGACGTGGTATAAAATTACTTTGCATATTTAATACCAAATTTCTTTTGGTAAAGCTCGCACACCAGGATTAAAAGATTTTACATGTTTATTTATAAAATTGCACTGGTAAACTTTAGATACAGCATTTTTTAATTATTATTAGATTATCAAATTATTTCTGTTTATTTAATATTGGTCGTTCCATTGTATATATGTTGAAATTTATCAAACTATTTCTATAACAATGTGAACAATATTTGCATATTTATTTATAAGTTTACAACAGTAAACTCCAGTTCCAGAATTGTAAATTTTACAAATATTAAATTAAATTATCGATTGTTTCTGTTTACTTATATATTTATTTATAAGTTTACAACAGTAAACTCCAGTTCCAGAATTGTAAATTTTATAATTATTAAATTAAATTATCGATTGTTTCTGTTTACTTACTAATGGTTAAGTTGATTCGTACATTTGCTGAAATTTATGAAATGATTTCTCACACAATGTTCAAAGCTTTTTGAATGTTTATTTATGAAATTTCAGTGGTAAACTTTAATTAAAGAATTGTCTTAACTTCGTTAATTATTATTAAATTATTAATTATACTTGTTTAATTAAACTTTTCTAAAGTCAATTGTACATTTGTTGTAATCATTATGGAGTAAAGATAGGCAAATAAGCATTATAGGTAGGTACACGTTTAATTTAAACATTTATAATATTACAACTGCTTCCATCTCTCTCTCAGGTGCTCCTAGCTTCGATGGTGTGTTTTAAGCATCCGAGTTCGGTGTACATGATATTTTTTAAATAATTGTGTTGCAAATTATTGACCATTGTATAATTTTGGTTTTGTGGTGATTGATGCATTACCAACCAGCATTTAGAAACAACTCAGAATAAAATTAAAACTGCAACAATTGAATCAATAAAGGAAATCTCATCCAATATGTCTGAGAAGAAACTGAACATAAATACAATGTGAGTACCATTAAAAAAATAATGACATACCGTTTATTTGCATACGTATGTATTTATTTTAATAAAACGAGAATGGAGAGGAGAAATAGTTTCTAAGTAAGATGGAAATTCCTTACCCATTATAATTCTGTTAGATTTTTCAGATTTTCAAACATTCAATCATTAGAATGTTTATTAATGAAGATCTAGTGGTAAACTTTAGTTACAGGATTGTCGTAACTTTGTCAAATATTGTTAAATTGTCTCCTTTTAATTAACATTGTCGTTTCTGGTCATATTTGAGATCTCGACATTTATTACAAAGTGAATTTGGTCTCGCAAATTAGAAACACACATTTGTTTTTTTTATTATGATAAGGACCATTCATCCCAATGTGCATTGATGTTGTTTTGATGCCCTCGGCTCTTTTGGAACTTCGGGGAAATATTTGTTTTTGTATTTACCCTGAATCTTCTATCCTGTCCTCAATGTTATAATTATTTTCTTGGATTTTTAATAAGCAATTCTTGATGTCGTTCTGAAAATTCTTTATCCTTGTACATACCGTTAGGCATGTGATCGATACATCTACAACTCGCTTATAACTCTTCGATTTTATTAATATGCTTAGCTATGTTTCCTTCGAATGCCATCGGGATTTGTTTGACGTGGTATAAAATTACTTTGCATATTTAATACCAAATTTCTTTTGGTAAAGCTCGCACACCAGGATTAAAAGATTTTACATGTTTATTTATAAAATTGCACTGGTAAACTTTAGATACAGCATTTTTTAATTATTATTAGATTATCAAATTATTTCTGTTTATTTAATATTGGTCGTTCCATTGTATATATGTTGAAATTTATCAAACTATTTCTATAACAATGTGAACAATATTTGCATATTTATTTATAAGTTTACAACAGTAAACTCCAGTTCCAGAATTGTAAATTTTACAAATATTAAATTAAATTATCGATTGTTTCTGTTTACTTATATATTTATTTATAAGTTTACAACAGTAAACTCCAGTTCCAGAATTGTAAATTTTATAATTATTAAATTAAATTATCGATTGTTTCTGTTTACTTACTAATGGTTAAGTTGATTCGTACATTTGCTGAAATTTATGAAATGATTTCTCACACAATGTTCAAAGCTTTTTGAATGTTTATTTATGAAATTTCAGTGGTAAACTTTAATTAAAGAATTGTCTTAACTTCGTTAATTATTATTAAATTATTAATTATACTTGTTTAATTAAACTTTTCTAAAGTCAATTGTACATTTGTTGTAATCATTATGGAGTAAAGATAGGCAAATAAGCATTATAGGTAGGTACACGTTTAATTTAAACATTTATAATATTACAACTGCTTCCATCTCTCTCTCAGGTGCTCCTAGCTTCGATGGTGTGTTTTAAGCATCCGAGTTCGGTGTACATGATATTTTTTAAATAATTGTGTTGCAAATTATTGACCATTGTATAATTTTGGTTTTGTGGTGATTGATGCATTACCAACCAGCATTTAGAAACAACTCAGAATAAAATTAAAACTGCAACAATTGAATCAATAAAGGAAATCTCATCCAATATGTCTGAGAAGAAACTGAACATAAATACAATGTGAGTACCATTAAAAAAATAATGACATACCGTTTATTTGCATACGTATGTATTTATTTTAATAAAACGAGAATGGAGAGGAGAAATAGTTTCTAAGTAAGATGGAAATTCCTTACCCATTATAATTCTGTTAGATTTTTCAGATCTTCAAACATTCAATCATTAGAATGTTTATTAATGAAGATCTAGTGGTAAACTTTAGTTACAGGATTGTCGTAACTTTGTCAAATATTGTTAAATTGTCTCCTTTTAATTAACATTGTCGTTTCTGGTCATATTTGAGATCTCGACATTTATTCCAAAGTGAATTTGGTCTCGCAAATTAGAAAAACACATTTGTTTTTTTTATTATGATAAGGACCATTCATCCCAATGTGCATTGATGTTGTTTTGATGCCCTCGGCTCTTTTGGAACTTCGGGGAAATATTTGTTTTTGTATTTTCCCTGAATCTTCTATCCTGTCCTCAATGTTATAATTATTTTCTTGGATTTTTAATAAGCAATTCTTGATGTCGTTCTGAAAATTCTTTATCCTTGTACATACCGTTAGGCATGTGATCGATACATCTACAACTCGCTTATAACTCTTCGATTTTATTAATATGCTTAGCTATGTTTCCTTCGAATGCCATCGGGATTTGTTTGACGTGGTATAAAATTACTTTGCATATTTAATACCAAATTTCTTTTGGTAAAGCTCGCACACCAGGATTAAAAGATTTTACATGTTTATTTATAAAATTGCACTGGTAAACTTTAGATACAGCATTTTTTAATTATTATTAGATTATCAAATTATTTCTGTTTATTTAATATTGGTCGTTCCATTGTATATATGTTGAAATTTATCAAACTATTTCTATAACAATGTGAACAATATTTGCATATTTATTTATAAGTTTACAACAGTAAACTCCAGTTCCAGAATTGTAAATTTTACAAATATTAAATTAAATTATCGATTGTTTCTGTTTACTTATATATTTATTTATAAGTTTACAACAGTAAACTCCAGTTCCAGAATTGTAAATTTTATAATTATTAAATTAAATTATCGATTGTTTCTGTTTACTTACTAATGGTTAAGTTGATTCGTACATTTGCTGAAATTTATGAAATGATTTCTCACACAATGTTCAAAGCTTTTTGAATGTTTATTTATGAAATTTCAGTGGTAAACTTTAATTAAAGAATTGTCTTAACTTCGTTAATTATTATTAAATTATTAATTATACTTGTTTAATTAAACTTTTCTAAAGTCAATTGTACATTTGTTGTAATCATTATGGAGTAAAGATAGGCAAATAAGCATTATAGGTAGGTACACGTTTAATTTAAACATTTATAATATTACAACTGCTTCCATCTCTCTCTCAGGTGCTCCTAGCTTCGATGGTGTGTTTTAAGCATCCGAGTTCGGTGTACATGATATTTTTTAAATAATTGTGTTGCAAATTATTGACCATTGTATAATTTTGGTTTTGTGGTGATTGATGCATTACCAACCAGCATTTAGAAACAACTCAGAATAAAATTAAAACTGCAACAATTGAATCAATAAAGGAAATCTCATCCAATATGTCTGAGAAGAAACTGAACATAAATACAATGTGAGTACCATTAAAAAAATAATGACATACCGTTTATTTGCATACGTATGTATTTATTTTAATAAAACGAGAATGGAGAGGAGAAATAGTTTCTAAGTAAGATGGAAATTCCTTACCCATTATAATTCTGTTAGATTTTTCAGATCTTCAAACATTCAATCATTAGAATGTTTATTAATGAAGATCTAGTGGTAAACTTTAGTTACAGGATTGTCGTAACTTTGTCAAATATTGTTAAATTGTCTCCTTTTAATTAACATTGTCGTTTCTGGTCATATTTGAGATCTCGACATTTATTCCAAAGTGAATTTGGTCTCGCAAATTAGAAAAACACATTTGTTTTTTTTATTATGATAAGGACCATTCATCCCAATGTGCATTGATGTTGTTTTGATGCCCTCGGCTCTTTTGGAACTTCGGGGAAATATTTGTTTTTGTATTTTCCCTGAATCTTCTATCCTGTCCTCAATGTTATAATTATTTTCTTGGATTTTTAATAAGCAATTCTTGATGTCGTTCTGAAAATTCTTTATCCTTGTACATACCGTTAGGCACGTGATCGATACATCTACAACTCGCTTATAACTCTTCGATTTTATTAATATGCTTAGCTATGTTTCCTTCGAATGCCATCGGGATTTGTTTGACGTGATTTTTAATAAGCAATTCTTGATGTCGTTCTGAAAATTCTTTATCCTTGTACATACCGTTAGGCATGTGATCGATACATCTACAACTCGCTTATAACTTTTTGATTTTATTAATATGCTTAGCTATGTTTCCTTCGAATGCCATCGGGATTTGTTTGACGTGGTATAAAATTACTTTGCATATTTAATACCAAATTTCTTTTGGTAAAGCTCGCACACCAGGATTAAAAGATTTTACATGTTTATTTATAAAATTGCACTGGTAAACTTTAGATACAGCATTTTTTAATTATTATTAGATTATCAAATTATTTCTGTTTATTTAATATTGGTCGTTCCATTGTATATATGTTGAAATTTATCAAACTATTTCTATAACAATGTGAACAATATTTGCATATTTATTTATAAGTTTACAACAGTAAACTCCAGTTCCAGAATTGTAAATTTTACAATTATTAAATTAAATTATCGATTGTTTCTGTTTACTTACTAATGGTTAAGTTGATTCGTACATTTGCTGAAATTTATGAAATGATTTCTCACACAATGTTCAAAGCTTTTTGAATGTTTATTTATGAATTTTCAGTGGTAAACTTTAATTAAAGAATTGTGTTGCCTTTGTTAATTATTATTAAATTATTAATTATACTTATTTACTTAAACTTTTCTAAAGTCAATTGTACATTTGTTGTAATCATTATGGAGTAAAGATAGGCAAATAAGCATTATAGATAGGTACACGTTTAATTTAAACATTCTTAATATTACAACTGCTTCCATCTCTCTCTCAGGTGCTCCTAACTTCGATGGTGTGTTTTAAGCATCCGAGTTCGGTGTACATGATATTTTTTAAATAATTGTGTTGCAAATTATTGACCATTGTATAATTTTGGTTTTGTGGTGATTGATGCATTACCAACCAGCATTTAGAAACAACTCAGAATAAAATTAAAACTGCAACAATTGAATCAATAAAGGAAATCTCATCCAATATGTCTGAGAAGAAACTGAACATAAATACAATGTGAGTACCATTAAAAAAATAATGACATACCGTTTATTTGCATACGTATGTATTTATTTTAATAAAACGAGAATGGAGAGGAGAAATAGTTTCTAAGTAAGATGGAAATTCCTTACCCATTATAATTCTGTTAGATTTTTCAGATTTTCAAACATTCAATCATTAGAATGTTTATTAATGAAGATCTAGTGGTAAACTTTAGTTGCAGGATTGTCGTAACTTTGTCAAATATTGTTAAATTGTCTCCTTTTAATTAACATTGTCGTTTCTGGTCATATTTGAGATCTCGACATTTATTCCAAAGTGAATTTGGTCTCGCAAATTAGAAAAACACATTTGTTTTTTTTATTATGATAAGGACCATTCATCCCAATGTGCATTGATGTTGTTTTGATGCCCTCGGCTCTTTTGGAACTTCGGGGAAATATTTGTTTTTGTATTTTCCCTGAATCTTCTATCCTGTCCTCAATGTTATAATTATTTTCTTGGATTTTTAATAAGCAATTCTTGATGTCGTTCTGAAAATTCTTTATCCTTGTACATACCGTTAGGCATGTGATCGATACATCTACAACTCGCTTATAACTCTTCGATTTTATTAATATGCTTAGCTATGTTTCCTTCGAATGCCATCGGGATTTGTTTGACGTGATTTTTAATAAGCAATTCTTGATGTCGTTCTGAAAATTCTTTATCCTTGTACATACCGTTAGGCATGTGATCGATACATCTACAACTCGCTTATAACTCTTCGATTTTATTAATATGCTTAGCTATGTTTCCTTCGAATGCTATCAGGATTTGTTTGACGAGGTATAAAATTACTTTGCATATTTAATACCAAATTTCTTTTGGTAAAGCTCGCACACCAGGATTAAAAGATTTTACATGTTTATTTATAAAATTGCACTGGTAAACTTTAGATACAGCATTTTTTAATTATTATTAGATTATCAAATTATTTCTGTTTATTTAATATTGGTCGTTCCATTGTATATATGTTGAAATTTATCAATCTATTTCTATAACAATGTGAACAATATTTGCATATTTATTTATAAGTTTACAACAGTAAACTCCAGTTCCAGAATTGTAAATTTTACAAATATTAAATTAAATTATCGATTGTTTCTGTATACTTACTAATGGTTAAGTTGATTCGTACATTTGCTGAAATTTATGAAATGATTTCTCACACAATGTTCAAAGCTTTTTGAATGTTTATTTATGAATTTTCAGTGGTAAACTTTAATTAAAGAATTGTGTTGCCTTTGTTAATTATTATTAAATTATTAATTATACTTGTTTAATTAAACTTTTCTAAAGTCAATTGTACATTTGTTGTAATCATTATGGAATAAAGATAGGCAAATAAGCATTATAGGTAGGTACACGTTTAATTTAAACATTCTTAATATTACAACTGCTTCCATCTCTCTCTCAGGTGCTCCTAACTTCGATGGTGTGTTTTAAGCATCCGAGTTCGGTGTACATGATATTTTTTAAATAATTGTGTTGCAAATTATTGACCATTGTATAATTTTAGTTTTGTGGTGATTGATGCATTACCAACCAGCATTTAGAAACAACTCAGAATAAAATTAAAACTGCAACAATTGAATCAATAAAGGAAATCTCATCCAATATGTCTGAGAAGAAACTGAACATAAATACAATGTGAGTACCATTAAAAAAATAATGACATACCGTTTATTTGCATACATATGTATTTATTTTAATAAAACGAGAATGGAGAGGAGAAATAGTTTCTAAGTAAGATGGAAATTCCTTACCCATTATAATTCTGTTAGATTTTTCAGATTTTCAAACATTCAATCATTAGAATGTTTATTAATGAAGATCTAGTGGTAAACTTTAGTTACAGGATTGTCGTAACTTTGTCAAATATTGTTAAATTGTCTCCTTTTAATTAACATTGTCGTTTGTGGTCATATTTGAGATCTCGACATTTATTCCAAAGTGAATTTGGTCTCGCAAATTAGAAAAACACATTTGTTTTTTTTATTATGATAAGGACCATTCATCCCAATGTGTATTGATGTTGTTTTGATGCCCTCGGCTCTTTTGGAACTTCGGGGAAATATTGGTTTTTGTATTTTCTCTGAATCTTCTATCCTGTCCTCAATGTTATAATTATTTTCTTGGATTTTTAATAAGCAATTCTTGATGTCGTTCTGAAAATTCTTTATCCTTGTACATACCGTTAGGCATGTGATCGATACATCTACAACTCGCTTATAACTTTTCGATTTTATTAATATGCTTAGCTATGTTTCCTTCGAATGCCATCGGGATTTGTTTGACGTGGTATAAAATTACTTTGCATATTTAATACCAAATTTCTTTTGGTAAAGCTCGCACACCAGGATTAAAAGATTTTACATGTTTATTTATAAAATTGCACTGGTAAACTTTAGATACAGCATTTTTTAATTATTATTAGATTATCAAATTATTTCTGTTTATTTAATATTGGTCGTTCCATTGTATATATGTTGAAATTTATCAAACTATTTCTATAACAATGTGAACAATATTTGCATATTTATTTATAAGTTTACAACAGTAAACTCCAGTTCCAGAATTGTAAATTTTTCAATTATTAAATTAAATTATCGATTGTTTCTGTTTACTTACTAATGGTTAAGTTGATTCGTACATTTGCTGAAATTTATGAAATGATTTCTCACACAATGTTGAAAGCTTTTTGAATGTTTATTTATGAATTTTCAGTGGTAAACTTTAATTAAAGAATTGTGTTGCCTTTGTTAATTATTATTAAATTATTAATTATACTTGTTTAATTAAACTTTTCTAAAGTCAATTGTACATTTGTTGTAATCATTATGGAGTAAAGATAGGCAAATAAGCATTATAGATAGGTACACGTTTAATTTAAACATTCTTAATATTACAACTGCTTCCATCTCTCTCTCAGGTGCTCCTAGCTTCGATGGTGTGTTTTAAGCATCCGAGTTCGGTGTACATGATATTTTTTAAATAATTGTGTTGCAAATTATTGACCATTGTATAATTTTAGTTTTGTGGTGATTGATGCATTACCAACCAGCATTTAGAAACAACTCAGAATAAAATTAAAACTGCAACAATTGAATCAATAAAGGAAATCTCATCCAATATGTCTGAGAAGAAACTGAACATAAATACAATGTGAGTACCATTAAAAAAATAATGACATACCGTTTATTTGCATACGTATGTATTTATTTTAATAAAACGAGAATGGAGAGGAGAAATAGTTTCTAAGTAAGATGGAAATTCCTTACCCATTATAATTCTGTTAGATTTTTCAGATTTTCAAACATTCAATCATTAGAATGTTTATTAATGAAGATCTAGTGGTAAACTTTAGTTACAGGATTGTCGTAACTTTGTCAAATATTGTTAAATTGTCTCCTTTTAATTAACATTGTCGTTTCTGGTCATATTTGAGATCTCGACATTTATTCCAAAGTGAATTTGGTCTCGCAAATTAGAAAAACACATTTGTTTTTTTTATTATGATAAGGACCATTCATCCCAATGTGCATTGATGTTGTTTTGATGCCCTCGGCTCTTTTGGAACTTCGGGGAAATATTTGTTTTTGTATTTTCCCTGAATCTTCTATCCTGTCCTCAATGTTATAATTATTTTCTTGGATTTTTAATAAGCAATTCTTGATGTCGTTCTGAAAATTCTTTATCCTTGTACATACCGTTAGGCATGTGATCGATACATCTACAACTCGCTTATAACTCTTCGATTTTATTAATATGCTTAGCTATGTTTCCTTCGAATGCCATCGGGATTTGTTTGACGTGATTTTTAATAAGCAATTCTTGATGTCGTTCTGAAAATTCTTTATCCTTGTACATACCGTTAGGCATGTGATCGATACATCTACAACTCGCTTATAACTTGTCGATTTTATTAATATGCTTAGCTATGTTTCCTTCGAATGCCATCGGGATTTGTTTGACGTGGTATAAAATTACTTTGCATATTTAATACCAAATTTCTTTTGGTAAAGCTCGCACACCAGGATTAAAAGATTTTACATGTTTATTTATAAAATTGCACTGGTAAACTTTAGATACAGCATTTTTTAATTATTATTAGATTATCAAATTATTTCTGTTTATTTAATATTGGTCGTTCCATTGTATATATGTTGAAATTTATCAAACTATTTCTATAACAATGTGAACAATATTTGCATATTTATTTATAAGTTTACAACAGTAAACTCCAGTTCCAGAATTGTAAATTTTACAATTATTAAATTAAATTATCGATTGTTTCTGGTTACTTACTAATGGTTAAGTTGATTCGTACATTTGCTGAAATTTATGAAATGATTTCTCACACAATGTTCAAAGCTGTTTGAATGTTTATTTATGAATTTTCAGTGGTAAACTTTAATCAAAGAATTGTGTTGCCTTTGTTAATTATTATTAAATTATTAATTATACTTGTTTAATTAAACTTTTCTAAAGTCAATTGTACATTTGTTGTAATCATTATGGAGTAAAGATAGGCAAATAAGCATTATAGATAGGTACACGTTTAATTTAAACATTCTTAATATTACAACTGCTTCCATCTCTCTCTCAGGTGCTCCTAGCTTCGATGGTGTGTTTTAAGCATCCGAGTTCGGTGTACATGATATTTTTTTAATAATTGTGTTGCAAATTATTGACCATTGTATAATTTTAGTATTGTGGTTATTGATGCATTACCAACCAGCATTTAGAAACAACTCACAATATAATTAAAACTGAAACAATTGAATTAATAAAGGAAATCTCATCCAATATGTCTGAGAAGAAACTGAACATAAATACAATGTGAGTACCATTAAAAAAATAATGACATACCGTTTATTTGCATACGTATGTATTTATTTTAATAAAACGAGAATGGAGAGGAGAAATAGTTTCTAAGTAAGATGGAAATTCCTTACCCATTATAATTTTGTTAGATTTTTCAGATTTTCAAACATTCAATCATTAGAATGTTTATTAATGAAGATCCAGTGGTAAACTTTAGTTACAGGATTGTCGTAACTTTGTCAAATATTGTTAAATTGTCTCCTTTTAATTAACATTGTCGTTTCTGGTCATATTTGAGATCTCGACATTTATTCCAAAGTGAATTTGGTCTCGCAAATTAGAAAAACACATTTGTTTTCTTTAGTATGATAAGGACCATTCATCCCAATGTGCATTGATGTTGTTTTGATGCCCTTGGCTCTTTTGGAACTTCGGGGAAATATTTGTTTTTGTATTTTCCCTGAATCTTCTATCCTGTCCTCAATGTTATAATTATTTTCTTGGATTTTTAATAAGCAATTCTTGATGTTGTTCTGAAAATTCTTTATCCTTGTACATACCGTTAGGCATGTGATCGATACATCTACAACTCGCTTATAACTCTTCGATTTTATTAATATGCTTAGCTATGTTTCCTTTGAATGCCATCGGGAATTGTTTGACGTGATTTACATTTACACTGGTATAAAATTACTTTGCATATTTAATACCTAATTTCTTTTGGTAAAGCTCGCACACCAGGATTAAAAGATTTTACATGTTTATTTATAAAATTGCACTGGTAAACTTCAGATACAGCATTTTTTAATTATTATTAGATTATCAAATTATTTCTGTTTATTTAATATTGGTCGTTCCATTGTATATATGTTGAAATTTTTCAAACTATTTCTTGCACAATGTGAAAAATATTTTGCATATTTATTGATAAGTTTACAACAGTAAACTTCAGTTACAGAATGTAAATTTTATAACTATTATTAAATTATCGATTGTTTCTATTTACTTACTAATGGGTAAGTTGAATCGTACATTTGCTGAAATTTATGAAATGATTTCTCACACAATGTTCAAAACTTTTTGAATGTTTATTTATGAACTTTCAGTGGTAAACTTTAATTAAAGAATTGTCTTAACTTCGTTAATTATTATTAAATTATGAATTATACTTGTTTAATTAAACTTTTCTAAAGTCAATTGTACATTTGTTGTAAACTACGAAATTATTTTTTATATAATGTTTATAAAGTTTGAATGTTTATTAATGAAGATCCAGTAGTAAAGGATTATCGTAACTTTGTCAATTATTGTTAAAGTGTTTTTGCTTAATTAACATCAGTTGAGATCAATTGTACATTTGTTGAAATTTATAAAACTACGTAATTACACATCAGCTGAAATTTAAAAAATATATTTGTTGCACAATGTTAAAAACATTTTACAAATTTCTAAACAAATTTCTACTGGTAAACTTCAATTACAGAATTGTTGTAAATTTTTTACTTATAATTAAATTAACAAATGATTCCTCATTATTAACAGTAGTTACACTGGTAAACTTCAGATACAGCATTTTTTAATTATTATTAGATTATCAAATTATTTCTGTTTATTTAATATTGGTTGTTCCATTGTATATATGTTGAAATTTATCAAACTATTTCTTGCACAATGTGAAAAATATTTTGCATATTTATTTATAAGTTTACAACAGTAAACTCCAGTTACAGAATTGTAAAATTCATAATTATTATTAAATTATCGATTGTTTCTGTTTACTTACTAATGTTTAAGTTGATTCGTACATTTGCTGAAATTTATGAAATGATTTTTCACACAATGTTCGAAACTTTTTGAATGTTTATTTATGAATTTTCAGTGGTAAACTTTAATCAAAGAATTGTCTTAACTTCGTTAATTATTATTAAATTATTAATTACATTTGTTTAATTAAACTTTTCTAAAGTCAATTGTACATTTGTTGTAAACTACGAAATTATTTTTTATATAATGTTTATAATGTTTGAATGTGTATTAATGAAGATCCAGTAGTAAAGGATTATCGTAACTTTGTCAATTATTGTTAAATTGTTTTTGTTTAATTAACATCAGTTGAGATCAACTGTACATTTGTTGAAATTTATAAAACTACTTAATTACACATTAGCTGAAATTTATAAAATTATTTGTTGCACAATGTTAAAAACATTTTACAAATTTCTAAACGAATTTCTCCTGGTAAACTTCAATTACAGAACTGTTGTAAATTTTTTACTTATAATTAAATTAACGAATGATTTCTCTGTAATTAACAGTAGTTTAGTCGATTTGTACATTTATTGTAATTTATCAAATTAGGTCTTTATATATATATAGGTTTAGAATAATTAATTCCCGTATAGAATAATTAGATGTGTGGGTATAGAATAATTACCATATATAGAAATATAGGTAGATAGGCAGTATGGAGTATAGGTAGATAGGCATTAAGGTATGTATGTAAGTAGGCATTAGGGTGTATAGGTTAATAAGCATTATGGGGTATAGGCAGATAGGCAGTATCGATTATAGGTAGTTAGGCTTTATGGTGCAAAGGTGGTCGATAGGGGTTATGGAGCATAGGTAGGTCGATAGGCATTATGGAGCATAGGTAGGTCGATAGGCTTTATGGAGCATAGGTACGTCGATAGGGATGGAGTAAAAAGAGATACGCATTATGGTAGGACTTATGGAGTATAGATAGGTA